>CM043113.1:60970199-61632262 GCA_023701765.1 Hylyphantes graminicola
CGTTAAAAATATTTAGTAGAACTTCAAATTATCTGAAGAAATTTGGACCTAGTCTCATTCCGATGTTGGAGTTAATCTGAAAAGTTGCTGATTTTATTCCATTGGATTGCGAGATCGTGTATTCCTAGTGTCGATGTCGGTCGGCATCAGCCCAACCAAACCAAATTGTTAGGTACCGTTTGTTAGTTACAATACTTTTCAATTTAACGAATTAATTATGACGTAGACACATACGGATAATCTGAATTTCGGATGATTGAAGTTAATCGAAAGATAAATAAACATAATTTCAGTTTAAATGTTTGGTGAAATTTTTAGCATTAGTTCAAAGTTTATAGGTTGGTAAATTATCAAGCCAGTATTAGGTTGGTAAATTAGCAATCCAATCAAGATTTTGTCAACTGGGTTCGACTATAAAATGTTTATTATAAAATTAAATTCATAAATAATTAAGTTTTCAAAAATTCGTTAGTGAGATCTCAATTTATGGTGGCATAAAAAAATTCTCTCTTTACTGGGGAATATGCTGAAGGTTCGATTCACTAAAGTAGCAGCCTCGTTTAGAAAACGAAATAACAAGGTCATTACTTGCTTAAAATATTTTTGGAATACCTTATTAATTATCAAAAAAAAACCACATGCAGTAACCAAAGGTTGCCGAATTTCTTCCCGAACCTTGCCTAATATAGATATGCACTTTACCATACACTTTCATGTTGGAAGTCTCACACGTGTTTTCAGTGCGATGAAATATTTTGAACTCAAATATTTCGTTGACGTCATTATAAGAACAAGAAGTCGACTGAATCGCAAGAAGAACAAAATGTTATTTTAAAACAATTCTTCGAATCGAATTGGAACAACTTTTTCTACAATAATTTTTTTTAACGTTTTTGAAATTTTTACGCTTAAGAACTGAATTTTTTTTATCAAGCTCTCAACCATAAAGACGCTGCAATCGGGAATTGAGAACCTGTGAAATACAACTCTTTTATAGGCACAACATATCTTTTTTTAGTATAGTAATGAAAATATTTTTTTGAGGAAATGTTTCTTCTGCATAATTTTTTTATACCTACTTTTTTATATTTTAGATATCATTTCGGAAATTAATGATTATTTTAGATCTAAAATCAGAGTCAAGTATTATCTGTATATAGGAGATAATAAAGATGTTATTCGTTCTATTTCATTGAGAGTACCAGGAAGCTTTACCGCCTTCGACGTGATGCAACTTGCTGAAGCTGAGGATCCTAATTACAAGTACATATTTTTCTTAAACCAAATAAATTTATATTGTGTTGATAAATAAATGAACATATGTTAACCACTGTTCAAAAGCACACATTCAGACGATGCACTGCGTTCACTAACTGGACCAATAAAATATATACATTAAGATCGAACTATTAATGCAAACATAAGAAAATAATTTATTGCTATTATATTTTAAACATTATAAATATCTATAAGGCTCTGAAATTGAACGACGAAATAGAAATGAAAAGCATTTAAAAAATGTTACATAACTGTTACAAAGGGATACTTTTAAGGAGAATAATATATCTTTAAAAAAATATTGATATTTTAAAAATTATAAAATATAAATAGGGGGAGAGTGTTGTACCTTGGGACAATTTTTACATTTTAATTTTTTTTCAATAATTATTGTCAAAATAAAAATTTAAAAGCAGCATTTCAACACACCAATATATTCATCTATAATATATTTTTTTAAAGTCTGGCAGCTTGAAAATAAAAAGTTGCCACTTATTTAAAGTAGAGAGGATAAACTGTCCCAAGGTACAATATGATGTTGTACCTGGGGACATACTTTATAATTCAGTCAATAGTCATACACTTGAACTAATTTGTGTCAGGAAACAAACTTTATTTCAAAATACATCAGAATATGTGCTCTTTAGAACATTTCATCACATGGAAGGAAAAAGATGTATCAGGTGTTGCCAGAATTATAATTTCTAACTTCAATCATTATAAAATCTGTCCAAAATAAGCGGTTTTATGAACAAGCACACAAGCTGGAATATATATGTATCATACCATAACCATATTATCCAAAACAAAGCTGAGTTGTATTTTACATGTTTTGTGGAATTGTTTTTAAAATAAGTAATAAAGATATTTTTATTTATCCAAATTATTAAGAATTTAATCAAATTATTAATACTGTCACAAGGTACAATACACTACATGGTTTAAATAAAAGCAAGATAGTGGCCAATCTAAATGCATTATCGTTATTTTCTCATAACCAAAATATTTTAAAATCTTCTCTTTTATGAAGAAAATAAAATGCAGTTGACTTTTTGTAAAAGTACTAAGGTAAAAAATTATATTCGAATGAGAAAAATACTTACTTTGGGGGTAATGAAATATTATTTTTTGTCACTAATTCATCAATTCAATGATGCTAGTGTTAAATCTTATTATGATGATGTCTGTTGGTTAAGGCTACTATTAGAAATAAACAATGTATGAATATTGCTAATAGATTCTTAGAAATTGTCAGTGTCTCAAGGTACAAGCGTCCCAAGGTACAACACTCTCCCCTACACTATCATGGGTAATTTAACCGTTTTGATTTATTTGCATTTTTATTAAGCAGCAGTTGTAACCTGCCGTACTGTACATAGACAATATTTTAATAATAACTACTATTTTTTTCCACTATGCTTGTGGGCATTGGGAAAAAATACATCAAATATAAGTCGTTGAATGATGGTATCTGATAAAATGCAACAAACATACTCAAAGAAGTTGCTTATAAATTTTGAATTAACTTATTGTACCGAGAGAGAATAACTAATTCTTATACTTCCTGTTTGCTCATTTTTATTATGCTATTATTTTTCTCTCAGGGATATAAGCAAACTGAATGAAGTATGAATTTTTTCCACTTCGCATAAAATTAAAATTAAACTTTTCTTTTCAGTTTAATATATATTTTTTATTTTTCTTAATTATAACATTAGAGCATAAGACATTTAAATGACTACACCAAAATTTGAAAAAGTATTGAAATCTATAAATATAGAAATGTGTGTTGCTAGAAAATAAGAGTGAAAAGTGTCGGGTTTATGTCTGATGCTGCATGTATTGTGGTTTGAATTTGATATTTTCTAATATTGTATAGTGTTAAAACAATGTGGCAAAACATTGTTCTTTCCTTACACTTTTTGACACCAAAATAACGTTACATTTAATTTGTTACAACTTAAAATAATTGTTCCTTCTTCCAGGTTTGAACAGAAACGTATTTCAGGCAAAATTTACTTTTATAAATTAGCGAATGTCTCAAATGACCCTGAGCGTGGGAAATTTTGGTTGCAGTACAGCTACTTGGTAAATAATGGTACAAGAGAGCTAACACATTTTACAGAAAGTAAGTTATGCTGTATTATCAAACAAGATAACATTAACGAGAAAAACTTTTGTAATGACTTAACCACTGCCCTCTGTAAAAATTAATGCTATTCATTGATACATGAAGCGTAGTGGAAAATATACTTGTAATTTAGGTAAGTGATAAATTAAAAAAAGCACAACGAAGACATCTTTTGTTATTGAAATTTTTAATACAGTACACTGAAAAAAAATTCTAGTCCAACTACCAGAATACGGTATATCTAACCGTATTTTCTGGCTCATATGGAACACCAAAAAATGTGGTTTATCTAATAGTATCTGTTTGGTAATGACTTTATGGTAAAATTACTAGAAAAGTATGGTTCATTACCATGATGTTTAGTGGCACATCTGGTTTTATTACTTTATGTAGTGGTTTTATTACCATATATAGTGGCTTTATTACTGTATCTCTATATAATATAAAATTGTAATTGTCGTACGCTTGAAAGCCACGTGACTTACGCGGCTTCAGCCAATCAGAAACGATGAAAGTAAGTGTGGCGGTGTGCTGGTTTTGTGCCAGGGCTGCTTCAAGTTGCGTCCCGTGGCTTTGGTAGAGATCGTTTCTTAGCGCTAGAGCTACGTGATGCCCTGGAGCAGTCCCATGGAAACTAGCTTATTTTTCAACTGTTGGCATCGGTCTTGAGTTTCCGGCCACGGATCGTAAAAACCATAGAGTCTCCCCGGGGCCCGGATGGCCGAGTGGTAAGCATCGCAGGCCAGCAGTCTGCGTGCTGTAACGGGCGCGGGTTCGATTCCCGCCTTCGCCCTGGGTGTATTTCCTCTCTTTGTGACAGTAAAAAATCTTTCTGTGTCTGTCTTACTTGACGAAGACTTATAAGCGGCTCACTGAGCAAGCACACAAGTCGGAATATATATGTAAAATACCCATACCCATACCCCATAGAGTCTCCCCTTCAGGGACATGTCTAAATTGTGGAGGTGGAGACAGATGGCAACATCTGTCATATGTGTTTGTGTGTGTCTTGTGTTGTCTTACTTGACGATGGTTTATAAGCGGGTCCTTGCGACCAAGCACACAAGCCTGAAAATATATGTCAACCAATCCAATCCATAGAGTTATGAAAGAGATTAGAGCGGTCTATATGTAAGTGTGCAGTTACGCAGAAAATAAGCAGGCTAGAGCGGTGCATTTCGGGATACTCAATGACAGTTTCCATAGTTTAGCGGTAGTTTCAGCTACTGTGTTATGCGCGGTAGCTGAAAAAACTGCTAGAGCGGTGCATCTCGGGCTACCTCAGTGCCGGCTTGTTATGAGCAGTAGCTCGAAAAACCTGACAACCCTGCTCCAATAAATTTGAATTGATAGACCCAAAGACATTAAATGGAATGGACTGCGCTTCAATAGTAAAGCTGCTTAGGGAAGGAAAACTAAAACCGGTGTTTTGGCCCCGGTTTTGACAGGAAAATCCGTTTTTTTATGAGGCCGGTCTGAACTGGAAACCGTTTTTTTAGGGAAAAAACCGACGGAAACTGGAACACCGGTTTTTTCCCAAAAACCGCCACCCCTTGCAAATTAGCATTATGTCCTAAGCATCACAAATCGCCAAGAGGCGAAAGGTTGCTACATATGGCAACTTAACGCTACCGTTTCGTTACGAACTATTCCAAATTGTCGCCAGACCTGAATATCAGCTGGCCAGCCAAAGTAGTGACTTGCATCTATTTTCAAGTCACGAGGGTTTCTACCAATCACAGCCGCTTGGTGTTTTTTTTAAATGCTTTTGCAGAAGATTTTTTGCGCAAATTTCTTATTTTTTTCTTCTGGCTTTTATAATAAATTTTTAATTACATTCTTTTTATCTTTGAGCATGTAAACATTCGTGGATGTTATACTCTCAATTCAGTAACGTTTTGTGCAATATGCCAAATGCTTGTGCAATTCCTAATTGTAAAGAGAGGCATAAAAAAGGATTTGTCACACCTTCACAGATAAAATTTATTTAGTTCTGCATACTTTTAGTAATATTGTGTTCTTTATAAACTACACTTTCGCTCGAGGGAATTTATTCTAAAAGCTCTTTTATACTGAAGAATCATATTCATGATTAAGTCATCTTTGTTAGAATTCTAATTATAATTAATCTTTTGGGCCAAGTCAATTGAATTAATGGTCTGAAAATTGTCAGCTTAGAAGTAGAATATTTTCGGTACAATTTGGTAAAAAAAACCCTGTTTTTGCGATCGTAGATTTTGAGTTATTTATATTTAAAAAGCCGAACATTTGTTGAATTTGGAATATATTGATGCGTTTTAGAAAGCTGGGTATATTCCATGTGAAATAAAGGAAAAAGCAATATTTCAAAAAGACCTTTTTTTTTATATCGGACCATTAGAACGAAAGTTATAGAGACGGCTGAAAATATTCACCATGTCAATCATCAACTTATATTACAGCAACACTCTACAAAAACCTACTTAATGTTCTTTTAAATTAATTTTTAATAAAGAGTCCACGTAATTCAATTGTTCAAGTAATCTTAAATAGACGTACAAAAGCAAATTAATAATCTGATATCCAGAGCCCCGACTTACAAATTTAGGGGCCCAGGGCATAAGCAAATTTGGGGCCCTGAAACATTTATCGATAAAATATTTGCGTGTATTTTCCTACCTTACAGTGTTAAAAAAAATAGCCGTAGTAATTAGATTGGAAAGCATGCTTAATTCCTCCCCCCCCCCCCAAAAAAAATGAATAAATTATTATTTATTGTGAATTTAATTACAATTATTATTTATTGTGAATTGATCAATTCAGAGTTTAAGCACAATTTCATAGTAAGCTTTTTTCATAAATTTAATTTTTTTGTTTACTCCAGATTAAAAAATTTGAGGCAGTAGTATTGAGCATAAATGATAAATGCTCATGGAGAAAATTTGGGGGCCCAATGGCCCTGGGCACGTGCCCCGTTTGCCCTGCCGGAAATCAGGCCCTGCTGATATATATTAAGAAGATCTTAAAAAAAACTAGCGTATCATCCTTGTTCCTTTCCAAGCTTCTTTATCATACCATTAGATTGTCGGCATCATGTGTTCAGGTCGTTGTGGAAAAACTCGCCAAATGGTTAACTCTCCATACATGCGAGCCAAACGCGACACATTCATGTGACTGTGCAAGTTAGATGATGAGGACACTTTAGGTTTGCCATTGCTCAGTCCATTCTCTTTAATGTCTCTGGATAGACCCATCTGTTCCTCCTTCCTAACTCTATGGCAAAAACAGCCGAAGCCGATGCATCTTCCCTTTTTCGTCTTGCGCGCTCTCCCCGCTGGTCGGGACCTTTTAACTAAAATATCTTCCCGATTGTTCTAATTAATTTTTGCAGTAAGAAATTAAAAATATTGAATTAGTAAACAGTGAATGAATCACCAATTCAGTTCTTTAAATGTTTTTTTTTTGTGTTTTTTGTGAAGATTAAACGCACTGAGCCAAAGGTGGTAACTAAAAAAGCTTAAGAGCTTGACGTCATCGCATCGACCAATCAAATCGTTTTTCACTGGTGATGAATAATTTATGTTTAATGAGCAGGAAGCATGTTTTATTCAATGCAGATTGTATAGATGAGCATTCCTGCACTGGCAGTAACCACTTTTTAATCTCCAATTTTTTTTTTTTTGCGGAGGAAACAAAGAGGAATTGCGTAGCAATTCTAGGGGGTTGGTGAGAGGAAGCGAGCAACGGCGAAGCTCCCTACCGGCCGCGAAGCGGTCAATGGAATTGCGCAGCAATTCCGGGGGTTGGCGAGCGATAGCGAGCAGGGGGCGGAGCCCCCTAGTACAATAGTATTATTGCCGTGAACAATGTTAATATTACCAAATAAGATTATGTAAACAACATTGTTTGGTAGATAATTTGGTCTGTACACAAAGGTATCACTAATAGCAATATTATTAAACAATGTAGTTTTATGAGGTAGTCCCTGAATTGGAGGAAAATAGTCTCCAGGGACCTGTACCCGTGGGAAACTGCGCAATGACGGCCCACAACTTTCGGACCCAACAGATTTAACAAGCACGTACTCCGCATATACTCAGCCGGTCTTCAGTGACCAGGACTCGATCGCATAACCTTCCGATCCGGAGATTGAGACTCTGACCACAGGACTCCCGATTGTACTAGTATAATCAGTTTAAATTGCTTATATGACTTCTTTCGAGTTGTCCCAAACGACTGCAACGCAGCACCGTGTTTGATGAGTGAGATTTACCATACGTATTGGTTGTCAAAATTTCAGCTAATACGGTGGTATTTGGTAGGTATCTTTGCGCTCAACATGGTTCGATCACCAAGCATATGGTAAAAGACCGATGCTTTCTGGAAATTAATTTGGTATTTCAACCATGCTTCTCGTAAAGAACAAAGCGTAAAAACAAAGCGTATGGTAGGAAAAGCATTTGTGCTGGTAAACTTACTTTTCATACTTGTAATCTTACCAAACGTACGGGTAACAGAGCTATAATTTTCGATACCAGAAATTCTAGTAATGGGTTACCAAAACGAATAGTAAGGTTGCTAATTGAATGGTTTAAGTACCTGGTATTCTGGTTTTATTACTAGAAATACCATTACCAAACAATTATGTTTTTTTGCAAGAATTTATTTTCAGTGTAAAATAAAAAAAACTCTACGGGAACAAACAACATTGTATATAATATCATATTAAGTATTGTTTGCTTTCCGCATTGTTTCTTGTTTAGTTAATTTTAAGTAGAAAATATATTATCGTTCTTAGCATTTTGTAGTAATAAGTGATTGTTTATTTTTTTGTAGGCCTAGATAACGTAAATATGAAGGATGGACAGGATCTTATAATGTGGTACAAAACGGCACACATTTAAACAGTTCTTAATAAAGTTCTACTGAGAAAAAACGTCTAGGGTATGAAATTAACAGCTTTTGAATAGTTGAAATTTCTTTTATGATGTTTCAAATTCAATGCAATTCTTTAGTTAGCAATCGTTGAAGGAAAAACAACTAATACTAATGCTTTTATCATCTTTAAAAAAAACTATTTGTGTATCAAACTATTTGTGACTTATTTGTGTTGCAATAGAGTTTATTTTGCTTGTAATATGTGTCATAATTTTTGTAACCTTATGTATGGTAATACTTTGCTGTCTGGCTTAATTTACGGTATTGTTATTTAGGATATTGATCAGAATGCGTTTGTACATTTTGTAATTAAATAAAGTTATTGAATTTAAACTTTGTAATATATCATTGTAACTACACGATACAATTACATAACTGAATTTTTTTAACCTAATATTTGGCACTTTGTTAAATTTGGAAGAGCTCATTAAGATGATACAAGTAAAGATTATTACAATTAATGATCTACCGTCGGTGCTCCTATCGCTCAGATTCAGCCACTTACAGACAAAAGCACAAATCCTTTTATAGGATAACTGGCAGATGGCGGGATTCGAAGTTACCTCTCTGGTGACAATATTTGCTTATCCCTCGAGCATCAAAGAAATGAACCGAAGCTATCTCAAATCTAAGCTTTTAAGCCCAATTTTATCAAATAAGTACTTAAGCAAAGTTCAATTCTTATCCTGGTTTCGGTGTTCAGAAATCATATCATTAAGCTTACTTTCAAGCAATTATTAGTTACCTGATTTTTTAGTAAGGAAAAAGCGAAAGAACTTTAAAATGGTGTATAAATTATTATTTTTTGCTGTAGCTACGTTTATAAACTGCATAAGTAAGCATACACTACTTTATGAATTTATTAATTACGAGAAGTTTTCATGAATTGTTATTTTGTTTTTCTATCCTTGCCATATTTATGAAATATACTTTTTGAGAAGGTTGAAAATCAGGTTGAGGTCGATATTGAAATCAAAATTTTTGAAACAAATAACAGAACACTTTCATGTATTTATTTATAAAAATGAATTTGAAATGAAAGTGTTATTTGAACAAAGTTTCAATATTGTTTAGTTTTCAGCATGCTTATGTTCGAGTTCGATCCTAGTTTACATTGTTACAAGGGTTGGAGAGCATCATTGCACTTTTCTAGTATTTTAGCCGTGAAAAGTGGCTTTGTATTCCAGCAGTTTTCTCGACCCTTCTTTTTAAAATTTAATATGTTACAAATTTCAGTCTTCACATTCGGAAAAATTTGTTTTGTTTTAGCTAATTTTTTTTTGCGTATTTTTTTTTCTAAAATAGTGTCATCAAACCTTCGTTCTTTATAATTCTAAAATATTTTCCAATGATATTTTTTTTGTAGCAAAAACCGAAGCCTTATCTTGTGAATCAAGATTTGGACCAAAAGGAAAAGTCGAACATTCACAAAGCACTAAAACAACTAAATGTTGGAAAATTATTGTACCACCGGATAGCTTTATGCGTATTAACTTGACGAAACTGTCGATAGGCTATAGAGTAAGTAGTTTAATGCCTTACGGGCCACTCTTCCAGATTGGCCCGAGTATACGTCTCAATTGAGGATGTAAGGTAATTTAGAGTTTGATTTGAAGGTTTCTAGTACAAATAATATTATTACAAATATGTATTTGTAAGCATTAGCTTTCTTTACATTGCTAACATTTCTAATGTTTAATAGATTCTTTATTAAAAAAACAGAGTACAATAAATATTAAAAAAAATCAATGAATTATAGTATGTTGTAGTGACTTTTTACGAAAATTAGCTTTTAAGAAAATACTGTATACAATAACAGGTTGGGAGCAGGTATTTGTTAAACTATGTCATGAAAGTAGAAAAAAATCACATATTCTTAAAGATGCGAAATAGCTCTACAAATAAACAGGACAAACAATGACAGTATATCTTGAAAAAATCACCTAGTCATTTTTAGGAAGTAGCAAATTAATTACGAAATCTTTAAAAGTTAAAGTTTTCCAATAAAACAATTAAATATATAATATTTAAAACTTCGCTGAAGCAAATTAACATTTTTAACGAAAGTTATGACGTCGTACAGGGGAGTTGCAGTTGTGAAATTTAGTATCGTTTTTATTTTTAATCTCATAAACCGAAAATGAAGCCTTAAGATTTACCCCACGTCGAAACCATTAAAGCCATGTGGAATTCCCCCCCCCCCCCATAATAGTCTTTAAAATGCAACCTTTACAAGCATTATAAGTCAGCAAATTAAAATGTTTTAACATATTATGTATATTTTTTAATATCATTGTGGCAATTGTAAGAACATTTCCTAAACTAGAACTTAATTATTATTGAAAAAAATAATGGAAGTTTATATGTTACTCCTATTTTCCAATCTGGCTCTTATGAAATTTGAAAGTATATATACGAGAGAAAAGGCTAACAAAAGTGATGAGTTAAAGTAGAGTAATTTAATTCGAATAGCAAAAACAAAATAAAACCCTTAAAAATAAAACCATAAAAATATATTCATCGTTAAATAGCATGTGTCAGTGGAATTTATGTGACTTGTTAACGAATAAGATTTACTCCCCCCCCCCAAAAAAAAAGCGATTTCAAATATATTTGTCAATATTTTATTTTTGCATTTTCTTGACACATCCTGTTTGAAAGTATAATCAGTGCCACAATAACTTAACTTTAATTAATAAAAGAACTGCAAAATTTAAAGCTCATTTTAAAAGCATAAGATGTAATTTCTAGTAGAATTAAATCACTATTGCCCCCCCCCCCCTCACCATTCGCAACAATCACTCGAGAAACTTAAATTCTTTTAAATAATAAATGAAACAAAATTTACTTTTGTGACATCAATCAGTTTAAAATGATGTCAAATATATTTCACTTGGAGATTTTTTGTTTGTATGTTGATATGAAGTGTTTTAGTTCCATTTAAAAGAGAGGAATATTACATATTGAAGTGTAGTAGCGTAATACGACGATAAACCAAACGCAATAAACCTCCAACACTGGATGTTGACCGTTGGTAAACTTTATTAAGGAGTAGAATGTACTATGTATTTAACGATTCGTTTATTTATTAGAAACAGTTTTAAATTAAAAACAAATTAAAACGGGTTCTTTCTTATTTAATATCTCGTTCCTATCGGACAACGTTCTACACACGTTTCACTATCACGAGACACTATTTCAATTCTTTCTTCTGTAGGGAGAAAGAGCTTTGTTATTGTGATCTCTTTAAAATTTCGTAAGTCAATGCAAGGTCTCGGATCCTTACCAGGAGCTTCTACTAGAATCATTGGCGAAGTACAATCTGAAAAACCAATTTCTGTGAATTTCCAAGATTTGCATTTTGTCTTGGCGATGTTCGGTGAAAGAAATAGACTGTTCAATGTTTTATCATGTCGTGTAAGTTCAATGTCATACGTGGCGAGTTAGGTTTTTCTTGGGAGATTTGTGTGAAAAACTCTTTTTATATTTTCAAACTAGTTTCTTCAGTTAGAGCGATTTGGTCCTCATTCATATTTGAACTCTCGCCATAATCTTGAAACATCTCTTCCTGGAACAATATATTCGACAGACTCCACACAAGGTACTTCCATTTGCTCCTCATCAGAAGAAGTTGGCCAAATATAAATTTCTGTGTGATCCAAAAGATCCTCTTCATTCAAAACGGACATTAAAAATAACTACATAGGATACAAGAAAATTTTCGGGCCCAAAGTTTCTTTGTTTTTTTAAGAACGGAGCAAGTTGCATAAAATTTAGGGCAATTAATGCCTCTTGTGAAAACGAAAAGTGTCGAACCATGTATCCTTTATTTTGTTCTAATCAAAATAGAAAAATAGTTAGATAATCGGTGCAGGTGAAAGCTGAAAGAAAGTGGTACACGTGATGAGAAATATGTAAACAAATAAAACAATTGAAAAAATGTGCCCAGATTAGCGATAAATATCATTCCCCCAACCCCTCCTGTAACGTGTGACGTCAGAATCTGATCAGTCGGACAACCCTGTCAAATCAGTTCAGTGCCAAACGAACACCGTGTGAAATGGGCTAATAAATCCAGCGGCTGTTCCCCAGCACTTTTCGCTTGTTTGTTTCACACAGACTTAGTAAATGCGTAGTGCTCTTTTCTAATGAATTTTTTTATTGTTAAATAAATAAATTGCACTATAATAAGGGTTCTGAGTATGTGGGGGAGGAGTGGTATGGCCCTAATTGTAATGCAACAAGAGTACTAGTACTTCGTATTGCCAATCTTATACATTTGATGGGATAAATTTAAGAAACTAAAAATTTATAAAAGCAACGATTTATTCAACCATTGGGATTATCTGATCCGGCAAAAAAATAACCATAATATCTTAAAAAGTTATCTGTTAAAGTCTAATGGATTGTCATTAAAGACCCATGCATATAAATGGATATTACTTTAGATAAATTATCGAATCCTTTGTAATTGATGTCAAATATGAAAATTTATAAGTGATTCTTTATCAATGACTTTTTTTTTTACTACCAGAGTTGCGATTATAATTTTTTGAAAATCTCCGTGGATGATAGCAATGAAGAATACAAATATTGTGACTCCATCACCTCCAGAACTACCATAATGGCTTTGAATAACGTAACAGTTACCCTAAGTAATACTTATAACTCATATGGCATGGAATTCAAATCTGAGTATGAAATATGTAAGTATGTTTGCTTTAATTTATTAAAACTTATAAGCTGTTCAGAAAAATGCATAGGATGAAATTTTTAAATATGAAGGAAAATCGATATTTGTTGGTTTACAATAAATAGTTTTTTAGTAATTGTGAATAAATTTTGATACTTTTTAATTGAAATATAGCGAAATATGTTTTAAAAAATGTTTTAAAAAGTAACATTGATTAGATCCATTTTAAGAGTTAAGAGAAAAAATGATCCGAGCTAAAAACTCTGCTACTAACTTTCTGCATAAAAGATCTTTTACTAAAAATTCAAATTCTTTTTTTGAGAAACCCTTCAGAATCAAGTACTTCTGAAAGAAAACATTTCAATCGAACAAAACTTATTCAAGAGTTTTCTTAAAAGGAAAATAATTATATTAGTGAGAGTTATTTATGCGTTTAAACTTGATTTATATAGGGGACATTGAATGTTCACGGAAAAATAGTTTCCGGTGCACTAATCATTCCTGCATCCCAGAAAATCAAGTGTGTGATGGCATAAAGCAATGTCCAAATGGAGCAGATGAAGTTGGTTGTGGTAAGAGAGAAAAGTTTTAATACCTGTGAATTGATAAGAAGTGAGTTGAGCAAAAAAAAAATCAAGAAAATGAATTAACCAAAACATTAAGATCCTGGTTTATGAATTAATTTCTTTATTTGGATCGTTAGACTTGTAGATGCCATATTTTGAACCTTAAATAAATGATTTTTATTGCGTCAAGTAACATTTATTTTGCGTATAATAATACTCTTTCAAAAACAACCATAAGAATTATATAGCAATACATTAATTTAGAAAGTTTTAAATCATTTTCTTCGACAAGTAGATTTTTTTAAACGTTTAGTACTTTTGCGATTTTTGAGACAGGAGAGTTGTTAAGATAGTTCAATACTTTTAGTTTTAGTAGAATGTTTTATGATATATTGAATAATACTTACTTTACACTTTAAAAATAAAATAAAATTGTGTGTAAAAATAAGCATTAAGCATTTGATTTAGATTTTATTGTTTGAATCTGTGTGTTTTTATGACTGTGTATTGATAAGAATTGAGTTGAGCGCAAAACAATTTTCGCTAAGAGAACTAGAATTCAAAACAAAAAGATAATGTTTTATGAATTACAAAAATACTATCATAAACGTAAAATAATGTCACATTGACTCCGATATATCTACTTACATTCCTTTTTTTTCAGTTTTGCAATTTTAGTACTGTTTTGTTCTACAAAACTTCGCGCGTGAGCATCAACATTGCTGTTTTTCCCCAGTTTTTAATTACATTGCTCCTTCACATCAATGATCTGAAAGCCAATATTCAACAATTATCATTTTCGCACTTGCAAGATTCTTTTGAAAAAAAATATTATTTGCTGAGTAATTTTTATTGAAAAAATACCCTAAAACTTCATATTTAGCTTGCTACGTGACCAAATTGACTTAAAAAAATTTTCTCGACAAATTCTTAAAATTTACTCTTACGTACGTTTATTCGTAGACTTTTTATTTGTAACAAAAAATATATAAACACAGAAAAATATGATGCATAATCACTTTTTCTAACAGCTTAAAAAACTAATTTTAGAAACAGGTGTTCTGGCAATTCGAGGCGTCTCAGAAGCTCGTGACCAAGCCGTTTCTTGGATGTTGGGACAGCGCACCCCTTCCTGGGGTTGGGGGGTGAACACCCACCGGGCGGTGACGGCCCTGTTCTTGGCATCAGCTGCTAATTTTAATGGGACAGACAAGGAGGAAGAGTTGATGGCCAAGCAGTCAGAGCTGAGGACGGCGGTGGCTTTGTATAGGTAACACTAAGAAGTCCATCATTTATTGTATGAGAGAAACCGCTCGCATGAAAATAAACTGATTTAAAAACGAATTCCTCTAAAATTTGTCCGTAAATCTGTAATAGATATCAATTTCTGGAAACAAAACGCTTCTTTGAGCTTAATTATATTAAAGCTCTCTAACTGAAGGATTAAAATACGATTTAAAAGTTGAAGCTTATTTACACTGAAATTTGTTTTAAGCTATAAGATAGTTTGTGGAAAGCAATACATATGATAAAATTTGAAGAAATTACTTATGCCAAATTATAATTTTTTTAAAGTTATATTAAATCAATATATTCTAAGGTTATATTAAATCAATATATTTTAAAGCTATATTAAATCAATATAGATGATAGGTTATTTCGTTTTCGAACTAGTTAATTGCGTTTCTTCATAAACCAGCTATCCTCATCGCGAGATGTATGTTATCTAAAAAAATCAGGAAATAAACGAATCTAATATTAACTTAAGGTTTCTGTAAAAATAGAGGTATGTCATATAAATAATATAATTTTTTTTAAGAAAAATAGAGCACTTATGTTTTCATAAAAGTTAATATATTTAATGACTTCGAATAAAGACCTTCTTGTTGATTAATTAAACAATTAACAATGTTAATAAAGCGCCTAACAAACTGTTAATTAGTTGACAATACTGTTTAAATAATATTGTTAATTAATTAACAATGTTGGTTTAATAATAGTGTTAATTAATTAATTAACAATGACTTTATTTTCTAACAGGTCCTCCCTTACGAACAACGAGTTAAGCATGCTAGTGAACGCTTTGCAAGTGACATGTCACAATCCTCGTCATTTCTTTGGCAAAAATCTGGTGAAGCAACTCAAGGAACAAGTTGAGAGTACCCCAAATTTCACTCATCCCATAGCTTACCTAGCTCTTTGCAATGCAAAAGAAACCTGGCCACGGAAGGCTTACCACGATCTCAACAGAGTTCTCGACAGCAATTCGAATTATCCTTTTGTCACAGGTAATAAAGCCTTTCCATAAGGTTAGACTGAACATCAGTAAGGCTTATTACTGGCCGCCCCGGTGGTGCAATCGTTAGGATGCTAGCCTATGGAGCAGATGGGGTCGGGTTCGAATCCCGGTCAGGCATGGATGTTTGTGTCCGTCAATAAATGTTGTTATTTGTCTATGTGTTTGTGTCGTCTCTTTCTTTGTTTGTCTCTTGTGCTTGTGTCATTTCTGGGGTTTAGTACAATAGATTTTAAGTCGCAGTGCTTGGCGATCTTGCCCCCCACCAAGAAAGTCATAAGTCAAGCAGTTAAAACGAACTTGAAATCATTAAAACGTTTGGCGAAATGGTACTATGAATTTTATCTGAAAATGCTGTTATCGGTGAATCGGAACCACTTGACGCGCTGGCGCGTCCTTCTCAGCTTAAGTGCGGAATAATAACATTGACAATCCTACAACACCAAACGTCATAAAAGCTCATTATTTGAAATATACTATTTGTTTTTCTTGTAGCTGACTTGTCAAATAAACAAATTTTGCCATTTTTATAGTTCCTAAAATATTTATAATCAACAGAACATGGTGAACGCTATACAATATGAGAGGATTTACGAAGGAATTGGTATAAATTGTTTATTTGATGGTACAAATCTTAGATGTTACGGCGAGTCTCAAAAATAGCTCAACTTTTTAAGAAAAAATACACAGCATGACACATGATATCCGGAAAAAGCGTGTAGAGAGAGAGGGGAATTTTTCGTTTTAGAAACGTTGTTTATTATTACTATTAGGCTTTTTCAAATTGGGGAGATCTTCGGCATGTTGGTTAAATTAACTAAGTTACAGTGGTTTTTAAGTTTATGGTAAGCTTCGTATTAGTTAAGATCCAAAATGATTTGTAACGAAAATTGAAAGTTTAAGGGGTCACAGGAGTCTTAAAAATGTGCAAAGAAGATACTACAAAGCATAGTTTGATCTTTCATGTCATTTTTTAACTACTCAATAAATGAATATAATTTTTTTATATGTAATTCTTCAGGATTTATTTATTATAAAACAAGTTTTAAAATTTATGAAGCTTTAGCCAAAACTAAAATAAATGATATTAAACATGAAGCTATTTGAACACATTGTGATTAGGCTTGCGCGGCAAATTGTGAGGTCAAAATTGAAAAAATGACCAAGAAAATTACTTTATATTGTACAAATATGTACAAACAAAGACTTATACCTAAATTCGCAGCTCAATTTTAATTAGAAATTATTTATAAAAAAATTTAAAATCAAAAATTTTAAATTTTTATTAATTTTTTTAGAAAAAAGTTCTTTAAAATAATTTCTAATTAAAATTGAGCTGAGAATTTAGGTATAAGTCTTTGTTTGTACATATTTGTACAATATAAAGTAATTTTCTTGGTCATTTTTTCAATTTTGACCTCACAATTTGCCGCGCAAGCCTAATCACAATGTGTTCAAATAGCTTCATGTTTAATATCATTTATTTTAGTTTTGGCTACAGCTTCATAAATTTTAAAACTTGTTTTATATTAAATAAATCTTGTAGAATTACATATAAACAAATTATACTTATACATTGAGTAGTTCAAAAATGACATGAAAGATCAAACTATGTTTTGTAGTTCCTTCTTTGCACATTTTTAAGACTCCTATGACCCCTTAACCAGAATTGTAAAATACTTTTATATTATCACAGATATTCAAGCGATGGCTCTTCTTGCCCTTTCCTGCAATGCCAATTTCACAATGAACCCCTCGAGTACATCAAGTCTTTACAAGATTGCAATAACAAGATTCAAAAATAAACAGCTTAAAGATGGAAGTTTTGGAAACCTCCATACCACCGCTCTGATTACTCAGGTAAATATCTAAACAAAGTTTTATTATAAATTTTATTTTTGTGTGCATAATTTGTTTTACTAATATCACAGTTTTAAACATACTCTAAACTATTGGGAGTTGACTGACTTTTTTAATGATTACTTATCAGTATCACGAGTATGTAGTAGTTCGTTAAAATTACAAGAATTAAGCGAAAATCTTAGAACTACACTCTTAAAACAAAAGAGTGCAATCCACTCCAGTTGGAGAAGTGCATTTTCGACACCGTAAAGGCATGCATATTTACTCAGACTGAGTTAAAATCACTCGTTTGGAGTGATCCTGTCGGAGGTTTAACACACAAAGGATCCACTCCAAAAGGAGAAGTGCATTTTCCAGTCTGGAGGAGTGAAATCCACTCAGACTGAGTTAAATTAGGAGTGTTTGTTTTAAGAGTGTATAATTGTCAGGCATTTCATATTTTTTTTCAGTTATTTTAAACTTATAGCCTGAGTTATTTAAATTATAGCAGATTTAATAACTATTAAAGCTGTACACAGTTTTCAAAAGCAATATTCCGAAACATTATAGTTTTTTTAATCGTTATCCAAAAATTTTATTCTACAAAAAGTTAGATATTACTTCGTTTAAACATTTTGGTCCAGTTTTCACAGCTTTTTCCAAGTTTTTCTTGAAATTGTGTATATTACTTTGCAGTTAACGCATCTTCGGTATCTTTTTTCTTATTCAGGCTTTAATTGCTAGTGGAGAGGAACAAAGCAAGGACTGGAAGTTAAACAAAACAATCAAATACATCATTAAAGAACTGAACTCGTCTTCCGTGGATTTCCTCTCGATGTATTTAACTATGCCGATTCTAAATGGAAAAACCCTTGTGAACATTTCAACAATCAACTGTTCAGCTAATCCACGGAAGAATGGGGACGGTATGAAATTTTCTATATTTTAGAAATAAATTTAATTGCGCAGATTGCTTTTAAGAATATAACCATTCATCGGCTCAGTGCAATACCACCTACACTATAGATGGCCCAAGAACTAAGCAAAATAAATCTTAGTATTAGTATACCGATTTTAAAGTCTTGACCAATGATAGCTAGTTTCTGCTTATCTTAACGATAATACCAAATCGAGTGACGAAATATAATTGGTCATATCAAATAAAATATTTGGACCTTTTCAAATTCATCGTTGATGACAAAATAAAAATAAAAAAAGAATGAATCGCAAGAAGAACCAAATGTTATTTATAAATAGTTCTTCAAATTGAATTGGAACACTTGTTCTTCAAGAACAACTTTTTTTTTAATTTTTGAAAAATTGTAGCTTTAGAACGGAAATTTTAATCAAACCGAGAAACCCTTAAAATAAAACTTTTTTATAGACCCGACTAATCTTTTGTCGCATTGTAATGCAAATAATAATTTTTCAATAAATGTTTCTCCTGTCGAACTCTTTTTTATACTTGCTATTTTATATTTTAGATATTATTTCGGAAATTAATGATTATTTGGGATCGAAAATCAGAATCAAGTATTATCTGTATATAGGAGACAAAAAAGATGTTATTCATTCTATTTCATTGAGAGTTCCTGAGAACTTTACTGCTTTCGAAATCATGCAACTTGCTGAAGCTGAGGATCCAAAATACAGGTTCATTTTTTAAGCACATCAATTTATATTCTGTTAATAAATAAATAAAAATATGTTAACATCTATTCACAAGCACCTTCAGATGATGCACAAAGTTGACTAACTAGACTAATGTAATGTACATTAAAATCGAACTATTTACGTCAATATAAGAAAACATATTCAATGTCTTTATATTTGAAGCCTTTCAAAAAGCTGTAAGGCTTTGATATTAACCCTTTCAGTCCCAGTGATGCCATTTGGTATCATCACTTTCAATATTTTTCAAGACGTTTTTGTCCCGTTATGACATCCAAACACACATCATTCGATTCTTCACACTTTGTTCGATCAGACAATATTTTACATTAATCTCAATAGAAGTCATAACTAATATTTTTTTTATTCAGAAAATAGCCAACAAGCGTTTCACCTGATTTTTGATAAGTTCACTTCAGTTCCACATATTTAAAACACAATTTAAACTATTTCGGTTAAAGTAATTACTAAATTTTTTTTAATAATATGGTCAGATACCTTAAAATATGTTACTCGAAGTGTTTTAAGGTAATATATATATTTTTTTATTTTGTTGTTTTCCACAGTTAAAATTTTTGGCATTATTTCAAAAACCATATAAAAAGTTAAAATGATTTTTTTTCTTATGGAATTCGCATATTTGACCTAAAATAAGCTTATTTTGTGAATATCAGTAGTTTCTGTAGTGAAGTAAATTTTTGCGACAGAAAGGGTTAACCGACGAAATAGAACTCATATTTGAGAAACATTTAGTAAATATTACATAACTGATGCAAAAGGATACTTTTAAAGAGAATAATACATATTTTTAAAAAATGTATAATGTTGATAATTTTAGACTTCTAAAATCTAAAAACACTACCATTAGTAATTTAATCTTGCTTAAAATTTTTAAATTTACTTTTTGTACCTAAATAACTAACTCCAATATTTCCAGTTGCTTACTCATTTTTGTTAGGCCCAGTTAGCTTTTAAAGTACAACCAGATTTTCTGCTAGCATTTTACCCTAAGAGAGATAAGCAAACTAGATGAAGTATAAACTGTTTTCACTTTGCATAATATTATAAAATTGATTTTGTTTTATTTTTCTCAATAATATCTCAGTAGTAAACTTTGAAAGCTAAATGACTATTCCATACTTTAAATTTTTAAATGCATTGATATTTATAATTTTTAAAAATGTTTGTTGCTGGAAAAAGTGACAGCCATCAGTTGATTGGTTAATATGTCTGTCTCCCACAGGGGATTAACACAATATGGCAAAATATCGTTTTTACTTGACCATCTTTTAGCATTAAAATAACTTTATTTTCTCAGCTCTAACTTAATTCGTAATTACTTGTTTTTCCAGGTTTGAACAGAAACGTATTTCAGGAAGAATCTACATTTATAAATTAGCGAACATCTCAAATGACCCTGAAGGTGGACATTTTTGGTTGCAGTACTGCTACTTGGTTAATAATGGAACAAGAGATCTAACACATTTTACAAAAAGTAAGTAAAGTGCCACACTATTAAAAATCTTGTGCTTGATTTCACCATAATAATGGTTCCTAGTAGCTGCAACGGCTGTGTGGTGAAGTGTTTCTCCATATTTTCGGTATTATGTTAAACCGTTTCTCAGGATTCTGTTTCCAAATATTGAAAAATGATTACTGAATACCGAAAATGTGGTGAAATATTTCACCACACAGCCGTTGCAGCTACTAGGAACCATTATTATGGTGAAAGAAAGCACAAATTTTTAACAGTGAATTTTTAAAAAAAATAGCATCAATGACAAAACTTTTGTAAGGACTTATTCATGCTCTTCGCAAGAACTCTAATGCTATTAATTGATATAAGAAATGTTTTGAAAAATGTAATTGTAAATCAGGTCAGTGCTATTTAATATTTAAAAAAAGGCACAGCGAATATATATTATGTTATTGAAATTTCTAATATAGTAAAAATATGAAGAGTCTTAAAAATGTGAACTCATCGAGAACAAATAACATTGTGTAGCATAGCACATCATGTATTGTTTATTTTTTTACATTGTTTCGTTTTTAGTTATTGTTGGGCAGAAAATATATTCTCATTCCCAGTATTTTGATTTTGTATTTAATTATTTTTTTCAGGTTTAGATAACGTAACCATGAAGGATGGACAGGATCTTATAATGTGGTACAAAACTGCCCACATTTAAACATTACTTAATGAAGTCCAGCTAAATAAAAAATCATCGATAATATGAAATTCATAGCTTTTTAAGGGTTGAAATTTGTTTATGATGCTTAACATTCATTGTAACTCTTTAGTTAGAAATCATAAAATAGGATTACGCATGAATAATAAAGCAACTCATTCTACAGAAACAAAATTATGTAAAAAATTACGGTATCATTCGTGATACAGAGAATTACAAAAGAATTTATTTTGTTTTTATTATGTATCTTAATTTTATAATTAAGATTAGCATAATGTTATACTGCTTGTTTCTTTGATTTACTGCATTTTTATATATGTTATTGATTAGGATATGTATGTTATAGTAATTAATAAAGGTATTGAAATTAAACTTAGTTATATTTTATTGTAAATACAAAATACGTTTACATAGCTGAAACTTTTTGTGATTTGATGTTTAGCCCTATATTCCATTTGGAAGGGCATATAATGTTTGTTAAAAAAAACACGAATGATACATAAAGATGATACAATCAAACACAAGTCAATAAAATACGAACCATTCTTGTCCCTCCAGTTTTAAAAGTAATAAGGGCTTTGAAAACAAAGTAACTTAGGAAAATATAAGAATAAATATAGAAAAAGAATTCTTTACTTACTACAAGGCAAAATGATAAAAACAAACAAATTTGGCTACAACCTCCGACTCACTACTGGTACAAAGCAAAAAAGCCAGGACTTTCTCTCTTTCTCTCCCTGGTAACAGACAGACCAACACCCGCTTGTCCAGATTAGCCAGTGGACACCTGAAAAGTCTCAAGTTTTCTGCTAATCAAAAGATCTACCCTCCTTGCCCTAAGTGCCAGCAAAACCAGGCATCACCTGATTATATACTTTACTGTCTAGAACTGGACTCGGAAGACAATTTTTCTTCCCCCCTTTTGGTTTCGGACTTTCTTAATGTCAACGGATTTATTGATCTGGTCTGACGGAGTCAGACCAGATGGGAATTAGTAACAACAACAACAGTATTGCACAGGAAGAATTATACAAGATTTTCTTTTCTTTAATCTATTTTTTCAATACACTAGCGTGACATGTCATGTTCGTGGTGTGTCTCAACCCTCAATTTCGTGAGTTTTGCAGTTTATGTCTTACTTATAAGATATGAATTCAATTTTTATATTAAAAAAAGGAGAATTTTGTGAAAATACTAATGCATATTTTATCTTTAATTTTAAATTCATATTTACCTCACTGAGTATTTAACGCTAACTCTGAGTATGAGCATTAAATACTCAACATATTGTTTATGTGACATCTGTTTACCTAAACAAATTTTTTTATTGAAGTCAATAGATGGCAATGTCACTTTAGTTTCATTGCCAGCCATATTGTTTTACAAAAAAAATCCATTTATTTTTGACTGTTAAATAATTTTGTTTATTAATATTAAGATTTGGTGAAAGGTAAATTTGAGTGCATCACATATGTGGCTAAGAGATAATTTAGGTAAGCTTTAATCAAATATCTATTCTTACTTAATTATGTGTAGTATTCGATACGAAGAGCGTAATTTTTTAAACTAATGTTTCAAATATGAACATAAGATGTTTTGCAAGGATGAGACATCTACTTAGTCACATCCATGGACGTCAAATTCATCTAATTAATACATTGCATTGCACACTTAATTTTTAAAAAAACTTTTGTTGGCATTATTTGTATTCAAACTATTGTATGTGTACAACTTCCATGTTTCGAGAGTTTATTCCTTTTCAATTGTATTTGTCATTTTAAGAAGTGATTTTTCAAAACTGGATTGCAAAATGATCTAATAAGGGCAAAGCATGAACCAATTTTACCATGTTGTAAATATCTTTGTATATTTCTATACGCTTAAACTTAGTAGTAATAAAGTTGCGTAGTTAATAAAATAGCTCTGATCAATAAAATCCATTCCCCTTAATCTACTTTTTTTAAGGCTATTGAAAAAAAAACCAGTTTAAATTTTACAATCTTTCTTTACAATACTTCAACAACCATATTCAAGTATTTTAATGCCGTTTCATATGCTTTAAGCATGTTTATTTTGAGTATGATAAATAAAATACTGCGAAACACGTGGTAAAACTTGCAAGAAACACTTGCAATAGTTTAGTCTTTTTATATATTTTTTAAGTAAATATGCTTACTGATAACTTTAATCCACTTTAAATACTTTAATCCCCTTTATCACACAAGAACAAACAAAGTTCAAGTCATATCCTTGTTTCGATATTACAAATCATCAAGCTTGCCTTTGAATTCATTTATTAGTTACATGAGTTTCTTAGTAAACGAAAAGGGAAAAACTTGAAAATGGAGTATAAACTATTATTTGCTGCTATATCTCTATTTACAATATGTATAAGTAAGCATACACTACTTTATAACTTATTAATTAATAGAAGTTTTCATTAATTGTTTGAACTGTTGTTTTGTTATTCATTCTTGCCTTTTAATGAAATGTATTTTTTGAGAAGGTTGTACATGGAGTTGAAGTTGATACTGAAATCAAAGTTTGGAAACAAAGAACTTTTTAAGTATTTATTTACAAAAAACTTGAAATAATTTTTTTTTCAGGATTAAGTTTCAATATTGCTTAGTTCAACATTGTTCAGTATGTTTATGGTAGCGATAAGTATAGTTCAATCCCGGTTCATCAAGTGGGACACCCCTGGCCCACTTACCCCGCCATTGTATTGGCACACTTACCCCAAACGCGGGGCAAATGGGCCAAAAGTAAGGAATAGAAAGGAGTGAATATTAACTCAGTCTGGGTTAATATTCACTCCTTTCCAGTGTCGAAAATGCACTTCTCCAACTGGAGTGGATTTCACTCTTTTGTTTTAAGAGTGTAAGTGTAAACTGGGGTATATGCAAATTGAAAATTTTGTTGGCTTAAATTGAGTTTATATAGTATTTTACCCTTAAAAAGTGGTAATTTCACATTCCAATAGCTTTATCTTCGGCTCTTTTGAAATCACAAAATGTTTCATACTTTAGTATTATCAACCCAAATAACCTGTTTTGGTCAGTTAGGCCATTTTTCGGCATTCTATGGGAATTTTTTTAATAGTTCCATCCCATCCTTGATTCTCAGGATTAAAAAATATTTTCAAATAATTGGTTTTGTAGCATAACCGATGCCTCATCTAGTAGTCTAGTATTATCATCCCAAAAAAACTTGTTTTAGTCATTTAGGTTAAAAAACAAAACATAAAAGTTTACAAAAGTTAACAATTATTATTCTTTGGATTTGACACGCTGTGATTCGATATGGTGTAGTGCGGCTTAATTTTAGAAAACCAACGAAGCTAAACACGACCATGTCAAATATCCTGTTCTAAATAACCCAAAGTTCTTAAAAATAAAATTTTTAAGGTAAATTTAGGCCGCTAGCTATAAACCAACATTTGGGTCCCGCTGTATACAATTTTTTAAAGTAAATACTCGTGCTGTTAACTTTGAACACTTTTATTAAGTAATTATAATCAAAATTCAATTCGTATACTGGTTTCGGTCTTCAGAAATCATATCACTAACCTTATGTTCAAGCAATTATTAGTTGCCTGAATTTTTGAAAAAAAATTGGAAAATTGAAAGACATTTAAAATGGAGTATACATTATTATTTACTTACGTAGCCATGTTTATAATCTGTATAAGTAAAAATATACACTACTTTATGAGTTTAATAATAAATAGAAGTGTTTATGAATTTTTATTTTGTCTTTCTATCTTTACCTTATTTACGAAACATACTTTTTGAAAAGGTTGAATAAAAGGTTGAGGTCGATATTGAAATCGAATTTTGAAACAAAAAAGAGAAAATTTTCACGTATGTATTTATAAAATGGAATTTGAAATAAAATTGTTATTCGAATAAAGTTTCAATATTGTTTGGTATTCAGCATGGTTAGGTTCGAGTAAGCATTGTCCAGTCTTAGTTTGCATTATATTATCAATGCCATGATTGGTATTTTCGTCTTTATAATGATCTTGTGAAAACTTAGCCATAGTTTTTTTGTAAAAAAAAATGCTTGTTTTTGAAAGTTATTGTCACAATTAATATTACACTATCAGACTTCATTGTATAATATAACCAAAACTTCCTGATTTTTTTCCAAACTTGCTACAGTAAAAACATGGTGCAGAATACGGGGTGGGAAATTCGGATTACGATCTTACCTGCGTACTAGAACAAAGTTTTGCATCACTTTATTAGAAAACCCCCTCTCAAGATTTCTTATTAATTTTTAGGGACTCAATTTTTTACTCAGATTGTCTCAATCCTAAGTCGAATTTAATTATCTAAGTAAAGTGTTTTGCCCATCGGTGTAAACTGAGATATACACTTAATTAACAGCATTGCGGTTTTCTATTATATCCGTGAAAAGTGGTTTCGTATCCTGTTTTCTCGACCGCTCTTTTTAAATTTTAAAATGTTACACAACACATTTTAGTATTCAAATTTTGAAATTTTATGTTACTTTTTGGTGTACTATGGAATTTTTTTCTAAAATAGTGTCATCAAACCTTTGTCATTTATTATTATAATATTTTAATTGTTTTTGTAGCAAAAACCGAAGCATTATCTTGTGAATCCAGATTTGGACCCAAAGGAGACGTCATCGAATATTTACAAAGTACTCGTATAAATAAATGTTGGAGAATTATTGTTCCATCGGATAGCTTTATGCGTTTTAACTTGATGAAACTTTCAATAGGGCATCGAGTAAGTAAATTGAAGTTTAATGTTCTAAGGGTCACTCTGCCAGATTGGCCCTGGTTTACGTCTCCAATAGAGTATGTAAGGAAATTTAGAGTTCGGTTTAAAGATTTCTGGTATAAATATATAAATAAAGATTAGTTTGCTGCTGAAAAATTGCAAGAGGCGTTAAAGTTTTACGCCTTAAGTGCTAGGCGACGGGTGTTATAATTTAGAACCACATTCTGGTAACCCAAAGAGGGATTAGACCTAATGCTGGTCTCCCAACCGAAGTCTGCTCTTTGTGTTAATATAATGGGGAAAATAACTTTCGCAGCTTCAATACTAATTGGATATTTTACAAAGGTGTTTTAGACGAATAATATAATTGGTTTAACTGCTCTCTATAATTATGTTAATTATGTATAATTAATTATTGTAATTTTTAAAAATCTAGTTGAAAAAAATATTCATCGTTAGATAGCACGTATCTGTAAATTTCGGTGACAATAAGATGCAAAAAAAGAGAATTCAAATGAATATCTCAATATTTTATTTTTGCCATTTCTTGATACTTCCTGTTTAAGAGTATAATCGACACCACCATTTATTCTCAAAGAATAAAAAAATACAATACTTATCCGTAAGATCTTATTCCATGCAAAATTAGTATTGGCTAGTTTCCAATATTTCTTTTCTTTTACATTGAAATATCGTCACCTTTGCAAATTTGTGAGTGCAAAATATTGAATCAACTCATTGTCATCTCATATTATTGTCACAGAAATTTACAGACACGTGCTATCTAACGATGAATATTTTTTTTCAACTTTATTTTTAAAAAATACAATAATTAATTATACATAATTCCATGCAAAATTAGTATTGGTTAGTTTCCAATATTTCTTTTCTTTTACATTGAAATATCGTCACCTTTGCAAATTTGTGAGTGCACAATATTGAATCAACTCATTGTCATCTCATATTATTGTCACAGAAATTTACAGACACGTGCTATCTAACGATGAATATTTTTTTTCAACTTTATTTTTAAAAAATACAATAATTAATTATACATAATTCCATGCAAAATTAGTATTGGTTAGTTTCCAATATTTCTTTTCTTTTACATTGAAATATCGTCACTTTTGCAAATTTGTGAGTGCACTATATTGAATCAACTCATAAAACGATACAAAACAAATGAAAAATGAAAAAAAAATCATCAAAATCAGAGCTTCTTTTTATTCCCTCCAAATAGAAAATTTGAAGAGTTTGAAATTTTAGTTTTACACAGATTTAGTAAATGCAAAGTGGTCTTTTCTAATGGATTTTTTTTATTGTTAAAATAAATTTCACTATAATAAGTGTTCTGGAGGAGGGGGGGGGGATGACCCTAAATACGAAGGATGACCTAATTACGAAGAACAACTAGTACTTCGTATTGAATTTTTTAAACACAATAAAAATTGGATGGGATACCCTTTAACAACTGAAATTGCTTGGTTTAATTAGCAATGGTCTAATTATATTTAAAAAGTTGGAGATATCTGATTCAGGCCAAAAAATTACCACATTATTTTAAATAAAGTTCTAATGAATTATTATTAGTATGGGCCATGTATATAATTGGAAATTGTCCTATATAAATTATCAAACCCTTTGTAATTGATGTCAAATATGGAAATTTGTAACAGTGATTCTTCATCAATGTATTTTTTTTACTCCCAGCAATGCGATTATACTTTTTTGAAAGTCTCAGTGGATGGTAGCGATGAAGAATACAAGTATTGTGACTCCATCACCTCTAAAACTACAATCATGGCTTTGAATAACGTTACAGTTACATTGAGTAATACTTACGCTGGCTTTGGCTATTACAGTTCTATGGAACTAAATTTTGTGTATGAAATTTGTAAGTATGTTCGTTTTAATTAATCAAAATTTATAAGCTGTTCAGAAAAATGCACAGGATGAAATTGTTAAATATGCAGGCAAATGTATATTTAGGATTACAAGAAATAGATTTTCTTAGTGATTGTGAATAAATTGGGTACTCTTTCTGTTTCCTCTTAATGACGATTCAAAAACTTGTCGAATAATAAACAATAAAGTGTTATTGCAAAATAAATATTGAAATATATCTATGTTAGAAATGGTTAAAAAAAGTAACATAGTTTAGATCCATTTTAATCGTTAAGAGAAACTTATTCAAGCTAAAAAAAATATGTTACTAACTTTCTACTTAAAAGATCTTTTATTAAAAATTCAAGTTAGTATTATTCGTCTTGCTCAAGTTGTTGACATTCAAAATCAAGTATTTTTAGGAGAAAGAATTTCATTCGAACAGAACTTATCCAAGATTTACCTTTAAAAGAAAAATAAAAGTTCTAAATGAGAGTATTTATACATTCAAACTTGTTTTATGTAGGGGACATTGAATGTTCACGGAAAAATAGTTTCCGGTGCACTAATCACTCCTGCATCCCAGAAAATCAAGTGTGCGATGGCATAAAGCAATGTCAAAATGGAGCAGATGAAGTTGGTTGTGGTAAGAGAGAATAGTTTTAATTATCTTATATTCAGATGTTTAAACTAGTAATGCCAAAATTTCAACCCTGAAATATGTGATTATTACGTTAAGTAAAATGTATTTTGCGTTATCATAACACTCTTGAAAAACACAACCATAATAATAATAGCAATAAGAGAGAGTAATTCCGTACGCTCTCGCACAAACTTTAAAGGAGATACAGAGTGTAAAAATTAGTTAGCGCTTTAGTGAGGTTGTCTCGGATGTTTGTGTAAAAAAAAGTTACTTAAATTGCACTTTATTTAGAAACTTTAAATCAGATACTATGGCAAGTAGCTTTTTGAATAATTTTTTAGACTTTTATAGTATTGTTGTGATTTTTTTTAAGACAGGACATTTTATTATGTTTTTCTAACTTTGTATTGTCAAGAATTGAGTTTTGCATAAAAAATATTTTGTTGTGAGAAATAGAAGTATCCAAAACAAAAAGATCCCGGTTTATATATGAATTACAAAAACTACAATAAATTTAAAAATACTAGTCATAGACTACGATATAGCAACTTATATATATTTTTTAATTTAAAATTTTAGTGCTGTTTTATTCTACAATACACCTCTCGCGGACCTCAACATGGCTGTCAAACGATCACAAAATTCCCTTGTTTTTCATTACGTATCTCCATCAATGACCTGAAAGCCCAATCCTCAACAATTATCCGCACTTTTTCGAAAAAATATTTAGCTGTTATTTGATAATATATAAAAAAACAGAAAAAAAAGAAACTTTAAATAGATTAATTAATGCAAAATTGATTAAAATAAATTTTCGCCATAAATTGTTGAAATTTACTCTTGTCGGAAGCTTTTGATTCACCTTGACTAATCCACAAAAAACAAAATTGATACTAATCACATTTTCTAACATAGTTTAAATATAATATTTTAGAAACGGGCGTTCTGGCGATTCGAGGCGTCTCAGAAGCTCGTGATCACGTCGTGAGTTGGATGTTGGGACAGCGCACCCCTTCCTGGGGTTGGGGGGAGAACACCCATCGGGCGGTGACGGCCCTGTTCTTGGCGTCGGCTGTCAATTTTAATGGGACAGACAAGGAGGAAGAGTTGATGGCCAAGCAGGCAGAGCTGAAGACGGCTGTGGCTTTGTACAGGTTAATACTTAATTTATTTAATAAAAAAATGAAAATTGTGTAAAAATGGCATAAACATAAATTATTTTTTTTAACTGAAAATGGTTCAAAGAGCTGCTACAGATAAATTTACTTTAATGGTAGTCACTTAAAGTTTTTTGTTTATTTATCTTTCTAACTGAAGAATAAAAAATAAAAGTTGAAGCTTGCATGTTCACACACTGCAAGTCTCTAATTTACTTTAACATGGTAGTCGCTTATAATGTTTTATTTATCTAACTGAAGAATAAAAATTAGATTAAAGAGTTTAAGCTTGTTCATGCACTGCAAAGCTTAATCTGTATGTTTGTTTTAGGACTTCAATAGTGCATGTTGATATTTAAGGAAAGCACTTTTTCAAATCTATAAATCTACAAATTATAGGCAACCCTAAAAATGAAGTTAAATAATATCTTAAGGCTTTAAAACTCTTATTTAGTTATTTTAAGCGTGTTGCTTTATAAGTTCTAGCGATGTCGATTACGCGTATAAGGTTACATCGTTATCAAATAAAGTGAGGGAATAAAAATGAATGATATCACTAACGACTTCTTATGAAACTACAAAACTGACAGAAATGTGCGTCTAAAATAAGTTAAACAATGTATTAAGATAAAATCTACCACTTATTAAACAAATTCCTACATCTGAAAATAAACTTTGTCTAAATCTGTTTGCTTTAGTTTATTAACTAAACTGTTAACAAGATATGTATTTCTAACAGATCCTCCCTTACGAACAACGAGTTAAGTATGCTTGTGAACTCCCTACTAGTGACATGTCACAATCCTCGTCATTTCTTTGGTAAAAACCTGGTGAAACAACTCAAGGAACAAGTTGAGAGAACCACAAATTTCACTCATCCCGTAGCTTACCTCGCCCTTTGCAATGCCAATGAGACCTGGCCACAAAAAGCTTACGAAGATCTCAACAGTGTTCTCGACAGTGATTCAGATTATCCTTTTGTCACAGGTAACTGTAATAATACAAATATTTCTCTATCTAACCGTGGAAAGTGCCAGAAAACTTCTACGCTAGTTTCTCAGTATACCAGTTATCGTTCGAAGATTCCCGTCAATAAATCAAAAATATTCTATACTGCTATAAAGTTACAAAAAATCCATATATATATATTTCTTATTGGTAGCTAAATGTTTCCAAGTTTCACTAAATCGAAGTTTACTTAGCGCTTTCATTCAAATAATTTCGGTTATGTTAAAGTTAAAATTTCTCGTCAAAGCAAGCGAAATGTTGCTCTCTAGCCTAAGACGTGGAAATTTGAAATCTGTAGTTAAATTATTTGAAAATAACTATTTAAAAAAAAATCAATCGACCGCTTAAGTTTTTTTTATCACTGTAGTCTGACCGTGCACTATATATTCTTTTGGATACTGAATAGGTTTCCTTTCTTCAACAAAACAGCCAACACTGATCAGGACAAATAGCGCACGTCACACAGCTTTTCCGCCCTGACATATGAGGAGGCCATGATATTGGCAAATTCAAATGCATACACACTTTTAAAGATAATTATCTGAAATATACTACTAGTTTTTCTATTAGCTCAATTATCACATCTAAAATGATACCATTTATAATATTTGTAATCAACAGAATTGGTGGACGTTGTAAAACTCTTTTATTTACTTTCAGATATTCAAGCGATGGCTGTTCTTGCCCTTTCCTGCAATGCCAATTCCACAATTAACCCCTCGAATACATCAAGTCTTTACAAGGCTGCAATAAAGAGATTTAAAAATCAACAGCTTCAAGATGGCAGTTTTGGAAATCTTCATACGACAGCTCTGATAACTCAGGTAAAGATCGAAATAAGGTTTCATGATTTTTATTTTTTTGTGTGCATATATTTCAATCATGTTACTAATTTGAAGTTATTTACCTTCTATCAACTAGTGATAAACGCGCTGAACTTTTAAACTATTGCTTATCTACTTCAGTGAAGCAAGTATGTAGCTCATTAAAAAACACAAGAATTAAACGAAAAACTCTATTTTTAATAATGCATAGATATGAAGCACCTAAAAAAATCGCCTTTCTTATTCTTAAAAAATATTTTAAATGATTTTAATGAGTTATTTAAATTCTAATATGTTTCATCACCATTAAAACTATTAATAGTTTTCAAAAAATTATTCAGATACATTATAATTGGTGCCTTGACAATGACAAATAACAGTGATTGCGCCCTCTAGAAGGGAAGGGCGTAGGCTATATAGCTCATTATAATTGCTGCCTTCGTTGTATATAAATCTTGTTTTATCCAAAGTCAGACATTTCTTTTAAATATTTTGCTCCATTTTTCAAATCTTACCCTCAAGTTATTCTGGATGCGGAATTTTACTTTGAAAATAACGCATCTCATTGTGTGTTCCATTTTTCTTATTCAGGCACTAATTGCTAGTGGACAAGAGCAAAGCAAGGACTGGAAGTTGAACAAAACCATCGAATACATCATTAAAGAACTGAACTCGACTTCCGTGGATTTCCTCTCGATGTACTTAACTTTGCCAATTCTAAACGGAAAAACCCTTGTGAACATTTCCACAATCAATTGTTCAGCCAATCCCCGTAAGAATGGAGATGGTATGAAATTTTATGCATTTTTTAAAGCCGTTTTATTTTCAGATACTATTTTCTTTAAAGAATATAATCATCAATCGGATCAGTGCAATACCGCCAACACTAGAAGGCCTCAAATTTAAGCCAAATAACGTCTTGTTAGAATAAGTATACCGATTGAAGTGTGAACCAATGATAGCTTGATTCTGCTTATCTTGAAGATAATACGAGATCGAGTGGATTGGTTAACGATAATTGGTCAAATCGACAAAATCGGTTAACTATTAAGACATCAGACATTTAAGTTCTCCGGCCTTCAAATATGGGAGGTATTGCTCAGTAGCTACAATAAGATAATATGAAGCGGGTACGTAATCGGCAGATTTTCTTGATGGAAAAATCGTCGGCAAGGCTTTTCATAGGATAGTGTGACATTTAAAAATCACTAGAGTAACCATTTGGCACTTGAGTTCCTTTGGTTTTAATTAAATCTCGACGTACTTTTGACATCCACAGAAACCTTAGATTCATTATTAGCTGCATCAAAATTTAGCGAGATCTGCCTAAATGTTTCCACAAAAAATGGCTCTCATTCCTGGGAAATATGCTGATGGTTTGATCCACCAAAATAGCAGCCTCGTTTAAAACAAATAGAATAAGGTCATTACTTGCATAAAATATTTTTAGAATATATTATTAATTATCCAAAACACCGCATGATGTCATGCAGTAACCGCAGGATGCTGAATTTCTTCTTTAACTTTTATGTTGGGTTTCTCACGAGTTTTCAGTACAATGAAATATGTTGAGCTCATTAAGTATAACGTTGACGACATCAGAAAAACAAAAATAAGACTGAATTTGAAAAAGAACAAAATGTTATTTTGAACAATCTCGATTTAAATTGGAACAGCAACGAAATTGAAAGATTTTGAATTTTTGAAGATTTAGAACAGAAATTTTGATCAAACATTTAATCTAAAAGACGCTGCAGTAGGGAATTGAGAAACCCGTGACTTAACTGTTTTATCCACTTATCTTTCTTGGTTGGTTGGTAGACATAAGGCTTGTGGGCTTGGTCAGACACCCGCTTTTAAACCTTCGTCAAGTAGGACAAACACAACACACACATACATGACACATGTTTCCATCTATCGCCACCTCCGCAATTTAGACACATCCCTGAAGGGGAAGGGGATAGTCTCCAGGGACCTGTACCGGTGGGAAACCGCCCATTGACCGCCCCCAATACTTTCGGGCCCAAAGATTTACGATCACGTACTCCGCATATACTCGGTGGGTCTAAAGTGGTACCGAGACTTGATCGCGGGGCCTTCCGATCCCGATATCCTAACCACAAAGCTCCCCATAGTCTCTTATTTCTTAGTTGTTGGTTGGTTGGTTGACATACATATATTTGCAGGCTTGTGTGCTTGCTCAGAGAGCCGCTTATAAACCTTCGTCAAGTAAGACAGTCACAACACATACACACTCACACGCTCACATATACGTGACAGATGCTGCCATCTATCACGCGCCACCTCCACAATTTAGACATGTCCCTGAAGGGGAGGGAAATAGTCTCTAGGGACCTAATAGTCTCTAGGGACCTGTACCCGTGGGAAACTGCGCAATGACCGCCCACAGGACTTTCGGACCCAACAGATTTAACGAGCACGTACTCCGCATACACTCGGTGAGTTGTCAGCGACCAGGTTTCGATCGCGGGACCTTCCGATCCGTAGATCGCTACTCTTATCACAGGGCGCCTCACAGCCCTTCTTAGTTGTTGTCGTGTCCGTGGATATCTCACGGAAGATGGTTGTCAGAGCCCCCGAAGAAGTTGGACTTCTTTTTTAACAAATAATGACAAAGACAAACACATACCTAAACAATAACAGTTCATATTAACAAGACAAAAGTCCATGCGCTTACCAACCGAAATTAGAACCCGGTATTCTTTTTAGCAAAGTAACGAAAAGAATATTTTTTTATGAAATGTTTTTTCTGCCTAACTCTTTTTTATATATATTTTTGCTAACCTTTTTTCTTTAATATTTTAGATATCATTTCGGAAATTAATGATTATCTGGGATCTAAAATCAGAATCAAGTATTATCTGTATATAGGAGACAAAAAAGATGTTATCCATTCTATTTCATTGAGAGTCCCTGAGAACTTTACTGCCTTTGATGTCATGCAACTTGCTGAAGCTGAGGATTCTAAATACAAGTAAATTTTTTAGCCAATGAATTATATTGTATCGATAAATAAATGGAAATAAGTTAACTATTCACAAGCACATCTACATAGCAAATTCAATTGATGCACTATATACATTAAGATCGAACTAATAAGAACAACATAAGAGTTTTTTTTTATCACCGTCTTTTTATTTACAACCTTAAAAAAGCTATACACGGCGCTGAAACTAAAACGAACTAGCAAGAAAATTATTTGGTTAATGTTAAATAACTTTTCAACATTATACTTTTAAAGAGAACAATATAAATTTTTCTGCTAACTTTTTCTTTTTTTAATTCGAACGAATAAAAAATATATAGTAGGTATTGACATGCGTTCGATGTCCGTCCGTCCGTCTGTCTGTCCGTCCATCCGTCTGTCCGTCCATCCGTCTGTCCGTACCCCAATTCAAAAATCGGTTTTATCAGTCCGATCTTAAACATTATTTTTTTTTTTATTAGAAAGGCCCCAACTTTCATACTTTGCCTGTCTGTACGATAGGACGGACATAAATCTATTATTTGTCGATGAATTTCCCTTTGGATTAGCATTGAAATTCAATTTCGAGTCATTTAAATCGTTGTTGCCAACCCAACAATGGCATGAGAAACTTTATTCCTTTAAAAATAATATTATTTTAAGCAAACTTTATTTTGTTTATAAACCCGTTTAGAATGACGTCGGAAATGTGATTGATTGATTATTATTATTTGTTTACTAACTAAGTGGCAAGGCATATTTTTGCATATAATCCTGATTAGTTTTAATTTACATTTCTGATTTTAAGTGCATCTTGGAGTAGTTTTATGGTTTTTGTTCAACGAATAATTAAATATTTATTTATAACTGCAAATAAATCATGCAGAAGACAGGTAATATTTTTTTAATTTGCGATAGAAAATTAATAAAAATAATTTATATTGGCTTTAAGAAGTTTAAATTATAGCTGGATGCTGTATTTAGTGAAATTTATTGCTTATGTGTAAAAATTTAATGTAGAAACGGTTATAGGTGACATTTACTGTTACGAACCTATTTGTTTCCTGGTAAGAATTTTTGTAAGTATTTAAGTAACAGAAAAGTAGGCTATTTTAGTTCTTTTAGTATTTTCAAATTCAAAAATCTTAATACACTAATAAATAATTTAATCTTATTAAGATTTTTGAACTTCTATTGAGCATTCATAGTAACCAGCAATATTGTATACAAAAAATCTATTAACACACTTTGAACTCATTTAAAAGCGCATTATTTTTCTCCTTTTTTTTAGATCCCATCATAAAACCTTATGTCCCAACAATTATTACTTATTTTTTTTTCTACTATGCTTGTGATCGTAGAGTTCAATAAATATAAAATGTAAATTGTTTAAGAAATGTTTCAAAACGTTCATAAACATTTTGAATTTATTTGTGTACTGAAATAACTAATTCATTTGGTTCCAGTTATTTTTATTTAGTTAAAACTAATTTTCATCATACTTATTTAGCATTTAAAATACACAACTAGATTTTATACTAATATTTAACCTTTTGAGAGATCAGCAAACTGGCTGAAGTATAAACGGTTTCCACTTTGCATCAAATTCAAATTTAAATTTTCTTTAAGAAAATTTAAGTTCTTTATTTTGTAATTATATTTTTTAAGAATATTATTATAAGTTAATACTCTATTCTTTAAATTCTAAAATATATTAGAATTTATAAATTTCAGAAAATATATGCGTTGCTGAGAAATATGACAGTCACATTGCTGGTTTATAAGTCAGTATCCAGAGGATAATCAAAATATGGCAAAATAATCGGTTTTAAGATAGGGTAGACTGACCAGTGAGTGAACAGGCCTCAGTGAATAAACATTTGGTAAATATAATTAAAAAATAAGGATTGAAAATCATTCCACTAGATGGATTGGCAACGCTGACTTCCTCCCATGTAGTAGGAAGCTATCTGACATATGGTTGGTTGTCCTGGTCATTATACCTTAGTGCTCATTCACAGGCGAATGCAGCGCCTTAGGCGTTCATTCACTGGTTAGTCTACCCTACACTCTTTTAGTACCAAAATAACTATAATTTCTTAGCTTTAATTTAACTCGTAATTGTTTTTCCAGGTTTGACCAGAAACGTATTTCGGGAAAAATTTACGTTTATAAGTTAGCGAATATTTCTAATGACCCTGAGGGAGGACAATTTTGGTTGCAGTACAGCAACTTGGTGAACAATGGAACAAGAGAACTAACACATTTTACAGAAAGTAAGTTAAGTTGTATTCTCTAACAAGATTTCATTTATGATTTTTTTTAAAGATTTACCCACCTTTGCAAATATTAATGTTATTCATTGATTTATGAAACGTAGTGAAAAATTTAATTGTAAATCAGGTAAGTGCTAATTTAAAAAAAAAAAGACCCAACGAAGATATCCTTTGAATTCTAATACAGAAAAAAGCTGAAGGGTCTTAAATAAGGAAACTCGTTGTGAACAAATAACACTGTGAATTATCGCATATCAAGTATTTATTCTTATTATTAACTAAAAAAGAAAAAAAAATAAGTGGAAAATATATTCTCTTTCCTAGCATTTTGATTTTGTATAAAAATAATTGTTGATTTTTTGTAGGCCTGGATAACGTAACTATGAAGGATGGACAGGATCTTATAATGTGGTACAAAACGGCAAACATTTAAACAGTGCTTAAGTAAAACTGAGAAAAAAATCATCTAGAGTATGAAATTAACGGCTTTTGAAGTGTTGAAATTTTGTTTATGATGTTTCAAATTCATTGCAATTCTTTAGTTAGAAATATTTGAAGAAAAAAAATCATTCTAATGCAACAAAAAAAATCATGTTTGAAATTATGGTATCAAACTATTTGTGACTTATTACAATAGAATTTATTTTATTAGTAATATTTGTTATAATAATGCTCATAACCTTATATATTGCATTACCATGCTGTTTGGCTTAATTTACGATATTGTTATTTAGTTTATTGGACAGAATGCGTATGTACGTTTTGTAATTAAATAAATTTGTTGTATTAAAACTTTGTTATAACTTATTGCAACTGCACCATACATTTAAATAACTGAAATTTTTCTAACCTGATATTTGGCACTTTGCTAAATTTTGAAGGGGCACATAAAGATGAAACTAGTAATAATTAATATTTTACCGTCGGTGAATTTCAGCCACTTATAACTAAAGCACAAAGCTTATTATAAGATAAATCTTATTATAAGATAACTGGCAGATGGCGGGATTCGAAGTTACGTCTCTGGTGACAATATTTGCTTATCCCTCGAGCATCAAAGAAATAAACCGAAACTATCTCGAATCTAAGCCCAACTATCCCCAAATCGCTACCTTTGGAATTGATACGTTGTAGCACGGGTTAATTTAGTCAGCATTAAAACAAAACTAAACATGACCATGTCAAAAAAACTGGTTCAAATAACCCAAATTTCTTATAAATGGTATATTTGAGACGGAATTAACTGTAAATCTACTTTTGGGCCGCCTTGTTAATATTTTTTAAAGTAAATATTGCAGACTAACCAGTGAAAGAACGTTTTGGGAATTGCGTTCGCCAGTGAATAAACACCAGGACAACCAACCATAGGTCAGATAGCTTCCTACTACACGGGAGGAAGTCAGTTTTGCCAATCCATCTAGTGAAATGATTTTTCAATCCTTATTTTTTAATTATATTTACCAAATAATCATTCACTGGGGCCTGTTCACTCACTGGGAAGTCTACCCTACACGTGCTAATAACTTCTTCTCTTCGTTCGTCGTCTTATCTCTGATTGCTTTCTTTTTATGGTTTTGTAGATCTTGTTTTTGTCTTTCCTCCCTCTTCGGAAGAAGACTTTTTATCATGTCCGTTTTTGTTTTTTTCCTAACACTTGAACTGGCCAACCGGCGAGCACATATCTCATCCACTCTTCAATCAATCAATCTCTCTAATCTGGATTAGATCATGGGTAATTCCTGAGATGATAGTTTAAAGTATTTTTATTAAATAACTACATACACAAAGTTCAATTCGTATCCTGATTTCGGTCTTCAGAAATCATATCATTAAGCTCACTTCCAAGCAATTATTGGTTACCTGAATTTTTTAGTAAGGAAAAAGTGAAGCAACTTTTTAAAATGGAGTGTAAATTATTATTTGCTGCTGTAGCTACTTTTATTATCTGTATAAGTAAGCATACACTACGTTATTAGTTTATTAATTAATAGAAGTGTTCATGAATTGTTGTTTTGTTTTTCTGTCCTTTCTTCATTTATGAAATATACTTTTTGAGAAGGTGAACATCTGGTTAAGGTCGATATTGAAATCGAAATTTTGAAACAAATAACAGAAAACTTTCAAGTATTTATTTATGAAAATGAAATTTGAAATAAAATTTTTACTTGAATTAAGTTTGAATAGGTTTTAGTTTTCAGCATGCTTATGTTCGAGTAAGTATTGTCCGATCCTAGTTTACATTATTATTAATGCCATTAATGGTATTTTTGTTTTCATAATGTTTTTGCAAAAACTTAGCAATGGTTCATGCACATAAAGTTTCTATCAAAATTATGTTTCTATAAAGTTTGCTTCTTAGTATGTAGTAATTTAATTTTATACCAAAAAAAATATCGCAATGATTTCTATAGAAGTTTTAAAAAAAGTTGAAATATATTGCGCTTTCCCAATAATTTATATATGTAAATCGATAAATTTTCCACTGTATTTTTTCCTTCAGGATACAAATACTTTTGATCTTTTTCAAGAAATATTATTATGTTAAGCTATATTGAAAAATAATGATGTCAATATGAAGACACGTTAGCTTGTGTGTAAATTAACTTCTATTAGAAGGCCCAGGAGGAAGTGATGTTTCAACAAAATCTTGACGTTAATGCGGCACACTTCCTAAAAGAAGCTTATTTATCTGAATGTTTCAAAAACTAACTAAATAAATTTACTTTTAAAACCATTCGAGGTTTTAAAATAGTTAACCACATAAAATCTTAAAAATACTTTAATTTGAGCAGGGTTCCCAAGGATTATCCCTAAATAAAATTAAAAGATATATCTTTCGTTATAAAGTGTTTATTAAAATACTTAAAACCTCAAAATAAATGAAGTATTAAGGAAGTATTCATCTAAATACCTTAAAATACCTTAGAAATTTAATAGAGACCTCGCTAAACTATATTAATAATAAATGATTTCGAGGTTTATAGGTTTAAAAAAAAACCTCCAAAATACCTTTAGTATTCAGGAAGTATATTCATCTGAATACCTTAAAATACTATAGTTTTTTTTATTAGAAATCTCGTGAAACTTTTAAAATACCTAAAACTTCAGAGGTTTCTCTAGATATTTGATAATAAAACCTAAAAAATACTTCCTACCAGGTATTAATCAAGGAGGTATTATTAGTTAAAACCTCAAAAATACCTTTCAAAACCACAAATACCTGGTTTAACCACTCCTAAAAACCTCTAAAATACTTTGAATTTTAGTAAGGGTACTCTAATATTATAGGGGAGACCGGGTCTAGTTGATACAGGGTCAAGTTGATACAGTCAAAATAACTCCGTAATGCGCAGGCGCAATTAACTGGTACTCACTTGACTGGACGACCGGTCCGTCGTCAACAACCACGCGTGAGCACTTAGAGGAGGTTGCTTTGTTCTATGAGTTGTGAATTAAATACTGGTTTTGAGCTTTAAATAAAAGTAAATTTTTACCCCTGTATTTGAAGTGTTATTGAAAGTTTACTTGTTAGTGGATTGTGTTATAAATAACATCACATTGTTACATGCTATAAAGGCAAGAATGTAACCTAGTAGACTTTGTTCTAGTTCGTATTGGTTTTCCGTATTTTGCGGTTTAGTGTAATGGCGACGGTTGGGTCAAGTTGATACGCTTCTTTGGGGTCAAGTTGATACGGTGTGTCAACTTAACCCACAAGAGTTTTCATATGTTGCATTTATTTATATATACCAAGAAACTACAAGAGGCGAAATACCAATTGATATTTTTGGAAGAGCTTATGAAGAGATTAGAAATGACATAATGTATATTAGGGAAGCGGCCAAAATCTTTAATATAGACACAATGGCTCTTTACAGGTTCAAGACAAAAAAAAGGAAAAAAAAAATTGAAATGCCAGAGGCTACTGACGAGGTTGTAAAAAATAGTTATGCTAAACATCGACAAATATTGACTGACGAACTTGAGGAGGAGCTTAGCAGATATATTTTAACAAGAAAATAAAGGTTAAAATTGTTTAAATCATTGGGGGTAATATTACCAAGAATGGAAGAACAGAAAAGAACCGAAAACAAAGAACAGAAAACCTGACAAAAGAAGTTAAAAATAAAAAAAAAAGAGAGAAACGAAGAAAAATTGAAAAAGATGAATCAGACTCTGATGAAGGCGAAGAGTCTTTTTGTTTGGTGTGCTTCAAAACATATTCAACGTCAAAGCCTGGCCAGGACTATATACAATGCATATCCTGTAAGAAGTGGGCACACATCACATGTGCTGAAGACAATCCATTTTACACGTGTTTCAATTGTCAATCATATCCCAATTTCTCAGACTCGGAGTAATCAGTTACAATCAATGTAGGCCCTATCATGTAAAACTTTGCATCATATAAAGTTAAAAACCCATTTATATTGTAAAATAAAACACTTTTCGTAATTACTGCATTTTTTATTAGATATATTTAAATATTTCCTAGCACCGTCTCAGCTTACTCATATGCGTATCAACTTGACCCAGATCGGGTTAAGTTGATACACATTGCAACATTTAAAAAAACATTTTTTTTGTCAGTGAAAATTCAATTCTATTTAGATTATAAAAATATCAGGCGTTAGCCAAAGAGTTATAGTTACTAACTACACTTGGTTTGTTTCAAAATATTGACAGAAAAAAATTACAAAAATCGGAAAGTAAAAAGTGTATCAACTTGACCCGGTCTCCCCTAACAAAGTTTTGCATCATTTTATAAGAAATCCCCAACTTTACGAGGTATTTAGGATTTCTTATTAATGTTGGAGAAATCAATTTTTCTCCCTCCTCCGTCGAATTTCCTTTTTTTTACGGATTACACAAGTAAAGAATTTTGCACATCGGTGTAAACTGAGGTATTCACAAATTGAACAGCATTTTTGTTTCTCTTATTTTATCCGTGAGCAGTGGCTTGGTATCCCAACTGTTTTCTCGACCGCTCTTTTTAAGGTAACAGGGAACATAATATTCATTAAAAAATCGATTTTAAGATTTTGAAATTTTCTAATAGCCCCGTTTCTTCTCTTTAAAATTATATATCCAAACAAAAACCTCTCAGTAAAAGAAGGCCAAGTTCTTAAAAAAATATGCCCTGGCCTTAAAAAGAAGTGAAATCTTGAAAAAGGTACCAAGTTCATTAAAAGTTTCTGATGTGGTATTGAACACCAAAACATTTTAGTCTTTGATCATTCTTATGTTTACCACATTCAAGCAAACTCGCACTAGAGTTTGTGTAACTTGGCCATTACGCATTGTGAAAATTTTGTTGAGCCTTTTGCACTATGGGATGTTGAACCTTTTGCACTAGAGATGGGTGTAAACAATAAATTATTGAACATTGAAATGAAAGTATTCCTGTAAGTATAGTGTTTTAGGTGTTTCAAGCCACACAAAAAAAAGAGGCCTAACAGAAAAAAAGATTTATTTTTATGAGCTTTGTTTTCTGCCTAGTGGTCAAACAGAGTAATCATGGCCATCAAAAAAAATTGTCAATAAATTATGAACATTGATATAACTTCTTTTCAGTATCAGTATTTTATACGTTTTTTTTTATATAAATGTCGTAAACGAATTTCTAAACTACCATTATAATGAACTTGTGATAAAATAGTTACTACTTTTAGTGGCGGTCGCAATATCGTGGGACCGTTGGAATCGAGTTGTACAGTAATGAATAATTATATATCATAATACCTTTAATGGATTATTTGTTTTTGTTCAAAAATGCGTACTGGCCAAGTTACACAAACTCAAGTGCGAGTTTGCTTGAATGTGCTAAACATAAGAATGATCAAATACTAAAATGTTTTGGTGATCAATACCACATCAGAAACTTTTAATGAACTTGGTACCTTTTTCAAGATTTCACTTCTTTTTAAGGCCAGGGCATATTTTTTTAAGAACTTGGCCTTCTTTTACTGAGAGGTTTTTGTTTTGATTTCACTTATTTTTGTAGGTATACTAAATAAAATAATTTAAATAAGTTCTTAAATAAAAATATTTTTTTTAAATATGACACTTTCGATTGTTTTATAAATATTTACTTTTTTAGAGGACCATCCACGTGTTTAAGTAAACAGGATATATGAAATGAATGGCCATAAATTTTTTGTACCGTTTGATTTTACTGCTCGTGCTGTACTGCTTGTTGACATAAGTACATTTTGTACTTATTTTAAATAAATTATCGCTACTTAAAATCATGGGTACTCCGTCAATAATGAACAAAACAACGTCTTGTAGGTCGCATCTTAGAACAAGAACTTGATCAGATAACTGCGTATATTTGGGAAAATTCTTATGTTCAACGGCCATAATCTGTGAATATTCAATCTATTTATATCGAAGCATCAATCCCCGTGGGTGCACTAGCTGCCACCTTTTTTTTTTGTAGGTACTGCTGCTCCCAGATTTTAATTGTTTCTACGAAATAGCTTTTTCCTGTTCCACCTGTGTCACTTAAAAAACAGCGTAAAACTTGCTTGACTCCATTATTGTTCATCATCAATTTTTCACATACCATATTGAAAACTCGTTTTTATTGGTCTTTATTAATTTTTTTCATCATCTAGTCCAAATCGTCCATATCAACGTTGTCTTCAGCTTAATCTATGTGATCTCGTGTAGCGGTGTGATATTTACTACTCTCGTGTGGCAACACATTGGCTTTGTAGTTGGAGATCTGTGTTCTACCAAATAAATCGCTACTTCCTCTGTCGCTAGAAATGTTTCATTATTTATTGATTTAAGTCATTAAACATCGAAACTAGATAAGTACCAAGTCTCCCTCTTCACTGGTGACTACCGGACGCAAGATGAGCGACGACGAAACTTCGACCGATAAGGTAAACTGCGCTGAAGATTCAACAAGCAGCATCGCGAGGGTAAGCATCAAGCCACCGCCATTTTGGAAGCCTGATCCAAGAATATGGTTTCTGCAGTTGGAGGCACAATTTAGGAATGCATCGATCAAAGAGGATCAAACAAAGTTCGATTATGTAGTGAGCTCAATCGAGACAGGAATTTTATCGCAAGTGTCGGACATTCTAACGCATCCTCCTAAAGTCGCCAAGTACGACGCTATCAAGGAACGGCTCATTTCTATCTTCGCGGACACCGAAACTCAAAAGACACAAAAGCTGCTAACTGACGTTGAACTTGGTGATAAAAAACCTTCTCAGTTATTATGTGAAATGAAGAATTTGGCTACGGATAAGGTGAGTGAAACCTTTTTGAAAACCCTTTGGCTACAAAGATTGCCGAATGATATGTCGAGTATCTTATCGATAAGTGACGACGATTTATCAAAATTAGCCACGATGGCGGACAAGATGTGGGAGATCAAAGCTCCTAACTATCAGAATGCAGCCATTGCTGCCGTGAAGAACGATATTTTGGTGGAAAACCTTCAAGAACAAATTGCTCAGCTGTCGTTGCAAATTGGCGAATTAAATAGGAAACGATTTCCCTACCGTCGCCAATTTCGACCTCGTTCTAGGAGCTCCTCAAATGTTAGACGTAGCACTGCCAATAACACTTTTTGTTATTATCACTCAAAATTTGGAGACGCGGCCTTTGATTGTAGGGAGCCGTGCAATTGGCATAACCAGAAGAATTCGGAAAACTAAATCCCCGTCTCTCATTGACGACCGAGGGACATGGGGTAGAGCTGAGTCGTCTCTTCGTTAGCGACAAAGAATCGGCCACCCAATACCTTATCGATACGGGGGCGGAATTGTCTGTGATTCCCCCTTCGCCAAGGGACAAAAGAAATATCTCCAAACTAGAACTGTTCGCGGCTAATGGAACGAAAATTCGAACATTTGGACAGAAATTGCTGACCCTCAATCTTGGTTTAAGACGTCCTTTTAATTGGTTATTTATAATCGCTGAGGTAAACAAGCCAATTATAGGCATGGATTTTCTGGCTCACTTTAATCTTTTGGTTGATTCCAAAAACCGTAAGCTGATTGATGGCACCACCTTACTGGAAACGAAGGGTATTCCAAGTTTCCAATCGGATGATAAAATTCCTATTGTTAATGCAGTACAGGAGCCATACAAAGATATCCTCGATGAAAGGTCCACCTGTTTTCGCAAAAGCTAGAAGATTGTCAGCGGAAAAACTCAAAGCCGCTAAAAAAGAATTTGAGTTCATGCTTCAAATGGGCTTATGCAGACCATCCAAAAGCAATTGGTCGAGTCCGCTCCACCTTGTAGCTAAGAAATCGGGTGACTGGAGACCGTGCGGAGATTATCGGTCGTTGAACAACGTCACTATTCCAGACAGATACCCACTTCCATTCTTGACAGACTGCAGTTATATACTAGCTGGCACAACAGTTTTCACATCTTTAGATCTGGTAAGAGCATATCAACAAATTCCTGTTCGTGAGGAAGACATCCCTAAAACAGCAATTGTGACTCCTTTTGGCCTGTTTGAGTTCCCATTTATGACCTTTGGTTTACGTAATGCCGCGCAGACCTTTTCCCGTTTCATGAGAGAAGTACTCAGTGGTTTAGACTTTGTATTTTGCTATTTGGACGATATTCTTATAGCCTCTGCTGACGAAAGAACTCATCGGAAACATTTACGAGCAGTTCTACAGAGACTGAATGAGTATGGACTTTGCATCAATGCCGCAAAGTGTAAATTTGGTCAAGCCAAGCTTGCATTCTTGGGATACGAAGTGTCGGCTGAAGGTCTAAAACCTCTTTCATCCAAAATTGAAGCTATAACCAATTTTCCTGAGCCTAAATCCTACACGAATTTGAGAAAATTTCTAGGAATGGTGAATTTCTACCATAGATTCATCCCAAATTGCGCCAAAATTCAACAGCCATTGACTTCTTTACTTAGCGGTATCAAGAAAGAAAGCAAAAGAGAAGTTATTTGGACAGAAGAATCGAAAATCTCTTTTCAAATGTTAAAAGAGGCATTAGGTCGAGCGGCGAATCTAACTCATCCTTCTGACAAAGCTGAAATATCTCTTACCACTGACGCCTCGGACACTGCCATTGGAGCTGTTTTGCACCAGACAGAGAATAAAAAGAAAAGCCCAATGAGTTTCTTCTCCCGAACGCTGACACCTACTCAAAGGAAGTACAGTGCTTATGACAGGGAGTTATTGGCGATTTATGAAGCCGTGAAGCATTTTAGATACATTTTAGAGGGACGACCTTTCACTATTTTCACGGATCACAAACCCTTGGTATTTGCTTTTCAACAAGATTTGGAAAAAGCTTCGCCACGGCAAGCCAGGCAACTTTCATACATTGGACAATTCTCTACTGATATACAATACATCCAAGGCGAAGACAATATTATTGCGGACGCTCTTTCTCGAATAGACACGATATCTGTCCCATCTCCAGTCGACCTGCAAGCGTTAGCTGAGGCTCAGGAGGACGAAGAGTTAGAAATGCTTAAGAGAAATCCCAAGTTAAGGATTATACAGGTTTCTGTTCCAAACAGCAGAAAAGGTATCTTCTGCGATGAATCCACAGGCAGTTATCGTCCGTATATTCCTCCGAGCTTTCGACAGCAGATATTTTCATCGATCCACTCTCTTTCTCACCCGGGCGTTAAAAGTACCAAGAAGCTGATTACGAAACGATTCATTTGGACTAACATCAATAAGGATTGCTCTAACTGGAGTAGAGCATGCTTGGAATGCCAAAAATCTAAGGTTCAGCGACATACCCATTCGGCTCTTTCAAACTTTTCTGTGCCTCCCGAACGATTCCAGCATGTTCACATTGACATAGTTGGCCCCTTACCGCCATGTCGAGGCTTCAGATACCTATTGACGATGATTGATCGTTTCTCGAGATGGGTTGAAGCGATTCCAATGGAAGACCAAACGGCAGAGACTGTTGCAAAGGGGCTGATATCAACATGGATAAGTCGTTTCGGAATTCCACAACGTATTACGTCTGACCAGGGAAGACAATTTGAAAGCCATCTATTTTCCTCCTTAAGTAAATACCTTGGTTTTCAGACCTCACGAACGACTGCGTACCACCCTCAGGCCAATGGACTGATAGAAAGACAACATAGAAGTATTAAAGCCGGTCTACGATGCCATTTGCAAAATAGTACAACGTGGGTAGATGCTTTGCCGTTGGTTCTTCTTGGATTGCGCACCACACTGAAAGAAGATATCGGCTACTCTTCAGCGGAATTACTCTATGGAAGTCCTCTTTGTTTACCTGGAGAATTTGTTGCCGAAACTCCCGGAGTTGCGCACTCAGAGTTCGTACAGGCACTCCAAAAGGAAATACGTAAATTGAAACCCTCAAAAACGACTACTCATGGCAAAAAGCCTGTTTTCGTGTCGAAAGAGCTTTCGAATTGCTCTCATGTGTTTGTATACGACAATGCTCCTGTATCTTCCCTGCAACCAGTTTATCGGGGCCCCTTCGTCGTTAAAGAGAGAGCATCCAAGTATTTCGACATTGAAATCAAAGGTATTGTCAAAAGAATATCAATCGATAGATTGAAGCCTTGCTTTACGCTGCACGAAAACTCAGAAGAGTCTGGGACGGATGCTTCATCATCTGACGTCAGAGTTCCTCCTCCCACTCATTTTTCCAAGAAGTCGGACGAATTGTCGCCTGAAGACAGAAGCTATACGACGCGCAGGGGTAGAAAGGTCAGGTTCCCGAAACATCTAGAACATTACGTACCGTAATCGCTGTGGCTGGGAGGGGAGTGTGTAGCGGTGTGATATTTACTACTCTCGTGTGGCAACACATTGGCTTTGTAGTTGGAGATCTGTGTTCTACCAAATAAATCGCTACTTCCTCTGTCGCTAGAAATGTTTCATTATTTATTGATTTAAGTCATTAAACATCGAAACTAGATAAGTACCAAGTCTCCCTCTTCACTTCTAACGGTTCGAATTCTAAAGGATAATCCGGACCTTCGAAGTTCTCCAAGTTTTCTTGTTCTTTTACCATTTCTGCCAGTTTCGCTTCTACCTTTTTAAATGCTTTTTACAGTGTATTTTGCATTTAGGTTTGTAATTCATATTCACTGTAGGCCAAACCATCCTGCAGTTCATGTTTAATCGAATTAAATCCTTGAAAGTTTGAAACCCGAATAGTTGCTTTTATACAAATTGTCAAAGCGTAATATAACTATAAGTCCCCCCCCCCCCCATTATTATCAATATAACTTCATGATTTGTGTGTTTGGACTCTGGTATCTATTTTTTTTTATTTAAACAATAGGGAATAATTGATTAACCCTTGTGTCGCTCTAGTGCGATGTTATTCCAACTAAAACAAAACAAAAAATAATTTGCCTATTGTAAATCATTGGTTCCAGCCTTTGCTCATGCGTATATATAGACCTTTAGCGATGTAACTCCTCCCACAACCAAACAACCATAACTTATTATAAAACATGGAGCTGGTTGCCAGCTCAGGTGTTGCACTTGAAAACCATTAAACTTGATCAAAATGATGATTGAAACTTTCCATTAGTAATATCGTGTGCTAAATTCCACACTTAAAAAACCTTTATCGTATCATCTGAAGGTAAATAGCTATTTGAATTGTTGGCGATTCAATTAATCGCCGCAGGCATATCGGCGTATGTAAGAGGATTGCGACTGCTTTTGAAAAAAGGCGCCAAGCAATTTAAAACCAAACCCGTACTAAATATTCGATTTTCGGATTTTTTATGTTGGTTGCATGACAAAATCTACCAGTGTTCAAATTTTCGGGATTCTACAACAAGTGGGTGTCATAGAACATTTTGATGATCGGTGAGTGAGTGAGCCCCAAAAGTGGTCATTTTCCAATTCAATTTTCTCGGAGATAAAAAGAGATAGAACGCTGATTTTTTTTATACTCTTCATCAAGCCTCTATTGATCAATAAAAGTTTCTAAACTCATTTCTGTGATGCATAGAACCGGAGAACGGAGGGGTCCGAAAACACGCCGAAACACTTCCAGAAAAGGTTGCGTAGTGCGCTGAACTTGGCGGCTGCACTACCGTGCAACCAGATAACACTTTACAATCAGTGCATTCGGATTAATATATTTTTGCGATATCGCGGAAGTCACTTTATGTTTAACACTTTAATTACTGAAACGCCCGAATAACTAAAGATTCGATAATGTTATTCCTATCAAATATTACGAGAAAGCGAAGAATCTTCATAGCGAAAAAGTTAAGGTAAGAAAGGTTTAACTTTGAAGGTCAATTTTCTCAAAACGAAGATTTTAAGCACGTAGGTACACTTTTCTCCTATCCTATTTTAATTTGATGCTTGAAATTTTGCATGACGTTTTTTGTGTCTGTTTTACACAGTGAACCAAAAATATTGCAAAAATATGTAATTAAAAAAAATATGGGTTTTTTTTTGTAACTGGAAAAGTGTATAAATCGGCCACAAATTTTGCTAAAGGTAACAAAATTTTAAAATTAATGGTATTCTTAAAACTTGAGGTTCATTACACTTACTGAACAGTTTTTTATTTATATATTAAATTATTTGAGCTTACATACATTACTTTGGGAGAAAAATGTACCCGCAGAAACGTAGTTTCATAAAATTCAAATTTTCAAGCATTTTTAAATGTTAGTTTTTTTTAACTATTAAAATAGAATTCCTTAAATATTTTTATAAATATGTATTTATAATACTTCAATGAATTAAACCTAAAAAGAATTTTTTGAATTCGTCAAAAAACAAAAACGTTATATTAGTTTCATTGACTGATAAATTTTAGTGTTTTTTCTCTACGATATTCCCTGTACCCTTAAATTTTAAAACGTTGTACATAATTTAGTGTTCACATTTGGAAAATTTTGTTATGTTATTTTTTGGTGTACTATGGGATTTATTTTTCTAAAATAGTGTCATCAAATCTTTGTTTTTTATTATTTAAATTATTTTAATTGTTTTTTTTGTAGCAAAAACTGAATCTTGTGAATCCAGATTTGGACCCAAAGGAGAAGTCTCCGAATATCAATCAAGTTCTCGTATATATAGATGTTGGAAAATTATTGTACCATCGGATAGCTTTATGCGTATTAACTTGACGAAACTTTCAATGGGCTATATAGTAAGTAAAATTGAAGTTTAATGCTTTACACGGGCCATTCTGCCATATTGGCCCGTGTATACGTCACCAATAGAGAATGTAGGGTAATTCAGAGTTTGGTTTGGAGATTTCTAGTAATATTTTAGAACAAAGGCTTTAGTTTGCTACTGACAAACTGCAAGGGTGTTAAAATTTTAAGTCTTAAGAGCCAGTTCTTTTAAGAGTCAGGCAGGCTTGGATAGTTGACATGTTTAATTTTGCAGAAAATTACAGAATATGTTCTTTATGGAAAAAAAAAATTAAATGCTTATATTTCTGTTTTTGACTAAAGAATCTTTTATTAAAGTTTTGGGGGGCCAAAGTTGAAGAGCTTCCGTTTTTGGAAGAAAAACGCACCAACTTACATACGCCAATACTTTTTGTGACCAAAGTTAAAAATCTCAGTGAAAATTTTTTCGTGTTCTACTTGTTTTATAGTACAGCTGGGGAAAAAAAACGAATCACCCCTCGTTTCTCCGCTGCTATTGATCAAGGAATTTTGTGTAAGGTGTCAATTTTCAGGAAATAGCGTAAGGAATTGATTAATGGCAACGAAAATTGTATAAGGGGTCGTCTACATATTGAAATGAGTACCAACTTTCAAAATTGCAATGGCAACACACAATTTTTTTTACATAAAAATGTTCAGCACCTTCCAAAATACCCCATGTATAAAAAATAATTATTTATTTTGCATTATTTTCTGAGATATTAAAGCCTTAATTTTGAACTCGTTTAGGGGGAAATCTCCTAAATGAAACAGGAAATATTTAGGTTGTGTCTTTTTAAAACGACAAGCTAAAAAAGGGTTAGCATAATCTCGCCAATGGATGCCAGAATTTAACCTTTTTCACTACTATTGGGATTTTTCGAATGTTTTTTTTTATTTTAAAATTCAAAAATAAAATAAAGGCTAGAACATGAAAAGTTTAAATTTTAAATTCAGTTGCATATACGGTTATTTATAACGAACAGATTTTCAAATGCTATTAGTTACAATCAGATTGACAAACATGATTATTACATGTAGGTTTTTAATTTTTTATGCAATTTTTTTTTTTTTCATTCACATTGCTGCAAAAAGTTTGTCAAAATTTCGTCGCACTCTATCGGTAACATAGGCCCAGTGGCTTAGTGGTAATGCTTGTTTCGCATTGCCATGCCACGGGTCCGGGGGTCGAATCTCGGATTGGGTTGACCCATCCTTTCACCCCTAACGCTAAGGGTTCCGCGTGAGGCTTTCCACATTGATTTTTAACCAAGGCAGTGGGCACTAATCATTTTAAATAATTAAAGTGGTAGCAAAAAAATGAACTAAAAACCAAATTCCAATACTATTCTAATGTATTTTTTTTTTTTATATTAAACACACTTTTTGAAATTGTATTGGAAATAACACACATTTAAAAACATAGTAACCGATATAATTTAATGTTAATTATACAAACAAAAAACATTGTATGCACTTGAAATAAGAAAAGATTTTTAGTAATTTGACTGGCATCAATTATTTGAATAAACATTTACCAACAAACGCTTTTTAATCACCAAACGATAATGCAATTTAGGATCAAATTTGCCGAGTAATTTTTTACACGGTCCCTAAAATTAGTCTTTTTCAGTTTTTTTTACAATAACTCGGCAAATAATTGTAGTTGAATTAAAAAAATTCGGGATTTTGGTTCTACTTGATCTATTTTATCAATTTATGTAAAAAAAAATGTGAGGTTGCTATTCATGTTTTATTTTTTCTTATTTAAGTTTAAATAAAAAATTATTAAAAATGAAAAATTGATGAAAAACATGTGTGATTTGTTTTTGGAAAATTAAGAAGTATATAATGCAAAAAAAAATCTTTGTAAAATTTATTTTATTTGTAGAGATATGAATAAAAGTTAGTGAAACTTTTTAAACATTATGGACGTTCAACTTTGAATACTTAATGCAAAATAAATAATTCTTTTTAAAACATTGGGTATTTTGAAGGTTCTTAACATTTTATGTAAAAAAAATTGGGTGTTGCCATTGGAACTTTCAAAGTCTTTAATATGTAGACGACCCCTTATTAAAAATTTGTTGCCAGTTCTCAATTCCTTATGCTATTTATTGAAAATTGACACCTTACACAACATTCCTTGATCAATAGCAGCCGAGAAACGAAGGGTGATTCGTTTTTTTTCCCAAGCTGTACATGTTGGAACATAAAAACTTATGGTTGACATTTCACACAAAGGTCCTAGGACATTCAAACTTATTCAAAACAATGGTTTTTTTTCTGAATTTTGACCTTCAATATTTTTGTGTGCCAACAGTGAACGAAAAGAGTATATGATCTAATGAATAAATATTAAAGAGAAGTACCCAAAAAACGCAAGTGATGTGCAGTGGCACTGTTGGTTGCATAAATATTTAACATTAAACATGCCGAAAATACGAAATTACCTGACTTTCAATATCATTTATTCCTTGTGCCAACATTGGAAATGTATAAAATTACCTGGAAAATAATCTGTATGTATTACAGAAACAAAATAAATTCACAAATCCATGGGTATTTGCTCCAATTTTGTTAAATGCGTTCTAAACTTTGAAAAAAAAACGAGCAACTTTGTTTTTGCTGCAAAGTTTAGAGCTCTTTAACTCCTTGCACCAAAAGTAACCAGTTATAAAATTAGCTAGAAAATAATCTTAGTATTGTAGTATTGTCATAAAATCAATTGAATTATTGTAGACATAAAATCAATTTACAGACCAATGGATATTTGCTCCAATTTTATTAAACGAGGTTCTAAACTTCGAACAAAACTTACAATTTTGTGCGTTTTGCAAAGTTTGGAGCTCCTTAAATGCTTTTTACCAAAGTAACCAGTTATAAAATTAGTTGGAAAATAATCCTTATGAATTTCAGAAATAAAATCAATTCCCAGACCTATTGGTATTTGCTCCAATTTCATTTAATGAGGCTCTAAACTTGGTAAAAAACCTCAAAATTTCGTGAAATAATGGTGGCCTCAAAGAACATGTTTAAAGCCACAAAATAGCACGAAATTTCGAGTTTTTTGCAAAATTTAGAGCCTCATTAAATAAAATTGGAGTAACTATAAAATAGGTGTGTGAATTGATTTTGGTTCTGCCATACATAAGGATTATTTTCCAACTAATTTTATAACATTTTACTTTTCGTAAAAGCAGTTAAGAATCTCTAAACTTTGCAGCAAACACAAAACTGCGTTTTTTTCAAAGTTTAGAGCCTCATTAAATAAAATTGGAGCAAATAACCTTAGGTCTGTGAATTGATTTTATTTCTTCGATACATAAAGATTATTTTCCAGCTAAATTTATAACTGGTTACTTTAGGTACAAGGAGTTAAAGAGCTCTAAGCTTTTCAGCAAACACAAAATTATGTTGTTTTTTTTTAGTTTAGAGCGTCAGTAAATTAAATTGGAGCAAATACTGATTTTGTTTGTCTGTCAACTGATTTTGTTTCTACTATACATTCGGATTATTTTCCAGCTAATTTTAAGCCTTTCCAATGTTGTCACAAGGAATAAATGACCTTGAAATCGTGCAATTTTGGATTTTTGGCAAGTTTAAGGTCCAATAATACTGCAACCAAAAGTGTCACCGCACAGCACTTGCTATTTTGGGTTCTTCTCTTTAATAGGTATTCATTGGATCGTTTACACTTTTGGTTTACTGTTGGAACAAGAAAATATTGAATGTCAAAATTTCAGATAAAAAAAACTTTTTTTTTCGCATAAGTTTGAATGACCTAGGATATTTATGCCAGATGTTAACTATAAAATTTTATGTCCTACCATGTACTATGTAACAGGTAGAACACGAAAAAATTTTCACTGAGATTTTTATCTCTTGATACAAAAAGTATTTCCATATGTAAGTGGGCTCGTTTTTCTTCAAAAATCGGACGATCTCCAACTTTGACCCCCCAAAACTTTAATAATTTTTTTTTAGCAAAAACAAAAATATACGAGTTTAATAGTCCCCCCCCCCCATAAAGAACATATTCTGTAATAATCAGCAAAATAAAAAATGTCAACTATCCAAGCTTGCCTGTTTTGCCCGGTCTTAAAAAAAACTGGCTCTTAAGTGCCAGCAAATGAGGGATCAGACCGAATGCTAGCCTCCCAACCGAAGTCTGCTCTCCGTGTTAATCCAATTGGGAAAATAACTTTCAAAGCTTATAAAAGCCAAACATTTTTGTACAAATTGTTATTTGCAGATTATCGTATTATTGGTAATAGTCCAGGCAACGAAGGCTGAAAAAAGGGTCTAGAGGGAAAGTTTTGGAACACAATTTTTGACTTCATAACTTTGTTTAGACTAGTTAGGAGGTAAACATATCAAAAGTCCCCGCCCCTAGCCCCTGTGCTGAAGGGGGGAGGGGGGGTTGAATGTCCCATTTTTCGGTTTTTCGCTTATATCTCGAAAACTATGAGTTCTAGCTATATAATTGTAATGCACAAAATGAAAGCTGATTAAATTTGCTACAAGCTGCACCCCTCAAGTGTTTTAATATCTTGTATAGTTTTCGAGATATCCGCTCTTGAAAGTCAGTAATTTTGGAGAAAACACTTCTCCCCCCACATTTTCCCTCTTTTTTGACCAGATAACTCTTCAATAATGCACCGAAACACTAAATTTTGACCCTAGATTGGTAGAGAATTTAATTCTTTTCAATAATATATCTTATTTCACCATTTTATCTATTTTCCTTCAAATTTTAAAGCGGTTTCAGTGTTGAGTGAAGATTGTACTGAAAGTCCCATAGAGCTAATGCATAAGTTTTGAAATCGCAATTTTTGGAAAAAAATTTATTTGCCATGTTATTCCATTTTCACAAGGTATTAGAATCATTATAACATCAATTTAACACAAAATTGAAAAGAAAATAACATCCGGTTATTTAATTATTAATTAATAAAGTTTTAAAATAGTGGCGCCATCTGCTGTATATGTTTGAAATTTTAAAAATTCAAAAATATATAATTAAATAACTAGATAATATTTTTGTTTCAAATTTGTTTCATTTCGATGTTATGTTGATTCCCGTACCTGGATAAAAAGGGCTAACATGGCAAAGCAATACATCTGTGGAAGTTGTTATTCCAAAACTAATGCATTAGCTCTATCGGACTGACAACCCCTCTTATGTACACTTATTCTATACTGAACGTCTAAATAACACTGATACTCATTTTGTAGGCACGTTGTTACTTTAATATTTTATCTATTTTATTTCATTCGTCAAACACCAGTGGGAAAACTGTCAGATGCTATTCATGTTCTTCATCTTCGGAGTCAATTTGAGGGACCCCATTGATGCTGTTTCAATGGTACGTTTGGCATGCTGTAGGACCTTTGAGGCATTGCTGTAGGACCCAAGAGTTACGGCAACTGGGTTTAGGCCGTGCTATTTTTGCAAACACAATAGCTGGATGCGACACTACATCTTTCACATTTCGAAAATGCGGGATCGCATTTGTGAAGTTGTGTACGAAGTCGTCAGAAGTCCAGAAAGCAGCAGCGGTCTTTTCATACCCTTCCTTAACCACATAACAGGTACAAAAGGCAGGCAATACCTGCATCTTGAGGTGTTATGGGGCTCCAACGGAAGAGGACTTCCCCAATGCCACAGGTATAATTCACTCTTGAAATCCGGAGCCGCCATCAAGCCTGATATATCGTCTTCTTCCCACCGAGGAAGCAGTAAAACAGTATTTCCTCTGAATATTACACCAAGATGAGCTGTGGCTGGGAAATGACCTGCCTCCTCTTGTGTATGATTGGAAGATTGAGAATAACTGCCTGATGGTCAAAGTGCACAGTGAGTTAGCAGCAGCACCTGACAATATTATGAAAATAATTTTCTGCAGAAACATGAAAGTCTGTGCCAGCTCAAACTGGTAGCTGTAAAAATCAAGTCTCAAATGTTCCTCAGAATGCCAAAATTCCCAGGGGACTAGCCTCAAAAGGGTCTCTCAAGTTGACTCCGAAGATGAAGAAGAACAGGGAGATCATCTGACCGTTTTCCCACTGGAGTTCGAGGAATGAAATAAAATAGATAAAATATTAAAGCAACAACGTTCCTACAAAATGAGTATCAGTGTTAGACGTTCAGTATAGAATAAGTGTACATAAGAGGGGTTGTCAGTCCGATAGAGCTAATGCATTAGTTTTGGAATAACAACTTCCACAGATGTATTGCTTTGCCATGTTAGCCCTTTTTATCCAGGTACGGGAATCAACATAACATCGAAATGAAACAAATTTGAAACAAAAATATTATCTAGTTATTTAATTATATATTTTTGAAGTTTTAAAATTTCAAACATATACAGCAGATGGCGCCACTATTTTAAAACTTTATTAATTAATAATTAAATAACCAGATGTTATTTTCTTTTCAATTTTGTGTTAAATTGATGTTATGATGATTCTAATACCTTGTGAAAATGGAATAACATGGCAAATAAATTGTTTTCCAAAAGTTGCGATTTCAAAACTTATGCATTAGCTCTATGGGACTTTCAGTACAATCTTCACTCAACACTGAAACCGCTTTAAAATTTGAAGGAAAATAGATAAAATAGTAAAATAAGATATATTATTGAAAAGAATTAAATTCTCTACCAATCTAAGGCCAAAATTTAGTGTTTCGGTGCATTATTGAAGAGTTATCCGGTCAAAAAAGAGGGAAAATGTGGGGGGAGAAGTGTTTTTTCCAAAATTACTGACTTTCAAGAGCGGATATCTCGAAAACTATACAAGATATTAAAACACTTGAGGGGTGCAGCTTGTAGCAAATTTAATCAGCTTTCATTTTGTGTATTACAATTATATAGCTAGAACCCATAGTTTTCGAGATATAAGCGAAAAACCAAAAAATGGGACATTCAAACCCCCCTCCCCCCTTCAGCACAGGGGCTAGGAGCGGGGACTTTTGATATGTTTACCTCCTAACTAGTCTAAACAAAGTTATGAAGTCAAAAATTGTGTTCCAAAACTTTCCCTCTAGAACTCTTCGTTGCCTGGACTATAATGTATAACATTGATTCTTCATCGATGACTTTTTTTTTATCTCCCAGGATTGCAGTCAAAATTTTTTGCGTATCTCCATGGATGATAGCAATGAAGAATACAAATATTGTAACTCCTTCACATCTGGACCCTCAATCATGGCTTTGAATAACGTAACAGTTGTATTGGTTAATACTTATAATGTAGGCTGGGGCTATTATTCTATGCAGTTCAATTCTAATTATGAAATTTGTAAGTATGTTTGATTCAATTTATTAAGATGTTTAGAAAAATTCATAGGATGAAATTGTTATATATGAAGGGAAATCGATATTTGTAGGATTAAAATAAATAATTTGTTTAGTAATTTTGAATAAGTTTTGCTAATCTTTCTGTTTCCTCTTAATGACAATTCAATACTACTGTTCTGTTATTTACGCTAAATTTTTTTGAATAAAAGCTATTAAATTTTATTGTAAAATAAATCTTGAAATGAAGCTATGCTAAAAAAAATTTAAAAAATGTAACATTGACTAGATCCATTTTAATCCTTAAGAGGTATTATGATCGAAACTCAAAACTCTGCTACTAACTTTCTACTTGAATGATCTTTTACTAAAAGTCGGTATTAACAGTCTCTTTCATATGGGTAATATTCAAAATCAAGTATTTCTGGGAGATAGCATTTCAATCGAACAAAACTTATCCAAGATTTACCTTTAAAATCAAAATTATTGTAACAATGAGAGTATTGTTTTGTATTATATAGGGAATCTTGTTTTATATAGGGGACATTGAATGTTCACGGAAAAGTAGTTTCCGGTGCACTAATCACTCCTGCATCCCAGGAAATCAAGTGTGTGATGGCATAAAACAATGTCAAAATGGAGCAGATGAAGTTGGTTGTGGTAAAAGAGTATAGTTTTAATGCCTGAGAATTGATAAGAATTGAGTTGAGCAAAAAAAATCAAGAAAAAGAATTATCCAAAACATTAAGATCCTGGTTTATGAATTACAAAAGTACTATAATAAAAGATAAAAAAAAAAAAACTAAGACTACGATATAACACCTTCTATTTCTTTTTTTTTTTAAATTTTCATAACTTTAGTACTGTTTTGTTCTATAAAACTCTAAAAAATACCCTGAAACTTTATTTAAATTATTTTTGGACAAAATTGATTTAAAAAAATTCTGTGTTAAATTGTTAAAATTTACTCTTGTCCGATGCTTTTGATTCACCTTACCTAAACATAAAATAAAATTGATACTGTATCACTTTTTCTAACAGCGTATACATATAATATTTTAGAAAAAGGTGTACCGGCATTTCGAGGGGTCGCAGAAGCTCGTGATCACGCAGTGAGTTGGATGTTGGGACAGCGCACCCCTTCCTGGGGTTGGGGGGAGAACACCCATCGGGCGGTGACGGCCCTGTTCTTGGCGTCGGCTGTCAATTTTAATGGGACAGACAAGGAGGAAGAGTTGATGGCCAAACAGGCAGAGCTGAGGACGGCTGTTGCATTGTATAGGTAAATACTTATGTGCCATAAAAATTAAGTGTTTGTGTGAAGTTGACATAAACACAATTTGAATTTAATAATTTTTCACTAAATTTGGTCCAAATAGCTGCTTCAGAAAATTTTACTGCAACAAGTTTGTCGCTTTTAGTGTTTTATTTATTTATTTATTTATCTAACTGGAGAGAAAAAGTTAGAGTAAAGAGTTTAAGCTTGTCGATTGTTCACACACTGCATCTATATGCTTGTTTTAGGATTTAAATATTGTGTGTTGATATTTAACCCTTTCAGTCCCAAAAATTTACTACACTTCAGAAACATCTGATATTCACAAAATAGGCTTATTTTAGGTCAAAAATAAGAGTTCCATCAGGAAAAAAAATCATTTAAATTTGTTATATGGTTTTCGAAATAATGACAAAAAATTTTAACTGTGGAAAACAACAAAATAAAAAAAATATATATTACCTAAAAACATTTCAAGTTATATATTTTAAGGTATCTGATCATATTATTAAAAAAAATTTGGTAATTATTTAAACCGAAATAGTTTAAATTGTGTTTTAAATATGTGGAACTGAAGTGAACTTTTCAAAAATCAGGTGAAACGCTTGATAGCTATTTTCTAAATAAAAAAAAATAGTAGTTCTGACTTCTATTGAGATTAATGTAAAATATTGTCAAATAGAACAAAGTGTGAAGAATCGAATGATATGTGCTTGGATGTCATAACGGACATAAACATTTTAGAAAAAAATATTGAAAGGAATGATGTCAAATGGTATTACTGGGACTGAAAGGGTTAAAGAAAGCACTTTTCAAAACCGTTAGTAAATCATTGGATCATCTAATTAAATATTTCTCATTTTATTCGCACAGTAAATTAAAAAACAAAATGCACACAGCTACCGTCATATTTTATAACGTCCGTTACTTTTACTTAGCAGTAGATAGTAACGTGTGCTTCCCCCGTCGGCGAACCGATGCTCAGTTAATTAAGTTTTTGATTTCAGATTTCAGATATGCTTGTTTTAGTCGAGTAATTAAACAATAATGCATTTATTTCTAACAGGGTCTCCATTACGAACAGCGAGTTGAGCATGCTTGTGAACGCCCTGCTAGTGACATGTCACAATCCTCGTCATTTCTTTGGTAAAAACCTGGTGGAACAGCTCAAGCAACAAGTTGAGAGAACCACAAATTTCACTCATCCCGTAGCTTACCTCACCCTTTGCAATGCAAATGAGACCTGGCCACGAAAGGCTTACGAAGATCTCAACAGTGTCCTCGACAGTGATTCGGATTATCCTTTTGTCACAGGTAACTAATCAGGCCAATTGATCTAATCGTGGAAATAGTAATGTTAAGGTAGGCGAATACCCAAAACTAAAAAAATTTTACTATTACTTTAATCTTTTCCAAATTTGGCATAGGGATTTCAAATCTAATGAACAATGCGTTTTGGGCAATTTTTTTTTATTTAAATATAATTGATCTATTTTAAACGGTGTTTTTCAACTAAAAAAAGGGGCTTACGCCAACACTTCTAGCATAAAAAGTTTTACATTAATTTACCTGAAATTTTTCACAGATGCTATTTCAATATACTAAATCTGTGCCATGAATTTCTACAATCTGGTGTAAGTATACAAGTTTTTTTTTAAATTTCCAAATGTAAGTTAATCGAAAAAAATCCTTTTTTTTTTTGTGTGGTTAATCTATAACATTTTTCTTAATAACTTTTTTTCTTGTAATTTGTATGTAACTCTAGAGGGTCATTGCATGAATCAGTTCAAAACGAAGAGTTTAACACATAATAAATGTTCATAGGATGAAAATTCAATGTGGTAGACTTGTTGGCGTAAACCTCTTTTTTTAGTAGAAAAACGCCGTTTAAAATAAATAAATTATATTTAAATAAAAACAAAAGCCCAAATAGTATTATTCGTTATATTAGAAATCACCATGCCAAATTTGGAAGCGATTAAAGCAATAGTAAAAATTTTAGAATTTTGGGAAATTTTGGGTATTCGCCTACCTTAATAACTTCTAATCGGGCGTCTTGCTACACCTGTTATCGTTTAAAGATTTGCAACCAACAAATAAGAACTATTTATTTACTACTATAGTACTTTAAAGAAGTAAAAACAAGTATAATAATTTGACAACCGTTTGTAAAAATATTCAATAAAGCCGGAGAAATGTGGTTTAGAAAATATTTTTTTTTTTCAATTGGATTAACACAAAAAAAAACATAAGAAATAAACAATTGTAGAAATATTCAACCAGCCGGAGAAATGTGGTTTAGAAAATATTTTTTCAATTGGATTAACACAAAAAAAAGCATAAGAAATAAACAATTGTAAAAATATTCAAGCCAGCCGGATAAATGTGCTCGGAAAATATTTTTTCCCGTAGGAATAATACAGGGGCACTTCGGTTTGGAGACCCGGGATCAATCGGGTACATTAGCAATTTAGTTTCACATCACCAAAATGCTATCATCAATCGACTTAATAATTGGTTGATTCCACGAAAATGGGCCATGGGCATCATTTTTTTTTAATTTCAAATTTTTTATTTAAAACAAAATCTGCTAGGCAAAAATTATTGTATTTTCTCTTTTTATACCTCAAAATAAACAGTTCGTAAAAAATTCGAAAATTAAATATAAAATTAGAGTGAAATATAGAACATCAAACCTTTGTCATGTCAGTCACATTTGTCATGTCAGTCACGTTATAAATATTTTATAATTTTTTACTATTTGAAAATTTTCTTAATTTTTTTCTTTCTGGTTGGCACATCAGAAGCTTATATTGATTCCAAAAAAAAATCTAGACTGAAATGCATACCAGTTAAGAGCAAATGGTAATAATATAAGGTTACTCAAAATCTGTGTCTCAATTTTGTCATGTCAGTCACGGCATGTTTTATCCCAATTAATTTTAAGTATTTTCTCTTGAATGAAAATTTCACTGTTTTTTTTTTTTTATCAAGACCTTTATTTGCATCACCCCATGGCAATTTTTTAACAGTCAACTAACATTTAGTACTTTTTAAGAGCCAAGAAAGTAGTCTTATGTCATGTCTGTCACGAATGGAATTAGATGTGAAAGCTATAAAATACTTTTATTTATCGCAGATATTCAAGCGATGGCTGTTCTTGCCCTTTCCTGCAATGCCGATTCCACAATTAACAATTCAAGTACATCAAGTCTTTACAAGGCTGCAATAAAGAGATTTAAAAATCAACAGCTTAAAGATGGCAGTTTTGGAAACTTCCATACCACTGCTCTGATTACTCAGGTATAAAACTTTGCTAAGGTTTTATACATTTGATTCCTTGTTGTATTTAGATTTCGATTGTGGTATACTGATGTTTCAGTTATAAACATTTTCTAAACTACTGAGAAACGGACTTATATATTTTTATTATTACTTATCAATATTAGAGAAGCAAGTATGTAGCTCATCATTCAGAGTATGTGTTGCCCATTGAAAATATTTTCTATTTGAATTATAAGCTTACGAAAAAGTCAAATGATCCAGAACAAAAAAAAAATTACTTTGGAAATTCAAGTCAGACATCTTATATCCCAGGCTAAGCATTAAATCGGTGATGAGAACTGAAGAGTACAAGGAAGAACCGCTTGATTTATTAGGAGTCTTCCCGTGATTGTATATGCTTGGCGAGAGATTGGAGACAGGAAATCGTTGTTTTTTTTCGGTTGTTCATTCGCGGTACAAACGTGTAACTCGTGTCCACTGATCTCTGGCATGAATCAGGGTTGCCGGGAGAGAAAAACAAAGCGAGTGACCGGTTTCTTTACTTCAGTTTAGGTGATTTCTCCCTATCATCGCCAAAATGGCCTATTGAGGAAAGCTTTCTGCAAAATCAAGCGGTTTTTCCCTGTACTCTTTAATTGTTAAAATATAAATTTAGAAGGATGTTTTTCAAGTGTTGCGTCAACGCAACTGCAGCGTTTAATAGGTTAAAAATGGAACAAGTTAACGATAATCTTTGTTTTTGTTAAATGAATGATTTGAAGCGACTAAAAAGGACACTTTTAACTCTAAAAAAATATTTTTAAAGAATGGTATGATTAATTAAATTTATAAAAGGTTTCGCCTCTATAAAAACTATAAATAGTTTTCACACACATACAGCTGCTGGGCTCGGGTTCGAATCTCGGTAAAGGCATGGATGTTTGTGTTTGTCAATAAATTAGTCAATGGTATAGTCCAGTTTTATTTGTCAATGTGTTTCTGGCGTCCTTCTTTGTGTGTCTCTTGTGACTGTCTCTTCTGGCGAGCGGGGCAGTGGGCTATATAGCACGCACTTCCCTTCTAGAGGGCGCAATCACTGTCATTTGTCATTCACACACATACACACACAAGAAGTTATTTAGAAACATTTAATTTTTTCCTTTGTTATCAAAAATGTTATTCTAAACTAATTTAGGTATTCTTTTATACACTTTGCTCCATCTTTCAAAGATTTTTCCGAGTCATTCTAAAAATTGTATTTTTGTTTGGAGTTCAGGTATCTTTTTTTTCTTATTCAGGCGTTAATTGCTAGTGGACAAGACCAAAGCGATGACTGGAAGTTGAACAATACCGTCGAATACATCATTAAAGCAGTGAACTCGACTTCAGTGGATTTCCTCTCGATGTATTTAACTTTGCCGATTCTAAACGGAAAAACCCTTGTGAACATTTCCACAATCGACTGTTCAGCTAATCCGCGGAAGAATGGAGATGGTATGAATTTTAGTATGTATGGTAGCTACCTTCCTTGAAGTGTCTAATTTTTCAATACGATAAAATACACTAATTTTTAAGTGGTAATGATAAATAATAATGTTAAATGAAAACATTGATGAAATTTGAATTAAATATAAGTCTTATGCAAAACGTGATAATTCAAAAAGCAATTCAATTGTTCCTTAAGTATTAAACGGAGTTATTCATTAGGCCTTTTTATATGTTTTAAAATGAGATTTAAGAAAAACTTCTATATTTTAGGAATAAGTTTGTATTAAGCCGTTTTGGAATTTTTTTCAAAAAACAAGGAAATTTTAATATCAAAAGGTCCATTAAATAAATTATATTAGTTATTTTTCTTATATCTCATTTCAAAACACACCTGAACTTAAAATAAACATGTTATGAAATTTTATTACATTATAACAAATAGTTTTTGAGATATTAGGTTATAAGAAAAACATTGTTCGTGAAAAAATCGTTCTTCAGAAAACGCGTTTGAAGTATAAAGTTCTATCTTCCACTTCCGAAGTTGCTTAGGGCAAAATTTGACACACTGTGCTTCACTGAAATAGCCATAACTTTTGAATAAACTATCGTAAAATAGAGTAGACTAACCAGTGAATGAACGTTTCAGGCGGCCAGTGAATACACACCAGGAAATAATGACCAGGACAACCAACCATATGTCTGACAGCTTCCTACTAGATGGGAGGAAGTCAGTGTTGCCAATCCATCTAGTTTAATGATATTCAATCCTTATTTTTTTTAATTATTAACCAAATATTCATTAACTGGGGCCTGTTCACTCACTGGTCAGTCTACCCTAGACATGTCAACTGTTTTTTAAACGTAAATTTTTGGGCTTCCTTTTAAAATATTAAACAAAATTTGTGAAAATTGTCAAAAATTTTCGTTTTCGCAGGGACAGACCTTCAAATTTTTTATTTTCGGAGACTATTAGCTTTTTAGAATATAATCATTGATCGGGCTCAATTTCAATGGCACTTACACTAGAAAGCTCAAGAACTAAGCCAAAATAACGTCTATTATAGTATTATGGTATGGTATGGTATGATACATCTATATTCCAGCTTGTGGGCTTGTTCATAGAACCGCTTATAAACTTTCGTCAAGTGGGACAGACACAGAAAGAAATTTTACAGTCACAAAGAAATGAATAACACATAGACAAATAACAAACATTTATTGACTGTCACAAACATCCATGCCTGACCGGGATTCGAACCCGACCTCAGCAGCTCCAAAGGCTAGTACGCTATTAGTATTAGTTTACCTATACCCAATACTATATTGAAGTCGTGGACCAATGATAGCTTGATTCTGCTAGTGTGTTGGTAGTGTAATCGTTTCCGGCTGCCTATTTCTAGCTTCCTTGTAGGAACTTTAAAACAGCCTTGATTCTGCTTATCTTAAAGATAGTTCGAGATCAAATGAATTGGCGAACGAATTGGTTAAATCCACAAAATCAGTAAACTATTATGACGTCAGACATTTCAGTTCCCCGGCCTTCAAATCTAGGAACTATTGCTCCGTTGAGGACGTAAAGTACTACGTGCCCGCCTTATGTAATGGGCACATTTTTACTGCGTGAAAAACGTCAGCATGCTTCTCATCGGATTGTGGAGCGTGTAAAAGATCTCTAAGGATTACTCAATTTATTAATTCTCGGCGTACTTTGACAACCACAAAGAGATGATAATCTGAGAGTCAGAATTATTGGTGAGATCTGCTAGATGGTATTACAAAAAATGTCTCTCAGTGTCTCAGTTCTGGTGAATAAGCAAATTCGAAAATATACATGATCCACCAAAGTAGCAGCCTCGTTTAGAAAAAAGGAGTAGAAGCCTTACCTACATAATTTTTTTTAGAATACATTATTCATTATCGTAAAAGCCACATGATGTCATGCAGTCACCACAGGATGCCCAGTTCCTTCATTAACCTTGTATAATAAAGATTTCCATTTCCACTTTAAATTACCATACACTTTTATGTTGAAAGTCAAACACGTTGTTTTTATTGCAATACAATATTTTGACCTTATCAAAAACATCGTTGACGTCATTATAAAAACAAAAAGTTGACTGAATCGCTAGAAGAACAAAATGTTATTTTCAAACAGTTCTGCGGATTGAATTGTAACAACTTGCAAGACAAGAACAATTTTTTTTTAGCAATTGAAATTTTTAAGCTTTAGAACGGAAATTTTAATTAGGCTCTTAATTAAAAGACGCTGCATTCGGGAATTAAGAATCCCATAGAATAAAACTCTTTATATTGACACAATTTCACCGACCCGGCGGCTACAGTGGAGTTAATGGGATGGATGTTTGTGTTTGTCAATCAATGCTATAAAGCCTATGCTCTTCCCCTCTAGATGGCGCACTTATTGTCATTTGTCATGGACACAACTTCTCTTTTTTAGCGTAGTAATATAGATAATATTGTATATATATTTTTTTTCAAGAAATGTTTTTTCTGCAGAACTAATTTTTATACTTACTTTTTTTTTATATTTTAGATATCATTTCGGAAATTAACGATTATTTGAAATCTAAAATCAGAGTCCAGTATTATCTGTATATAGGAGATAAAAAAGATGTTATTCATTTTATTTCATTGAGAGTTCCTGAGAACTTTACTGCTTTCGACATCATGCAACTCGCTGAAGCTGAGGATCCTAAATACAAGTACATTGTTGTTTTTTAACCAAATCAATTTATATTGTGCCGATAAATAAGTGAAAATATGTTAACTGCTATTCACAAGCACATTCAGATGATGCACTAAGTTGACTGACTAGACCAATGCATTATACTTTAAAATCGAACTACAGCATCAGGCAGATAAAAGTGGCCCCGGTCTAGAGATAAAAATACGTTGAAATGCTTGGCGAAAATAATTCTTGAAGCCGCCTGAAACCTGTTTTTGCATTGGTTGGATCGGATTAGCTTCACATTGGAGCTACTCAACACATAGACTAGTGGCGAGTTCAGATCTTGGTTCGTATTGTATGAAGACGTCCCATAATGCAAATTTTGTGTCTTGCAATCTATTTAGAATGTTTTGTATTACCAAAAACCGGGGCCAATTTTGTTTGCCTCAACCCTGTACAAAATATTTCCACTTTGCATAAAATTATAAAAATATTAGCTTTTATTTTTCTCAATCATATCTCAGTAGCTTATGATTATAAACGACCATTCCAATTTTAAATTTGGAAATGCATTAAAATTTATATATATTTTTTTAAAGAATTGTGTGTTGGAAAGGTACAGCCAGTTGACTGGTTAACATGTCTCTATACTTCAGATGATTAACGCAAAATGGCAAAATATCGTTTTTACTTGACATTATTTTAGCACCAAAGTAACTTTAATTGATTGTTTTTCCAGGTTTGAACATAAACGTGTTTCAGGAAAAATTTATATTTATAAATTAGCGAATATCACAAATGACGCTGAGGGTGGAAAATTTTGGTTGCAGTTCATCCACTTGGTGAACAGTGAAACAAGAGAACTAACACATTTTACAGAAAGTAAGTACAGTGGTAATCTTAAACAAGATGATAGCATTAATGACAAAACTTTTGTAAGGTCTGACCCATTGCTCTTTGCAAAGATTAATGCAATACAATCATATATGAAACATATTAAAGAATGTAGTTGTTAATCTTGTATGTGTTAAATTTAAAAAAGACATACAAAGATATCTTTTGTTATTGAAATTTCTAATACAGTAAAAATATGAAGGGTCTTAAAAATCGTCGAAAACAACTCGTAAACTCGTCGAAAACAAATTACATCTTAGATCACAACATATCAAGTATTATTTATATTTTCTTGTTAATGTTAAGTGGAAAATAATTTCGATTTCCAAGTATTTTGTATTAAAATATAATTGTTTATTTTTTGTAGGCCTGGATAACGTAACTTTGAAGGATGGACAGGATCTGATAATGTGGTACAAAACTGCCCACATTTAAACATTACTTAATGAAGTCCAACTGAGAAAAAAATCAAGAATATGAAATTAACTGAAGTGTTTGAATTTTGTTTATGGATGTTGCAGATCTTTAGTTAAAAATGTTTAAAGAGGATTGCATGAATAAAACAACTCAGTCCATATGAACAAAAATTATGGTATCATTCGTGAATTTTTTGTTTTAACAAAGAATTTATATTGTTTTTAATATGCATCGTATTTTTTTTATTTTACATTATCATAATGTTTTATTACTTTACTGACTTTTCATATTTGTTATTGATTAGTATATGAATGATTATTGTTATAGATAAAGGTATTGAAATTAAACTTTGTAATATTTTATTGCAAATAAAAAATACGTTCTCACACACACACACACACATAGCCATAGTCCACCTTTTTGAAAGGTGATAATTAGGGTCATGTTGATGATAGGGTCAAAAATTAGCCCTATGTTGAATTTGGAAGGGCACATAAAGGTTGTGCAAATAAACACTCTTGAAACATAACAATGATGTAATCAAAACATATCAATAACGAAAAAATGAACAATTCTTGTACCCGCCTACTTTTAAGGTAATATAGGGTTTTAGAAACTAGGTTACTTAAAAAATGAGAATACAGTTAATAGAATCTAGAACAGAAAGAATATACAATATTTTCAATTTTTTATCAATTTTTTTTAGTCCACAGAGCGCGACATTTCATGTCTGTGGTGTGTCCCAACCCTCAATTTCGTGAGTTTGGCAGTTTATATCAAAACTTGTTTATGATGTTTAAAATTCATTTCAATTCCTTAACGAGAAATCTATAAGTAGGAATTATATGAATAATAAAGCAATTTATTCTATAGCAACAAAAATTAAGTTAAAAATTATATTATCATTCGTGATTTATTTGTTTTACTAAAAAACTTATTTTGTTTGTCATATGTATCTTTGTCTTAAAATATTTAGATTATCATAATGTTACATGGCTTGTTTCTTTGATTTACTGCATTTGTATATATTTTATTGATTAGAAAGTGTCTGCTTATTTTAATTAAATATAGGTATTGCAGTTAAACTTTGTAATGTTTTATTAAAACATACATTCACTTAGCTGAACACTTTTTGTAAGATGGTAATTACCCCTATGTTGAATTTGACCCCTATGTTGAATGTCCCATAAAAGTTGCAAAAATAAACATGCATGATACATAAATATGACACAATCAAACACGGGTCAATCGAGAAAGTACGAACCATTCCTGTCCTTGCCAGTTTTAAAAGTAATAAATTATTTTAAAAGCAAGGTAACTTAGTAAAAAGTGAGAATACAGTTTATAGAGTATAGGACCCGTTTATTGGTCGGTAGTTGTTTTGGCGACGCCAGGATCTGAACCTGGGAACTTTCGCATGCTGGGCGAATGCCTTACAGACTAAGCGTAAGTGGCTTTTTGTTACCCATAGTCTACCTGGGGTTGGGGAGTCCAGTCGGTGCACTCGACTAGCATGCGAAAGGTCCCAGGTTCGGGTCCGGGCATCGCCAAAACAACTACCGACCAATAAACGACCCGTGCAGCCAAATTGTCCGACGAATAATAGCCCGTGTAAGGGAGTGCACTTTAAACAACCTTCAAAGTCCTAACGATGTCGAGTCCGTACGATGTCGCCTTAACGGTTGCGTTGGGTGCCTATTCAGGTATCGGCTCGTCACTTGGGTGCCTATTCAGGTGTTGGCTCGTCACTTGACTGTGGTTCTAAAATACGGCGCCCGTCGCCAATAGCCCTCGTGTAGCTCAAGTGCTACGATAATTCAAAAACCTAACCTAACCCATAGTCTACCAGAATTAACCCCAAGGTAGAAATGGATTTCTTGGCCTGTTCATATCACTTTATTAGTTGGTAATTTGATTCCTGGGTGGGAATTGGCAGAGAGTCATCAATTTTTTTTCCTGTATTCTTCCTACAACACCCTGTGTAACATACCTTCAGGAATTTAAGTTCATAACTAAATGGAATGACGTGTTTATAGTAGGAATAGCTGAGAAAAGTATAACTGACAAATAGTCTTTAAGACATAATCCTCAATCAGTATCCATGAACACATATTCCAAAGAAGGTGATGCTTCTCCTATGGAGTTGACAAAAAAAACTGAACTTGAATCCAAATTTAAAAATGATCTAAAAATATATTGGAAATGTGGATGAGGAATCTTTACTAATGTAATTAGTAATTAATTCGTCACACTTATTTTTTATTTTCTTCAAATCATTAATATTTCTATTTTGTAATTTTTTTATAAACCTGGAAAATTATAAATAGCTATTTAAAACTAAACTCTTCGGCGCAACAGCCCATTAGTGGGCCAAGGCCAGCCGTGCCCATTTCAGCTCGCGTGACCTCGGGCTCTGGTGCTCTAGGCATAAGTCCCAGTAAGGTGGTCAGCCTCACGTGGAACCCCCAGTGTTTAGTTCCCAAGATGCTTGGTACTCATATTATAGAACCACTCAAAGGGATGAAAGGATGGGTCAACCTCGCTCAATCGGGGATTCGATCCCCGGACCTGTGACATGGCTTCACGGAGCACTATCACTAAGCCACTGGGCCTCAAATACCTATTATATTTAATTATATGTTTGTTTATACGGTCGCGTTTGACAATATAGAGATAATTTATAATACATTTAATCAATATGTTATGCAGCTCGTTGATTGTGCTTTGTATATTTTGTATTAGTTTTATCTTTGTGTCACGTTCAACGTGTTTGCTTCTCGAGTTGCCTGCACGGGTTAAAGCCTCTTGGTGGCCAGTATAATTTGCTTAAATAAAGTTTATTATCTCTTTTTAAAAAAAATCTTCACTTTTCCAAGTTCGTTTTTAAATAAAATCTATTTGAACACTCCATGTTGTTTATTGAGTGTTTTTGTACTCTTGTCTTATTAGTTTATTCCCTCATTTTATCGCGATGAATATATAATTTTTAAAGTTTTACATCTTGTTTAATATTTAACAACACATACTAATCTCTTTTAAGTGGCGGTCGTTAATTTTGTACAACGAAACTATCTGGAATTGAAAGTTAAGTGGTTAAGATAACTATTTTTAATATGACTGATTTCACGAAACAATAGGTACTTAAAATGTTGAATGCAATCGATACTTAAACTATTATAAAATGCAACTAGACAAACAAAATTCAAGATTTGAACACTTAAAAAAATGTCGTTTTATTTTGTTATCTTTAAGAGATGAATTCAAAATAAATTATGAATTGAAACTGAATACTAATCTATAAAACAATTTTAGTTATTAGATATGGTATCTTTTCAATTATTCAAAAAAAAAACCTAAGTAAATATTAGGGTGTATCTCAATTCATATATAAGCTGTTTTTAAACAACCTCTTCATCTTAATTGTTAATATTATTTTTGTGAAAGAAATTTATTAGCCATGAAGTCCCTTTTATTTGTAATATTTCTACTAGCATGCTTAACAAGTAAGTAAATACAACTTTTATTGATTCGCTCCTTCTTGCTAATTCTCACTCTTATAAGGGTCAATATTGTGGGGAAAAAAGCATTTAGGGGAGAGCAGGGGAATCCCGCCACCTTGGGTAATGCCGCCACCCCTTGTATCTCGCCAGCGGTGTGTATGGGAGGCGGGCTGTGAGCGCTGACCTGTAGCAGGAAACAAAGTAATTTGTAGTATAGACGCTAATGGCCGTGCGGTGAGTTGGTGTAAAGTTATTTAAAAAATACGGTTTTTAGTGATTTTCATCTAATCTTGAGCCTTCTGAAATTAAGCGATAAGTGACTGCTATCTCTAAGTTAGATAAATCAGTTATATATCATTTAAAAGAGTAATTATTTGGCTATTTTATCACGTCGTTAGTTTGGACGCTAGGCTAGTTACCTTTCTTTAAACAACCGTCTATGCCATTTTGTGTTACTGGGGTAATGCCGCCACATCACTCTGGGGTTATGCCGCCACATGCAAAAGGATGGCGGCATGATCCGTAAAATAGAAATTTCATATATTGGCCCTACAACCTATTAGTTTTCGATAGAGATGCCACGTATCCGAAAAAGAATAACTGAACTGGTCAAATAGACCAACGAAGCTTTAAAAAAAAACCTGCATACTTAGTTGCACACAGAAAGTTAATAAAAGAGCTGTACCCTGTACGATTTACCATTCCAAAGTTAATTAAACCTATTTTAGTTCTATATGTATTGCTTTATTATGTAATTTTTCATTATTTATAGATTATTTGCTTCGTTTATTGATGTGGCGGCATAACCCCAGTGGTGTGGCGGCATTACCCCAGATACCGGGGTAATCCCGCCACTGTGCGAGCTTTAGAAAAATACAATTTTATTCAGTTTCTATTAAAGATTTAAATTTTAAAAAATCACTACAAGATAGGTTATAAACTGTAGTATGCTATGCTCATTACAATTTACATTAATTGCAACTCAATTCTGCATGAAAATTCAATTTCCCTTAAGGTGGCGCCATTCCCCTTCTCTCCCCTAAGGACGAATTAAGACATTGTAAATCTAACAATGAAATTAAATTATAATTTCAATCGTCTCCTAAATCTTCAAAGTCTAAAGAAAACTCGGTTTTAACGTTCTTAAGCACGTGTTTACGAAAAATCTGTAAACCGGTACTGGAATCGAGTATTTTGGTTTAAAAAAATCCCAAAATTCCCAAATATGCTCATTATAATCTATAATAATAAAAGAAAGAGTCTGTGTATCTGCCTGTCTGTCTGTGTGTCTGTGGATCGTTGTTCATATTTGTTCTATTTTTTTAAATAGAATTTTCTGAAAAAAGTACACTACTTTCGCTCAAATTCGAAAACTTTTACCCTTTCCAGTTGCCATCTGCCGAAAAAATTAAAATAAAATTTTACGAAAATAATTAAAATTGAATTTTTTTATTCTGCTGTCATTACCTTCAGAAACTAAATTCACAATTCGGAAAAATAATTAACGCTTTTCAAGTGATGTAATTCCTGCCAGAATCCATTCTTTAATTTTATTATTTGTGCATTTGATAATTTCTTAATTGATGGTTCCATTAACTGCATGTATGAGTATGAGTATTTAAGCAATAAGAGAATAGTCAAGCTATTACTGAACTATGACGGTTGTTCAAGGTCATCGCACCAGAGGCGCATATTAGGGTTTTGTGCCTTCATTTTTTGGCATATATTTTGCCAAACTCGCCATTATTACAAAAAATGAGGCCAATGGTTAAAAAATAAGTTTTTAAAAATTATTTGTAAACTGTTAGTTGTTCAAAGGTCATTGCAGTAGAGCTGAATAGGTGTATTTGTAGCTGTAAAATTTCCTCGCCAAATGAGCTAAAATGATTTCATGCGGGAAATTACGATGGTATTTATCCGCGAATTTTATAGCATAGTTACAATTTTGAATTTTAAATTAATATAAGTAAAGGGATTACATACTCGAGCGGGATCAATAAACATAAACTTATTGTCCTATAACGGCTTAAATTATACATACACTAGGATCGATTTGAATTTGTGTTTAGTCCGTGCGAAGAACGGGTATTTATTTAATTGCATAACAATGTATCAGAAATTTAAACGTGATTATTTGAACCGAGCTGTCAATAATGATGTTTATAAATGTGGTATTTTTCAGTAACTGTCCACGGCAACGACTGTACTATTTTGAACAATAAATCTGGGAATATTTCAAATTATATAAATGCCAATGAGAAAGAAATCTGCTGGATCATCAAAGTTCCAAGGAGACATCATATTTCCATTGACGTGAAGCCTTTTCAAGCTGAGGTAGTAAAATAATTATCATATACAATAATTTTAGTGAAAATGTTTTGATAGTTATATCTCAGATAAAAAAAAATGTATTTAGCTTAAAAAATTATTTGTGCAGATTACTGTGTATAGGAATTGATCTTTTTACAAATGAAGGGCTTAGTTAAAGAACATGCCATGTGACAGTTTTTAAAAAAAATTGAGATTTTTGTGTCCAATCAACATATTATACCCTCCTTTTTTACTAACAAGCTTCCACTCTTTTATATACTTTAATTTTAAGCATATTTTTTACAGTTTGCAAGTAGCACTTTTTAACGGAACTAAGAACAAACGAAAAAACTTAAAAACTCATTTTCCCGTTTTCACTTTTCTGTCCCATTGAACGGTCTTCCACTAAGCTCTTCAAATTATATTTAAATGTGTGATCAATAATCAATTAAAAATAAATTTTACAACAATAATACTGGTCAACAGTGAAAAGCGACTGAGATTAAAGTACCCAATTCTGAATGATTTCAACGTGCTAAACCCAAATATCAACTTTAAAGATGTAAGTTAGCTCTTGTTTTTGAGTCACCAGCACATTACGGCTTTTTTATAACGGCGAAATGCATGGGCACACCAAACGCAAAATTAACTAAAATCAACTTCGTTTACAGAGACCCTCCGAATTTTTACTCATACAAGTTTTAAATGATATTATCAACATGGGGGTGGGGCGAAATGATAACTTTCAAGGTTTTTGCTACCATATAAGCAGATTCATACCTTTGTAAGGAACGAAATTATTCTCATGTCAAGAGATGAAGAATAAAGGGCAATTCCTTGTTTTCCGCTCGTTTTAGAAGCTGTAGAATATCAAAAACTAATGTTAGTGATAAATCTATAACTGTAATACCTTGTAAATACATTGATAGCTTCTGTTATATCTTCAGCAATGTGTAATTTTCTGCACAAAAAAGAGCATCACTGCAAATGTTAAGAAAGCTTATCATTTGTATTTTGGTTACAAGATATGAGACCAGGAAAAATTTCTGGGCTCCTCACGTATGTAAATAGACTGTGTAGCAAATTTGTCACTTTGTCTTCATCTGAGGAAGAAGATAATGCCTTGTGCTGGGAGAAAAAACGAATGCCGTTTTATGGAACTAAAGGGAATGTCGTTTTATGATTAGTAGAGAACCAATAAATCCGATTAATTGCTGTTATTTCTGCATCATCTAGTCAGGTAAATGAGGTGTTGTTTAGAAACAGATAAAAGTTAAATTGCCTAACATTCCTTCTACTCTGCGTCTGGTCCAACATGACTATTGACTATTTGCTAAAAAGTCTCCAATATTTTCTTTATAGTTTTAATGAGGATAATAGAATTGCTTCTGCTAAATATGCTACAGCTCCTAAAAACAGCCATGGATGAAATGTGAGGAATCGATTGCTATTTTTTTTCCTGCACCTCTTGAAGTGAGAACAATTACGCGTAGTGAGGTATCAAGCTGCGAATGTGGCGGCAAAAACCTCGAAAGTTATCATTTCCTCTCACCCCCTATGTTGATAATATTAAACAATACCTGTATGAGCAAAAATTCGGATGGTTTCTCTAAACAAAATTGACTTTAATTAATTTTGCGTTTGGTGCCTCCATGCATTTTGCTGTATTCTGTGTAGGGTAAGGTGGGGTAAGTGGGCCAATGTGGCAAGTGGACCAATGGGGCAAGTGGGCCACCACCCCTGGCATTTCCCGAATTATGGACGTAAAAAAATCTGTTACAATATTTTTACGTATTTACCCAATAGATGCAGTAAATATTTTGGCATCATTTTCATTTAAGCATGTAACAAGGTACTATCCTTTTTGTGAAAATGTTTAAAATTGCATCTTTTCGTAATTCACGCCATCATACTATTTTTTTATTTATTTCCAAACGGTTCATGATACAAAACAAAATGTTACATATTTTGAAAGTGTATAAAATATAGTTTGTTTTTGTAGTGTCATGAACTTGTGATGTTGATAAGGTTAAAACGAAAATTGGGGTGGCCCATTTGCCCCGCGTTTGGGATAAGTAGGCCACCACAACGGTGAGGTAAGTGGGCCAGGGGTGGCCTACTTGCCCCAACTCTTTAATATACTTTAAAAAAAAGTCATATTCACTGATTCATAGGGTTAGTCATATTCACTATTCATAGTCCTATTCATTGACATAGGCCAGTTTTAAATCTGTAGCACTTACATTTTTTTTACACTTCATTCAAAAATGAAAATTAACGTATTTTTTCTTTTAGTAAGCTTGCATACCAGAAAAAGTTGCTATGGGGAACTATTAAAGATACATCATTACTTTTTTTTAACACTCAAAAAAATCATGTAGATTATTCCACTTGCCCCACCATATCTCTACCAGCTGTAGAAATATATATTAGGGGCTAGCCAGTTGTAAAAATATATATTAGGGGGGTGGCCCACTTACCCCACCTTGCGGGGCAAGTGGGCCATTTGGATGACCAAAAAGAAAAACCTATTCTGAAAATTTATTATTTGCCAATTTGTGTTAAGGTTTTCATGGGTACAGTAATAACATATGAGAGAATTGACCACACAAAAAATAAGTTGTTAGGCCGATTATATCCAGTGGTATGAGGGTCTAAAGTCGAATTATGCCAAAAGGGCGCCCACTTACCCCACCTTACCCTAATGGAAAAAAACGACCATAACTCCAGAAACAAGAGCTAACTTGCATTTTTTAAGGTGATATTCGTATTCAAAACGTTGAAATCATTCAGAGTTGGGTACTTTCATCTCAGTCGCAGAATTTTTTGAAATTTTAATGTCCAGTGTAATCAATTAAAAATAAATTTTACAATAACATTTGTTTCATTTTCTTTTTTGGATAACTAATTTACTTTTTTTCATACAGAGAGCTTTATACAATGGAATTGAAGTGATTGAAATCCATACACGCATTACGCACAATATCGTTAGAGACCAGTATGAAAACCTTAAGCTGAAGTTTGGGTCTGATGTCAAAATTATACATTATGCCCGAAACCGACAAACTGGCACAGCTTACTGGTGGTCTAGGATGTCATTGACCTACAGAATCAGTAAGCTAATTATTTTGTAGAAATGTATAGGGGTCATTATTAGGAATCATGATCAATTCGTGTAACAAATGTTTTTTTTTTATTTTAAAAAATAGTCTCTTAAACTATATTTCTCACTTATTAACTACTTTTTTTTCTTTCAATACCAACATAAGCATTACATTGTGTGTCTATTTCTTCCTGAGAGAAGGTTTTAAAGTGTTCAAAAGTCAGATCAGAAGCGTGTCAAAACTATCCGTTTGACATTGACCTAACAAATATACTTTAGACTGAAAACTATTTTACTTAATGTGTTTTATAAATATTATATAGGGTTAGTCATATTCACTATTCATATAGTCCTATTCATTGACATAGGCCAGTTTAAAATCTGTAGCACTAACATTTTTTTTACACTTCATGCAAAAATGACAAGATGAAAATTAACGTATTTTTTCTTTTAGTAAGCTTGCATGCCAGAAAAAGTTGCTATGGGGGAACTATTAAAGATACATCATTACTTTTTTTAACACTCAAAAAATCATGTAGATTATTCCACTTGCCCCACCATATCTCTACCAGTTATGTGTAAAAATATATTAGGGGGGTGGCCCCACTTACCCCAACTTGCGGGGCAAGTGGGCCACACGGATGACCAAAAAGAAAAATATTTTTAAAATTTATTATTTGCCAATTTGTGTTAAGGTTGTCATGGGTACAGTAATAACAATGAGAAAATGGACCACAAAAAAATATAAGTTGTTAGGCCGATTATATCCAGTGGCATGAGGGTCTAAAGTCGAATTATGCCAAAAAGGAGACCCACTTACCCCACCTTATTCTACAGAATTTTCTTGATTTCAAAGTGATAGAGGTGATATATCCTTTATATAACAATTTGATATACAGCTGGGGGAAAAAAACGAATCACCCCTCGTTTCTCGACTGCTATTGATCAAGGAATTTTGTGTAAGGTGTTAATTTTCAGGAAATAGCGTGAGGAATTGAGAACTGGCAACACAAATTCCAATAGGAGTCGTCTACACATTAAAATGAGACTTTAAAAATTCCAATGGCAACACCCAATTATTTTTACATAAAAATGTTCAGCACCTTCAAAATACCCCATGTATAAAAAAGAACTATTTATTTTGCATTATTTGCTGAGATAATTAAAGCCTTAATTTTGAACTCGTTTAGGGGCAAATCTCGTAAGTGAAAAAAGGTAATATTTTGGTTGCGTCTTTTCAAAACGACAAGCTAAAAAAGGGTTAGCATAATCTCGCCAACGGATGCTAGAATTTAACTTTCTTCGGTAATATTGGGATTTTCCTAATGTTTTTTTTTTTAATTTTGTATTTTAAAATTCAGAAATAAAATAAAGGCTAGAAGATAAAAAGTTTTATTTTTAAATTAAGTCGCATATACGATTATTTATAACGAACAGATTTTCAAATGCTATTAGTTACAATCAGATTGAAAAACATGATTATTACACTTATGTTTTAAACTTTTTATGCAAATTTTTGTTTCATTCACATTGTTGCAAAAAGTTTGTTTAAAATTCGTCGCACTCTATCGGTAATATCGGCCCAGTGGCTTAGTGGTAGTACTTATTTCGCATTGAAACGCCACAGGTCCGGGGATCGAATCCCGGATTGGGCGAGGTTGACCCATCCTTTCATCCCTTAAGTGGGTCAATAAATTGGGGACCAAGCATGCTTGGGGAACTAAACGCTGGGGGTTCCTCGTGAGGCTTTCCACATTACCGGGACATATGCCGTGCACCCCAGAGCCCTTGTATCACGAAAGCTGAAATGGGCACGGCAGGCCCTGGCCCACTAATGGGCTGTTGCGCCGAGGAGTATATTTTTTTCTCGGTAAACCACGTATTGCAAATTGAGGATTACGACCTTAACGCGATATTTAAGGAAAGCAAAATAAAATTACTCAGAATGATTTGGTAATGATTTTTGACCAACGCAGTGGGCACTAATCATTTTAAATAAACAATGTAACAATCAAATGTATTCAAAACCGAAGTCCAATAATATTCTACGGTATTTAATTTTTAATATTAAGCACACTTTTTGAAATTGTATTGGAAATAATATACATTTAAAAATATAGTAACCGATATAATTTAATGTTAACTATACAACCAAAATACATTGTATGCACTTGAAATAAGAAAAGATTTTTAGACATTTGACAGAAATCGATAATTTGAATAAACATTTACCAACAAACGCTTTTTAATCACCAAACGATAATGCAATTTAGGAACAAAATTGCCGAGTAATTTTTTACACGGTCCCTAAAATTCGTCTTTTTCAGTTTTTTAACAATAACTCAGCAAATAATTGTTATTGAATTTAAAAAATTCGGGATTTTGGTTCTACTTGATCTATTTTATCGATTTATGTAAAAAAAAAATTGGGGTTGCTATTCATGTTTTATTTTTTCTTATTTAAATTATAATAAAAAATTATTAAAAATGAAAAATTGATGAAAAACCATGTGTGATTTGTTTTTGGAAAATTAAGAAGTATATAATGAAAAAAAAATCTTTGTTTAACTCATTTTATTTGTAGAGGTATGAATAAAAGTTTGTGAAACTTTTTTAACATTGTGGGCGTTCAACTTTGAATACTTATATTCCAGCAAATAATGCAGAATAAATACATATACAGTAGACTCCCTCTTAACCGGCTTAAACAGGACCGAGGGTAAGCCGGTTAAACGAAAATCCGGTTAAACCGGAGAAATTAAATAAATTTAAATTTAGATGTTTTATTTGATTCCACTTTTTGTTTTATTGATGATATTTGCCTCATAAAATCACATTTTACAATTGAGAAATAAGATGTCATTGTTTTACAGGTTATTTTATAAGTATTAATATTAGTATTTACATTTTTTTTTGATTACAGTACCTTAAAAAAAAATCTGAACTTTGTTTTTCGATTGAGTTTTGGAAATTCGACAACTTGTCGGTCGATCCCCAGACCGAAAGCGAAAAAGGAAACGAACATACTCCCCACAGCCTTCAAATGTCCAACAAGTGCCTCCTCTCCATTCTCCCGAACGAAACCACGCGTTTGTGTTGGAAACCCGTGCGACACTGAAAAACCCGATTGAAATAGACACCAGAAAACTTGTATTATTTAGCAGCATTTTTTTAAGGGCCGGAAAGTTTTCAGCCGCGGTTAAAGCGAAGACGCTCCGGTTAAACGGAGAGCGTTGTAAGGTGGGAGTCTACTGTATAAATATATATATATATATATTCTAGTATATATATATATATAAATATTTATATATATATTATATATATATATATATAATATAAATATATATTACTATACTATATATATATAATATTCTATATATTTAAATATACTATATATATATAAATATAGTTACATATATATAATATTTATATATATATATAAATAGTATATATATATATAATTTAATATACTATATATAATTTATTTATATTATATTTATATATATATATATATATAGTATAGATATATATATATATTATATATATTATATATAATAGAATATAATATACAACTTTCAAGTAAAAGGAATACTTGGATATTAAAATTGGTGGATTGGTGGATATCAGCTAAATTCATCCAAAATGCCACAAATTATTATACGCTTTTTTTTTCAATTTTCAGTGAAAGGACACGTGCCGATTCAAATTTTTGGAGATCCACTGCGATTGGGGGGGGCGCTATCGTGGCTGTGCTGTAAGGTCAGCTTCAGGCTCCGACACCATGCGCTGGAAACACCATGTGCTGAAACAACCCCCCCAACACCCCAGAGCTTGTGGTGGTGGCTCTGCATTTAGCTTCAGCTGCCAACTTCAATGGGTCAGGTCCTTTTGAGGAGGAGAGACTGACTGCAAGATGATGGCAAAGTCAGTGATAGCAGGACTCTGCAGCTTTGGTTGAGCATGTTTGAAGGTATAATCTCTACTAAAAGTTTATCATTGATAACAGTTTCTGATCTTGATCTCCGTATTTCTGGTTTCCAATATTCAGTTTTAATTTGTTATTTTGCTAAGTTTTGTCAATAATCGAAATTTCAGTGAAACTTAAAATTTTGGGTTAAAATTTTTCGTTCAATGTTATTGGGAAACTGATGAACTAATAACGATACGTATGATTATACCGCGATTGCCTATACACATGCACACTATATTGTGGGAATTTAAAGAGCGTCTTTAAAATGAAAAACGGATAGCATTGTTTGGCCTCTTTTAAAAACGCCGTCCTGTACTTACATTGATACTGATACATTAAATATATTCATTGCATTTTCAAAATTAAATGAATGCATATTTATCGAGTTTTTTCTGTTACAAATGAGAATGTTACATTTTAAACTTAAGGGGTCTAAGGAGTCTTAAAAATGTGCAAAGAAGGAACTACAAAGCATAGTTTGATCTTTCATGTAATTTTTTAACTACTCAATTTACAAGTATAATTTTTTTATATGTAATTCTACAAGATATATTTAATATGAAACAAATTTTAAAATTTATGAAACTTTAACCAAAACTAAAATAAGTGATATTAAACATAAAGCTATTTGAACACATTGTGATTAGGCTTGCGCGGCAAATTGTGAGGTCAAAATTGAAGACATGACCAAGAAAATGACTTTATATTGTACAAATATGTACAAACAAAGACTTATACCTAAATTCTCAGCTCAATTTTAATTAGAATTTATTTTAAGAACTTTTTCTAAAAAAAATTTATAAAATTTTTGAATTTTGATTTAAAAAAATTTTAAAAATTATTTCTAATTAAAATTGAGCTGAGAATTTAGGTATAAGTTCTAGTTTGTACATATTTGTACAATATAAAGTCATTTTCTTGGTCATGTCTTCAATTTTGACCTGACAATTTGCCGCGCAAGCCTAATCACAATGTGTTCAAATAGCTTTATGTTTAATATCATTTATTTTAGTTTTGGCTAAAGTTTCATAAATTTTAAAATTTGTTTCATATTAAATAAATCTTGTAGAATTACATATAAAAAAATTATACTTGTATATTGAGTAGTTAAAAAATTACATGAAAGATCAAACTATGCTTTGTAGTTCCTTCTTTGCACATTTTTAAGACTCCTTAGACCCCTTAAGTCCTCCTTTACCTTAAGTGTATATTCAGCCTGTTACTTCCTGGAGTCTCAAATATTTTGATTGTGGAAGAGTTTACTTTGAAAACAGGGTAGGGTCTTGAAGGGAGGCAGCGTTGCCAATGTCATGTTGTTTGGCGAGCATAAATAATCTTGAGTTAGTTCTGTTGGAAAGAATGTGTCTCACTAAAACTACACATGTGTTGTTGGTGAAAGAAGGAATATAATTAATTGATGATGGTCTTCATCAATTGCACGTGCATTTATCTTATAATCAAATGCACGTACTCTTAGTATCATCTCTGGGAACGCTATATAAGTTGAAATATACTTATGTAGTAATCCTGCACCTGATGCAAGTTTGAACTGCCCTTTATTTGAGAAACGATTTCTACACTTTAAAGAAAATAAGCGCCAGCATTAACAATGCATTGTCAAATATAGTAGTTCTTACCTAAACTTAAATCTCCCTTACCCTTTTCCAATTTGGAATCTCCCATAATCAAAATAATTTAGATGCTAAGAAGTGACAGACGGACTATAGATGTACTTGTTTTTCTTTGAACTCAGGCCTAATACCACGATCCACGATATGAGTATGCTGATTAACTCTCTGCTGGTGACCTGCTACAATCCGCGACGCTTCCACAGTATCGACGTTGTGCAGCGACTCAAGACGATGGTTAAATGGTCCCAAGACGCCGTGAACCCCGTGGCATACATAGCTCTGTGCAACGCAAAAGAAACATGGCCAGAGAGGGCGTTTGATGACTTAAACAAGATTTTGAACACGACATCCGACTTTCATGTGAATATAGGTAATTTGTAATTTCAGTGACATTCTATTGCGAAATTGAAAATAAAAATTACGTGAAGAGAGCAGGGGTATAGCCTCTTCTTTGCATAGGGATATCTGTCTGCATCAGATCTGCTTGGCGAAGATATCATGCCACTGTTTTTTTTATATGTTTTGCCTGGGTTTTTATTACACCGCCCACGGGCTTCCTATCTCTGTGATCGAGCTTCCCGCCAGAATAGTCTTATATATAAACCGCGGAAGAAGAACCAAATTAGAAACTGGTTACCGGTCGCACATGCTCGCCAAGCCGACATCAATACGGAGATTCCCAGTCGTTGAAGAGGTTTTTCCCTTGTACTCTTCAAATATCAGACGCATAAGAATTCTGTAGTTTAGATGCATGGAAACCAACTTATTACGATTCGTATTTTTGAATTAAAATTACTATCTTATTTTGCAGGGACTTTGCTCTGTCATAAGGCATTTCATTTGTACCTGCCATCGTATTGCGCAACAAAGTACGACGCTTAGTTCAATGATATTGTATTTTATTTGGAACTGAACAAAGTAAAATGGAACGTATAGTTTCTGTAGTTCTGATTACATCTTTGCTACATCAAAACACATTAGTTGCTAATTACCTTGATTTTTTTTTTATTTTAATTGGGTTTTTTCAAGAAAAAGTAAATGATTTTGGTTATAATTGTAACAAGACAGGTTAAATTGTTCTCAAACACATTTCTCGGATTTTATCTGGTAGTGACCGTTTTAATTAAATTTCTTTTTATTACGTAAATTGGCGGTCTCTCGGAATTTATAAGTAAACCATTAAAGAAAAAAGAGTTTTATGATTTTAGATTGTTAACAGATTACCATATTATTTTTTTTAAGGGAAGGTACGATGATGGGTAATAATTTTAAATTAGTGTTAATGACAGCTGTCATTAACACTAACTTAAAAGGTATGTTTACTAACGACAATGCTCATTTCGTTTCTATTTTTTACCCATTCTGCGAAGAATGGGTATTCACTTGCTTGTCCCGATAAATATATGAATACAAGTGAACACTTATTTTCAGCACATATGATTGGTATTCAAAATTTTAAAGCGATAAATTTTAAATTATTAAATTATTTTCTGTTGTATATAAGTATATATACAACAGTAAATGATTTAAGAATTTAAAATTAAATGCTTTAAATTTTTGAATGCCAATCAATGTGCTGAAAATAAGTGCACACTAGTACTTATATACTAATGCAAGTAGCGCATAAGTGTATAAGCAAATAAGGTCTGTAGAATAATTTTTGTGTCTATAATTGTCTTTTTTTTCGGTCGAGAGTTAGCATTTCCTTGAAATAACAAATCATTCATATTTTAGATATGAAAGCTATGGCTATTATGGCATTATCTTGTTACCAAAATCACCTGGAGGAAACGGAATTTACAAATACATCATATGATACTTCAGATTACGATTATACTATTAGGGATTTAAAAAGGCTTCAACTCGAAGATGGCAGTTTTGGAAACGTCTACACCACGGCCTTAATAGCCCAAGTGAGTCTTATAATGCCTTATTAAAACAATATGTGGGGTCCGGGTGGCGTAGTGGATAAGATAGCTACCTAAGCTAACAGCAAGGAAGATAGAAAGAACAAGAGTAGTTATGTGGCCTTCGGCGTGAAGCGAAAAAGCTTTCCCCTCCCTCTTGGGAGAAAGGGACATTTATCTACCCCACTACGGGAGAATTTACGATTTTTCATTTAAAATGAAAAAAAATGTGATCACATTATGGAAAACGAATACACATATGTATATTTCTAATGTGCTCAGTATATATACATGTATTATTTAAAATACAATAACAAACAAACACTAAAAACTAGGCGATATTAATATTGGTTCTTCCGGAAATCTTAAAATTATTTTGGTAAAACTTAGATTTTTTTAAAATCTTTTATTAAATTTTAAAAATCTACTGTTCATCATTAAACGTTTAATATTTTTGATAGAAGATATTTTTTAACGAATATATATTAGAACTTTTATTTAAGTTGCATATGAAATGCGAAATAAAGTAATCTTATTATTATATTAGATTCGTATAACTTGCATATATTCTTTTTATTAAACAATTTTAATTAATGATAACCCATAAATGCTTAAAACTGATTTGATTACTATTTTTGATGTATACGTGTTAGTTTTAATGAAGTTAATATATTAAGTATCTTTTTTACCAATTTGCAATTAATTACTGTGATACTTATGCTACTAAACCACTAATACTGGTCGTTATTTTTATGAAAAAAAAAATAGAAAATCAACTAACGAAATTGTCCTAATGAAGAACTCTTTAAAGTCAATCATCTTAAAAGTTTGGAAAGTTTTTGTTTTACGAAAAACGCTTATATTTCATTAATTTCAGTAATTTTAAGGTACTTCTCCTCTCCTTCTCTACGCAATCACACTGAAAACCTTGGTTTTTAGCAATTTGCGAAACTTCGAATTTTCATGAATTAGCAATAATTAATGAAAATAAATAATTAATGAAATCTATAGCATGATGCGCACAATAATGGAGTACATTTGTTATGAAAGAAAAAAAAATGGGTCCTCTTTCTCTGTCATTAATCGGTACCATATAACTATTCTACAAAACCTTTTACTTTTTAAAAATTTATTAGCCAGAAGAAAGAAAACTTATCAGATGTAGAGTTCCATTCATGCATAGGGTAAGGTGGGGTAAGTGGGCCATTGGGGCAAGTGGGCCACCCCCTGGCATTTCCCGAATTATGGACGTAAAAAAAAATCTGTTGCAATATTTTTACGTATTTACCCCAATAGATGCAGGAAACATTATGGCATCATTTTCATTTAAGTATGTAACAAGGTACAGCCCTTTTTGTGAAAATTTTTAAAATTGCATCTTTTCGTAATTCACGCCATCATACTATTTTTTAAATTTATTTCCAAACGGTTCATGATACAAAACAAAATGTTATATACTTTGAAAGTATATAAAACATAGTATATTTTTGTAGTGTCATGTATTTGTGATGTTGATAAGGTTAAAAGAAAATTGGGGTGGCCCAGTTGCCCCGCGTTTGGGGTAAGTGGGCCACCACAATGGCGGGGTAAGTGGGCCACCCCTGGCCCACTTGCCCCAACTCTTCAATATAATTAAAAAAAAGTCATACTTACTGATTCATAGGGTTAGTCATATACACTATTCATAATCCTATTCATTGACATAGGCCAGTTTAAAATCTGCAGCCCTAACATTTTTTTACACTACATGCAAAAATGACAAGATGAAAATTAACGTATTTTTTCTTGTAGTAAGCTTGCAAGCCAGAAAAAGTTGCTATGGGGGAACTATTAAAGATACATCATTACTTTTTTTTTCCAAACACTCAAAAAGTCATGTAGATTATTCCACTTGCCCAGCCATACCTCTACCAGTTATGTGTAAAAATATATTAGGGGGGTTGCCCACTTACCCCACCTTGCGGGGCAAGTGGGCCACTCGGATGACCAAAACGAAAAAGATATTTTTTACGTTTATTTTTTGTCAATTTGTGTTAAGATTGTCATGGGTACAGTAATAACATATGAGAGAATGGACCACAAAAAAAAAAAAAAAAAATGTTAGGCCGATTATATCCAGTGGTATGAGGGTCTAAAGTCGAATTATGCCAAAAAGGTGGCCCACTTACCCCACCTTACCCTATATCAAAGTTATAACAAGTATTTTTATCTGCTCATGCTTCAACAATTTTACCTATTTAACCCATTAACAATGATTGGCAACAAAATTTGAAAAAGTGAACTTTCTGCTTTAATCTTATCGTAATATAATCAAAATGTAAGACAAAAAAAGCCCCTAGTTATGAAAAATGTATGGAAAACAAATTAGGAAACGCGTAAAACTTTCTGCATGTCAGCCTAACTAGTTTTCTTTTGTATTTCAATTTTGTATTTTACTACCAAAAAAAACTTATTTGTAACTGTCAAAAAGTTACTTTTTTCACCAATTTCTCCTAGTGAAAAAATTAAACAATGAATAACTTACAGTTAGGTAAACTTTATTTATATTTATTTTGAGACGTGCCTAATAGCATAATTTCCAGTCTTGGATCCTAAAACTCTGGCCTACTTGCCTAAATGCATCCAGAATCGTAGTTAAAATGTATAAATTATAGCAGAAAGTTGAAATTTAAAAATTGATTCTGGACAGTAGGCATTCTAATAGATTTTCCCCTCTTTGACGGACCACATTGCAAGCTTGTCGGACAAGCTTTGCCCCTGGTTCTACAAAAGAGCCTGGGTGGTGTAATTATCAGTGATCTTTTTCTGCCTCCTAAACTATCATTCCTTGTATTTTCCCACTCCCATGTGTTATGTAAATGGATGCTGGACAACGCAAAGGACCGTCTCTAGACATGGCTAAATTTTGGAACTTCTGTTCTTTGTGTGAGAATCCTTTATCGCAAATTAATAACACCAAGCAAGACAGTATCTTTTTTTTAAAGGGAAGAAAGTGATTTTCAACGAAAGTATAGATTGTTTGAAGTTTAGAGGAGGCCCGAAAAGGGAACCGCAAATTGATTTCTTTGGATATTGAAAAAAATCTTTATTAGCAGATTTTCTATTTTATTCATAAAAATAGTGACAAACATAATATAAAAAACTGGTAATTAAATATATTTATCTAACTTTTTAATTGTAAAAATTCCATTTAATGTATTTTTGATTAAAAAAATTATTAGATGATTTTTTATTTTATTCATAAAAATAGCTGCTAGTACTAGTGATTTAGTAGCATAAGTATCGCAGTAATTATTGCAAATTAGTAAAAAAAATACTTACTATATTAGCTTTATTAAAATTAACAAGTAGGCATAAAAAAGTAATCAAATCAGTTTTAAACATTTAGTGGTTATCATTAATTAGATTGTTTAATAAAAAGAATATATATGCAAGTTATATGAATCAAATATAATAACTATTATTACTTTATTTCGCATTTCATATGCAGCTTAAATAAAAGTTCTGTTATATATTCGTTAAACAATCTGTTCGATAAAAAATAATAACTTTTAATGATGAAGAGCAGATTTTTAAGATTTAATAAAATATTTTTTTTAAAAAAATCCAAGTTATAATTAAATAATTTTAAGATTTCTAGAGGAACCAATATTAATAACGCCTAGTTTTGAGTGTTTATTTGTTAGTGTATTTTAAATAGTACATATATATCTAATATCTACTGAGCATATTAGAAATATACATTTGTGTATTGGTTTTTCATAATGTGATCACATTTTTTTCAATTTAAACGAAAAATCGCAAAATCTCCCATAGAACCCCATGTTAACTAAGGGTAGATAAAGATAGCTGCCTTCCCCCGGTTCCCCTCCACCTCTCGCTTCACTCAGTTCCCGTACGTTTGAATCCGCGTGACTGCTCCTGTTCTTTCTATCCTCCTAGGCTAACAGTCAGTAATAATATTTCATATTAGGAAATTGAAAGCAAAACTCCTTATTGATGAAATGGTTGTGTCCGAGTAATTAGAGCGTAAGTTCTCCCATTACATCAGTAGGTAAATTTTTTTGGCATAAATGATGGATGTGAAAATACGTTTGGGAAGAGTTTTAAGGAGTAGATACATGTCCGAATAAAATTATTAGGATTGTATTCAAATGTCTATTTATTTAGGCAAAATAATTTTTATGAGCATACTTGAAGTCTAATTTTTTTTTAATATCCTTATTTTGTTTTTTAAATCATTTCCCTCCTCTTCAAAAAAAATCTCAATTTAACTTCATTTATTCGATCCATACCTTAAAAAGATCCGAGAAAGAAGCTAGCTTGTTAAAAATTATAATTTTTTGAAAGGAATGAGTTTTAAAATGTATAAAAATATTATGGATAATATATATTTCCTTCCCGTACTTAAGGCTCTAATTTCGGATGGATATCAAGATTGGGACGTAAATGCTACCTCAGAATACTTAATAAAGAAGCTGAACTCGTCGGTAAACTTCTTGTCTGCTTACCTAGCACTACCAGTTCTAAATGGAAGGAGCCTGACGGATATTATTAACACAGATTGCTCCGCTTATCCAAGAAGACATGGGGATGGTAAATATTTATGCTCATTATCTTTCTTCGCAATCTGTAAATAGTCAGTATAATTCGTGTTAGTAAGAAAATATCTATAAACTATATAGGAGATAAAAGTCTCCATCTCGTAAGCTCAAGATCACGGGTTCGAGCCCCGGCTGAGTCATCGGATTTTATGGATGGGAAAATCTTAGACACGCATGTCATATGATTATGTAGTTTGTAAAATATTTCTGGAGGGCACATTTGCCTTGAGTTCTCTCGGCAAAATTAAATTTCGGCATGCTTTAACATCAATGGTGAGCTCAGATTCATTGTAAACAGCGCATCAAAATTGGTAGTGAGAGTCGCCTAGATGGTGCCACAGAAAATGGCTCTCAGTTCTGGGGAACATGCCGAGTCTGCAAAAGCTTGACCGCCAATGTTGCAGCCCCATTAGAGAAAAAAAAGAAACTGTATAGATTATGTTGTACTGCACACTTAAAAGACTAAATCCTTAATTTTTCAATCCCTTTAACAATTATTGATTTTAAAATAGTATTCTTAGTTGTGGAAAAATAGTATTCTTACCTGTAAAGTGTATCATGAATTTTCAAATGAAGTAAAAAATACTTTGATATTTAAACGAATTTATTTTTTGTTAAAACCAAAACATTTGATTTCAACTGTAAGAAATAAGTTTCCCAAAGCACACATAAACATAATATAATTATGTATCTCGATTCAAGGGTGATTTCATTTTCGCCTTGTTGTTTAGATTTCACAGATGAAGATGATGAAGATTTAGGACCCAAGATTCAAATCAAATATTCCCTTTACATGGGTGACAATAAAAATGTGATTCACACCATATTCCTGAATGTTCCACGTGGATCAACTGCCTATCAGGTTATGGAATTAGCCGAAACGTATAATCCCAAATACAAGTAAACATTTCTGCTATATTTCTATGCAAATAGTTCCCACTTTTTTAAAAATAGAATTAGTTCATTATGCCGGAATATGGAACTTGCTGAAACGTATAATCTTAAATACGAGTTACCATTTCTGCTACATTTCTATGCAAATGGTTTTTACTTTTTAAAATGTATTTAAGATTATACGTTTCAGCCAGTTCTATAATCTCGTAAAAGGAATTAATTCCGAGTTACCATTTCTGCTACATTTCTATGCAAATAGTTCTTACTTTGTAAAATATAATTATTTCATTTTACGAGAATATGGAACTTACTGAAACGTATAATCTTAAATACGAGTTACCATATCTGCTACATTTCCACGCAAATGGTTCTTACTTTTTAAAATGGAATTAATTCATTTTACGAGAATATTGAACTAGCTGAAACGTAAAATCTTAAATACGAGTTAACATTTCTGCTATATTTCTATGCAAAATGTTCTTACATTTTATAATAGAATTAATTTATTGAAATAATACTCTGTAAAAAAGTGTTGATTTTACAGAAAAAAAACTGTCAGCTTGTGTGTTAGTAAAATGACGTATAATTTACAGATATGAACAGTTTATTTTATCTGAATAACTTGATATAATCTGATTACTTACCCTAATTGTTGATTCGCTTATTACCATTTTATGAAACAAGATGAAACGTAAATTCATAAATACAAGTAAACGTTTTGCTATATTTCTATGTAAATAGTTCCTACAGTTTAAAATAGAATTAATTTATATATATCATAACAATACACTGTAAAAGATTAATTATATTATTTTAAAGGAAAAAACTGTCAGCTGGTAAACTAGTTAACTAACGTATAATTTACAGAGATAATAAATCAATTTATTTTATAAGATTAATTTGCAAATTTAACTCAAACGTTGAAATCTAAAAAAATACAATCAAATCAAAAAGCATTATTTTAGAAAGTATTTATCTTATATTTCAGATTCGAGCGTAAGAAAATATCAGGAAAGGTAAATGTGTTTGAAATCGCCGACTTACCAAATGATCCGGAGAGTGGAAAGTACTGGATGTTGTATATTGGTCTTAATCAGAAAACTGAAAACCTGAGATTTACAACTCAAAGTGAGTATTTCAAGCTTAAAAATCTACTTAAGAAGGATCCTACGCATGAATGAATAACGTTTTAGATTTTAGTAAAGCACAATCTTCTCTCTAACTCCATTTTTATCATTTTAACCCTGTAATGAATGATTTTTTTTTCATAAAAAAAAAACATATTTGCATCATTAATACTCATACATCATGGGAAAAATACTAAAATAATTAACTATATTGGAATTTAAATAAATTTTTTTTTAATTCTTGCCGTGTGGCAAAAAACAACCACAAAATTCAAATTTTGATAAGAATGACTAGAAAACCACTAAATATATTTTAAATAAACCTACTCAACTATAGTAAATTTTTTCAAAACAATTTATTTGTATTTAGTACTAATATTATTATACTTTGAATACTGCCAAAGACGTAATTTCACAGCAGTTAATAACTTTACTCTTTGATTTCTACTGTCATTTATGAGGGTGATTAGTAACTTAAACTTCAAAATGGAATGTAATAGAAGAAAAACACAGATTTGTCGAGAGGGAGCTCTACTTTAATAGAATAAATTTTATTACGTCAACTAATAAAATTGAAATTAATATTTATCCTAAAATTGAAATTAATATTTCTCTAAAATTGAATTAATCCCTCTCTTCCGTGGGTGAAAATAAGTTTACACTCAGGGAAGAGGGGGATTAGATCCAAAATTCGTCAAAGACCGATGTGCTTAGGCCCCAAAATACCCTCAAGACAAGACCAGAAGCAAGTAACTTGTGCGCCCACTTAAATCGTTCCGTCTAAAATACTGTTGCTGTTACATATGGCATTTATTAGGAAATTTAATCCATAAATAATACAAGCAACTCACGTGATAAAAGGTAGTGCGACAAATAAGTATAACAGAAACATTAACAAGAGAAAAATGCAAAAACAAGAACAATTAGTAAATTACATCTTAACAGTAATAATTAAATTATGAAACCATCGAGAAAACAAGTGCTGAACACAAAACAAAATGATATCTTTAAAAGTATCACTAGTTCATTAGGTCCCTTGCGTTCCAGTATAGTGTACAGATGTCTCCGCGGTTCTGGGATTCTTGATCAAGGCCGGGGCAGAGGAGAAGATGCTCAGAATTCAGAATGCCCTCTCCGCAGATTTGGCACGCATCTGTCGCTAGGATACCTATTTTCTTTAAGTGTTCTGCAAGGCAATCATGCCTGGTCTGAATTCTGAAATTAGCCGCAGCTTCCTTACGAGGACTGTGGCTGAAAGAATCCCAATAAGTTTTAATAATCCCGTCTAAACTATAATTTGTAATTTCAGGTCCAAATGAAGTGGTCATGTTAAACGGACAACATCTCGTCATGTGGTACAGAAGTCAGAATTATATATAAAGCAAAACAACAAAAGAATTGTTACTTAAAAGCCAGAATTTTTAAAATAAAGTATTTTATATTGCATTCAAGTGTTTTATTATTTATTAATTTATAATATTGCATCAGGTGTTATAGAAAATGAACGAAAAATTAAAGAAGTAAAAAATGTTCAATACATTAGTGTATTGCCTATTGATCCCCTCTCTACTGGTAGGCATACTAATAGCATATTATAGTATCCACCCATTCTGATTTAAGTATATGAATTTAAAAAGAAATACGAGGATGTCTAATAGTATTCCAGTTAATCCATTAGTTTGATGGCTTTTCCATGCCCCCTGTTAAAATTGCCATTTTTGTTAACAGAGAAAAATCTTGTCCGATATACAATTAAGCCGTCCCGGTGGCGCAATCATTATCACGATGGCCTTTGGAGGTGCTGGGGTCGGGTTCGAAATCCGGTCAGGCATGAACGTTTGTGACCGTCAATATATGTTGTTATTTGTCTATGTGTTATTAATTTCTTTGTGACTGTAAAAATTCTTTCCGTGTCTGTTCCACTTGACGAAAGCTTATAAGCGGCTCGCTGAACAAGCACACAAGCTGGAATACATATGTATCATATAATACAATTAAGTTTAAAAAGAAACAGTTGAACAGTTCATCTGCTGCTTCACGAACCGCAATATATAGAAATAATTAACATTTCGACGAAGTATTCTGAAGAGCCGCCCCGGTGGCTGAATGGTTAGTGTACTAGCCTTTGGAGATTCTGGGGTCGGGTTCGAATCCCGGTCAGGCATGGATGTTTGTGACAGTCAATAAATGTTGTTATTTGCCTATGTGTTATTTCATTTCTTTGTGACTGTAAAAATTCTTTTTGTGTCTGTCCCACTTGACGAAAGCTTATGAGCGGTTCTCTGATCAAGCACACAAGCTGGAATATATATGTATCATACCATACCATTCTGAAGATCTAAAATAGTTATCGCCTCTTCTGTCACATAACATATCACCCGATTCCCTGCAACTTTCTCAACATTAATTGCTGGACTTCGATAGATAGACATCAAGTCTGTATCATAAATGACAAAAGACAGAGAACGAAACGGACATGCATCTCTATAGTTGGATAAAAATTTAATCAAGTACATATTTAAAATTTATGCGGCATACATGTACCTCCATATCTTAATTTCCTACCATTTGTAAACATCAATCAAATTCCATTTGGAACTTAATCTGAATCGAGTTGAGCTAATCTAATCAGGCAGAAAATAATCAAATAAAGATTTTAAATAAATAAAATTGAATAATGACATTCGAATAACAATAAACATATTTAACCAACACTCTTAAAACAAAGGAGTGAAATTCACTTCTGTAGGAGAAGTGCATTTTCGAAGCTGGAAAGAACTGAATATTAACTCAGACTGAGTTAAAATCACTTGTTTGGAGTGATCTTGTCGCAGATTCAACATACAAAGGATCCACTCCTGTAAGAGAAGTGCATTTTCAACACTGGAGAAGTGAAAATTAACTCAGACTGAGTTGAAATCGCTCGTTTGTGTTAAGAGTGAACGTTTATTTATTTGGTTTATTGTTAATCGTGCATTTTGAATTTGACAAAGTTTACAACCGATGACCTAATAACTTGAAATATTTTAACCTATTAAGACCCGAGAAAAACCCAACACTCATATCCTTCACCTAAATATACTATTCACACAAATATATGCTAAAAAGTATATTTTTTAAAGGAATTAAAAAAAACTATGTTTAATTGTTACTTAGGGACATGCCTTAAACTCAAAATATATACATTTTTTGTGCTATAAATGCAACAAAAAAGGCCGTATCACTTATTTGTAGTTAAAAGATTATTTTAACATTTTTTTTAATGCAAGAGGCCTTTAAAATTAACTACTAAAAGAGCTTTTGAAAAGTTTGAAAAAATTGTTTTTCAAGAACTATAATATCGTATTGATCCACGTTCAATTTCATATTTTATAGAAATAAATGACTGATACATGTAATCAATGGCTGAAAACGGATATTTGGATCTTCTTCCATCGGTCCAGATCAATTCTGGAACTAATTAACTTGTTAATTGTTTGTGGGAAGGTTTTAAAAATTGTCCCCAAATAAGGATGCCAGGTCGCAAGAGGTTAATTCACTTCAGCACACTGAAACGAAAAACCGAAACTTATAATTATTGAACCGTTAAAAAAATGAAAAAGGCGTCGGGTAAAGCAAACCAAATCAATCAAACGAAATAATTAATACACAATGTTTCATTGATAAAACCGGTTCGTAGTGGATTTGCCTTCATTCATGAGTTAGAAAAGCGAGTGAATCGACACCCTTTATTGATAAATATGCGTGTGTTTGTATGAAAATAGTACTGCGCATATACAGAAAACTTTGCGTGGGCAATAATTATTAAGCCGCTTTTGAAATACTTAACTACGTTTTTTTCTGCAATGGATTTCCAATGTTGTGTGATTTAAGCGTTGGCGTTCCCTCGATTTCAAAAAAGTTCGTGCTTAGAACATCGTATTCTTAGTACATCGTGCTTAGAACATCGTATTCTTAGTACATCGTGCTTAGAACATCGTACATAGAATTTAATGCGAATGAATTCGAATTTAACTTTTCTTAATTAACTTCAACAATTGTTGAGGAATATTTTTTTGCATCAGGATTCAAAATCGTTTATATTTTGATTGAATCTATTTGTTTTAATAATTTTACTAAAGAGTATTTAATGAAACTTTTTTAAGTTATTATTGATATTGCACCTTCAACTAAACATATGACGATGGCTGATTCCATCATAGTGATGACTTACTCTCGTAAGCGAGATTTACACAAAGGAAAGAACTCGAACATATTGGATCCATTTTTCAGATCGTTTCTTTTGTTTGGCATTCACTTAGAAGAAGATACTTCAAGTGTACATTTCAAAAATGTTGCTGCCAAGCTTTGGACTGGAATCATACTGATATGTTTTCTTTACTACCTCGCATCAGATATAGTTTGGTATTTTCGCCACACCATACAAGAAAACGCCGTCGCAGAAAGCATATCAATCTGGACATCTGTTCTCACTTTTGTAGCTGTATTCCTCAGAAGGAAACAAATTCGGAAAATGGTTGCTATCGCCCAACAAGAGACAGCAAAACTTTGTAAAAGAGACCGAACAAGGTTTCGTAAGATAGTATTTGGGTCATTTTGTTTCCTTTGGCTGTACGTATCAACATTTGTTATACAGCATGCGGTTTTCGAGCGACGTGAACCTTACAGTACCTATCATTCCACAACAATAATGCATATATTCTATAAACATCTAAACCAACCTCTGAAAAATATAATAGGGAAGGCTGACAGATGCCTTCAGTCATTCTTTATGCAGGGTTTCTTGTCTCTTACCATGGCATTCTACTTAATTATGTGCCTGAATTCGAGAATGTGGCTCATACATTTCCGTAAGCAGTACCATGCCTCAGATACTACGGAGCAAACTATCGACTTGAGAATTTTTAGGAAGTCATACGAAAACCTATGTGAGATTGTAGCGCTTATGGATGACGCTTTTTCGGAGATGGTAGGCATATGGCTATTTATGATTCTCGTCATTATCTGCGTCAGGATCATATCCGTTCTAAATCCCTTAACAGTGACGACCGATCAAATGATGATTGTCATCTTGCTGACTCTCTTCAGGGCTATGGGGACTCTGCTTGGATCATGTTTTCTGGGAGATTCTATTTCTTCTGAAGGCAAAAACGCATTGAGCCTTTTGATTGAGATGGCAAGAAGAGACAATCAACACGCATGGAAAAACTCTGCTTTCTTTGAAATTCAGTTGATCATTACGAAATATGCTTTGAGTCCTTTGCAGTTGACAGTTATAAAGTTCGCTCGGCTTGATCGTAAATTTCTAATGAGCTGTATGGGTATGATGACTACCTACATTATAATCTCCATTCAGTTGTACCCTAATGCAATGAAAGGTTTAAGATCCTTGTAACAGCAGACCTCCTGGTACTAGATGACACTTTTTCAGAGATGGTAGGCATATGGCTGTTCACGATTCTCGTCATTATCTGCATCAGGATCATATCTGTTCTAAATCCCTTAACAGTGACGACCGATAAAATGATGACTGTCATCTTGCTGACTCTCTTCAGAGCTGTGGGGACTCTGCTTGGATCATATTTTCTGGGACATTCTATATCTTCTGAAGGCCAGAACGCATTGAGCCTTTTGATTGAGATAGCAAGAAGAGACAATCAACAAGCATGGAACTACTCTGCTTTCTTTGAAATTCAGTTGATCATTACGAAATATGCCTTGAGTCCTCTGCAGTTGACTGTTATAAAGTTCGCACGGCTCGATCGTAAATTTCTAATTTGGCTGTATGGGTATGATGACAACCTGCATTATTATCTCCATTCAGTTGTACCCAAATGCAATGTAAGGTTTAAGATCGTTGTAACAGCAGACCCCCTGGTACAAAATATATTTTAAAAACTCTTAATATCCATTTGATTCCAAAGTTACGAAAACACCACAACAAACTAATTTTATTTCCTGCACAAAATATTGGTCCGTTTCATTATGCGTCAATTTTCACAAATGATTAGCACAATGGCATTAACCCAGGCCCGTCGAATTCAAAAAAAGGTCAAAGGGTCCAGCTTATATGTTAATGAGCCACTTAGAGCGTCTAAATAAATGAGCAAACTTGTATTTCGTACTAGTATATAAGAGCGGCGCCAATGTCGAGAGACTAGTAACTGTTTTTCCGAACTTCTTCTCAGTTTCTGCCGAACAGTCATCGATATCGACTCAACGGTGCCTCAGCTTGACTGGAAATGAAGCTATTGTTTGGCCGGGCTACTCGCCTTAGAAAAATCGTTTGTAAATATGTTTTGAAATACGAAAGAAGATAAAAATACTCGTAATTCCATAGGCTATAGCTGAGTGACACTCAATGCCAATGAGTTTTTATACCCTTCAGAAGAATGCCATAATTTGACACTATCTATGGCAAGGCAGGCAAATGAATAGCTTAGCGGAATAACGTTTTTCTCCATCCCCCAGGGAACGTATCATAATTTAGAAGCTTGCTAAAGTTACGAAGCTTACAATTAATTTCTTATCTACGGCGTTTCAAATGACGTGGGTACGCTAACTGTATTCCCGTCGAGACTTAGAATACTGTATATGTAAGAAGCACGCATGCTTGAAGCACGTAAACTTGGGGACATTAGTTATCCACAAATATATCAGTAATTAAGGAACCACCTCTATATGCAGAAACAGGCCTTAGCGTAACTTAGTCGACCTCAGAGAGCTACCGGGGTACAGCTGAAAAATGTTTTGAAAGCAAATTAAAAAGTTAATCTTCATATTGTTAGTAAATTTGCTTCTAAAAAGTAAATGAAGAGTAGAGGAGCTATTGAGGATTGACTATTATTTTACCCTATTCAATCTATTCTTAAATCTAAACCAAAAACATTCTTGTATATCGTCACTGAAGTTCCCACATATGCTATCTAATTGTTCTGAAACGATCAGAGATACTGTACCGTAACCCTTGGCGCATTTTTTTTTTTTTTTGGATTTGGCGAAAAATATTTTTTTTGTGGCAACCGTCTGACTTCGACTGATGATTCCAATTTTTTTACTTCGTGACGATGACGTTTTCCGAACAGCCGTGTTAAATAAAGAAACACTTTTTCCGGTTCTCCTTCGTGTAGCTCTAATGGGACGATAATTCAAACATATCCAATCATTTCGGTTGGATATTCGGAAGACTTTTGGCGCGATTTTGGAAAGTTCGCCAAGTGTTACCGTTCGGTGAATTTCTACCGTTTTTCAAAGTTAGATAGCACATGTGGGAACTTAAGTGACGATATGTGTTTACGTAGAGGAGGTTTTTTGGTACTGCGTAGTCGCGGGAACCGCTTTCTCTATGTGGCCACATTAAGTGTGTTTGAATTTTGCACAAACACTAGATTTCCATTTTTTTTATATAGGTGCTCTACTTAGCAGAACTAAAATTAAGCCAAATAGATGTTTACCCAAATCATCCCCCCCCACACACACACCCTTTTTTCCTGGCATTAATACTTTAATATTATTATATAAATATGAGTCACCTATTAAAATTACAGTTATAATTGTAGTTTGTCATCCATATACAATTATTCAAATGTTATGGCTATCTGTAGAAGATTCAATCCTAATTAATTAGGATAGATGAAGCTATAGTGTAGGTAGTTATTGAACTTGCACATACAGTTATGACAAGAATTAAAATTTTGTTAGATTATTTTTGTTGATAATGTTAAAACCTAATTCACTTTTTAAAATTCTACCTTGGATTACTCTATCAGTTTTACAAAAGAAATTGTATTTCAAACATTTTTTTTTCCATTAAAGTTTCATTAGATAACTAATATTTATTCAATAAATAAACAACGTAATTGCAATAGTAACTTAAAAGCAACGCTACAAGAGGAATGTTGATTATGAAGAAACTATAAAAGTATGAAAAACTAATAAAAATGTCACAAAGTTTAAAAATTGCATGGTTTTTTTTAGTCACAAGTGAAAACGTATCACTGATTATTTTTATCATTTTTTTCACTAATGTAACCATCTGTTGTTGACCAACCAGCGCAATGGTATACTCAATTGGGGGTCACGTGATCACAGCTAACTGTACTATTCCTAAAATGATATGTGTAACTGTAACCACCTGTTTTTGTTTACCAATACTGATTTGAAAATTTGGGAATAGCAATTTTATCGAATATTTCACGAATCAACAATATAAAAGTTTAAAAGATTATTAAAGTGCATTTTATCACTAAATTAAAAAAAAAAACAATTTTGCTGCGAAAACACCGTACAACTGTCAAATACCAGTCAATAACAGATAGCAGATACTTAAGAACTTGGTTTGAAAATTTTCTCAAGAAGGATTTCGCTTTTCAGCAATACCAAAACTTAAACCAAATTATTCTTAAACCAAAAAAGTTTTTTTGCAGCAACCTTTCGCAAGAGCGATTTCCTCGAAAATCTTATGATTACGTCCAACAGGTACCAGGATCTTCAACTTTTAAGTACTTTTTAAGGAAGAGAAAACGCAAAATCTATTATTCGGATTTCCGATCAAATCGCAGAACTTTTATTACCTTTCATTATGCGCGAGGTAAGGTAATTGAATATAAACAAATAGGGTTTTGTAACGTAAATGTTTCTTATAAACGCACTGTAAAAAATATTTAGTAATACATGTTAATAAATATTTTGATAATTTAATTTTAAACTTATGCATTGAAAACAAGAAGTATATAAAAACAAGAATATAAAAATTAACATTTACTTTACTACTCATTAAAATTCTTTTATTACGGATTCATATGAAAAAAAAATAAGATAGTATATTTAACCTTCCAAATAAAAAAAAGTATTTTTTAAAATTGGTCTCTTTAAACTGAAGTAATAAAACGCACCGTTGTAGGACATACAGACGTTGTGGAACCTACATACCTCAAAAGACAGACGTCCAATAACGAAGGTAAGTATGGATACAAATGGAGGTGTCATAAGCATAAGTTCTAAAATATCATTGAAAAACGGACAATTATAAAGACTCGTATCGGTTAAATATCATTAAAAGGATCATAACGTTTTTATCAATATTTCAAAAAAAATTCCGCCTCGTAAGCCCAAAATAGCGAGTTCAAGCCCAGGCTGAGTCATCGGATTTTCTGGATGGGAAAATCCTGGCCTCGCATGTCATATAATTATGTGTCCTGTAAAAGATCCCTGGAGGCTGGCCCCATTTAGCTTGGGTTCTTTCGGCACAACTAAATCTCGGAATACTTTAACATCCACAGAGAGCTCAGATTCATTGTAATCTGTGCGTCAAAATTAATAGCGAGAGCCGCCTAGATGGTGCCACAAAAAAATGGCTTTCAGTTCTAGGGAATATGCCGTGTCTGCAAACGCTTTACCGTCAATATTACAGCCCCATTAGAGAAATAAATATTTTAAAAACTAGATAGATTTTATTACACATGAGACCGCACATTACGTAGAAATTAGTGTGCTTGATTAAAGGAGTATTTAAAAAAGAATTATAAGTATTACAAATATCTTAACACCCGAAATATAGGTCCCTCCTGTCATATATTTTTAACATTTTTTTTAATCAAATTATTAGAACTGACATTTTAGCAGACCGTCTAATAAAGTACATATGGGCAGACTTAAGGCAGGGGATCCCAACCGGTTGCACACATACCACTGGTGGTACGCGGGAAAATTTCAGGTGGTACGCGTGAGGTGATGTGAGCAACATATTACTCATTATTTTAAACATTATAACATTATTTTAAAAAGAAACAATTTATTTCTGGATCGGATGTAAAACCTAGTACAAATTGATCTTTCTGCAATCTCTACTATTTTTAAAGCCATTAGTTACGAGTTAGTTTAAAAGTATATTTTGTATGATGAATAATTTTTTGCTGAGTTTGTAGTATTTTTTATTTGTATGTTTTCAGACCTATGGGTAATAAACAAAACTGCAAATTAATACCATTTTGATCTTTTTGTGTCTCTTTTATTATAAGTATGTTATAAATAAACAAATATCTAATCATTAAATAAGAAGTTTTTATCGGATATGTAATTCAAACAGCTTTTGAACACCATTAGAAGAGTAAATATTATACACGTTTATTCAATTATTTAGGTACGCCAAAATTTCTCAAAAGTGGTACACAGATACAAAATGGTTATGAACCCCTGACTAAAGGAAAAGCGGAAGTACAGACGAAAATTATAAATGACTAGTTTTAGATATCATACATTTCTAAAAGAAAGTATTTAAATTGGATGGAGATAGATAGCAATTTGGAAGGGCTACGGACAGAAGTCACCACATTGTCCACTTTTTATTTATTTATTTTAAAAAATCGAATTGAAAAATTAAGTATATTTCTTTTCTCCTTGCTCATTCGCCAAAGAGTACTTGACATAATCTCAAAAAAAATAAAAAAAATAGCAAGGGGGAAATAAAATGTTTGATTTTTATTTCTTATATCAAGGTTCTTCATAACCGAAACTAAATGATAAGGGTTTAATCAGTATTCATTTCCTATGAGTTCCTCAAACTCTTTAACGATAAATAAAGTTAGAGCAAAATGAAATATAGATTTTAGTATCAAGCTACTGTAAGTCAGCTAAGTTGGACGTATTCGATAAGGAAACCAAATTAAAGGTAATTTTTATTGTCTTGATACATTTTATTTGTTTTGATTGACAGTTAATTATTCTATGAATTTAGACTTCATAGAACAATTGAAGGGCTTAGTTTAATAACGTGCTAAGTGACAAAAAGGTGAAAACGAGAAAATCAGCTTGAAGGATTTTAGTTTGCACTTATATCCATTAAAAACGGTACTTGCAAACGGTAAAAAATATACGAAACTTTCAGTTTATGGAAAAGGGGATAATTGTTATCATTTAAGAATGGAACAGTACGTTCATTGACACAAAAATCTCAATTTTTCCAAAAATATCATTTAGCACATTCTTCTACTAAGCTCTTCAATTAACTACAATTTAACGTGCGTATAAAATATGTTGGTTTGTTAAATATTAAAAAAATGAATGATTTATTGCAAACAATTTTTAATATTAAAATGAATACATCGGGAATTCGAAAAAAAAAACATGATATTGGATTGAACTTTATTTGAAAACAAATGAATAATAAAGCATGATTGCATGCAAATGATGTGTATTAAATTTAAAAACATAGTTGGTCGAATAATAGTTGGATTTTAATTGTTATAGATGAAGTTTGTATAGAATTATTTTTACATTTAATTTGTTTTCAGAAGAAAAATAATATTTAACGTTATAAACTTTGAAAATTTTGAAATTTCGAATAGCAAAGAAAAAACAAGCTAAAAACTTTTATGCACGTATTCTTGGATAAACGCTACAGGAAGAAGTTGAGCAATTATTACTAGCTTAGTTTTGTTTAAATGAATCAGAAAAAATGTAAAGTAGGTATTGATATTGTGTAGATTTTTTTTAAGATTAGACATCAGATACTTATATTTTTTTAAATAAATAAGCGTGTTATTGTACTTGAATAAATGTAACAAAAATGAAATAGATGTCTTATTACACTGATATGATCAGTTATTATGATTACTTTGTTATTATTGCATTTAAAGTGGTTATTTTGAAAATAAAATTAAATCTATAATGCCCATGTAATAAAAAAATATGATAAGCGTGTTATTATATTTGAATAAATGTAACAAAAATTAACTAAAAGTCTTACTACACTAATATTATCAGTTATTACGCTTACTTTTTTTTACTATTGCATTTAAAGTGGTTATTTTGAAAATAAAATTTAATTCATAATGCCCATGTAATAAAAAAAATGAACCGTGGTTCTTGATCTAGTACAACTGCATTAAGGGGGTCTCCATTCCAAAGTGTCTCATTGTTAATACATTTTTTTTAAAAAAAAATCTAAGCCACATTTTTCGAGCTGTATTGAATATTTCTTGCAAACTTTTTTTTATATTTTAAATGCGACTGACCTTACGGGGCTCCTCTATACTCCCATCTTTCAAAATTGGTTCGAATATATATATTTTTAAAATTTTCAATTGATATTTTACTTCAAAGTATTGGAACCAATTAAAAAAGTGGAAGAGTCCTTTAAGTCAGCTAAATTTGTAATACAGAAAACCCTTTAAAAAATTATATATACATATGGAGAAATGTGTCTTAGAATGTTGTCAGATTGTATTAACAAAGATTAAAATCTACACAAAATATGTTGCCGAAACATGGTTAATAAGCCAGTTAATAATGAGTTGAATAAGCAAGATGATATTTTCCATTTAAAATTTGCTTTACTTTGTTGTTGTGACAATTCTCATACCTGATAAAAAAAATTGCTTACAAATCAAAGCAAATTATCTCGAAAAAGTTTTCATTCCAAAATGAATGCAATATCGGTATTTATGTTTACTGCAGATTTGTGGTGCTTTTAACACTTTTATTTAATTTATAACATGCACTAGAACATTTTGCATATATTAAACTCAAAAACATGACTTGGTTTCCGGTTTTCTTTTAATTATTATTTTGTCTTAGAGTAGCGGCTGTCAATAAATTTATAAAAGCTGAAAACCTGACTGTACTTTTTAGAATTTTGTAAATCAAATTGATATTCGAAATTATTATTCATATAATAGAGTTGTTATTGACAAGATAGGAGAGAGAATTATATGAAAAACTAAGTTCAAAAATGCTATTTCGATTTAATAAGCACTTGTACTATGTTTCCAAGCTTTCCCCCTCCCCCTAAAAGTATTTTGTAAATATTGATTCTTTAAAAGAATTCCTGCAACATTATTTATTTTAGTTTCAGGGATATAGAAATAACAAGAAGATCCAGAAGAACTGAATTGGCCCATTTTCTTGTTATTTACTGAAAGTCTTATTAGAATAAGTAGGTTTGTAACAGTTACTATCACTGAAAACCATTTCTATAGAACATTTACACATAATTAAGAAAAATACCAAACACCACATCCAAAAATACAAAACACAACTTTCATAGTTATAATTTAAACTTTAAAAAAGCAAAATTAACTATTTTCATTAATTTTCTGTGTGGCAGTTTGAATTAATATTATTTATCATCTATTAAATTTATTTGCAATTTGAAGAATAATAAAGATCAGTGGCTGAGAAGTATTAGGTACATCATAAATTCAAGTCTGGTTGAGTCGTCATACAGTTATGGTCAAAATTATAAGGACAACTGAAAATTGAACAGAAAAAAAATTATTTCTGAAAAAATGATAAGGTATTTAGACATAAAATACTTCTTTATGCTATAAATCATTTAAGAACAACAACAAAAAATTAAAATAAAAATTTGAATTTATAAAAATAATAGACAAAAAATGCATTGTTATGAAAGTGGGGCAAAATTATATGGCATATAAAAATGTCAAGTCAAAACAATTAATAATTTATAAATTAACCCTTAGTTTCAAATACCTTAGTTAATATTGGCGTCAAAGAGCTCTTAAGTTCCTTTAGGGTGCTCACAGGGATATTTTTCCATAAATTTTCAATTGATGACATCGGTTCTTGTTTGCTAAAGGGTACTGAGTGCCAATTTTTGTAAAACTTAATGCGCATCCATCCCCACAAATTCTCGATGGGACTTTAGGCAGGCCAATCAGTCAACAGTTTTACAGAATTAGCGTCAAACCATGGTTTTGCAGCGCTGCGGAAATATGTATTGGCACAAACAGACGGTCAGCCAGTCAATTTCCTTTTTTTTTTTTTTTTGAAGTTCTTTCTAATTAAAAAAAAATAGTTGGCTAAAAATGGATTATTCAAACTTTAATATAAAACAATTGTGTTTTATGACTTAATTCAATATTGTGTATTGTAATTTCAAATAACAGTAAAGGATTCCTATTTTTTACGGAAAATTGGGCAGTTATATGTTTAACGAATTCTCTCTCACCTGACGTCAGTAGCTTCGTTTTACTAAATGAATGGTCAATCCTTGTATTGGATTGCTTTTCAAATAACAATCAATGCTGGTAACTAATTACGGTTTTAAATGCATTAGTTCAAAAGTTGAAATAATGAGCAAACTGTGATCTGAATTTCCAAGTATTTTAAGCAGAATCAATCTTCGAGTTTTAGCGGTCAAGACAAACAAATTTTATATGAAAAACAACTGGATTTTTGTGGTGTGCAGCATTTTACAAAAATTACGCACGAGATTTTTACGGAAATTATGAACAATATGATAGCTAATCATCCGTAAGGATCATTATATGAGAAGTTAATTATTCAATTTAAACGAAGTTGATCTATGTAAAGCCAAATTTACTTATGTAGTTTAGTCAATCATATAAATAGTATTTTAACTCACTAATATAAACACTCTGTAACAATGAATATTCTTTATAGTTTCTACTGGAATATCGGTTTGCATCAGACGAGAGGTATAAACTGTCATTGACGCTAAAGACATGCAAGGCCATAAACCAATACTCAAAGGGAAGAAAGCACAAAGAATGATTCCTAGAAGGGAAGCTAAAAGAAAAAAAGAACAAGGAAAACAAAAAGTAAAAGAAGCTGATAGTGAGACAGTGCCCATAACCAAGGAGCCTGTGGATAAAGAGATTGAGAGTGAAGTAAAGTTTTCAACACATGATCAATCTAGAAGTGCTAAACTACCTACTGATTCTCATCAAAGCAACAGCGAAGAAAAAGAGGAGCAAAAATCGAATCAAATTGCAAGTAAGACAGCATCCAAAAACAAGGAGACCGAGGAAAATAAAATTCAGAATGAAGAAAATAAATCAACACCTGATCGATCTAGAAATGCCGAAAAACCTACTGATTCTCATCAAACAAGCAGCAAAGAAAAAGAGGGATACAAATCGAATGAGAGTACAAATGAGACACCATCCAAAAACAAGGAGCTTGTGGATAAAGGGACTGAGCATGAAGAAAAGAAATCAGCACCTGAGCAATCTATAAATGCTGAACAATCTACTGATTGCCATAGAAACAACAGCAAAGAAGAAGAGGAACGCAAATCGAATGAAGTTGTAAGTGATACCGCATCCACAAACAAGGATCCTGCCGAGAAAAAGATGAATAAAGAAGGAAGGAGATCAACACATGATCAATCTAGAAATGCTGAAAATTCTACTGATTCTCATCATAACTACAACAAAGAAGAAGAAGGACGCAAATCGAATGAAGATGTGAGTGAGACAGCACACAAAAGGAAGGATCCTGTAGAAAAGGGGATTGGGAATGGCGGAAACGAATCAATACCTGATCAGGCTAGAAATGCTGAACATTCGACTGAATGTCATAAATACAACAAAAAAGAAGAGGGACGCAAATCGCATGAAAATGTAAGTGAGACAGCACCCCAAAACAAGGATAATGCAGAACATTGGATTGAGAATGAAGGAAGGGAATCAACACCTAATCAATCTGGATATGCTGAACATTCTACCGATTCTCATCATAAGAAAACCAAAGATGAAGGAGGAAGAAAATTGAATAGAGGTGTAAGTGAAACAGTATCCCAAAACAAGAATCCTGCTGGAAAGCTGATTAAAAACGAAATTAAATCGACACCTAATCAATCTAAAAGATTTCAACAATCTACTGATTCTCATCAAAACAACAGCAAAGAAGAAAATGTACGCAAATCGAATGAAGGTGTAAGTGAGACAGAACTCCAAAACAAAGATACTGCTGAAAGGGGGATTGAAAATGAATTAAGCGAGTCAACACCTGATCAATCTAGAAATGCCGAACAATCTACTGATACTCATCAAACAAGCAGCAAAGAAAAGGAGGGATACATATTGAATGAGACTGCAAATGAGACACCATCCAAAAACAAGGAGCTTGCGGGAAAAGGGACTGAGCATGAAGAAAAGAAATCAGCATCTGAGCAATTTAGAATTGCCGAACAATCTACTGATTATCATCGAAACAACAGCAAAGAAGAAGAGGAACTCAAATCGAATAGAGGTGTATGTGAGACAGCATCCAAAAACAAGGATCCTGCAGAGAGAATGATTGAGAAAGAAAGAAGAAAATCAACACCTGATCAATCTAGAAATGCTGAAAATTCTACTGATTCTTATCATAACAACACCAAAGAAGAAGATGAACGAAAATTGAAGGAAGGTGTAAGTGAGACAGCACACAAGCACAAGGATCCTGTAGAAATCGGGATTGTGAATAAAGGAAGTGAATCAACACCTGACCAAGCTATAAATGCTGAACAATCTATTGATACTCATCAAACAAGCAGCAAAGAAAAGGAAGGATACAAATTGAATGAAACTGCAAATGAGACACCATTCAAAAACAAGGAGTTTGCGGGAAAAGGGACTGAGCACAAAGAAAAGAAATCAGCATCTGAGCAATTTAGAATTGCCGAACAATCTGCTGATTATCATCGAAACAACCGCAAAGAAGAAGAGGAGCTCAAATCGAATGGAGGTGTAAGTGATACAGCATCCAAAAACAAGGATCCTGCAGAGAGAAAGATTGAGAAAGAAAGAAGAAAATCAACACCTGATCAATCTAGAAATGCTGGACATTCTAATGATTCCCATCAAAACAACACCAAAGACGAGGAGGAGCGAAAATTGAAAGAATGTGTAAGTGAGACAGCACACAAGCACAAGGATCCTGAAGAAAAGGCGATTGAGAATGAAGGAAACGAATCAATACTTGATCAAGCAATAAATGCTGAACAATCTACTGAAGGTCATAAAAACAACAAGAAACAAGGAGAGGGTCGCAAATCGCATGAAGATGTAAGTGAGACAGCACCCCAAAACAAGGATAATGCAGAACATTGGATTGAGAATGAAGGAAGGGAATCAACACCTAATCAATCTGGATATGCTGAACATTCTACCGATTCTCATCATATCAATACTAAAGAAGAAGAGGAACGAAAATTGAACGGAGATGAAAGGGACACACTATCCCAAAACAAGGATCAAGCTAAAAAGGTGATTAAAAACGAAAGAAGAAAATCCACACCTAATCAATCTAAAAGCGATGAACAATCTACTGATTCACATCAAAACAACAACACAGAAGAAGAAGGACGCAAATCGAATGAAAGTGTTAGTAAGACAGCGCTAAAAAACAAAGATCCTGCAGAAAAAGGGAGGGAAATTAAAGGAAGGGTTTCAACACCTAATCAATCTCGAAATGCCGAACAATCTAATGATTGTCATTATGACAACACCAAAGAAGAAGAGGAACGAAAATTGAATGGTTGTGTAAGTGAGACACTATCCCAAAACAAAGATCCTGATGAAAAGGGGATTAAAAACGAAAGAAGAAAATCAACACCTAATCATTATAAAAATGCTGAACAATCTACTGATTATAATCAAAACAACAACACAGAAGAAAAAGGACGCAAATCGAATGAAGGTGTAAGTGAGACAGCACACAAAAACAAGGATCCTGCAGAAAAAGGGATTGAAAATAAAGGAAGGACATCAACATATGATCAATCTAGAAATGCCGAACTATCTACTGATTCTCATCATGACAACACTAAAGAAGAAGAGGAACGAAAGTGGAATTTGGTTGTAAGTGTGACAGTATCCCAAAACAAAGATCCTGATGAAAGGGGGATTAAAAACGAAAGAAAATCAACACCTAATCATTATAAAAACGCTGAACAATCTACTGATTCTTATCAAAACAACAACACAGAAGAAGAAGGACGCAAATCGAATGAAGGTGTAAGTGAGACAGCACACAAAAAGAAGGGTCCCTCAGAAAAAGTCATTGAAAATAAAGGAAGGAAATCAACATATGATCAATTTAGAAATGCTGAACAATCTTCTGATTCTCCTCAAACAAGCAGCAAAGAAAAGGAAGGATACAAATCAAACGAAAATGTAAACGAGACAACATCCAATATCAAGGATTATGTAGAAGAAGGAATTGGGAATGAAGAAAAGAAATCAGCACCTGCTCAATCAAGAAGCACTGAACTACAAGCTGATTCTCATCAAAACGACACCAAAGAAAACGAGTTACCCAAATCAAATGAAAGTGTAAGAGAGGTCGCACATAAAAACGAGGAGACTGTAGAAGAGAGGATTGAGAATGAAGAAAAGAAATCAACACCTGCTCAAGTAAGAAGTGCTAAGGGTTATATTCAGAAAAACAACAAAGAATCGAGAGGACACAAATCGAATAAAGGTGTAAGAAAGACAGCATCCAAATACAATGAACCTGTTGAAAAAGCGGTTAAGAATGAAGAAAATAAATCAAGAAGTAACCAAACTAGAAGCGCTGAAATTGATACTGAGACCCATCATAACAGCAGCAACGATGAAAAAAATAACAAATCGAATATAACTGTAAGTGAAACAGCATCTAAAAACAAGGAGCTTGCATTAATACAGATTGATAATGAGAAAAAGAAATCATCACTTGGTCAATCTAGAACCTCTGATTTAAATGCTGATTCTCTTAATAAAAACCGCAAAGAAAAACAGGATCAAAAATCGAATGATGGTGTAAGTGCAACCTCTTCCAAAAACAAGGATCCAGTAGAAAAGTTTGTTAAAAATGAAGAAAAGAAATCAGTTCCAGATCAATCTATAAGTGCTAAACTGCCTACTCATCAAAATAACAGCAAAGAAAAAGAAGGACACAAATTGGATAAAAGTGCAAATGAAACTGCATCCAAAAACGACGAAGAGCCTGTAGAAAAGAGGATTGAGAATGAAGAAAAGATATCAGCACATGACCAAAATATAAGCGCTGAATTATACAATGATTCTTATCAGATTAAAAGCAAAGAAAAAGAGGGAAACAAATCTAATTTAAATGTAAGGGCAACCGCATCCAAATGCAAGAAGCCCATAAAAAAGGGGGTTGAGATTGAAGAAAAGAAAGCAACATCTGATCAATCTAAAAGTGCTGAACTACCTTCTGAATATCAGCAAAGCAACAGCAAAGTAAAAGAGGGACACAAATCGAATAAAAGTGTTAGTGATACAGCATCCAAAAACAATGAGCCTGTAAAAAACTGGGTTGATAACGAAGAAACGAAATCAGCACCTGTCCCATCTAAAAGAGTTGATCTGCCTACTGATTCTAATCAAGACAACATAAAAGAAAAATATTTAAAAGAATCGTATGAAAGTTTAAAAGAGATAACATTTGAATCCAAAGAGATTATGAAAAATTGGTATGAAAATGAGGGAAATATATCAACACCTGACGAATGTAAAAATTATGCAGTCGATAGCATTTCTCTTGAAAAGAGTAGCGAAGAAAAAGGGAAAGGCAAATCAGAAAAAGATGAAAGAATAAAGTGGACAAAAATTCTACCCCATAAAAATGATAATAACATAAGAAGCAGTAAGAAGGGAAATAGCAAAGAAAATAAAAAAATTAAAGTGAGACACATGTCAAATAATAGCCAAAATGTTAAAACATCAAGACTCAAGGATAAGAAGGAAAGTGAAAAGGAAGAAAAGATGTCAACGGTCGATATAGAAATCGATTGTAAAGAAACACAGAAATATATATCAAAAGAAAATGAAGGAGCGACAACATCGAAAAGTAAGGATTTTGTAAAAGGGAGAATTGAAAATGAAGAAGAAAATTCAGAACCTGCTGAACTTCGAAATGCTGAACTCTCGAAGATTTTACCTTATAATAATGCTTTGATGCGTGAACAAAAACCTTTTAACATAGAAACCTTGCCTGAATCAGAGCTCAATCAAGAGGATAGGGAACAACAGAACTCGCTGGTTTCCTCACAACCAATTATAAACACAAAATCTAAAGAAAAACAAACACTAATTCAGAAGGGTTTGGAACACAACGAGTACTTCTTTAGTGAGCTAAAAGATGATTTCCCTAACGAAGAACATATTTCTGTTCATGAAAATAAAGAACTTTCTCTTGATTCCTTGCCAGAAGAGGACATAATACTGTCTAGTGACATTTCAGCCTGCGAATTACTATTTTATCCAATGAACGTGACTGAGTACCTTTCAAGTTTGTCAAACTTTGGAATTGATCATAAAAATGAAACAGAAATATTAGAAATTGATAGGCCTAGCCAAGACCTATTGCTCCAGTCATACAATATGTATCCGCATTTTCCATTTAATTTGGAAGATACGGATAATGTTAAAAGTTCGGAAACCCAAAATTTCTCAGAAACAAATGACAACAAGGATTTAGAAGATTCTATTATTCACGAGACCAAATTTGTACCTAGTACGCAGACAAATGAAAAAGTTGATTTTATTAAACAGGTTAAAAATGAGGTCAGTAAATCTCTAAATGACAGTGCAAACAAGACTTCAAAACCTAAATTTGACCAAAAACAAGACGAACCGCTCCATCCAGAATTAATTGCTAATGTAAAAAAAACTAAGACTGAATCTGAAAACGAGTTAAAACAACAAAATCAGACAGTGGCGAATTCTTCAAATAATGAGGAAAATATGGCAAACAAACGAATTGACAGCACTATTAATAAAAGTCCTTATTTAATATCCAATTTTTCGGAAACTTCACTATTTCCTTCATTAAATAAAGACTCGATCTTGGAAAAGGAGATCGTTACTTCCAATACAGATACAAAGCATGAAATACAAGAAGTTCCTAAAGATATTTACAAAAAATCTGCCGTTAAGAAACGCAAAATGCTAAACAAAAAAACTAAGAGAACGGGAAGGGAAAATTCATTGCATCCAATATCAGAAAAATTAAATTTTATTCTTCAACCTACTTCTAGATATGAAGATGTTGCAAACGGATATTCACCTAACATAGAAATACCTGAGATAGCTTTATCTCAAGTAAACCAACAAAAACATAGCATTATTTATGAAGAAAAACATTCAATTAGTAGCCAAGTAAGTGCAAAGTCTTCAGTTGAATCAGAAATTAATGAAGTTTGTAGCATTTTAACTGTACAAAGCATCGACGATTCAAAAGACTTTGAAAGTAAACCTCAACCTCAGGAAAAATATAATGTCTTTCAATGTGCAGTTTACAATAGAAAAATAATTGAGTCTCCAATTGCTAATGACAAAGGAAAAGAAGCATTAGCTAAAAATGACAAGGAAATTGTTTCAAATCTTGATGAGGTTTTGGCTGAAGCATCACAACCTAAGAATCGAAGAAAAGCTAAAACTCAAGAATATACGGCCATACCAATGTTATCAACAACCAAAGATCCTGATTTTACAAGTGATTATCCGAATACTTGCAATGAGCATTTTGGACCAAAGCAGACTTGTGAAACGACTTCTAAAAACATAATCACGAATTCTGAACTCGGAACACAATCTGATAAAGCGCAAAAAATAACAGATTTGGATTCGAATGCAACAAAAGCTACAGAAATTTCAGAAGCCGAAGCCTCTAATAATGGAAATCAATCAAATAAATCAAAGGAATCGCTTACTCTCGAAAATCCAACGACGATTTCCAACACTACAAATTCATTTCTCAGAGCAGACGCACAGCGAGATCAAATATATGAGGTAAAAAATATTTCATCCTCGAATTGTTCCACCTATACAACAAAAGGAGTTGCTGCACAAATATCAAACGAAGACAGTTTCTTAACAGGCGATGGTGAAACGCAGCGTCGAAGCGGCGAAGGACTGATAGTTCGGCAAGGAAACTTTGTGTTTCAGTGTGCGTTAAATGAAAAATCCAAATGTCGTTTAAAATTTACATCGGAACCGAATTCCGGAAAAACTTCAGATTCCGAATCATTCACGTATAGTCTTGTCTTTGAAAGAGATGCCTTTAAGAAAGGAAGGTACTAAAATTCTGTTTCTTATCAGTGAATCAAATGAAAACAAATTAGTTATTGTATGTTACTGGGGAATATGCCGAGTCTGCAAAGGCATGACCGCCAATGTTGCAGCCTCATTAGAGAAAAAATTGGTTATTGTAAGAAGAAATTGTGTAAACGTTGAATTAATTACTTAAAAAAACTCATAATTCTAAATTATATCGATATTTTACTATGTATCAGTTTCAAATTAATTTATCCATAAGAAAGTGTAACTTGGATTCGTTGATTTTCAATCCAAATCCTTAGATTTATAAATTGTTAAAAGAAATTATTTTTAAATAGTATAAAAATATAACAGAACCATATAAAATAAAGTTAAAAAAAACTATTTAAAACAAAATAGGTACTCAATTAATAACATAATTTAAAGTCTGTTAACTGTTTCGATAGATATTGATTGAAAAAAGAGGATAAGCATTTTCGTAAAATTTATCTTATTTTTTATCTGACTCATTAATAATAGTTGTTCATTAGTTTTTAAAAGCCTCCAAAACTAAAATATTCTTTGCATGTTGAATTCTTGTTGGTACCGCGTAGTAGTGTGAAAAGATTGAATTTTAAAGAAAGTTCAAGTTTTCGATATTCCTTTTAATTTCATCTTTACATAAATAACACATATTTTTTTGTTATAACAATAAATATTAAATCCATAAGTTGTTATGCATTTTTTAGAAAATTTTGAAAGAATTTTTTTTTTTTTTTTAGAAAGTGTAACTTGGATTCGTTGATTTTCAATCCAAATCCTTAGATTTATAAATTGTTAAAAGAAATTATTTTTAAATAGTATAAAAATATAACAGAACCATATAAAATAAAGTTAAAAAAAACTATTTAAAACAAAATAGGTACTCAATTAATAACATAATTTAAAGTCTGTTAACTGTTTCGATAGATATTGATTGAAAAAAGAGGATAAGCATTTTCGTAAAATTTATCTTATTTTTTATCTGACTCATTAATAATAGTTGTTCATTAGTTTTTAAAAGCCTCCAAAACTAAAATATTCTTTGCATGTTGAATTCTTGTTGGTACCGCGTAGTAGTGTGAAAAGATTGAATTTTAAAGAAAGTTCAAGTTTTCGATATTCCTTTTAATTTCATCTTTACATAAATAACACATATTTTTTTGTTATAACAATAAATATTAAATCCATAAGTTGTTATGCATTTTTTAGAAAATTTTGTTTAAAAAGTTTATTGGTTAATTTTATCACACTTCGTATGTGTAGTTTTTTGTAATAGAAATTGAAAATATTTTTCTCCATCTTCTAGACATCATCATTTTAATGTGTTAATGTATTCAAATAACATAACAACTTTAAAAACTATAACTTGTTGTTTTATGCTGTAGGTTTTTTTTAACCTAAATGTATTAACAAATCTAAATATTACTGGATTAAATAAATTAAAGTTCTCTATTCTTCATAATTTTTCATACTATATTTAATTATTAATAATAATTTATATTACTAATAATGACTTCATTTAAAGACTGTCAACTGTTTCAAAATATATCTATTAAAAAGGCGGATTTTTATAAATATTTCTCATATTATATACATGACATTTTCTTCATTTAATAATTGTTTTTTAGTATTAAAGCTCCTTCAAAACTAAATTATTTGCATGTTACATATATTTGCATGATACATAAATTACATATATTTGCATGTTAAAATTCTGTAGGTAGCGAGTAGTGTAAAAAGAACGAATTTGAAGGAGAGTCCAAGATTTGTGATATTCCTTTTAATTTTTTATCTTTACACAAATAACGTATGTTTTTTGTAATAATAATAAATACTGAATTAAAAAAATCATTATGTATTCTATATCAAGCTCTGTTTAAAAGTATATTGGTTAGTTATTTCACTCCTTCTGTGTGTAGTTTTTCGTAATATTAATTAAAAATATTTTTCCCCATCTTCTAGACATCATAACTTTAACGTTTTCATCTATTCAAGTAACAGAACAAGTGATATATTTTTTATATTGTATTGTTTTACCTCAATATATGAAAAAATCTTAATTGTATAACATCCATTAAAGTTCTCAATACTTTATCATTTTTCGTACTATATTATATTTTTGCGCAAGTCAAGTTTTCTATTTTTTTAGAAAGCCGTGTTTGTTATAAAACTAGAAAAAAAATGAATATACCACTTTATGTGTGTTAAAATGCTTATAAAAGTATTTGTTGTTATAATACTGTTTTAGTATTTTTGCTAAAATGTTACAAAATATGTAATGAATGCTATTTGAACTTATAAAACTTCATTAACATTGAGTATTTTTTATTGTGTTAAATTATTCAAAAAAGACTATCCAATGTTTTTTCATACAATCAAATGTAATACACTGCTTCACCCTACCTGAGAGCTCTTTGTACAGTTAACTTCACGTTCCTTATGATGATATAATTCACTAAAAGAAGAAAAAAAATCCTGATGTATCACAGTTTTAAAGACTTTTGGGTTGATATTTATAAGAAATTCACTTTATACATATATTTTCCGAATGGTAAAATTTAACAATAAATGATCTTTGAATTATTGAAAGAGAAATTAACTAAGGAATTTGCAATAATGATGTCCAGTGGTGGGTACAAAGCTGCCGTGAGCAAGTAAACTGCAGTATCCAGACTAATGACTTCGATCATTGTTGTGAGAACTCAATACCTTAATCTTACAACATTTTTATCCAACAAAATTCAGTTGTTGTGAAAACTCAATACCTTTGTCCTACAACATTTTATCGTACAACATTTCCATTGTTGTAAAAACTCATTACATATATCCTACAAAATTCCGTTATTGTGAAAACTCAATACCATTATCCTTCAACATTCCATTGTCGCCAAAACTCAATACCTCTATCCTACTACATTCCATTGTTGTAAAAACTCAATACCTTTATCCTACAACTTTCCATTATTGTGAAAACTCAATACCTTTATCCTACAATATTTCAATTCAGGAAAAAATTGGTCCAATTCATTGTTGTGGTTACTGCTGTTTACCAGTCAAACGATCAATTGAGTGTCAAATAAAGACTACAACGGCAACACTCACATTCTCCAAAGTGTTGCTTTAAAGCAGGGACCGGTCCATTGGCGACTTTTGGCAACCACAAAAAATGTAAGCAGGGTTGTTTTAACCTATTAAGTTGTATTGAAGTTGAATAGGAATTCTTACCAAATTCTTGCATTTTCGTTGCTTAACACCAGAATATAACGAGACCGGAGCCAATATTACGCATGAACTTAGAAGAAAGTAAGTTTATCAGTAATAGTTCGCTCAAACATATTCCACTATTGAGTGAAGTACGTGCATATTGGTGCATATTATATAGATTTTTTCATAAAACCTTTCAAAATCATAAAACCGTTGCCTGGTATTTATGACCATGCTAGTGTTAATTTTGATGGATTATGTGGTGTTAAGGGGGAATGGACGCGCTGGATCGCGAATCTCCAAAGCAAAGTGCATCAGTACTTGTTTAATTGAGTAAAAATATATGCTCTGCCACGTTTTTCCGGCAGTATTGAATATTTTTACAAACGGATTTTTTTTATGTTATAAATGTAGCTGACTTACAGGTCCCTACAGTCCCCCTTTTTGGAATTGGTTCGATTTTTTTTAAAGTTCTGAATAAATAATTTTGCAAAAAATATTCATAGCAATTTTATAAAGTGGGATTATAGAGACCTGTAAGTTTTCTACATTTATTATTTTAAAAAAAAAAAAAACGTTTGTAAAAATATTCAATACAGCCGGAGAAATTGGGCAGAGAAAATAGTTTTTTTTTCCCCATTGGAATAACACTGAGGCACTTGAGTTTTGAGAGTGCGGTCCAGCACGCCCATTCTCCCTTAGTGTTTTATTTCATTCCTTTAACAGATTATTAGCTTATAAGCATACCAGTTTCAGATTACCTGCTGGGTTAAATCGATGTTGTAAAATTGTCTAAAAAAAATTTTAATTGCTCTAAAAACGAGCTCTAAGAATTGTGTTTAAACAAATTATAATATTTGCTCATTTAATTTTTTGATTCAATACATCGGAGTTTTTTTTATATATTTCTTCGTTAAATACATTTTACAATAGTTATTTATGTAATTGGATCTTTATTTTGCACAAAAATTTTGTTTTATTATTTTACAGATTAGAACAAATAGAAAAAAATCATATTTTCTTAATTATATTATGATTATATTATCTTAATTATTCCTTCAATTGTATCGCATTATCTGCTAACTAATTCGAATGTAAGTGTTAAATCAAAGTTGTGAAATTATTTGATCATTTCTTTGTAGAATCGTTTTAAAAAAGAGATCTTTGAACTGTGTTTAAACACTTTTTAATATCTTCTTAGTTGTTTTAATTGACTATTTTAATGTCATAGATTCTTTGTAAAATATTTAATTAAAATCAATGTCAGTATCGTTTATATATTAAATTGGATTTTTGTTTTAAAAAGTTGTTATTATTTCACAGATTACAGCAAAGATTATGGTTATTGTAATTTTTTGTAAAAATTAAAAAAAAAGTTTTGTATTTGATATTTCCATTCACAATATAAATCACAGATAGCCATAAAGTACTTTCCTACAAAATATCGTACATAAATTTTTGAGTCGGTTTTTTACGAAAATTGTCGAATTTCACGTTTGTCTTTTTTTATAATCAGTTAAAAGACAATTCATTGCTTCAAAAACCAGAAAAAAGTTTGCTGTTTTTTGCTGATTCACATTGGTAATTTCAATTGCTGATAAAATTTCACACAATTCTTTAGATTTTTTTGCTAATTAAATTACAAGAACAATTGTTTTACTCTGAAAATTTGCAAAAATTATGTTTCTCGTGTGTGCATAAAGTCAATTAACATGGTATTAGCTAGCATTGACCTTAGGAGTTTCGCAGCAAATATATATTAACAAGAAGTTCTAAAATAACTAAAATAGCCTACTTTCCTGTTACTTAAATACTTAGTAAAATTCTTATATTGAAAAAACTAGGTATGTTACAGTAAGTGACATCAACAACCATTTCTTAATTAAATTGATATACATTAGAATAAATTTCACTAAACACAGCATCCAGCTATAATTTCAACTTCAAAAGCCAATTATTTTCATTAATTTTCTATCGCCAATAAAATAAATATTACTTATCGTCCGCATGATTATTTGCAAAAATAAATATTAAATAAATAAATATTTAAACATTCTCAGAACAAAAACCATAAAACTACTCCAAAATTCACTTAAGGGGAGATCATAGTTAGCGACAGCAAAAATGAGCAATTCTTAGTATTGATTTCGAAAAGCTCAAAGTCATTAAAAAATTATGGTACAGTAAAAAAAATTGTACCAAATTATAAATTGTACTTTTATTATTATATTTACATCTAAGAATCTTCTTTTTAAAAATTATTTTTCAAGAAAAAAGACATCTTTTGAAACATAAAATTACGAATTTTCAAAGATGCAAGTATTTTTTCGGTACACTTTTTACAAAAAATATACAATGAAAGCACATAAAACTTTTTTCAAATGCAAGTGAACAGTTAGATTGATATTGGTCAACTCTTTTTTTTTTCCTAAAATAATTTTTTAATTTAATTTTTAAAACATCATATTCTAAATTCATAAAAATTCTGATTTTCAACGCAGAAAAGTGTAAAATAATATTTTTTTTTTAAATTTGTAAGACTAAATTAGGTGACTTAAATAGATCTAAAATGGTTTTTTAACACACAAAAAAAATCTATAATAATAAGAGAAAGAGTATGTCTGTCTGTCTGTGTGTATGTCTTTGGATCGCAAAATGCCTACGTAGACTGCTCTAAAAAATTTGAAATTTTTAATATGGATTCCTTTTAATACCTACGTGTGCACCTGAGGCTTAGTTTTTTCATATTTGATTGTGATTTTTAATTAGTATAATTAGTTTTAAAAAAACGTCATCCACGTAGGATTGCGGGACCATAACAGGGCTTGAAAATACCTGGACCGGGCAGAAACGGGGTCTTGACGCCATCCTCTATTAGTTTGATTGATTGAGTTTGGTTGAGATATGCGCTCGCCCTAAGGCTGCTTCATCCTCTGTTAGTGTTTGCTTTTTTAAGTGTGCATGCGCCAACACGATTTTAATTTTGTTTTGATTTTGAATGTATTTTCACAAGTAAGCATGCATGCCTCTAAAAGGAATCAATGCGAAGTTAACGGGTTCCCAGTAAGGCGGGACCATACTTGCTAGTTAAGAAATATTTAATAGATTTAGAGAAAAGTGTACCTATGTGTTGAAAGTTATAGTTTTGAGAAAAACGCGAAAAACGAATACAGTCGATCCCGTTAACACGAACTCGAAGGGACCGCCGAAACATTTCGTGTTAACCGAATTTCATGTTAACCGTCAGCAATTTTTTCTTACATTGAGCCAGTGAATATTTTTAAAAAATCAACATAAAAAATTCTATTTCATAATATAATACACTAATAATACAAGCGTGCAATTAGTAATTCAAAGGAGGCGTGGCACATTTGTTTATTTTTATAATTTTAATTTTTTATAAGAAATAATTAACCGATCCATACAAAATTGGTCTTCTTCAATAGATTGGGCTTCCATCTATCAGAAAATACTGGTTTCAAAAATTCGATCTTTTTTTTGTTTTTGTTAACTATGATCTCCCCTTAAAATAGGAAATGTAAATTAACGAATCGGTGTGTAACAGAATCTGTCACTTAACCCTCTGCGGCACAATAGTTGTGTTTAACAGGTAAAAAGGCGCCAAACACAGCATTAATTATATATTAAACATTTACCCGCTAAATTCGGCTAGTTTTATTTATTAAATTATTACTTAATCGTTTGCGAAAATTTATATTTCAAAGAATAAATATGTAATAGTTCTCGCATTTAAATACAATGAAAACATTTCATACCAACATACAAAGAATTTTGTAGTGAAGTATATTTGACGTCATTTCAAACTGATCGATGTCGCAAAAATGAATTTATATTAATTTATTGTCTAAAATAAAGTTTCTAAAGCAATTGTTGCAATGGCAATGGTGGTTTAATTCTAATAAAAATGGCTTCCTATGCTTTTTAAATGAGCATTAAATTTTGAAGTTTTTTAAATAGTTGAAGTACTTAGAATTCGAATTCTTTTCTGAAATTTTCAATGTATTCTCATTTTGACGCGCTGAATTTTTTTGACGTATCTCACTTGTCCGTAGCATTTGTAGTTTTCATCAGCGATTTAAATGACTTGAAATTGAATTTCAATGCTAATTCAAAGGGAAATTCGTCGACAAATGGTAGATTTATGTCCGTCCGATCGTACAGACAGAAGAACAAAAAGTATGAAAGTTGGGTATCTGAGGTTATACCTTTGTAATAAAAAAAACGAATTTTTAAGATCGGTTTGATAGAACCGATTTTGGACGGGGGGTACGGACAGACAGACAGATGGACGGACGGACAACGACAGCATGCCAGTACCTACTTTTTCATTTTTTAATTCTTCGAATTAAAAAAAAGAAAAGTAGGCTAAAAATTGCCGCCCTGGTGGCGCAATCGATAGGATGCTAGCCTTTGGAGCTGATGGGGTCTGGTTCGAATCCCGGTCAGGCATGGATGTTTGTGACCGTCAATAAATGTTGTTATTTGTCTATGTGTTTGTGTTGTTATTTCTTTGTGTGTCTCTTGTGCTCGTAAAAACTCTTTCTGTGTCTGTCCCACGAGACGAAAGCTTATAAGCGGTTCTCTGAACAAGCACACAAGCTGGAATATATGTCCCATACCATATTTAGATAGATAGATAGATAATAAATTTATTGCAATGGGCCTAAGCCCGTTTACAATGGTTGGCAATGGTTATTACAATAAAATGTTTCATAATATCAACATAAATCTATTGCAAGGATACATATAAAACAAACAAATGAAATACAAACAAACACTTAAATACATACACAGAGACACAAGGAAGTAAACTAATTGTCAGTATCATCGAAACTTAATATATATTGTCTAAATTTTAAAACTGATATTAAGTAGTTATAAATATTATAATAGTTTTTGTTATGAAATTTTAAAAATACTGAAAGATTGTTAGAATTAATAAAGTATTTTCTTCTGAAGGATTCATAAACAGGACAAGTTAAAATTATGTGTTCCCAGGTTTCATTTTCGGATGTATTACATATTTTACATATAGTGTCAGGAAATATTTTGTAAATTGATCCTTTAAAGTATAAGTATGTTTGATTGCAACGCAACTGCATTATAATTCGTTTTACAGATATATCAACATTTGAGGCTAGATAATCTTCAATTAAATGTGAGTTTTTGATGAATTTGTAAAAAGAGTGATTGTTACTATTAGCTACACAAGCAAGGTCATTTTGAATGTATTGATCATTGTATGTTTGGATAATTAATGGTAAATATTGTTCTGCTACTTCGTAATCTTGGGATATCCAAACAAAATAAACACCAGCACTTTGTAAAATATTTCTAACAGAGATAGCCCAGTTAAATTTGCTAGTAGAAGAATCATAAAGAGACAAATTATAAAGTCTTAAATAACAAGCTTTAGCAAATCTTTCATCAGACATCTTAAGTAAATGTATCCAATATTTTAAAATCAAACGGATAAAAACTAAAGAAATTCTTGAATGACCCAATTCAAGTCTCAACATGTATCCAGGGGTATACCTTGAAACAGTAAGCAATCTTTTAACAAAAATACAAAAACATTTTTCTAATTCACAGTAATTATTAACAGCCCATATTGGAGCACCGTAAGTCAAAACAGACAATATTAAGGAGTCAAATAACTTAAACCAAGAATTAACCGAGTTAATTCTTGCGCCAGCAAGGACAGACCAAGAATTATTAATTGCACTGATGGTTTTACAAATAAAGTGATCTTTAGCAATAGTAAAACAACCCGATGAAGAAAACGGTATGCCAAGATAAATATAGCTGGGGACAATTTCTAACTCTTTTTTATTGTAAAAGAACTTTTCACTCGCAGATAACTTACCGCCCTTTCGGAAAACAACCACTTTGGTTTTATTGATATTAACATCTAAACAGAATTTTTTGCAGAATCTTTCTAATGTGTTAAGCTTTAGTTGAAGATTTATTGGGCTATCTGCAAGAATAACTGCATCATCAGCATAAAGAAGGAGATGTAAATAGATATCAGGTGCAATATACACGCCTGGGATACATGATTCGTTTAACTGGACTATTAGGTTGTTTAAAAAGAGGATAAATAACAGTGGACTCAATATTTCACCTTGTAATACACCAATTGAGACTTCGAATGAGTCAGTACAGACATCTTTTACTCTAACTCTTGCTGAAGCCTTATTGTATAGATCCCTTAAAATTGTGATAACTTTTGAGCTGATTGAGAGTTTTTGTAATTCCAACCATAAAAGATCATTATTGACACTGTCAAACGCGCCTTTTAGATCAATAAAAGCAACATATAGTTTACCACGTTTTTTCCGTAATTTATCTTGTATAATTGAGTTTAAAATAAATGATTGATCATTGCAGCTATAACCTTTCATAAAACCAGCTTGTTCCTCGAAAAGTAACTTTTTCTGATCAAGCCATGTTAGTAGCCTTTTGTTTAAGATCGATGTGAAGATTTTACCTATTACTGGGACTAAAGAAATTGGTCTGTAATTGCTAGGGTTAGTTATTTCACCCTTTTTAAAAATTGGGCAGATTAGGATTTCGATCCAGCTATTTGGATAGGAACCAGAGTGAAAAACCTTATTAAAAACATTGGTAATAATAGAAATTGACGAAGAGTTTAGGTATTTAAAAAATTCTGGTCTCAATCCATCCACGCCGGGTGATTTTTCGTTTTTTAAATTATCTAATACAGATTTTAGCTCGGCACATGTAATATCTGTATCGAGAATCGGATCAGAATTTGGGACAGTGTAAATGGTAACTTGGTCAATTATTGCAACTGCGTTGATTTGTTTGTTTGAAAAAATATCTGAGTAGTAATCAAACCAATTCTGAAGAGATATTTTAGGTGTTATGACTGGTTTTTTTCTAAATTTGTTTATAGTTTTCCAGAAGGATGCAGAGTCATTACAGTTGACCAACTGATTTTGGATGGATGTATAGTAGCTTTTCTTTTTATGATAACACAGCTGCTTATATTCTTTTAGTGTTTCTTTATAGTTTTGGATATTGTTATTAAAATTTTTGGTCACACATTTTAAGATTGATTTAAGCTTTAGTCTAAGAGAAAAACAGTCCTTATCAAACCAGCCATTTACAGCTGTAAATCTGCTTTTAGGTTCATTAACAAAAGGCGGTTTAATCATACAATTATTCTCAGCAACATCGGTAAATAATTTTATTATATTATCTGCGTTGATATCTTGGGTACTATTTAGAATAGTATCTATATCAGTGATGAATTTCAAATGTTGATTTGGGTTCCAAAACGATTTTCTTAGACCAACCTCCAGACCAGTTGCAAACAAAGGCTGTGAATTAAAAGATTCAAATATAAACGTAGCTAAAATGGGCAGATGATCAGAACCAATTTGTGGAAGGACCCTTGAAAGTCTGAAACATATTCATTAAAAATTGGACTTGATACGATTATGTAATCAACTGTACTAGCACCGTTAGCTGATAAGTAAGTGAAATTACCCATACCATATTTAAAATTTAAAGATATATGCGACTTTATAACTTATATTATATATTATAACTCAACCCCACAAAATCTTATATTTTTAACCCCAATTAAACTTAATAACTTAAATTACCTTTTTCACATACATTTAATATCACTTAGTACTTTAATATCCCAACTACACCCTGTCGGCGACAAACAGTCGACCAGATCAACAGTTCCCACGGAAACTTTGCTGAGTCAGATGGATCTTACACCTTATCCCACGAATAATCTTAACGGTCAGTAAAGAGAGCTCGATATTCCTAGACATTTTTGTGAGCATTCCGTGACACGCTCTTGCCGACTTAAGACGACCAATCTAGGATATAAGCGTTCATTCACTGGTTAGTCTACCCTAGTTTGGTCGTCTTAAGTCGTATAAGCGTTGCTTAAGCACAATTTGTTTTAAGAAAATTTATACATTTTGAGAAAATATAGCTTGTGGGTTTATGACAATGCGAACACATCTGTCATTATATGTGAATTCCACAAAAACGGGAGGTGAATTTATATTGCATTGCTTTTGGTCTTTTAGGGGTTCAAATAAAAAATTTCACAAAAGCCAAGTGAATGAACAGTACTTTTACCAGTGAATGAACACAAAAATGTCCAGTCAATAAACATGTTGGATATGCCGCCTCGGTGGCTGAATGGTTAGTGTACTAGCCTTTGGAGCTGCTGAGGTCGGGTTCGAATCCCGGTCAGGCATGGATGTTTGTGACAGTCAATAAATGTTGTTATTTGTCTATGTGTTATTCATTTCTTTGTGACTGTAAAATTTCTTTCTGTGTCTGTCCCACTTGACGAAAGCTTATAAGCGGTTCTCTGAACAAGCACACAAGCTGGAATATATATGTATCATACCATACCATGTTGGATATTAATTAATGACCAGGACAACCAATCAGATGTCAGATAGCTTCCTACTAGATGAGAGGAATTCAGTGCTGCTAATCAATCCAGTGGAATGATTTTGCTATGATCTCCCGAAGCTAATAGATGTTAAATAAAAAGAGAATTAACTACACCCAAGTTTGGCCTGTCGACTTATTTTATCAATTACTAAAATAAAATATTAAATACGGTCTTGATAGCATTTGCAAGTTTGTCAGCGTATTAAAAGAATTTATTGTAATTTAGAGTTAAGAAATCATCACCTCAGTCGGTAAATTTATTTAAGAAACGACAATTTTATTATTAACTGAATTTTCGAAAGAAAGTTAATGAAAATGAGAAATTGCAGCGAATAAAAGATACATAATAAACACATCGTAATTCTTCTATTTTGGTATTCAAAAGTTTGAATAGAAATGTTTTAACCCTCTAAGGCACACTGTTGCCATATGGTAACAAGTAACATAATCCACTTTATTCTATTAAAGTAGAGCTCCCTCTCGACATATCTGTGTTTTTTTTTTTTAATCTATTATATTGCATTTTAAAGTTTTAGTTACTAATATTCCTCATAGATGACAGTAGTAAAAGTGTATTCAAAATTAAAGAGTGAAGTTATTAAATGTTGTGGGATTACGCCTTTGGCAGTATTCAAAGTATAATGATATTAGTATTAAATACAAATAAATAGTGTTGAAAAAATAATTATTGTTCAAGAGGGTTATTTAAAATATATTTAGTAGTTTTCTAATCATTCTAATTAAAATTGGAATTTTGTGGTTGTTTTTTGCCACATGGCAAAAATTTTAAAATTTTAATTATTTAATTTCCAATGCAGTTAATTATTTTTTCAGTATTTTTCCCATAATGTATGCGTATTAAATATACAAATTTTTTTTTCGGAATGAAAAAAATAATAATCCATTACAGGGTTACGAGACAGATTCTGTAACAAACCTACCTGTTTGTTTTTAATATCAAGGTTCTTCATAACCGAAACTAAACGCGATAAGCTTTAATCGATATTTATTTTCTATGTGATCTACACACTGTTTAGTGATTAGGTTACCGATAAATAAAGTTAATGCAAAACGAGATATATATTTTAAAATCAAAGTGTTGTGTGTTAACGAGGTAGGGCGTATTCGACAAGGACACTAAATGTAAGGTAATTTTTATTGAAGTGATACAATTTGATTGAGATGATAGTTAATTATATAGTACTTGTACATTATGGACATTGCCCTCAATATGGAAACTTTAATTTTAAAAATGAAAGAAATGCAAATAACTGTAATGGGCATTTCCACGCGTGACTGACACTACATCAGAACGATTTAACCAATTTCGCTTGCATAATTCTTAATAATTTTTTATTTATTTAAAAAAAATATTGTATGTCAGTATACCGCTGAGCATATAGTAGTTTTAGCAATCAGTAATTTTTTTTTAATTTAATATTTAACTAAAAAATAATAAAAATGTCTTGATGTGACTGACGCTACACAAAAGTTCATAGATTTTTGGCTATCATAAAAATTCTAATTTCTTCTGATTGTGCAGTAATTCAGCATTCTACCACTGCTTATTTTAAGTATAAGGTTTGAGGCTAAATATATTAATTGCAAAAAAGTATTGAAATACCATAGGAAATAATTTATTAGAATTTTTGAGCGTGACTGACACTACATGCAATTCGTGACTGACACTACATTGTGAATTGTATCACAGAAATGGAATTTTAAGCAATAATACCGCAACATATGTTAATAATTTTGAACATATTAAGCCAAAATTTGCATAAATGATAAAATTATGGTTAGAAAAAGTTACACAATGTCCCCTAAAGTAGGTTTCTGGTAATTTCTTAAACTCTAATTTCTTCTTCAAAATGCAGTAAATTAACATTCTACCAGTGCTTATTTTAAGTATAAGGTTTAAAGCTAAATCATTTAATTGTAAAAAAGTAGTGAAATATTATAGGAAATAATTTATTAACACTTTTTTGCGTGACTTACACTACATTCAACTTGTGACACACTACATGATGTGAATTGTATCACATAAATGGAAATTTAGGCAATAACAACCCAACATATGTAAATAGTTTTGAACATGGTAAGTTAAAAATTGCGTACATGGTAAAAATATAGTTAGAAAAAGTTACACAACGTCCCCTAAAGTTGGTCCCTGGTAGTTTCTAACTTCTTTCTTCAATAGCACTTTCTGAAAAACTTTCCTTCTCAGGCCACGTAAAAAGACTTACAGACCATTGTAGATGTTTCAGTTTTATTGAAAAAGCCTCTTTACTTAACATTTGCCCACAAAATACTTAATGATAATTCAACTACAAAAGAAAATAAAGCTCTTTTTCCAGTATCAAGTCCATTTTCAGAATTTTGTTTAGAGGCATTTCTTTTTACAACATTTAAATTCGTTTAATTAGCCGTGTAGTATTTTGGGTCATTTAATGAAACATTGGCAGTTGTTTTAAGTAGGTATTTGTTTAATTTTTAAAAACGGAGCAATTTTTGAGTGTCATGGAATCGGAAATATTTATCTTCCTTTGATAAATATATATCATTTAATCTACTTATTTTGCCCTTTACACAGCTGTCGGAAATGTATAATAGTGATATGCTTGGGCAGATTTCTTATGCAAAGTGAAAAAATCTTTAGCAAAATGTGAGTCAAATTTCATAGAAAGTGTGACTTCTTTTATCCCCTATTCACTGTATCACGAAGTATATCAATTGGTCCTTTACCATGAATAAAGGCAAAGATGACCATGACTTTTGGAAGAGAATTAAAACCCAAGGTTGTCAAACGGTCGGATGATTGCAATAGATGTGGAATACTTTTAATTGAAGTGTTGTCCGTAAAGTGGTTTTTGCTTTCATTTTCTTTAAATTTTTGAAATTTATCCCATCTTAAAAATTTTCCCTTTGCTTTCTTTTTTCGTTCAGCTGCTGATATAGTCATCTTAAATCAAAATTATCAAAATATAAGAAATCTACAAATATTATAGCCAATCTAAAACATCTAGATCGTAAAGAAGTTGTGACTGACACTACATTGTGACTGACACTACAAAGCTAAAATGTGTTATAAATAGAGAAAATGCTTTTAATTTAAAATTAAAAAGGTGTGGAAAAACGCAGAGGTTACTATAGTAAGAAAATATCGTAAAAAATTGGAAGAAAAGCCTTATTTTAAAAAGTTATAGAAACTTTTACATCTTTTCGTGACTGACACTACAGTCAAGAAGGAGATTTTTATCTTCCTAATTAAATATCGTTTAGTTATAATTGCCAATTAATAATGTGTTTTTAAGGTAGTTCTGATAGTGTATTTTAATAATTTTACCAAAAAATCTGATAAATTGTGTTTCTTACCTTAAAATTCATTTGTTCAAAATGATGAAAAAGCCCGAGACCATGCTTTCAAAACAAAGCAGCTATTTTGAAGCTGCTGTGTTGCCAATGATGAAACAATAATAGTTGTTGATACAAAAAAAAAATAAAATTCAAACCTTTCTAAAGCAAATGTAAAAGTTACAACAGTAGAAAAAAAATATTCATTTTTTGCAGTCGTGGTCTCTTCTGACGTGGAATTACCCTAATGCATGTGTTCTTGATAAAACGCTGCCGGAATAAGCTCCCTTTCTTAGGGTGGAGTGTTTCATAAAAATCGTGTATTTTAAATAATTTTTCGGGAGTTTAAAATTTTAAAGAGAATTTATATTATTTTTTTTTTATATAACTGAATGGTATAATTTCTTTTTTTAATGCTGGAAATGTAATCAATAAATTTTGTCGGCAAGTCGATTTTTGGCATTTTTTTCAAACTTCAACCGCTTTGCGGCAACACTTAATATTAATTGTTACTTTTTCTATTATTTTTCCATTAATCAGCATTACAATACGCAACTATTGAGCCCTATTAGAAGTTAGTACTAAAAAATTTTCTTTTTTCGTCCTACCCTACTGTATAGGCAGCATATTCGTGCTTATAAATTCGTTGTGGACCCTGATAATTCAACTAAAACTTTAAAAAAAATTATATATCATGTTTCAGTAAGATGTGAAACAACCTTTTTTCACTATTAGGAATGTTAAATAAAAAACTTTTTTTTTCACTCCATCCTATTATGCAGTCATTTGTAGCGATTTTTTTTTATTTAAAAAAACAGTTAGAAAAAGTGGAAAGTAGGTGTTGATATGGTTTAGGTTTCCGCCTGTTTTCCCTGCTCCTTTCTAAATTCTGTTCTCACTGTTTGACTTTTTAAAAAAGATATTTTTGTTAGAAAATTATAACATAAGATCTAATTTTTTTAAAATACCTTTTGATCATTGCATGCATGCTCTTCCGCCAGTCTGTCCCTTAATATGGTCTGTAATAATTTCAGCTCGAGCAATTTTATTTTAAGAATTAATTTAAGTTAAATGCGTATTCGCGTATTTCGCTTTTTTTTCTGTACGCTTTTTTTATCCGTTTGCATGCCTGTTCTTTAGAGCTCGGTCTATTGAAATTTTAATTCTAACTTCCAGACTTTGGAATTTCTTTTATTTTAAAGAAGGTGAAACCAGATACATATACTTTAATAAAATAAATAGGCGTTTTATTACATTTGAATAAATGTAACCAAAATATGAAAAGAAAGTATTTTTACGCTGAAACGAAAAGTTATAATGCTTACTTTTTTTACTATTGCATTTAATGTATAGATACTTTGAAAATAAAAGTAAATTTATATCTTCTATATTATAAGAACAGGAAGTTCTAAAGGAACTTAAATAGCCTACTTTCTTGTTGCTTAAATACTCACTAAAATTCTTATTGGTAAATAAGTAGGTTTTTAACAGTAAAATGCCATAATAAGCGTTTCTAAACGAGATTTATACACCGTAGAAAAAGTCGCCAAACACAGCATTCACCTACAATTCAAATTTCTATAAACAAAATGAACTATTTTCATTAATTTTCTTTCCCAAATTAAATTAATATTTTTATTGTCCAATTGATTTATTTATAGTTAAAAAAATTGTTAAATATTTATTGATAACAAAAAAAACCAGGAAACTACTTCAAACTTCACTGAAGAATAAAATAATGTAAATTTAGACTAACCATAATTTTATGCAAAAAAAGTGTCCTTTCCCGCTTTCTTAGTAAAATAATATCGAACAAAGAATCCTATTTTATGAAGTCGTTAAAAACTAATTTATGACAAAAATATATTTTGCTTCAAATTTTATTGTTTATATTACTAAAGTTTCTAGTACCATTGCTGAAGTGACACAACAACGATTAAATAACTTGAAATTAAATTTCCATGCTGATTCAATGGGAAATTCCTCGACAGACAGTAGACAGATGTCCTGTCGTAAAAACAGACATACAAAAGGTATGAAAGTTAAGTCTCTGAGGTCAAACCTTTTCTAACAAAAGAGCAATTTTCAGATGTGATTAATGTAGTCATTTTGAAAGAAAGGTACAGCGGACAGACAGACGGCCATCATCATCAATTAAGTTCCTCGGCGCAACAGCCCATTACTGGGCCAAGGCCTGTCGTGTCCATTTCAGCTTTCATGACCTAGGGCTCTGGGGTGCTAGGCGTACGTCCCGGTAAGGTGGTCAGCCTCACGTGGAACTCCCAGTGTTTAGTTCCTCCCAAGCATGCTTGTTACCCATTTTATCAACTCATTCAATTGATGAAGGGATGGGTCAACCTCGCCCAATCCGGGATTCGATCCCCGGACCTGTAGGGTGGCAATGCGAAGCACTACCACTAAGCCACTGGGCCTCATCAACATCATTTACTATAAGGTTTTCTAGCGGTTACTGCAAGGTTTTCTTTCCCTTTGGTGTATTTTTACACATTTTCTGGTGCGCATCGTTACTCCATAAAACTGAAATTCGTATTTGACTCCAGTTTTATGAAGTAACGTTTCATCAAAATGTAACGCATTAAAAAAAAACATTTTCATTGATAGAAGATGCTTATATTTACTTCTATTTTTATAGAAATTTCATTTCCAACTTTAGAGGAGTTTGAGATGTTGTTTCTACAGTACATTTAATGTCTGCTTCCTACAGTAAATTAGTAGTTTATCGTAAGTACTCTAGCTCTACTAAGGTTTTCTAGCGGTTACTGCAAGGTTTTCTGGCCCTTTGGTGCATTTTTACACATTTTCTGGTGCATCGTTACTCCATAAAACTGAAATTAGTATTTGACACCAGTTTTATGAAGTAACGTTTCACCAAAATGTAACGCATTAAAAAAACATTTTCATTCGTAGAAGTTTCTTATATATTCACTTTTCTTTTTATAGAAATTTCATTTCCAAGTTCAGAGGAGTTAGAGTGTATGTAGTTTCTACAGTAGGGGAGAGTGTTGTACCTTGGGACGCTTGTACCTTGGGACACTGACAATTTCTAAGAATCTATTGACAATATTCATACATTGTTTATTTCTTATAGTAGCCTTATCCAACAGACATCATCAAAATAAAATTTAACACTAGCATCATTGAATTGATGAATTGGCGACAAAAAATAATATTTCATTACCCCAAAGTAAATATTTTTCTCATTCTAATATAATTTTTTACCTTTGTACTTATAAAAAAAAGTCAACTGCATTTTATTTTCTTCATAAAAGTGAAGATTTTAAAATATTTTGGTTATGAGAAAATAATGATAATGCATTTAGATTGGCCAATATCTTGCTTTTATTTCAACCATGTAGTGTGTTGTACCTTGGGACAGTAAAGCATATTGTATCATCATATAATGTTGAATAATTTGGACTTGCAATTTTGCTGTATAATTTAAATTATTCTTGAATTATGAAGTTTTATTTGTGTATTTCCTTGAAAAAAACAATAAAGTTTGTTTCCTGACACAAATTAGTTCAAGTGTATGACTATTGACTGAATTATAAAGTATGTCCCAAGGTACAACATCATGTTGTACCTTGGGACAGTTTATCCTCTCTACTTTAAATGAGTGGCAATTTTTTAATTTCAAGCTGCCATAATTCAAAAAAATATATTATAGAGGAATATATTGGTGTGTTGAAATGCTGCTTTGAAATTTTTATTTTGACTATAATTATCGAAGAAAAAAATTAAAATGTAAAAATTGTCCCAAGGTACAACACTCTCCCCTACATTTAATTTTTGCTGTCTACAGAAAATTAGTAGTTTATCGTAAGTACACCAAAAAAATGTTTTTTTTTTAATTTGAATAAATAATCTTAAAAACATCGATAGACAATTTGCCTTTCCCTTAACGAGGGTAAGCAAAGAGGGTGAAATTCGAGTACAACTATTGAAAATTATAATTTCTAAAAGGGTTCAAGTACCCATATGCCTTAAAAACAAGGAATTTTGTCAAATTAAAAAAAATAATATTCAACAATTCATTTACTTCCAAAATCGGGAAAATTGGGTTTTTAGTATAAAAAGAAATAAATGTTATCATGGTTCGGAGTAGGATTTGACCTGACGAGTGTCATAGCTAATATTTTTTGAAAATGGAAATACATTAGCTGCAAAATTAAATTCCTTATTAAAATTACTATCTGACTTACATTTTGCTGCTTATCTCAAAACAAGATTTACATGTTTTTACTTTATTACGAAACTTTTTTCTCCCAAGCTATTGCTTCAAAAGTTTCCAACTGTTTTACATGCACTCAGAAAGTAAATAAGAATTTTGGACATAGGTCAAAGCCATATCTTGTAATGCGTGTATTTTAAATTGAAATACAGCTATTTTTTATGGAGTAAGCTTCTTGACTACGAATGGATGTGTTTTTTTTTTACCTCAAATACTAATGAAGCATGTAAATTGGCCCATTCCACACATCTAAGAATAGTTCATGGCACAGGGGCACTTTGATTTGGAGAACCGAGGTCGATCGGGCTCGTTCACCATTGAGAGGGACGTTAAGTAGTTGCTTAGTCCAATAGAACCGGGGCCTGGATGACCGAGTGGTTTGGACCATTACGCCATCAGTCTGTGCGCTGTAACGGGTGCGGTTCAATTTCCGCCTTCGCCCTGTGTGAACTTTCTTTCTCTGTGACAGTAAAAATTCTTTCTGTCTCTGTCTTACTTGACGAAGGCTTATGAAGCTGGTTTCTGATCAAGCACGCAAGCTGGAATGTTTATGTATCTGCCCCTACCCCAATTGAGCTAACCCAAATCCCGAGTTCTGCAAATATGGTGTCGCCATCTTTAGAATTTATTTTCAAGTATCTGAAACTTAAAAGTTATAATTAAATAACATTAATGATATTCACCCTTAAATTTGGTTTTATTTTGCTGCTATGACGAATAATGCTGTTATGACGACGTTGCTGTTATGACGACTACCCAAATTAAATCAATATTTATTATCATCTGGTAAATTTATTTGTAACTCGAAGAATAATAAAATATTTATTAATACAAGAACTTGGAAATACTCCGAATTCTCATGCATGGTAAAATATTGCTTGCATGTCAAAGCAATAATCTCGCAGACGTTGTGATTTCAAAACTAATACATCAGCTGCGGTAAACTAATTATCTTTATTTTAAAGAACTAAGCATATAGTTATATTTTGTGCTCATACCATCGCCCCATATTTCTTACTGTGAATTGCTGATAATTCCTTAAACAAAGAGTGAAAATCCAATTATTATTACTAATAAAATATTAACTATATGAATAACAACTGACAAACGTAAAATATTTCATTTGGATAATATAAATACTGCAAATTTCTCGGGCTTCCAATTATTTTATTTAACTTATAACCTGTTTTAGAATAATTTGCATGCATTAAAATCAAATACCTGACTTGGTTTAAGATTTTCTTTAATAATTATTTTTTTAGAGTTCATGTTGCCAATAAATAAACTGACAGATTTGTAATTGACGAGATAGGAGAGAGAATTCTATGAAAAATTAAGTGTTAAAAATTTATTTCATGGAAATCGGCACCTGCATACTGTTTCTAAGCATAAAACCTCCAAAAACGTATTTTGTAACATTGCTTTATTAAAAAAAAAAGCTCCGTAATATTATTTATTTTAGTTTTAGGAGTTTAGGAATAACAAGAAGTTCCTAAATAACTGAAATAGCCTACTTTATTGTTACTTAAATACTTACTGAAGTTCTTATAAGAAAACAAGTAGGTTTGTAACAGTAACTGTCACTGAAAACCATTCTACACAAGATTTACAAACACAACTAAACAAATTCGCAAACACAGCATCCAGTTCTAATTTAAAATTTAAAACTCAAAAACTTTTTTTTTTAAGTCCTTTAAAACAATTATATTTATCGTCTGGTAAATTGATTCGCAATTAGAAGAATAATTAAATATTTATTAATGAACCATAAATTACACTATAGAAAAATTGGTTCTGTAAATTAAAACTGGCCAGACTTTTATGCATAAAATATAATGCATTGTTGTTTTCTTAGTAAACAAAAATGAATAATCAAAGAATTACATTGTGCTACATTTTATCGACGTCATTTCACGCTTATATTTGAAAAAAAAAGATGCTTCAAACATTATTTTTAAATAAATAAAGTTTATCATGCCTATGGTTGGATGAGGCAACAACGATATAAACGGCTCGAAATTAAATTTCAATGCTAATTCAACGTGTCATTCGTTGACAGTTAGGAGACAAATATCCATCCTAGCGTTCAGACCATAGACATAGAAAAACCGTGCGCTATGGCACCCTATCTGGAGGGGAAACGGAGGATCAAAATCTGTTTCCTTTGAACATCTAAACATAGCGGCCAGTTAAGTAGAAAATGACAGTACTAAAATTGCGATATTTGTAAAAGCTGTTAACTTGGAGCTGGTGGATCTTTTTTGTAGACGTGGATTGCACTTTTGTGATTCTTAAATCAGGATCATTTTTTGGATAGTTCTATTTCTATTCAGTGAAATAATTTTAATGTCAGACTCAATTTTGCATTACATTTTATGATTGGTTAGGCTTAACGATGAATATATAATCAATAATTCCACAAATTATCAATAAACAAATGTGTAAATTTTCGGTTACTTAATAATATTGTTTTAGCCCCCTCGGTGGCTGAATGATTAGTGTACTAGCCTTTGGAGCTGCTGAGGTCGGGTTCGAATCCTGGTCAGGCATGGATGTTTGTGACTGTCAATAAATATTGTTATTTGTCTATGTGTCTATATGTTGTCTATGTAAAATATTGCTTGCATGTCAAAGCAATAATCTCGCAGACGTTGTGATTTCAAAACTAATACATCAGCTGCGGTAAACTAATTATCTTTATTTTAAAGAACTAAGCATATAGTTATATTTTGTGCTCATACCATCGCCCCATATTTCTTACTGTGAATTGCTGATAATTCCTTAAACAAAGAGTGAAAATCCAATTATTATTACTAATAAAATATTAACTATATGAATAACAACTGACAAACGTAAAATATTTCATTTGGATAATATAAATACTGCAAATTTCTCGGGCTTCCAATTATTTTATTTAACTTATAACCTGTTTTAGAATAATTTGCATGCATTAAAATCAAATACCTGACTTGGTTTAAGATTTTCTTTAATAATTATTTTTTTAGAGTTCATGTTGCCAATAAATAAACTGACAGATTTGTAATTGACGAGATAGGAGAGAGAATTCTATGAAAAATTAAGTGTTAAAAATTTATTTCATGGAAATCGGCACCTGCATACTGTTTCTAAGCATAAAACCTCCAAAAACGTATTTTGTAACATTGCTTTATTAAAAAAAAAAGCTCCGTAATATTATTTATTTTAGTTTTAGGAGTTTAGGAATAACAAGAAGTTCCTGAAACTGAAATAGACTTTATTGTTACTTAAATACTTACTGAAGTTCTTATAAGAAAACAAGTAGGTTTGTAACAGTAACTGTCACTGAAAACCATTCTACACAAGATTTACAAACACAACTAAACAAATTCGCAAACACAGCATCCAGTTCTAATTTAAAATTTAAAACTCAAAAACTTTTTTTTTAAGTCATTTAAAACAATTATATTTATCGTCTGGTAAATTGATTCGCAATTAGAAGAATAATTAAATATTTATTAATGAAAAACCATAAATTACACTATAGAAAAATTGGTTCTGTAAATTAAAACTGGCCAGACTTTTATGCATAAAATATAATGCATTGTTGTTTTCTTAGTAAACAACAAGAAGTTCTTAAAGAACTAAAATAGCCTACTTTTCTGTTACTTAAATACTTACATTTTTTTACGGGAAACAACTAGGTCCGTAACAGCAAGTGTCACCTACAACCGTTTCTACATTAAATTTTTACACATTAGGAATAAATTTCACTAAACACAGCATCCAGCTATAATTTAAAGTTCCGAAATAAATTATTTTCGTTAATTTCTATTGCAAATAAAATAAATATTTCTTATCGTCGGCATAATTTATTTGCAGTTGTAAATAAATATTTAATTATTCGTAGAACAAAAACATAAGATACTCTTAAAATAGGAGATGTAAATTAAAACTCATCAGGATTATACAAAAAAAATATGCCTTGCCACTTACTTAGTAAACAAATAATAAACAATCAAATAATTACATTCCCGACGTCATTCTAAACTGATTTATAACCAAAATAAATTTTGCTTCAAATAATATTATTTTTAAATGAATAAAGTTTCTCTTGCCATTGTTGGGTTGGCAACAGCGATTTAAATGACTCGAAATTGAATTTCAATGCTAATCCAATGGGAAATTCGTAGACAAATAGTAGATTTATGTCCATCCTATCGTACACACAGACAAAAAGTATGAAAGTTGGGTTTCTGAGGTTACCTTTCTAATAAAAAAAGAATTTTTATGATCGGATTGATAGAACCGATTTTGAAAGGGGGGTACGGACAGACGGACAGACAGACGGACGGACATCGACAGCATGTCAATACCTACTTTTTCATTTTTTTAATTCTTTCGAATTAAAAAAAGAAAAGTAGGCTAAAAATGAAAAATCAAAGAATCACAATGCGTTGCATTTTATCGACGTCATTTCACTCTTATATTTGAAAAAATAAAAGATGCTTCAAATATTATTTTTAAATAAATAAAGTTTATTATGCCTATGGTTGGATGTGGCAACAACGATATAAATGACTCGAAATTAAATTTCAATGCTAATTCAACGTGTCATTCGTTGACAGTTAGGAGACAAATATCCATCCTAGCGTTCAGACCATAGAGATAGAAAAACCGTGCGCTATGGCACCTTATCTAGAGGGGAAACGGAGGGTCAAAATCTGTTTCCTCTGAACATCTAAACATGGCGGCCAGTTAAGTAGAAAATGACAGTACTAAAAATGCGATATTTTTAGAAGCTGTTAACTTGGAGCTGGTGGATCTTTTTTGTAGACGTGGATTGTACTTTTATGATTCTTAAATCAGGATCAATTTTTGGATAGTTCTATTTCTATTCAGTGAAATAATTTTAATGTCAGACTCAATTTTGCATGACATTTTATGATTGGTTAGGCTTAACGATGAATATATAATCAATAATTCCACAAATTATCAATAAACAAATGTGTAAATTTTCGGTTACTTAATAATATTGTTTTTGACTCACAAAAGGAAATTCGAAATATTAGCAGTTATCAACTAGAATCAACTCAACAATCATGATTCTAAAAAAGAACAATTTTAGTAATGATTTTTTCTACTCCAATCGCCGCCATGTTTAAGTGATGCTTCGGCACAAAATTCACTCTTGTTTCACTATTACGTTTTCCCTCTAGTTAGTGCCACACCGGTGGCTCAATAGTTAGGAGCTTCTGGGGTCGGGTTCGAGTCCCGGTCAGGCATGGATGTTTGTGACCGTCAATAAATATTGTTATTTTTCTATGTGTATTTCCCTTCTTTGTGAATGTTGATATTCGTTTTGTGTCTGTCCCACTTGACGAAAGCTTATAAGCGGTTCTCTGAGCAAGCACACAAGCAGGAATATATATGTACCATCATTCCTCTAGAGATAGTGTGTGATAGCGCACGGTTTTTCTATCTCTATGGTTCAGACAGTCAAAAAGTATGAAAATGGGTTTCTAATGCCATTTCTATCTAAAACAAAGTTTTTAAAATCCTATCGATAGAGATTCAGTGACTGAGAAGTATTACTTGCTTTCCACCAAAGCTCAAGGTTCTGGTTATGTAATATGAGGTTCAAATTTGTAAAGAGAGCCTTCTTGATGGTGTTACAAAAAAAGAGGGGGGGGGGAACGATACTCAGTTCTGGGGCATGTGTCGAGTCTGCAACTACTTGATTGTCGATAAAGCTGTTACGGTGAGGAAAAAGGATCCGTGGATGGAACAGTATTTAGAAGGGGGTTACGGATAAACAGACGGTTATCGTCAGCATTTCAATACCGCTCATTTTTTAATTCTTTCGAATTAAAAAAGAAGTAGGCTTAAAATGGTCAATCTAAACTTCAATTAAAAAAATGCTTTTTGAATACTTAGTTCAATTGTGTATATCGTGGCTTGGGTAGAACAGTAATGGCTCCGTATTTAATATAAAAATTGGGAACTAATTTTTGGGGGGAATTAATCTCTATGGAAACTACAAGTACTACACAAATTCTTAAAGAAAATTAAATAAGACAAAAGTAAGAACATAAATTTCACGCCAAACAATACTATTTTGATTCAAAATACAAAATTATTTTACAACTTTCTTTTACTACTTTGTATTTTCGAATATCGCCATGGAAACTATATGATGTCATGAAATTCACTCGTTGATAGAAATACTTTTTTGCATGTTATTATAAAAAACATTGTAAGCAAGCACGTGCCAAATAATACTTTATTAAGCTCTTGTCATTATTTCACCCAACCTATGGTCTTGTGAAATTAAAGCAACTCGCTTAATAAAGTATTATTTTCGGCACTAGTTGCTTAAATAACTATTGAGGGATCTTTACTAAATGTGACATTCATCAGTTCATAGTTTGGAAAAAAGGAATATACTGCCAGATAAACTTTCGAATAGTTCAAGCTGAAACAAACTTCGAGTTTCTGCTAACAAATGTACAGAAATGTTATATGGAAAACAACGAGCTTCTTTTTAAGAGTGTACAATATTCTTTAAATTAATTTTCCATTGTATAAGATTGTGATCTTTGTAAAACCCAAATTAACTTATATAGTTTTGTTAACCAATTAAATTGTTTTTAACGCAATAAATATAAATGCTATTTTATTTTTTTTAGATTGTATACTGGAAAATCGATTTGCATCAAATGAAACGTATAAACTGCCATTGACGTTAGGGACATGCCAGGCCGAAACACCAAGCGTTCCAAAATAAAAGCTCAAAGAAAACAAGTACAAGAAAAACACAAGCTAAAAGAAACAGAAACAAGCCGCAACGAAAAAGAGGGACTCAAATCGAACGAAGGTGGAAACGAGAAAGTTGCCAAAAACAAGGACTCTTTAGAAGAAGGGATTGTGAATGAAGATAATAAATCAACGACGGATCAATCTAGAATAGCTGAAAAACCTGCTGATTCTCATAAAAACAACAGCAAACAAACAGAGGGACACAAATCAAATGAAGGAGTTAAAGAAAAAACGGACAAAAACAAGGATTCTGTAGAAGAAGGGACTGTGAATAAAGATAATAAATCAACAACGGATCAATCTAGAATAGATGAAAAACCTGCTGATCCTCATCAAAACAACAGCAAACAAACAGAGGGACACAAATCAAATGAAGGAGTTAACGAAACAACGGACAAAAACAAGGATTCTGTAGAAGAAGGGATTGCGAATGAAGATAATAAATCAACAACGGATCAATCAAGAATAGCTGAAAAACCTGCTGATTCTCATCAAAACAACAACAAACAAAGAGAGGGACACAAATCAAATGAAGGAGTTAACGAAACAAAAGACAAAAACAAGGATTCTGTAAAAGAAGGTATTGTGAATGAAGATAATAAATCAACAACGGATCAATCTAGAATAGCTGAAAAACCTGCTGATTCTCATCAAAACAACAGCAAACAAACAGAGGGACACAAATCGAATGAAGGAGCTAACGAAACAACAGACAAAAACAAGGATTCTGTAGTAGAGGGGACAGAGAATGAATCTAATAAATCAACAGTTGGTCAATCTAGAATAGCTAAAAAACCTAATGATTCTCATCGAAGCAACAGCAAACAAACAGAGGGACACAAATCAAATGAAGGAGTTAACGAAACAACGGACAAAAACAAGGATTCTGTAGAAGAAGGGATTGCGAATGAAGATAATAAATCAACAACGGATCAATCAAGAATAGCTGAAAAACCTGCTGATTCTCATCAAAACAACAACAAACAAAGAGAGGGACACAAATCAAATGAAGGAGTTAACGAAACAAAAGACAAAAACAAGGATTCTGTAAAAGAAGGTATTGTGAATGAAGATAATAAATCAACAACGGATCAATCTAGAATAGCTGAAAAACCTGCTGATTCTCATCAAAACAACAGCAAACAAACAGAAAGACACAAATCGAATGAAGGAGTTAACGAAACAACAGACAAAAACAAGGATTCTGTAGTAGAGGGGACAGAGAATGAATCTAATAAATCAACAGTTGGTCAATCTAGAATAGCTAAAAAACCTAATGATTCTCATCGAAACAACAGCAAAGAAAGAGAGGGACACCTATTGAATGAAGGTGCAAACGAAAAAGCAGCCAAAAACAAAAGGGTAATTGAGAATGAAGATAATACATCAACAACTGATCAATCTGAAAAATATAAAAATTCTAATGATTCTCATCAAAGCAACAACAATGAAAAAGATGGACACAAATCGAATGAAGAACTAAACGAGACATCGTCCAAAAATAAGGAACCTGTTGAAAAGGGGGCTGAGAATGAAGATAAGAAGTTAACACCTGATCAATCTAAAAATTCTGATGTCTCTACTTATTCGCATCAAAACAACTGCAAAGAAAACGAGGGACTCGAATTGGACGAATGTATAATTCAGACAGCAACCAAAAACAAAAATTCTCTAGAAGAGAGGATTGGGAATGAAGATAATAAATCAGCAACTGACCTATCTAGAATAGCTGGAAAAAAACCTACAGATTTTTATCAAAATAACTGCAAAGAGAAAGAGGGACTCCAATCGAATGAAGGCTTAAGCGTGACAGCAGCCAAAACCAAGGCTTGTGTAGAAGAGTTGATAGAGAATGAGAATAGATATAGAGCTAATAAATCAACAATTGGTCAATCTGGAATAGCTGAAAAACCTAATGATTCTCATCGAAACAACAGCAAAGAAAGAGTGGGACACCTATCGAATGAAGGTTTAAACAAAACATCAGTTGAAAACAAGGATACTGTAGAACGGGGAATTGAGAATGAAGATAATGCATCATCAACTAATCAATCTGGAAAAGATGAAAATTCAAATGATTCTCATCAAAGCAACTTCAAAGAAGAAGATGGAAACAAACAAAAGATGCATGAATGTTCAAATGAGGCAACATCTTCAATCAAAGTACTCATGAAAACCAGGAATGAATGTGGAGGATACATATCAACCCCTGACGAATATAAAAATGATGAAATCGATGGCGATTCTCATGAAAAGATGAGCGAAGATAAATTTAATGGCAAATCTGAAAAAGTTGGACGAAATAAGTGGACAATTATTCAACCCTTTCAAATTGATAGTGAACAAATAAGTAGTAGTAAAAGAACTAATAAGGAAAACAAAAAATTAAAAGAGGGTCATTTGTTAAATAAAAGCCGAAATTTAAAAACAACAAGATTGAAGGATACTGAGGAAAGTGGAAATGAAAAGGAGAAAAAGAAGGCGGCGGAGGAAAATGTAGAAGCAACAACATCCAAAAATAAGGATTTTATAAAGGGAAGAATTGAAAATAAAAAAGAAGAAAAATCAAAACCTGCTGAATTTAGAAGGGCTGAACTCTCGAAAGTATTCCATGGAAAGAACAGGAAAGAAATGGTAAGAGGCAAATTGAATAAAAGTGAAAGTTTGATGACATCAAATGATATAAACCTTGTAAAAGGGGAGTCTGAAAATGAGGTTAAAAAAACAATATCTAAGGAATTAAGTAAGGCTAGTTTTTCTGAAACTACTCATAACAAGAACAAAATACAAAATGAAGCACAAAAAAGTAATAAAAATTTATGTAAGACAATACATGAAATCAAGGAGATTGTGAAAATGGACACAGAATACAAAGTAGGAAAACCAGCTCTTGATGAATCCATAAGCATCAAACTCTTTAGTGATCCTCACAAAAATGAAAGCAACGAAAACGATGTAAACAAATCAAATGAAACTGCTAGTGAGACAGTATCAGAACCCAAGGAGCATGTGCGAAGAGGCATTGAGAATGAAAAAGAGAAATCAACGCCTGATCCACCTAGAAGTGCTACTGATTCTAATCAAAACAACAGCAACGGAAAAGATGAACAGGAACCAACTGTTCTTGAGAGTGGGACAGCATCTGAAGCGAAGGAGCTTGTAAAAATGGAGATTGAAAATGAAAAAACGGAATCCACACCTGATAATTTTGAATGTAATGAACTCTCTAACACGTTTCATGAAGAGTACAGCAAAGAAAAAGAGGGACGCAAATTGTTTAAAAATGTAAGTGACATATTATCAGAGATCAACGAGATTTTGAGAAAAATGATTGAAAGTGAAGAAATGAAATCCAAACCTGATCAATTTGAAAGTGATGAACTCTTTAGCACTCCTCATGAAGAGCGCAGAAATGACAAAGAGGGACATAAGTTGAATGCAATTATTAAAAATCAAGAAATGGAATTCACACCAGATGATTCTGAAAAGGATGAACTCTCTTGCATTCCTAATGAAGAGTGCATTACTGAAACAGAGGGACAAAAATTGTTTGAAAGCATAAGTAAGACAACATCTGAAAAAAAGGAGCTTGTGAAAATAGGTATTGAAAATCAAGAAACGAAATTCACACCTGATGATTCTGAAAAGGATGCACTCTCTTGCATTCCCAACGAAGAGTGCATTATTGAAAAAGAGGTACACAAATTATTTGAAAGTGTAAGAGAGACATTGTCAGAAATTAAGGAGATTTTGATAAAAATGATTGAAAGCGAAGAAATGAAATTCCAACCTGATCAATTTAAAAGTGATGAACTCTCTCGCAGTCCTTGCCAAGGGTGCAGCAATGAAAAAACTTTACAAAAATCGAATGAAAGTGTAAATGAGACAAATTCGGAAAGCAAGTTGCTTGTAGAAATGGAACTTGAGCATGAGGAAAAGAAATTATCTCGTGATGAATCTAGAAAATCTGAACACCTTACTTATTATCCTCAAAACATCAGAAGAGAAAGAGAAGCACACAAATCTAGGGGAAGTGTAAGTGAGAAAAGACTAAGAAATGAGGACCTTGTGGAAAAGGTTAATAAAAGTGAAAAAGAGAAATTTGGTAAAGAAGATATGGATAAAATAATTCATAATAAAGATACATTAAAGATTAATGAACATAAAGGTACTAAACTTCAAATTGAGCAACAAAATTTTGACCCAAAACAAAAAGAAGGAGTTGCTCTCCTGTTAAATGAAGAGGAAAATTGTGCATCACCCAAGAGTATGGCGAATTCAAATACAATGGAAGAAGTTGAATCATTGGCTGATAATAAAAGTTACACAGGACAGTCTACAGCCCAACAAAATTATAGGAAGCACTCAGAAGAACAAATGGATCATATGCCAAACGAGACTAAAATAGAGATATTACTAAATAATATTAAGGAAAGGGAAAATGATACTAAAAATGAAGATTCTAGATCTTCGCCTGATGAAAATAGCGAAAGTTCAAGCAACCTGAAAAGTCGATTCACACACTTAGAAAAACAAAAGCTACAACTGCTGTATGAAAATGAAGCCCAGAAGTTACAAATAAATATCGAGATTGCAAAAGAAAAGTTTGAAAATAATGGAAATATATCCTATCTTGATGAAAATAGTGATTGTAAACAAAACTGTGAACAGAGTTCTTTATCCACCATATCAAAAGAGCAAGAGGGACACTTGACCACTGAAATTGAAATTCAAAAATATCCGATTCATTTAGAAAGTGAAGAGAATAAAGTTGAAAGTGATCAATCCTCAACGCATGAAACTAACGATTTTGAACAATCCACTGAGCAACCATCTCCTCCGACAAAAGAACAAGGAGGAAACAAGCTAAATACCAAAGAAAATACAAAGAAACCAAATGATGTTGTGATTAAGGAAAAATGTGTAGAAAATAAAGAATATAAGACCATGCCTGGTGAAAATCATCTGTGTGAAAGATTTAGTGGTATTGTAAAGGACTCAGGACTGCAAGACAATCACATGTCGGATGACATGAAAAATGATACAATACCAAATAATATGGAGAGTGGACGAAAATGCATCAATATTGAAGAAAATCAAATTTTAATTGATGAAAATAAGGAATATAAGACTATGTCTGATGAAAATCATCTGTGTGAAAGATTTAGTGGTATTGTAAGGGACTCAGGACTGCAAGACAATCACATGTCGGATGACATGAAAAATGAGACACCACCAAATAATATGGAGAGTGGACGAAAATGTATCAATAATGCAGAAAATCAAATTTTAATTGATGAAAATAAGGAATATAAGACCATGCCTGATGAAAATCATCCGTGTGAAAGATTTAGTGGTATTGTAAAGGACTCAGGACTGCAAGACAATCACATGTCGGATGACATGAAAAATGAGACAACACCAAATAATATGGAAAGTGGACGAAACTGCCTCAATAATGAAGAAAATCAAATTTTAATTGTTGAAAATAAGGAATATAAGACCATGCCTGATGAAAATCATCCGTGTGAAAGATTTAGTGGTATTGTAAAGGACTCAGGACTGCAAGACAATCACATGTCGGATGACATGAAAAATGAGACAACACCAAATAATATGGAAAGTGGACGAAACTGCCTCAATAATAAAGAAAATCAAATTTTAATTGTTGAAAATAAGGAATATAAGACCATGCCTGATGAAAATCATCCGTGTGAAAGATTTAGTGGTATTGTAAAGGACTCAGGATTGCAAGACAATCACATGTCGGATGACATGAAAAATGGAACAACACCAAATAATATGGAGAGTGGACGAAAATGCATCAATAATGAAGAAAATCAAATTTTAATAGATGAAAATAAGGAATATAAGACTATGTCTGATGAAAATCATCTGTGTGAAAGATTTAGTGGTATTGTAAAGGACTCAGGACTGCAAGACAATCACATGTCGGATGACATGAAAAATGAGACAACACCAAATAATATGGAGAGTGGACGAAAATGTATCAATAATGAAGAAGATCAAATTTTAATTGATGAGAATCATACCACATCACTTCAAGGCGTCCAGTCAAACCTGTATGTTAAGAATTGTAACGTTGAACCTTCTAGTGTGCAACAGATTCATGCAACAGAATCACAAGAAGAAAATGGACACATACCGCATGAAAAGGAAAATGAGAAGTCAATAAAACCCAAGGAAAGCATAAAAAGCCAAGAAAAATCATTGACTTTTAAAAATAGCGATGCTGAGCAATCTATTTTACCTAAGAATCAGGCGAATTACACAGAAGAACAAACGGAGCTCTTTCCAGATGATAATGAAATTCAAAATTTTATATTTAATACTTTTATAAGAAGTTCATTAAAATATCTAAAAATAAAAGAAAATAAAGCTATTTCGTTCAAAAATTTGGAAGATAAAACACCAATTGATGAAAATAATAGTGATGTTCAACTATCTAGTGACGAAGAGCCTTTACACATACTTAATGACATAAAAAATCAACCCTCCCCGAATTCAATTAAAAATCTGAAAAATAATATTGAAAACGTCGATAGTAAATACGAGCAAAACAGAAATGAAATACAATTCAGTGACCAGCAAACTCACATCACAGACACGAAAGTACAGGAGAAACATAAGCCGGAATGCTGTGAAAAAACTACATCACCAAATAACGCAGATAACAAAAGAAGAAATGTTGCAAATGATGATTTCAGTTGTTGCGAAAAATCGAGTGAACATCCAACTCCTTCTGGAGAATCAGAAGACCACGAGGAAAACATTCCGGATGACGATGGAAATCCGACATTGCAAAACGATGTGAAGAGCTTGGGACAAAATGTTTCAAATGAGAACGACGAATCTGCGCTCGAATATGGCAGTTACGTTAAACAATCGATTGGGTGCCAAACTCAACCTGAAGTCTTAGAAGAACCAAGAGAAAACATTAAAGTTTTAAAAGAAAATCAGAAAGTACAGAAAAATATGGAGAGTGTACGACTAAATGAGGAAAACAAATTTGCGAATATTGATAACATTTGTGGAGAAGAAAAGAATATACCAAATCAAGACCAAAATGCTGACATAGCAAATGAAGAAAATCAATCTTCGCTGAATAATATGGAGATTGCAGAATGCAATAAATTTAGTGAAGTAAAACTGTCTACTGACCAAACATCTCAAACGACACAATCTGAAGAGAAAGTTAGAGATTCTGCAAATGAAAGAGAAAATCAAACTGAAAGTGACAATCATGCATCAATGCGAAATTCGAAAACAGAAGAAAATATACCTAAGCGTACAAAACCATTATCTGAGGAAGACAAAAGTAAAAGAGATAAAAGTAAAAAATGGACCAGAATCGAGCCATATATTAAAAATGAAACCAAGAAGAAAAATTATGAAAATGAAAGCAAGATTCAAAATCTTCTGCGTACCAAGCAGAAGGCTGACGAGCGGAAAGTTGAAGAAACGTTTAGTAATAAACCTTTAATGCGTGAACAAAAACCATTTAATATAGAAAAGGAATCGCAGCTTTCGCCTGAACCAGTGCACAATCACGAGGAGAGGGAGCATCAGGACTCGGTGCTACCCTCACAACCGGTAATCGGCACAAAATCGAAAGAAAAACAAACACTAATTCAGAAAGATTTGGAACACAACGAGTATTTATGCAGTGAGCAAAAAGAAGATTTTCCTAAAGAAGACTGTATTTCAGTTAATGAAAATAAAGAACTTTCTCTTGATTCCTTATCAGAAGAAAACATAACACTTACTCATAACATTTCTGCTAGCGAATTACTATTTCACCCAATAAACGTGACTGAGTACCTTTCAGGTTTGACAAGCTCTGGAATTGATCACAAAAATGAAACAGAAATATTAGAAGCTAATCATGAGCAATCGTTCCAGCCATCCAACCAGTCACCACGTTCTCCATTCAATGTGGAAGATACAGATAATATTAAAAGTTTGGCGACCCAACATTTCTCAGAAACAAATTACAACAAGGATTTAGAAGATTCTAGAAGAGTCTCCAGAAGAGTTTTGCTAAAGCCTAGAAAAAGAAACAAAAGGCATAAAAAATTTGATGATTCTCTCGAGTCCAAAATAGTACCTAGTATGCAGCCAAACTCAGAAGAGGATTTAATTAAACATTTTAAAAATGAAGTAAGTGAATCTCTAGTTGACAGTGAAGACATGACTTCAAAACCTAAATTTGACCAAAAACAAGACGAACTCCTCTATCCAGAATTAAATGTATTTGCTGATGTAAAAAGAACAAAAACAGAATCGGTAGAATCGGAAAGCTTGTTAAAACAACAAAATCAAGCTGAAAAAGTTAAAGCTTATCAGACTGAGGAAAATTTTTCCAATAATGAGGAAACTATGGTAAACAAAAGTATTGACAGCAATATCAACCAAATTCCTAATTCCTTAATCTCTAATACTTTGGAAACTTCACTATTTCCTTCATTTAATACAGACTCATTCACGAAAAGGAGGGATGTTTCTACCAATACTGATAAAAAGTATGAAATACAATCATTTCCTAAAGGTATTTTCAAAAAATCAGCTTTGATTGAACGCAAATCAAAAATAAGAAATTTCATTCGCCCTCCTACTTTTAGATATGAAGATGCTACAAATGCGTATCCACCTGATATAGAAATTCCTGAAACCCAAGTAAACCAACAAAACAATAAAACTGTTTCAGAAGAAATACATTCAATTAATAGACAAATATGCAAAACGTCTTCAATTGAATCCATAATTGATGAAGTTTGCAGCATTTTTTCTCAACAAAGCATCGATGATTCAAAAGACTTTGAAAGTAATCCTCAGAAAACATGCAATGGCTTTCAATATGCAGTTTTTAATAGAAAGGTTATCGAGTCTCCGATTGTTAATTACGAAGTAAAAGAAGCATCAACTAAGAATATCAAGGAATTTGTTTCAAAACTCGATGAACAAGTGACTGCAACATCACTACCTAGGAATCGAGGAAAAGCTAAAGCTCAGGAATATACGTTCTTGCCATTATCATCAACAGCCAAATACCCCGATTTTACAAGAGATTCTCCGAATTTTCGTAGTGGACTTTTTGAACGAAAACAGAGAAGTGAAATGAATGCGAATAACACACACTCCTTTTTTGAGAAAGGAACACAATTAGATCAAACACCAAAAATAATAGATCAGAATTATTATTCGAATTCAGCAGAAGCTGCTGAAATTTCAAATGTAAAATCAATGGAATCGCTTACTCTTGAAAATCGAGCACCGATTCCCAACACTACGAATCCGTTTCTCAGCGCATACTCACAGCAAGATCAAGGCAAAAAATGTGAGGCAAAAAATATGTCTTCCCCAAATTGTTCCAAGCATGCAAACCAAGGAGTTGCTACACAAATATCAAACAAAGTCGGTGACATCACAGGTGATTTTAAACCACTAAGTCGAACCGAAGGAGTGATGGTTCAGCAAGGAAACTTAATGTTCCAGTGTGCATTGAACGAAAAATCAAAATGTCGTTTAAAATTTTCATCGGAATCAAATTCAACGAACACTTCAGATCCCGAGTTATTTAAGTATAGTCTTGTCTTTGAAAGAGATGCCTTTAAGAAAGGAAGATACTAAAATTCGGTTTTCTATCAATGTTTTTTTTAATCACACATTTTATCTGGCATTGTAAGAAGATTTTATGTAAACATTAAATTACTTACTTAAAAAAAGATATGGTAGTTTTGAAATCTATGAATGATTCAACATGAATCAGTTTTAAATTAATTTAGCCATAAGAAAATTATAACTTGGATTCATTGATTTTCTATAAAATACCCTAGTTTTAAATAGTTAAAAAATCTTAAGATTTTAAAATTGTATAAAATAGAACACAACCATATAAAAACCAAGGTTCCAAAAAAGCAAGTGTTAAATGAAATTGTTACTCGAATTTGAATTTAATTTAGTAACTGAAGACTGTTAGCTGTTTCGAAAAATGTCTATTAAAAAGGCTATTTACATGTTTGTAATTATTGTTTTTATTAGTTTTTATTAAAATTTTAGAAAATTAAAATTTACTTCGTTTGCAAAAAGGTATTGTAATTCCTTTTCATTTCTTCTTTGCCCAAATAACATGCATTCTTGTACTTTTCTCCATAGTTATTGAATCTATAAATTATTGTGCATACATTATAAAGTTTTGATTGAAAAATTCAATATGTTAGTTATTTCAATATTCCGCTTACTGTGCGCACTTTTATGTAACCTTTTTCTCTACTTTCTAGATATTATCATATAAAAGTGTCCATATGTTTAAATAGCAGAATAAGTTTTCTGTGTAAGCGTACTTTAATGCAATCTTTTTTCTCCATTTTCTAGATATTATCATATATGGAAGTATTTATATATTTAAATAAGATAACAAGTTTAAAAACTATGGTTTTTAGGTTGTAGTGTTTTACCTGAAGATATTATAAGATCTAAATATTATATTACAGGTATTACATTTCTCTATACTTCATCATTTGTCGTGCCATATTTTATTTTTGAGCAAATCAAGTTTTCTGTATTTTTGGAAAGCCAGATTTGTTTTGTTTTATAAAATTATAAAAAAGTCAATATATCACTTTATAAGTGCTGAAATGTTTGTAAAAGTATTTGTTATAACAAAAAATTATGATTTTTTCTAAAATTATTAACTGATATGTAATGCTATTTGAACATAGTAAACGTCATTGACATTGAGTAATTTTCAATGTATTAATCATTCAATATAATGCAAGCCAATGTTTTTCATACAATAGATTTTTAAAAAAATATATAATGAAGGCCAAGGATGGACATAATAAATAGGTAAAGCACAAAGTAAACTGCAATAACTGAACAAATGACTTGGACCATTGTTGCAAATACTCAACAACTCTAACCTACATTTGGGATGGGGCCTGGAAGGCCTAGTGGTTAGCATCGTAGGCCAGCAGTTTGCGCGCTGTAAACGTTGCGGGTTCAATTCCCGCTTTCTCCCTGGGTGTACTTCCTTTCTATGTGACAGTAAAAACTCTTCCTGTGTCTGTCTTACTTGACGAAGGCTTATAAGTGGATCTCTGATAAAGCACACAAGCCGGAATATATATGCACCTACACTCTTAAACCAAAAGAGTGAAATCCACTCCAGTTGGAGAAGTGCATTTTCGGCACTGGAAAGGTGTGGATATTAACCCAGACTGAGTTAAAATCCCTCGTTTGGAGTGATCCTGTCGGAGGTTTAACACACAAAGGATCCACTCCTTTCGGAGAACTGCATTTTCAAGACTGGAGGAGTGAAAATTACTCAGATTGAGTTAAACTCTCTCGTTTGGTTTAAGAGTGTACCCTACCTTACCCAACCTACATGAAAATATTATAAAATACTTACTTTTTCGGAGCCGAAATGTTCCAATTCATTGTTGTGGTTACTGCAGCAGTTTACCCTCCCATGGGAGAATTGCGAGGGTCAACTTCACGTCCCTTATGCTCTTCGCTCCAGAAGTACACATACGTGCACCCTCGTAGAATTCATTTCACAACTCCAGTTTCCAATTTTTCCTTAAGGCTGATCGTCACCCCCATTCCCCGTCCCCCTTCGATCGGACTTGCTAATGGTAAGTCTATGGGGGGGAAATGTTTTTGCTCCAAAAAAAGCAAAGAAATTATAGGAATATTTTGATGCGGTTTTTTTTAATTCCTTGACTTGACTTATGACTTTCTTGGTGGGGGGGCAAGATCGCCAAGCACTGCGACTTCAAGTCTATTTTTAATTCCTAAAACTCCAATAAAGGTGTGCTTTTAGAGGTTATTTTTTTAAAAACGTTATTTACTTTTTTTTAATCGAAAAAAATTTAGATTAAAAAAATAAATAGCGTTTTTAAAAAAATAACCTCTAAAAGCACACCTTTATTGGAGTTCAATGAATTTTAAAAAGAAACGCATCAAAATATTCCCATAATTTCTCTGCTTTTTTTGGAACAAAAACCATTTTTCCCCATAGACTTACCATTAGCAAGCCCGATCGAAGGAGGACGGGGAATGGGGGTGATGAGCAGCTAGTTTACAATATAATACTGACGTTTTATATTGTAAACTAGAATATCCAAGTTTCCCAAAAGTAACAATACGGAAGCAGCTGATTTATTGATTGTATTAAAAAAAAATGACGACTAAGGTATTGCAAAATATTTTTTTTATCTCAAATTACACTAAATTGACGTAATACTCAACAATTGTTAAATGTTTCAAAAAATTTTAATTTTATAAAACATACTTCTGAATATACATATAACTGATATTAAGATTATATAAATATTAAATATTAAGATTCTTAAATTAATTAAAAAGTTCTACATTATTCTCTAATTTCCGAGATCTCCGTGAATCCGATGCGTGAGCCACTTGATGAAAATCAAGGGAAAACAGGTTTCTTCACACCAGTTTAGGCGATTACTAGGTATCTTCTCCAAGCAGACCTGATGCGGACTGGTTCAGTCTATGAAGATGTTTTTCCCCATGACTCTTCATTAATAAAGATACTATATATTTATTTTAAAACTATGCAAAATTTAATTGTAAACATTTTAAACATTGAAAAAGAAATTTTTAATACTGATGTCAAGTAGTGGGTACAACGGACAGTTCAGTGTCAAATAAGAGCTTCAACTGCAAGACTCACTTTCTACAAAATGTAGCCTCGACTCCATGTTATGTGTGAGCTTTATAAAAATCAGGTTTGGCAGTAATTGTGTTCAAATATGTTCCACAATAAGTGAAATTATGTGTATTTCATTATTTTGAACTGCGAATCCTAGTTTAAAATTATTTTTGAAAAATCTTAAAACCTTAGCCTGGTATTTATGATCATCCTTGTATAATTTTTGACGCGTTATGTTGTGTGTGCGTACTTTATTTCATTTGTTTATTGAATTATAAGCTAATTACTTAGAATATAAGTGTTATATCATGGTTGTGAAATTGTTTGACAAATTTGATTTATTTGTAAAATTGCTGTGATACATCACCATTTAACTAATTGTATATTTTATTTTGTTTGAAAATTGTGTTCTTCATTTCACAATTATCAATAATTCAAATTAGTTTCATATTTTAAGTTTTATGTCATTTTTTATCAATTTATTGTCTAATTGATTCCAATAAAAAAGTTAAATGAAAGTTCTATAAACGAGCTCTTAGAATTTTGTTTAAACAAATTACAATATTTTCTAACCTTTTTAATTGGCTTTTTCAATACAATGGAGTTTTTGTAAAATATTTATTTATTATAAATTTGAACATCGTTATACATTAAATTGGATTTTTGTTTTAAAATATTGTGTTTTTATTTCACAGATAAGAACAGATTCGAGTTATTTTGAATTGTCGTAAATACTGAAAACTGTCTGCATTTAATATCCCTAAACGTAATTTAAGGAAAAATGAATCATGCCCTATTCTCATATAAAATATCGTTAGTAAATTTTTGAGTTAAAGAAATCAGATTTTTTTGTATTGATTAAGTTGAATAGCGTCAAGTGAAAACAACTCTTTAGCTTTTTTTATTGTTTATTAGTTATGCATTATGGTTATATTACAGTTATGCATTATGGTTATATTGTAGTTATGCATTATGGTTATATTATAGTTATGCATTATGGTTATTTTTAGTATTAAAAGTTTTTAAAAATTACTCCAGAAAAAAGGTATACAGTCAGTATAACAGTTATTTCACCTTTTTCTCATACAATATGGTAATTATCAGAGTGTATTACATACATTTTGTAATCATAGTACTCGTTTTCTTACTTTAATGCTCATCATAAGATAAGTTACTGAAAAAATCGTTATTGAAAATATTAAGATAATTTAGATTGTCATTTAAATAAAAAAATACATTTAGTTGATAAAAAGAAAAGAAATTTTGACTTGAAAAATACGAGATTATTTTTAATGTATACTGTTAAAAAGTTTGATGCAGGATAAGACAGAAATCCTACACTCTTAATACAAAAGAGTGAAATCCACTTCCAGTAGAAAAGTGCATTTTCGACACTGGAAAGGATTGAATATTAACTCAGATTGAGTTAAAATCACTCGTTTGGAGTGATCCTGTCGGAGATTTAACACACAAAGGATCCACTGCTTTCGGGGAAGTGCATTTTCAAGACTGGAGGTGTGAAAATTTACTCACACTGAGTTAAAATCGCTCGTTTGTTTTAAGAGTGTAGACCTTTCTGGCTGTCAACCCTGTGTGGAGCATTGTTTTATCACTTTTGGAAGTGTATCAAAGTTGCGGTTTTATCACAAAGTTAGTAAATCCAGGCTCCAAATAGTGGTGGCAGCTACAAACTTCCAGGATTCCCATGCAATCTTTCGCCAAAATCTTTAAGAGTGTAGTATTAATAAATGATGCTTACAGTTTTATTTAGGAACCAGATACTTCAATAAACGGTTTTAAGCAAGAAAGGTTCGCTTTGGGAGTGGCACAGTACGGGATTTCCTTCTTGAAACCTTTCGTGCACAACAAAACTCTTCTTCTTGCTAAAACAAGCTAGAAACGAGGAAGTCAATTTTGACACTTCCTTGTGGTGGTACTTCAGTATTTGTCCACGGTTCTGGTCATTCGTTGTCGAAAATACATTTTGATAGTTACATACCAATGTCTGACAAACACAACGCTTAGTATCTAGATGAGGATAAGAATTCCTCTGGCTGATATGATGGTACCAGTTCGAATTTAATTTCCGATCATGTTCGTTACAAGGACTGCATTGTCTGATACTATCGCGTGATTGAACCTTGTCTGTTAAGTCTAATTTAGGTGTTAATTTTGGGGATGAAGTTTCGGAAGTGCTTGGTGCAAATCGAAGTTTTTTCGGTGATTCTAAAGAAAGTCTTCTACTTTGGATGTTTCCGGCGTAGGAAGATATGTTCGTCTGCTTCATAGAAGATCTCCTAATGGGTTGGACCACTTTGGATGTTGACTTTATTTCGCTCTCTTTTGGCTTCTTCTTTCGCCACTCCTCTTGGCCAGTCAGCCAAAACGTTTTCATTTCGCCTTTACCCTTGAAATAATATTCACATAAAACACAGAAAATTTTAATGGCAACGTAGATTGTAAAGTAAAACTTGAAACATGAAAACACAAATCATTCAAAATTTTATTTTATATAATCAAGTAAATACTTTGAAATTAAATCTATAACAAAAATGGCAGTAAATACGTAGTACATGCAGAAAATAAAAGCTTATTAAAACTTGAAACATAATAAAACTTACTTTTATATTAACTATACCCCTTTCTTCTAATTTATATCCTCTTACTTTGTCTAAAAGTTTTGCACACGTTTCACTGCAATGTACGCGAAGGGCTAATAAAGAGAAAATATCATTGTATAACTTTCATTTAGTATAGTAATTTTTATTACCAAAACTGTATTTTAAACAATAAGCGTTAGTTCAAGTATAGATAATTATTATACTACTGTGGCGTGAACTTCTTCTTTGCTTAAATATTTTTACACTATTGTAGTTGCGAAAATGATTAAATTATTGGGTTGTATAATATTATAAATGGCATTGGGCAAACTGATACCTTTCAGGACACATCGAAAATGGGGCTTCTTATGTTAACTCAAAGGAACAATCAATCCTTTTTCACTTACAAAGCCCTGAAAATATTAATTAAGTAAATGATTTCTTTCATTTGAAGACACTTGTACTGAATAAATGACTTTAAATTGAGGAAAATGACCCAATTTAAAGCTGATTGAACCTCATTACAAATGAAAACAATACCAATTTAACTGTTGCCACTCACGATGTGAAATATGCCCATTATTTATAAACACACAAATGCCATTTGTATTAAGATTATTTTGGTGGGTATATAATAACATACGCAATCCAGTTGACTCCATTCGAGAAGCAGTATTCACTGTATCGCCAAAAAGACAATATCTGGGCATTTTTCTACCAACTACTCCAGCGCATACAGCACCTAGAAAAACAGTCATATTTTAATTACACCATTCTAGGTACTCATTTCTCGTTACTATAACAACATTTACACAAATATCCGGAATTGTTGAATTATTGGTATTGCAGTAGTTGTATCTAAATAAGTTTTTTAATTAGTTTAAAGACGTAATATACACAAATATTTTATCTAATGTCACCTGAGGTTCATTAAATTAAGGTTCGATTACGTAACGTTTTATATTGCAACCCCCACTTTGTTTAATTGATTTTTTTATTTGTTGTTCAATTTTTAAACACTAAAACTTTTTATTGCACTATTTGAGTTAACTATTGCAACAAAATTTAAAGTACGTCCAAAGAATCTGAAAATGAAAGATATTATTTTAAAGATAGATTTAAAAGAAAATCTTCTATTTTTGTGAAGTACCGTCAGTGCGGGTAACTTTGGCCAAAATCATAGTTTTTTCTACAAAAGGAGAAAAGTTTAACTACAAAAACGATTTAAACACTTTAAAATCATTATGCATTCTAAGTATTGTACTTTTAGTAATATTTTTCAGGCATTTTTGTTACATTTTATAAGTTAAAAAAAAATTGGTATTAATTTAAAAAAATAGGAAACTGCTAGGAGCCGGGCGGGTAACTTTGGCCACCCACGAAATACATATGAAGCACACTTTTTAATATCCTTAACGGCTGTATTAACGAATTAAATAGCAATATTAAAACTTTTAACTTAAAATAACAAAGTTATAAGACATATAGTTATTAAAAATGGCATATAACTTAACATTTACATTGCAGTGCATTGTGGAATGGCATTACACAATGAATACTAGTATTGTTTGTCGCTTAAAAGAAAAAGAAAATTCTATTTTAATAAGGGAAAAAGAACTCTTTTAAAGCAAGATGTAATAACAAATATATTCATAAAAAGCAAACGATTTTATTATAAAAGGGTAAAAAATAATGTATTCATAATTAGGAATCTGAAAATGTTTACTTTCGACATTTACGATTTTGAGTGGTATACGTTTCTTGCATTCTATCTTCATCTTTTTAATGTTTAAAATCGTTTTATTTAAAAAAAACATCTAAAAAATGAGTAATAATAAAAGTAAGAATTTTTCAAAAATAGTTAAACAGAAATACACTTTTGCGTATACTTTTTAAAGTGCAAAGTTCCATAAATAAATATTTACATCTGTGGCCAAAGTTACCCGCATTCATTGGCAAAAGCTTCCCAATTACCAATATTTAAATACAGCATAAAAAGTATTCAATTTAGAATAAAACAAATGGTGTAATATTCTTCCCCATAAATAAAAGAATCGAATAGAGTGTTTTATTTAAATATTTTCAATATTTTTTTAAGTGTTCCAGACAAAAGTTGGAAGAGATAGATTTTTGTCATTTTATGCTTGTAAGAATGAAAACAGCATTTGTAGTATTGCCAGAATTAGATTGATAATTTTTTTTACATGAAATGAAAGGTTATGTTTCCACCTTTCCAAAAATGTCAAACAATTTAAGATGAGATCATTTTATGAAGAGAAATTAAGAAACGAATCTTTTTCTGACGCGTGGCCAAAGTTACCCTCCGTGGCCAAAGTTACCCGCTTTGACGATATATCTTTCTGTCACCATAATTTGTTAAAACCAATCATAATTATCAAAAATAGTTTTTTTCGACAATGCCATCTAATGTAATCCTTATTTTCAGACACGTCGATAAAATAGATCCTAGAGGCGATTGACAAATCGAGAATGTTTGTAATTTTTGTTTTTTGAGTAACTATGTATAATATGATGTACTAGTATTTAAAATATATTCAGGTTTCAAAATCAGTAGACAGTAGTACTGTTCATTATAATCCAATTCTAAATGAAATGGGGTCTTATTGAGCGACAAAACTGTACGTTTTGAAAACGACACTCTTGCACCTTTGTTGCGTTGATTAAAACCACTATAACTCCTTAGGATAAAATTATAAACCATTAGTTTTTTTAGCTTCCACACTACGTTTATAACGTAAAAAGTGGAAGGTTTTATAATCGTTCAGTCCGTCTTGTCCGTCACCCACTTTCACAGACGAACCAAAAGTTGCACAAACAAGTGTGATACGTCATTTTAAAGCAAAAAATCGGACTAGGTTACATCCCAAATTTCATTAAAAAATTTTAATTAGAAGTATATTTAAAATTTAAATTACTTAAAAATTTAATCAACATTGAAATAACATGCAAATTCCATTTTCATTCAATATTTTCACTGTTGCCATTTCGTCAAACATACGAGAAACTTTACTTTAAAAAAAAATAAAACCTTTGAAAGAATATTTATTTATGTGTATAATTCGGTTTGGATTGTTGTAATATCACAATTGCGTTCTTTTGATGGTTCCTTATATATGTATGAAGAAAGATGTATACAGAATTCTAATTAAGGATAATAAATATGCAAAGTTTCGCTTTTATTTTTAAAGCATAAATTTGACTAATTATATATTTTTCGAACTGTAAATTAAATTGTGTCAACTAAAAGATATTTATTAAAAAATGCATATCATTATTTTACGAATTTCAAACAAATTTAGCAAACGATAATGAGTAATTTTTAATTTGCTCAAGAATATTAATGAAAATAGTTTATTCTGGCTTATAAAATGTTGAATTAGAAGTTCCGGTTAGGCGAATTTCTTTCTCAGGTGTATAAATAGTGTGTTTCCTGTGAGCATAAATATTGTGTGGAAGCGGTTTAAGTGACAGATTCTGTTACAAACCTACTTGTTTCATACTCTGAATGTCTTCACACATAGCACTATTAAAATTTTGGCTCTTGGTTTCACCATGATAATGGTTCCTAGTAACTGAAAAAGCCAGGGCGATGAAATGCTTTCCTTTTTTTCGGTATTCTGTTGAACCCTTCTTCAGGTTTCGTAGACAAAAAAACAATTGTTCAATATAAATTCAAAATGGCTCAACTAATTAATATTTCAATACACTGTTAAAAAAAACTTGAGTTTTACGTGCATATTTCTGTGATTTTTTTCGGGAATTTACGGAAAGACTGTGTTTCTTTAACAAACAGACGGTTTGTCTGAGATAAGCAGCTTGTTTCCATTTTCCTTAAACGCTTGACAAGCGAAAACGGAAAAACACCGTACTTCTGCGTGCAGAATTTCACTTAAGACCCGTATGAACGTAATTTCTCCGCATAACCTCGCACCCAACAGCTTTTAGCCTCGACACATCCGCCGACCGACTCAGCCACCATGTTTTTTGTTTGTTTGTTTTGACCTCATCTGAAGCAAGAAAGATAAATATACAGGTATGTTCATTTCTTTTATTAAAATAAGATTTTATTTAAAGATTATATTTTCTACATTTCTATTCTTTATATAGAATCCAGTTATGGTCTCTTTCTTATTTGTTTCTTTAATCTCTATAGACCTATAATTGACCGTGGGGTGATTCCTGAAATTTATTATTCTGCTTGTTTACCAACACGCTTAACTAAGTAAATTTAGTTTAAATGTTTAAAAAAGCTGTCAAATATATGAAATAAACATTGTTCACCTACAAACAAGTGCACATTATTAAAAAAATAATGAAATGATTTGAAATTATTACATTTAAATTCAATTGAAAAGAAATGCGACTAGTGCGACGATTATTCAAAACCTAACCTAACCTCGATTGAAAAGCACGGTTACGCTATCGCTTTCAGCACAGCATGGTTTATTTTAAACTACACTGTTAAAAAAAACCTGAATTTTACGTGCATATTTCTGTGATTATTTTCGGGAATTTACGGAAAGATTGCGTTTCTTCAACAAACAGACGGTTTGTCTGAAATAAACAGCTTGTTTCCGTTTTCCTTAAACGCTTGACAAGCGAAAACGGTAAAACACCGTATTTATGCGTGCAGAATTTCACTTAAGACCCGTATAAACGTAATTTCTCCATATAACCTCGCACCCAACAGCTTTTAGCCTCGACACATCCACCAACCGACTCAGCCACCATATTTTTTGTTTGTTTGTTTTGACCACATCTGAAGCAAGAAAGATAAATATACAATACAGGTATGTTCATTTCTTTTACTAAAATGAGATTTTATTTTAAGATTATATTTTCTATCTTTCTTTTCTATATATAGAATCCACAGTTGTCTCTTTCTTGTTTCTGTAATTTCTATAGTCCTATAATTGACCATGGGATGATTCCTGAAATTAATAATTCCGTTTGTTTACCAACACGCTTAATTAAGTAAATTTAATTTAAAAGTTTGAAAAAGCTGTCAAATGTAAGAAATAAACAATGTTCAGCTACAAACATTAAAAAAAATAATGAAATGATTTGAAATTATTACATTTAAATTCGATTGAAAAGCAATTGCCCACATGTAGCTCTAGTGCGACAATATTCAAAACCTAACCTAACCTCGATTGAAAAGCATGGTTACGCTATCGCTATTTTCACAGCATGGTTTATTTTAAAAACTATGCAAGTATACATTACGTAAACTTTCTCTTTAATATATAATACTCTTTTGTTGATTTTAACGAATCAATTAGTGATTACGGATGTATGCAGATCACATTCTTTGATACGATTCAGATGTTACATACACTATTGTCAATGCTCTTTGTTTTGAAAAAATTGCACTAAGAAAAACACAATTTCCAATTAATGCAAATTTTCTAACGAATTCAAAATTTAGTAATTGCAAGTGTCCGCAGAACGCTATTTTAGTGTTCATTTAGATATAGCTGCTAGGTGATATCTCATTTTCGGCCCACCGTCTACAACTACAGCAATAGTCATTAGCTTTTACTAGAATACTAATTATAAGATTGTACTTTATTACTAATTACTATTATAAAATTTTATTTTTAATTTTGATATACATTATTCAAGAACACTTCTGTTCTGTTTATACCCCCCCCCCCTCCCAATTAAAAAATATTTTCAAAGTTCCAATTCTCAAAAATGTATTGTAAGATATGGATAAATCAGTTCATTAAAGGTACTCTAAGATTCATACCCTGTCTTCCCCATCCCCCCTCTTCAGAAAAAAGAGAAAAGGCGTTTTTAACTCTGATATTAAATTATTACGGTGCAGTTACTAAAGAAGACTTGCTCGAAAAAAGCCTAAAATTGACAAATTGTTTAATTTAAGAAGGCTTAAGAAGATTTTGTCTGATTAACGCCTGATTAACACTTGCTTTTTTACATAAGATCTATTTATTCAAAATTGGATTTGTATACATTAATATATTATTTTTTTAGGTGCTTGTTTATCATAAATCTCCAAAGAGGGTCGAAAGTTCAGAAAAAGAAGAAAATTAAATCTGTAGTTCCTGTACAAATTTTTAAATCAGTTGTGGATTTGAAATACCATAAGTCTTTTTCAATTATGAAAGAAAAATAAAACATGATTATATTCTGCAATTCTTTTGTTAATCACGTATTGTTAAATTGTATCAGTGGTGTATCCAGGATGGGGGGGGGGGTAATAACTCTCGTCCTCATATACTAAAAAATTTTGTTGTTTTTTTTTACTATCAGCGATTGTACATGTTCATGTATGTATTGCACAAATGGAGACACTTAAAAATAAAATTTATTGTTTTTGACTACAAAGGTTACTGTCTTAAAGAGTCTCTCTGTTAAGAGATGTTCTACCCCTAAGACACCCGACTCATTATCCCCTACCCATGATTTTGCCCTGGATATGCTAACTGTAAAGTACAATTCCATTTAGCCACAGAACAATTCTAAAAGTATACATTGTAAAAAATATGACAGAAAAATTATCAAAATTAGAAAAATTCTTAAAATTTTTCTGCCATATTAAAATTGTTTTAAATATATGAAGAGCGGTAATTTTTAAATTTCAAAAATGTGAACAATGCCCTTTTTATACAGATAATATACCAAATATGGTTAAAAATTATCAATGGATTAGAATGTATAAGTTTTGAATAGATTTAAGGTTAAAGTATGAAGACATTATATGCTTACGTTTTATATAACAAACAGGAAAACTTGCTTAAATTTCTCTATGCTTAGCTTATATTTATAACACCATATATAAATGGATATATTTAGAATGATTGATGCTTAAATCGTGTATAGAAACAAAATTGACAAGAAAAAAGCACAAATTTCTTGGAATTAACTAGAAAATACTTTGTAAGTTTTCTGAATTTAAGAGAGAAATGCCAATTAGAAATTCATGAAATTAACAGGAAACAGCTAAATAGAAAATCCTGAAATTAACGGAGAAATTCCGAAATGGAAGATTCTGAAATTAACGGAGAAATTCCGAAATGGAAGATCCTGAAACCTCCTAGTGTATGCAAGTATGCGTAACGTAAACTTTCTCTTTGATAAATAATGCTCTTTTGTTGATTTTAATGAATAAATTAGTGATTACGGATGTATGCAGATCACATGCTTTGATTCGATTCAGAAGTTACACCATTGTCAATGCTTTTCGTTTTGAAAAGTCTGCACTAAGAAAAACAAAATTTAAATTCAAATGCAAATTTTCTAACTAATTCAAAGTTTAGGAATTGCAAGTGTCCGCAGAACGCTATCTTAGTGTTTATTTAAATATATCTGCTAAGTGATATCTCATTTTCGGCTCACCGTCTAAACTGCATGTCGGTGATATATTCAAAAGCAATAGTTATTAGCGTTTACTATAATTCTAATATTCTAATTACAGATTGTATTTTATTGCTAAATACTATTAGATGACATAAAAATTATTAGTTTATACTGAATACTATTATAATATTGTATTTTTATTTTTGATATACATCATTCAAGAACACTTCTGTTTGGTTTTCTACCCCCCCCCCCCCTATTAAAAAATACTTTCAGTGTTACGATTCTCAAAACTGTATTGAGAGATATGTATAAATCAATTAATTAAAGGTACTCTAAGATACATGCTTTGTCTGCCCCCTCTTTACAAAAAAAAAAAGAAAAAGCGTTTTTTAACGCTGCTATTAAATTATTACGGTGCAGATACTATGGAAAACTTGCTCGACTTGCCTAAAATTGACAAACAGTTTAATTTTAGAAAGCTTAAGATGATTTCGCCTGGTTAACGCATATTATCACTTGCTTCTTTGCATTAGTTCTATTCATTTAAAATTGAATTTATATATATTAATATATTATTATTTTTAGGTGCTTGTTTATCATAAATCTCCAAAGATGGTCGAAAGTTCAGAAACAGAAGAAAACTAAATCTGTAGTTCCTGCACAAATTTTTAAATTAGTTAAGGATTTGAAAAACCATAAGTCTTTTTCAATTATGAAAGAAAAATAAAACATGTATTCTGTAATTCTTTTGTTATTCACATCTTGTTAAATTGTATCAGTGGTGTATCCAGGAGGAAGGGGGGGATATGTATAGTATAAATGCAGACACTTAAAATTTTATTGTTATTGACTGCAAAAGGGTCTCTCTGTTAAGGGGTGTTCAACACCTAAGACACCCGACTCATTATCCCCTACCTATGATTTTGTCCTGGATATGCTAACTGTAAAGTACAATATCATTTAGCCACAGAACAATACTAAATATATTACATTGTAAAAAATATGACAGAAAAATTATCAAAATTAGAAAAATTATTAAAATTTTTCTGTCATTAAAATTGTTTTAAATAAATGAAGAGTAGTAATTTTTTAATTTCAAAAATTTGAGCAATGTCCTTTTTATTCAGATTATATACCAAATATGGTTTAAAAAATATCAAAGGATTAGAATGTATTAGTTTTGAATAGATTTAAAGTTAAAGCATGAAGACATTATTTGCGTACGTTTTATATAACAAACAGGATGCATGTTTAAATTTCTCTATGCTTATATTTATACCTATATAAATGGATATATTTACAATGATTGATGGTTAAATAGTATATAGAAACAAAATTGGCAAGAAAAAAAGCAAAAATGTCGTGGTAAAAATTGTCTTCTACTGTGTAAAATTTCTGTATTTAAGAGAGAAATGACAGTTAGAAATTCATGAAATTAACAGGAAACAGCTAAATGAAAATCCCTGAAATTAACAGAAAAAATCTTAAATGGGAAAATCCTGAAATTAACGGAGAAATTCCGAAATGGAAGATCCTGAAATTAACGGAGAAATTCCAAAATGGAAGACCATGAAATGAACGGAAAAATTCCGAAATGGAAGTTCCTGAATATAACGGAAAAATTCCAAAACGGAAGATCCTGAAATTAACGGAAAAATCCCGGCAACTTGCTGCCAGTAGTTTTTCCGTTAATTCATGGATTTTTTTTAACAGTGTATATATTAGAATCCAAATGGCAAACAAAAATGGTTCGATATAATACCAAGCATTGAAACATTTCATAACACAGTCATTGCAGAGCTACTAGGAAGCAAAATTTTTGGTGAAACCATGCGCAACATTTTTACCAGTGAAGTGTAGTAAATACAGAAACAATATCTTTATATCTTATTATATCTTATTATTATCTCATTATATCTTAATATAATATATTATACTTAAACAACAATCACCTGAATGGATTCCTATCCTCAATAAAAGTGTTTCTTCAGGTTTATACTTCACTGGGAAAACTTTAATGGATTCGAGAAGATGCAGGGCCATTGAAGCGATCTCAGAAGCATGGTTGTCGCCATTTTGAATAGGGAGACCACTAACCACCATGTAAGCATCGCCGATGGTCTCCACTTTGTAGACGTCATAATGCTCGATAATGGAATCGAAGCATGTGTACAAGTCGTTCAAAAACTCGACAACCTAAAGACATAAAATTTAGAGAGCATTTAAAGTAACTATTCAAGCACGTATTTTTAGATTAATATTTGGTTTACGGTTTAAAACGCAATGCATAAAAGTAGTGTGCGCAACATAATAATAAATTATATTTTTTCTGCATTAGTTCTATTATTGGACTAATACTAAATTGATATTCTATGTAACGTCAGACAATATTAAATTAACAAATATATTTCGCTGCATTTAAATTTCATGTATTTTAACCAAATAAAAGTATCGCTTGTCAATGCCCAATGCAATGAAATAGTAAAACATTTATATTTACTTAGAAGTTTGTTGAAATTCTTTAATGCTTATAAGATTATATTAACTTATTTTCATTAACCTCTAAAGGACTGCATTGGGCAGACATTGACGTGAATCCAACAATGTCGCTGAAATATATGGTGACGCAATCGAAAGATTCTGCCTCCACTTTGTGACCCTTCTTCAAATGGTCAGCAACGTACCTGGAACATGAATGTTCATAATGTTAGTAACAATCGTAACCTTTTAAGAATTATGAGAGAATTACATTCATCATTATCCGATTAAAAATGATCCAATTTCGTTACTAAAAGTTTGACCGTCATTCAACAATGATGTTGTTATGAAGTGTTTCAGAACATTCACCACACAATTTAAGTTAAGTTTGAATAAATATTGACTTGTCAATCTTCAAAGACTTCGTGAATTATACATAGATAAGCTAATATGGCAGGATACCTGACGGTCACTGTATTACGAAAAATTCGTTGAAAAGCATTATAATAAGATTATAAAAGCGAATAATTGTAGTCCGCTATAAATTAAAAATCTATGTTGTTTAAAATGTTGATTTAAAGTTTAAAATCTTTATGCGACTCTACTAATTTCAAACAATAAAGGGTTAATTGAATTATTCAGTTAGTCTATTCGTTGTAAGACGCATCCCGATATATGTAGCTTTATATCGTATTTCGCATTTAAATTTTGAATTAAAAAAATTTTACTGCCCAATTAAAATCATGCAATAACTACCTTTAACATTATTCACTTACTTTGGCAGCATTTCGTAAAGCAAAGCATCCGTTTTCTTTTTCTCTTCATTCAGCTGATCCGTTCGTTCATCCACAAGTGCTTCCAAATTGTTTGCATATTTCTCCATCATAGCTAACATGTTGTCGAATATATTTGGTTTCCTAAATAATTTTTTGAAATATTAACTAAAGGAATTCGAATTGCTTGCCAAAAGTTACTGATTTAGGGCTTACCGATTGACTCGTTCAACAAATGTATTTAAGATGTAACACATAAGACTTTAAAAAGCATGTCATGTCGATAATTTTTATGCAGAAAATTATCATTTTACAAAGTCTTCTGATCTCTTTATCTTCTGATTCTGTAACAAACCTACTTGTCGATATTTTAAAATTCATTATATCGCACTGTACGCGGAAAAGAGTCCTATCGTAAAAATACTAGTTTTTTAGAAAAATCGTCTGACGTTTATTTTTTCCATTGCATTGCATTATAGAATAAATAATGAGATTTTATTACAGCATTCCAACTGTTCTACCAATTAATTTAATATTTGACTTAATCACTCGATATTAAAATTTTGAATATTACAGCATTTACAACTCTAAAAGTCATATTTGTGCGGTATGTCTCTTTTCTGCGTACAGTACGATATTGCAATTGATATTTTTTCACTTCAAAAGCCATACATACATTCCTCTTCTCATCGGTCTCAGTTTTGCTCGGATAATCTTGAAGTCCGGTCTGTTATCCGGCTGCTCTGACCAGCACTCATGCATGCTGTGGATAATGCAATCAAAAGCACCTTCCAGCTTGGATGTGTTTGGTCGGAAAGGTGGCATGTGATTCCTTTGTAGAACACGCTTGATAATTTCTATAAAAATAATAAGAGCTGGTTAAAATATAAAATATTTAATCTATTTTAAGATTTTTAGAGTTGGAAAATATCATGTTTATTAAAAACTATAAATATAGAGTTGGAAAATATCATGTTTATTAAGAACTATAAATATAGAGTTGGAAAATATCATGTTTATTAAGAACTATAAATATAGAGTTGGAAAATATCATGTTTATTAAGAACTATAAATATGTTTTTAGATCAATTCACTCATGTTGTTATTGTTTCTAATGCCCCTCGGTAACCGAGCCCGGAGTAGAGGACTAAACAATTTAAGGCGAAGAGGGCGGCTTCCGTTTTTATTGAGCGCCACAAGGGAAGGAAGTCCGACTTTTGTCCGTCAGCATGACACATCCGTTTTACAGGAAGGTGCCTTTCACACATCCATTCTCACTCACATATCGGAATATCAGAATTTTAATCCACATCAAAGGCCGATAAACAATGATCTGGCACCCCTAGAAGTATTAGTTTGGTATGGGAACATGGAGGACTTTGTGACCACGACATATTTAACGTGCCCCAGCCCCCATTAGTCAACACGACGGTCTTTAGCCGAGTGCAAGCGCCGACCCAGCGACCATCAGAATTGCGAGCGCCGCCGAGGAAAGAACCAACAACCCTACCGATACGAGCATGACGCTTCACACGACTGAGCTACCGCGGCTCAATTCATGTAAACATCATTAATCTGTTTATTATCTTAATATCTATGAATTTTTAATATTTGCAATCGCAAGTTTTAGCATCCGTATTAGCGCTAGGGAGTAATAATTATAGATTAATAACAGAGTCTTATAACTTACTGCAATTATTAAAATACGCAGAAATAAATTGATATTATTGAGTTAAAAGCAGCAATCAATTTTACAAATAATTGATTTAGTTATGTAATAATTTAACTAATGATATGTTGATCAATTCATTTATCCGTCATCAATGCATTCAATAACTTGAAATACTTTAAATTTTAAACGGTGTGTGCATTAACAAGTTATAATATCGCCTTATGCAATTAAATTAGTTATAGTATAAAGTGGTTAGTAATCGAACAATTAAGATTGTTTTATACTTTGAAGTGTTAAAATCAGTCTAGACAATATGCACTTAATACCGACACGTTCCGACAGCAATAGTACATAAACTATACTAATATTCATTAAGAGGTAACTCTAAACAATTCAAATGTTACAATAAAATGGTAAAAAATTGCTAAGCTTGCCAAATTATTGTATTACGATTGTTTAAAGTGTCGCACCATTAAAGATACCTTCAAGGGACCTTATACTCTCCGCACCTTATACTCTCCTGAACCATATAGGACCAGCGCACGTTACATCTGTCGTGGTTCAAAATATTGAGGCAGAATACGCGGTCGCTATACGGCCGTGTGAGGTCAGGTGTCAGAGTCGCCATTTGACCGAGATTCCAGACCTTCTGCATTCAGTTTAGTTGACTTATTAACTATATAGCGATTGATATTGTGGAAATAGTTTCGGTTTCAATTTTTTAAATTATTTTTCAAAGAAAAACAATGTAAATAAAATGGGATACACGAACATTTATTGATTACTAGCTGAACTACCCGATGTTGCACGGGTTGGAAAAAAAAAAATATTTAAAATCGATCCAAGTATTTGTACCATACTACCATTTAATCTGTTTTTTTTTTTTTTTTTTTTGATAATTAACTTATGTTACTTTTCCCGTTCGTTATAAAGTACAGAATCCCGTTACTTATATGACCATAAAAATTCAAAATTTTAAAAATGCTATAAAATTAACGGATAATGCCATAGTAATTTCCCGAATAAAAACATTTTAGCTCATTTGGCATGTTTGAAAAATTTGGCGAGGAAAATATATAGCTACCAATAACACACCCATTCAGCTTTGGCGCAATGACCATCGCACAACCAACCAGCTAATAAAGAAAAAAGGTCATTTGGCGCGTTTTTTGTAATAACTTGGCGAGTTTATCAAAGTATTTGGCAAAAAAAGAAAGACATAAAATCCTAATATGCATCTGTAGTGCGATGGCCTTCAAAAAACAACATAGTTTAGTATAAGCTTCAAAATAAATTATATGCATTTAAGATTTAAATAGATCAACCTTTAGAAATTGCCAATGCAATTGCTATTTTCGCCAAAGGTTTCTATGATACCAATTTGTCAGGGTTGGCGTAAAATTGCCGGCAACGATTCTTCAAATAAAAATTAGTTAAATATCAATTTATAGCTTAATCGTAAATGATTAAAATATAAAATGTTTAGCTTATGATCTTGGCGATCAAATTTATAAAAACCAACAACAACGTTAGGGATTATAAAAATTGGTAGCGCTTTTTGAGATCCGCTGTCGTTGGAGGAAACCTTCCAGTTTATATAGACGTCCATGATAGTTATTTATTAAAATATCGAGTTAAAAATAAAATATATTGCATTGATACAGATTAAAGAATGATATTAAATGAAAGTTTACTACTTAAAATGATAGTAACTAAATCATTAAAATGAAAATAATAATATATTTGTAAGTTTTTAAGAATAAAGTATTTTCTTTTTTACATTTGAACTATTTTTGAAAAAGTTTATTTTAATTTCATCTACTGAATGGCAACGCGAAAGAAAAATGTTCATCGGATTTGAGCCAAAGTGGTGTAGTTTTTCCAGAAAATTCGAATTTTCTCTAAAAATAGAACATTTTGAGCTCTGAAAGTTCTTATTTTGTAACTCAAGTATGAACTACGCATTTGAGCCAAGTTACGAGTCAAACAAATGTCTAGTTTGTGAGTTTCGGAGAGACATACACACATACATACACACAGACAAAACTTCATTTTTATTATTATACATTTCATAGTTGAAAAGTTAATCACAATCTGGCCAAGCTTGGTCGAATGGAGTAATTGACAGTTTAATGGACAGTTTTTCACCTGACTAGTCTATTAGTCCATAACTACTAAGTTAATGGACTAATGGACTGCTTCTCACCTGATGGTGACATGTTAATGACGCCATAAGGTCCCTTTCGGCCGACGATTTCGAAGAGAATGATACCGAATGAATAAATATCCCCCTTTTGAGTTCCGTTCGGAGGGAAATTAGGATCACGTATCAACTCAGGCGCTCTCCAGAGAAGTTCTGAAAAAAAGTTTAAAACAATTATTATAAATTATCTTTCAAAAATATAGATCTAAGCAGAATTCTAACGAATAAAATATTTATAAGGTTGTAGGCACTGCAGGACATTGTAGTGTAGTGCTACAACAACGTTGCACAAAATTAACTCATTAACGACGATTTACAAAAACGATTACCACGTGTAAATGATCTTTCTAAACTTTAATTAAGAAATTATAAGACAAATGGAAAAACATTGTCCTGGACAATTTAGGTCGGACATACAACTCTTACAAAATTAGAATGATTCAAAATGTAATTACTGATTAAGAGGTATTGCCAGTCCCTTAGAGCTAATGCATTAGTTTTGAAATCACAACTTTTGCAAAAAAAAAACTGATTTGTCATGTTATATCCATTTCCATAAAGTATGGGAATCATTATCACTTCAATTTAAAAGAAAATAATATCCGGTTACTTAATTAATAATTGATAAAGTTTTAAAACAGTTTCGCCAGCTGCTGCATATTTTTTTTTTTTTTTTGGTATTTTAAAACTGCGAAAATATATAATTAAATAACTATTTGTTTCATTTTTATGCTTTATTGATTCCCATACCTGGGATAAAAGAGCTAACATGACAAAGCAATATTTCTGCAGAAGTTGTGATTCCAAAACTAATGCATTAGCTCTAAGGGAGTGACAGTCCATCTTAATAAATGAAAGAAAAAGCAAACTATTTTTTATGAATATTATTTTAAACGAATGAAAGAGGTGTACATAAATATCAACGTAAATGCACAGATAATTTCACACTGCTTTAAAAATTAACACCACAACTGAATAAAAGATTATATCAACACAAATGAATAATACTTTCGCACTGCTTTTCGAAGTCCATATCCTCGTTTCCCGTCTCTGCTCCATACTTGAGTTCGTGCAGACCGTAATCCGATATTTTAACCACCCATCGGCTGTCGACCAGACACTTGGATGACGTCAGATTTCCGTGAGACTTCAATGGGGACTCGTGGAGATAGGTCATGCCCTTTGGGAATACATTTTTATTTTTATTTGGGGTAAATTTTAAACCTTAAATTTTTACGGAGCTAAGACAAATTACCAGTAAAAATTCTTTAAAACTTTTTTTTTATTTATTGATTTATTTCGACCTAATTTTTATTTTAGAAAAGCCCGATAAAAACGTTATAGCACAGTTTTTCTCTATATTTTGAAGTACTGATAGATGATTGACATTACAATTTAATTTCGCAGTTCGACATTTAATACTTCACCACATATTTCATCCTCAACACTTTTCATAATATCGGTCCAATAAATCATGGAATGTAATATCATTATCCAGTTAGCACAATAAGCCGAATCATGTACTTGTGCTTTCATGCAAATTCATGATTCTGCTGCCAATCCAAGCAATCTCTAAAAGTAATGCAAACTTTAAAACTGTTTCTTAAGTACATAAACCAATTAACTTATAGCAAATCCCCATGTAACAGAATTTTAATTTAAAAAATAACTAGTAAAAATCTAAATTCCTTCGGCAAGTGTTTTGTTATGTAATATAAATGTGGAAACTCTGTTTATTTTAAGTTCACACAATGTTAAGCACACAATGTTTATTCATTGGCATCTTTCACTCGCTACAGATGCGAAAACCGTAGTTACAGTTTCAATCAAGCAGTTTAAACTTAAATGGTGTAAATATTAAACGCCGCTGAAGTGTATATTTTTTTTCCAAAGCAAACTCAGTTCTGGGCTGCCCAGTCGGTAAAGGCGTTTACCTTGCACGCAAAAGGTGGCAGAATCGGCTCCGGGTAGAGCCAAAATAACTGTCGACCTATAAACGAATTGTGCAAGCAAAAAACAAAATCCAACGAATAATGCGCAGGTATCGACATGACTGTGGTTATAAATTAAGACGTCGATGTGTAGCTCTAGTGCGACAATAATTCATCTCAATTATCTCAAACAAATTTTTCTAAATTAAAAATTCTTCTAAAACTTTCACAATTTGATTGGAAAAAACAGTTAAGACTATAAAAGTACGATTACCTCGTATGTGAAAGATCTTGTTCACTTAGCATTGCCGATCACTCAGCGCCGTAAGTACGACAAACTTACCGGATCCGTTACGCGTGACTTATGACTTTCCTGGTTTGGGCAAGTTCGCCGAACAAAGGTCTATTTGTATTCAACCTCAGATATGACACAAGCACAAGAGACACACAAAGAAAGAGACGACACAAACACATAGACAAATGACAACATTTATTGACGGTCACAAACATCCATGCCTGACCGGGATTCGAACCCGACCCCAGCAGCTCCAAAGGCTAACATCCTAACGATTGCGCCACCGGGGCGGCTCCGTTAAGCGTGAAATGAGCAGATGTTTTTCAACACCGTGAATATTACTTACTCTGACGATATCTCCTATCAACGACGCATTAAACATATTATCAAGCTTCACATCTTCGTTTTCTAGAATATCCTAAAAGAGAAATTGAAATTATTTATTTGGTAAAAAGAAAATCCACTTCTAAGTCGACGAGGTTCGGCTAATTACGAAAATATGAAGAAAAAAAATCGAGCATTTTTGTAAGCTAATTTAAGCTTCTTAAGAGAATTCATTTTAAAAATTAGACAAAAAGTGGAAAATTTAATAAGTGTATAAATTTTAATTGCCCAGCTTTTTTATGAGCTGTTTTTTTATGACAAATAAACAATCTGTAACTTTGGACTCTTAAAATTTATCGCTTTTGAAAAAAAATGTCAAATTTTAAGATTTTGGCACGCTTTTCTCATCAAATGATAGCATTATTAACAAAGGTTGAATCTTTTTAAAGCACAACTGCTGTGTTATTTGATTTCGAAACACAAGATTACATATTCACAAAAATATACTTTTTATTGGACTTTATTTCACTTAGATTTTTTATTCAACAAAGTTAAATAAAATTGGCATTGTTTTGTGCGTTATGTACAAATGTAACTTTAAAAAAAAGCCATAATGCTCCCAAAATGTAAATACTGATTATGAGAGTTTTCTATACCGATAACAATAGTTCGTATATTTATTCCGATTGACAAAACATTTTTGATTATATGTTGATGCTATCGGACGATATTTCTATTCAAATTTTCAAAAAATGAAAAACGGTGCATTTTTAAACAAGACTATCTCAAGAGATCACTGGTACCTACACAAACAAACAGTATTAATAAGTAGCTAAATACGATAATATTTTTTTATTTTTCAATGTTCCACTAATTATTTTGAAGATCACGCGAAATAATTAACGATTCTGAACATCTTGTTTTTATAACTGTAAAAAGAATATCAACATTGCTTTTAAAAAATGTGTATCACAGATGAGTGAATTGTTAATTAGTCTCTAATTAGCAATTTATACTTTAAGAGAAGTGTCGCTTTCAACATTTCTAAATAAAAATTGCAAAAAATGGCATAAAAAGTTACATTAGCATTCTTTTAAAAATTCACCAAATTTAAAGAAAATAATGTAAAAATGTAACTAAAATATTTATTAAATTTGTTATTGGATTACAAGGAATGTTACTATTTTTATTTTTTTAAAGGGAAAAAAATAGTAAAGTAAAAGGACAGTAATGTTGAAGTAATTGACTAGTTTTCAAACGCAGTCGTTTTCCAACAAGCTTTACTTTTAAAAAGACCAAAAATTCAAGCCAGTAATTGAACTGACTAAAATAACAGCATCGTGACTAAAATAACAATATCTCTGACTAAAATAATAACCTCATCAACGTTAAGTAACAACACAATCTGACGCGATAATTAATGTAGCTATCATGTTGTCAAAAGACCTAACATTCTATTTTTTTTTTAATTCAGAGTAAATTTCAGAATCTTAACTTGCAACTTAAAATAAGCGATCTAGCAAATAATAACTAATTCCGACATCTTATGCACGAAATGTGGGAATCTATTCTTAATTAACGTAGTTATTTTGTTAGTTTGAAAATCTTACCTGTCCATTTTTTGAGGTGGTGAAAAAGTTTTAACATGGTGACCAAGAAATATTTTCCAAAATGCGTTTACGGTTAATTCTAACAATTTTCATGTGAAAGTTTGTCTCGGCCAAAATAAGTTAGTCGTATAGATTCAAGAATGTAATATTTGTGTTATAAAATAGCAAATTAAATTTAATTTAATTGGTAGACTAAATTAAGGACGCAGTGTTATTCATTAATTTGATTAAGTAATTCACATGTAAAATTATATCCAATAATTAAAAAAAAATGAACTGAAAAAAATTTAATGGTTCTTAATTTGGACAGATTTCGTGTAACTAAATGTAGGTGGTAAAAAACTGCAAATGGACCTACTTCTGTTAGCCCAAGTGGGCCGACGTAATTTGACAAAAAATAAGAAATGTTGTTTATTTCCTGGCACCTTATAGGTAGTGCTAACATTACCCACATCTAACCATAAGAAATCTCAAATTACTATACTTCATGGGAATTAAAATACTTAATGTTTCTGTCAGGGATTTAAATGTGTTTATTTATGTCTTGTACATAAATGACAAATGACAGTGAATGCGCCCTCTAGAAGGGAGAGTGTAGGCTTTATAGCCCATTATCCAGCTCGCCAGAAGAGACAGTCACAAGAGACACACAAAGAAGGACGACACAAACACATCGACAAATAACAACATTTATTGACAAGCACAAACATCCATGCCTTTACCGGGATTCGAACCCGAGCCCAGCAGCTCCAAAGGCTAGTACACTAACCATTGCGCCAGCGAGCCGGCCGTGTACATAAAAGTAAAATAAAATTTTAAATTTCTATCGAAGAATTAATGTGGTGTATGTACACAAATTAGATAGATTTTTGAATTTCTATATAAAAAATAGAAGACATTTACCTTTAAACTTCCTCTTGAACAATATTCGTTGATGATGCTGATGCTTGGTGGATCGACGCAAGCGCCAATAAAAGGATTGAGATTGTCATGGCGAAGATCCCGCATCTACAAGCGTAATAAATAAAAATTCAAATTCAAACCGCTTTTCAATTTTATTACAAACACAACTTACATTGCATTTTTTCATTACAAAATTTATGGAAAGTTATGGAATAAAATATGTATGTATGGTGGAAGAGGTGACTACACACTTAAAACGAACGAGCGATTTTAACTCAGTCTGATTGATTTTCACTCCTCCAGTCTGGAAAATGCACTTCCCCTTTTGGAGTGGTTCATTTGTGTGTTAAACCTCCGACAGGATCACTCCAAACGAGTGATTTTAACTCAGTCTGAGATAATATTCACTCCTTTCCAGTGTCGAAAATGCGCTTCTCCAACTATAGTGGAATTCACTCTTTTGTTTTAAGAGTGTAGGATCTCCGCATTGTACTAAAATGAAAAAAAGAATAATATGTCGCTATTTTTTTTATTTTATACGGAAAAGACTGCACTTTTCATCAAGAAAATCGGTCAGTGCATGTCTCTAAATCCGCGAATTCGTGCCAAAACTTTAAGGTGATGGTCTTATAGGCATTCGGTTCTTATTTAGATGTGTTGAATTGTACATTTCAAGCAAATATGATTTGAATAAAGGTTTAAAGTGGCTATTAAGTCTGTTTGGTGTAAAATTGAACCAATATTGTTATTAAATCCGCTTAGTTCACTGGATATTTTTTTTAATTTATCATGCGAAAAAAAATTACAATCCATCAATAAAATTGCGAAATTAAACCATTCTCTACTTTAAGTTAGCACAATCTCGTATTTGTGTCTAAACTTTTGCATGATACACATTTTAATTTTAAGAAAAAAGTTATTGGTATAACAAATCTAGCAATTATGTTTTAATTATAGCATTTCGAAATATTTTTTTAATATGCTAAGTGTATTTTTCTAATTCTGCTATCACAATTCAAAATTGTACACCCAAATGAAGTTAGTTTCTAAACTTTTACATTGCAGTGAATTAGGTGCAATTGACACTTAAAAAATAGGTATGCATGATTATATACAAAGAAACGAGTACATAGTGATATAATAATAATAATAAAACATAATTGTTTGTACTGTGTCAAATGGTTTCACCGAGTTAATTAACTCACCAGCTTGAGCTCCTTCTTCATTTTCCTCGTGATATCAACATTCTTCTTTTTCATTCGCTTCACGGCGAACATTCTTCCTTTATACATTCCGACTGTCGTGAATATGCCAGCGTAGCGGAAATCCCCGTCCACGTTGGAACTCAATGAAACTTGGCTTGTTCTTATCAAGGGGTTCACATTCTAGGGGGTGATAAAGTAACATAATTATTTAATTGCGTAAGATCATTTACCTTAATTCAATTGTAGGAGTTTATTTTTAAAACTTATTAATGCACTAAAAATAATAAGTGATCTAAGATAAACAAGGATCAGGAGAACCAATAAAAATATGGGAGCATGTAGGTATTTCTTAGTTCTTTTATGATTTGGGAATAAAATGTATATGAAAAAAGTTGTATGAAAACTATTTTTTCTTGTTATTCTGTGATACGGTATTAAAATATGATTATTTAATTGTGGACGATCATCGATATAAAACCCAATTGCATAAGTTTATTTTTAAAAATTATAACGCAGCAATTAAGGGGACGCATTACCCAAAATATTATTTCTAGAAATAATAACATAAACTTGTAAATTATATTAGTTTTGTACAATGTTCACTCTAAATAAAAAAAATCTAGCAATAAAAATGAATATTTACAAGTAGTTTTTCAGTTATTCAAAAAAAAGTCAAAATTTTAAACATTTTTTTTTAAACCCTACCCCTCCTTCAATTTTAAGAATAACTTCACCAAACTTTTATGGTTTTTTTTAGTACTGTTTGTTCAAGAACTGTGCATGGATTTTAAAATGTGATCGACAGTTAAAAAGTACTATACATTTACAGTGAAAATCACAAAAAATACAAATTATTAAATTCAACATTTAAAAAAAAATAACTATACATAGAAGACCTTATTCCATGCACAATTTTGAGCATAATATATGCAAGAACACAGGTAAAAAATTCAAAATTCTAACTAAATTAGCAAAAAAGCCTTAGGGATTTATTAAACACAAGAATAGAAAAACGTGAAACAGAGAAAAAAAAGGTTGAAAGCAGACGAAATAGGTATTCAAACTTATAGGAATGACTCCAGAAAATATTAAATAACTTTTTTTCTACAAAATATATCATTATGAAACTTCCAGTAAATGTTTAAAAGAATATTGTAAATAATAAAAAGTAAAAACTGAAAAATCGATATTTTGACCAATTTCTGGGTAATACGTCCCCTTAAAACAAAATTATTAAATGAACCTTGGGTGAATAAAAGCCAAATTGAATAGAAAACGCAGAGATAGTTTTAATTTTATTTTTTGGTTTTGAAACAAAAAGTAACATATATTCATGAAATTTCAAATAATTTCATACATTTTAAGACAGAAAACTTATCGATCTGTAACGCTCATCAATCAACTCAAACAGAGTTTTCTATTTCTATATTCCCACAACGAATGAGTTTTCTAAATGATTTAAAAGCGTATTTTTCAAACGACTTTATGTTTTAAAGGAATATCTATCCTACTCGAAAATCTATTAGATTATTACTTTTGATGCCCATCGAAACGATAATGTTCATTACTTGCTTCCCTAGTTTAAATAATGATATTGTGGATGTGGAAGAACAGCATACAAAAAAAATTCAATTTTGTCTTTTGTAATAGTAAAGATAACTTTATTATTATTAATCCGACATTTTTGGCACTTTGCGAAACCCTTATTTTTGGTTTTGGTTTAATAATCGTTGCACTAAAGCTACATAAGGGCAATTGTCTAGGAACCTCGTAATTTAGATAAGCGGTCAATGATAAGGCCGAAAACTAATTAGTCATCTAATGTAACCTTATAGCAGCATTGTACGTGGCGTCAGGACTTTATAGCATGGTACATTTAACGTGTACCTCTCTCATATACACGCCAATATTTATTGGAGGGATTTATTTATGAGTTTGTGAAGCAAAACATTTGATATCGGAATATTTTAAAGATAAGACAAGACATTTTTTAAATAATGAAGATAGAATACAAGAAAGTTAAAAGAATTTGAAAAAAAAATTATTATCTAGTACTTTTGTTGAAATGTATTGTTTTAAATAAACTTTAACACATCATTGAACATACACGTACTTAACGGACTTCTTATGTGATGAAATTAATGCGTTTAATTTTTTTTTACACTATGTTTTTGGACGCTCAATGTCTTATGATGTTTAATGGGGAAAAATTCCATTACCAATCTTTGTATTAGTCTATTATTTGCTTAGTATAAGCAGTAAAATATTGAAAGATCATTTCATTTTATTTTTAAAAATCGCATTTCCTAAAATATATAAAACCTTTTTTATCGAAATAAATTCGAATGTTTTCTTTAATGTTTTAGAGACACTTTTACACATTAAAGTGCTAGATAACCAGATAATGCAAACATATTTATGTATCGAATATTCTTCAAAAAATAACCCATGCCTTAAAGTGCCAATTTCATTCTATGCAGATATTTCAGATAGTTTACATTCACTAAATTATCACATTCGAATAAACTTTCCAAATATCACAAACAGATAGAATATAAGGTAGATAATCAGAATATAAAATATTAAAGCATAAAATATGTATGCTTAAAGTTATCAAATATTCTACCAACATATCCTTTATCTATATCATATGACTACTTATTTATTCATTTTTTAGTTATATTCCTTTCTGAAATATGTATTTGAAGACTTTCTATAACAGTAAAATATTGATTTTAAAAGAATATTTGCCAATTTATTTATGAATTAACGTATTAATAAATCAAAAGGGAGGAATTCAAATGTTTTCGTTCAATTAAAAAATTTGCTTTCGAAAAATTATACTTGCATCATGTAAGAATTCAAAGAACTTTATTTAAACATAATCAAAATAAATTGAAGTTTTCAAAATGCTGGAAAATATTTAGATGAGTGCCATATTTTTTTCTTGATCAAATTCCATACATATTTTTTTCTTTTTAACTCTCCATGGAAGTTGGAAACTACTTTCAAATCTATTAAAAAACATAAGTTTTTATCGATTATTGCATTCTTAAAGAAATCATGATTAAACTTAAAAAGATCTTATTTTTAAAAAAATATTTTTTTTCTAACGCATCATTTTGCTTGCAATTCTCTACATTTAGTATCTTTACCGCATCAAAGACTCAGTTGAGAGTAGCATGAATACTTACCGCAGAAAACGTTAATATTGATTTTTTTCATTTGTTTTTAATGCAGCATTAATTGCTGTACATAAAGTTTTAAGTACTTAGGGGACTTTATTTGCCTTAGATTATAGTTTTTTAAGCAAACTAAAACATAAAGCTTTTTTTCTCATGTTAATAGGTTGATTTGCTTTCGAATTAAATTTAAATAACTTAATATTTTTCTAAAAATATAACTTTAAATTCTTGAATGTAATTTAATACTGAACTTTTAAATTTAATAAAACCATCACCCATTAAAAATGTCGTATAAAATTTCATCATTTTTAAATTCCGAATGACATCTACTATACGTTCAAGATGCCGTTCCAGTAAATGGAGATGGAAATGTAATTTGTCATTAATAAAATATTTTTAGAGCTGCATCCTTTTAAATGATAGTTTTTAAAAACCCTTTCGGTACGAAATTTTAAACCAAGAGCCTAGCTATGGAATAATCAGTACTTTTAATAAAGAACGTTATGCTAGACTGAAACTCGGAATTTTTAAAAAAAAAATAGTCTTGGAAAATTAATGCTCTTTGACGTATAAACGAATAATATCAGAATATATTAAATTCTTTGAAATCCAATAAGATTTAAGTTCTTAAAAGTGTCACATTTGATTAAATACATATTTCATTTGTATCGAATTTGTTCCATTTTCTTTACTAAAGCAATTTTGCTGTCGGCATTTTAAGTATTATCTTGAAAGGCTCTTTAACTATATTTAGTTTCACCCAGTTCATATAACGTTATAAGGATATTTTAACTGAGATTAAAATTAAAAATAAAATTTACTTTTCGTAATTGATTTTATGTCAAAGAGATAGAAAGGTGAAAGAAATAGTTTAAAAAGCATACTTTCTGTGGCATCAGTAGTTCGTAGAAAATGGAAAGTAAAAATGGTGAGTTTTTAAAAAAGTTCGTTCTTTTAAAATAAAGAAATGAATGAGAAAATAACTATCGATACTTTTTAAAGCTTATTAAATCACAATATCGATCACTAAAGTAACTCTATGATTTGAAAAAATTTAAAGAAAAAAATGTCTACTTTGCTTCTTCATATAAAATTGCTAAGCATTTGCACTAGTCTTTTTTTTTTTTTTTTTGTAAATGCAAACAATTTCTATACATAATCCAAAAAAAAAATATTATCAAACTTCAAATGTTTATCCCTCAAAAAAATTTTAAACTTTGCAACAATTGGATTTACAGTTAACTACAGAGTATACTACATCCTATATCGTATACAGAATGTTTTCGACGTATGTTATTGTTTCGTGAATAATTTATCAGCATACCAGTTTTCCCGAACAGAACAACCAATGAACATTCTGTATCATATATAAAATGTTTCCAACGTATGTTATCGTTTCGTGAATAATTTATCAGCATAACAAATGAAACAAAACAATACATTAGAAAAAAAGTGCCAACCTTCGTTACTCGACTTGCATTTGCAGTGGGGGACCATTCGTTTATTTGAATGTCTTTGTAGTCTATTTTCCACAGAAGACTGTCGAGTTCTTGTTCGTAAGCCCAGTTTCTTTAAAACAATAAAACATGACTTTCAAAATGAGAAAGAATTTCTAAAGTATCTTAAAAAAGAAATCATCTGTTCTTTTTAAGTTTATCATTTCAAATTCTTCTGTGAAATACTAAAATGGAACTATTTTAAGAAGTACGGAACAATTTATTTAAAATACATTTTGCTGAAATCTGTAATTTTAAAAGGCAATAAAAATAATTAACTGCAATAAAAGAATCTTTATTGTCTTTATACTTGAAGCTTTTTTTGCCGTCATTGAATTTCACATCAATTATTTTGCTTTAAATGTGGTTTAATTTTAAAATATTTAATGCTTTTACGTGAAATTGTTTTATCCTAATTGGAAAAGTGCATTTATATATACACTACTTTTTTTTGTCTGGTCTTCTTAAAAAAAATATATAAAAAAATCTATGTAATTTTCAATCTTATTTTTTTATAAATTTTTAAAAAAAAATAAGAAAAGCTACAAATAAAAAATTTCTCATTTATCAATAATTTTTAAAAAAAATAATAACATTTATCGTTCCTGAAATCGATTTTTTACACACATAAAAACTGAAAGTAAGTGACATAATTTACCTGCGTGAAATACTAGATAAATCTAAATGCTTACAAAATGAAAAAAAGCTAAATCATGACACTGAATCAAGTTTTAAAAAAATATTATTTATTAGCTTTATAGTCCAAAGTTGTTTTTTTACTTAACTATTAGAGCTTTAATCATAAAGAAAAAAGGGTGGAGAACAATTGAATAACGTGCTAAGTGACATGTTTGAAAAAATAGAGATTTTTTTTTGTGTCAATGTACACGATATTCCCCCCTTTCAATATAACAATATTCTCCATTTTCATAAACTTTAAATTAAGTATAGTCTTTAATTTTTGTAGTGACGTTTTCAACTTATTGAAGTGCAAACGAAAAACTTTAAAGCTAATTTTTCCGTTTTCACCTTTTTGTCTCTTAGCTCTTCACTTGAAGACCTTAGTGGAAGAACGTGCTAAGTGACATTTTTGAAAAAATTGAGATTTTTGAGTAATTGAACATATTTCCATCTTCTCTGGCGATAACAAGTTTCCCCTTTTTCATTAGTTTAAAGTGTACTCCATTTTTTACAGTTCTCCAAGTACCGTTTTTAACGAATTCAATTGCAAACTAATCACTTAATTCCTTTTCCCGTTTTCACTCCCACTTAGCACATTCTTAATTACGATAGCTCTTCAATTAACCAAGAGTGACAACATTAAAAAAAGCTTCCAATCTTGCCTGGTTTTTATATCAAGATAAAGGATTATTTATGACCTTTTGCTTTTTGAAGTTCATTTAATTTCGTTAAGATCATAATAAAAGAAGAAAAATTTTAAATGTCTTTCTTCACATTAAAAAACTCGCCTACGCAAAAATTTTCCGCCTTCACTCGCTCATCTTACGGTCTTAGCGTAAAAACTATTTTAAAAAACGACTTTATTTAAAACGCCGTTGATGAACGAAAAATTAGCGTAAAACTGTTTAAAAAAGTCCTTCAACACGTAAAATATTTGTAAAAGATCGTTTAGGGAGCAAGCTGATAATGCATACTAAGCACTTAGAGTTTTAGTTTTTTTGGGATATGTTTTCATTTAAAAAAAAAAAACTAAGAGTACGTTAATAATAGGGAAATAAGGATTATTTTTTTAACAAATTTAAAACGCCTTGTATACCACACGTGTCTTAATTCTATTTTATTATTTTATTTTAATCTTTTTTAATAGTATTATTTAATTTTTTTCTTAATTTAGTTTTATTTCATTCAATTTAGATGCTTTTATTTTACTTTATTTTTTAATGTTTGTATTTTATTCAACTTTGATGTTTGTTGTCTGTATTTTTTACGATTTTTGTGTCTTGCCTCTGCTATGTCATTGGATTGTTTTCTATAGCAGTCAAATGAAAAATAAGTTGCAAACAGAAAAAAATAACATTTCAAATATACACAAACTGGCATAGCACAGCAAAAGTCTCTATTCCGTAAAGAACATTGAAATATTATTTTCTTTTTATATAAGTTAGATAAATGTATTGATTTTTTCTGGTTTGTGAACTTTTTTAAAATTTAGAGTTAGTTTTGAAGGGTTGGCGAGCGTTTAAGAGCAAGGAGAGCAACACCTAGTATATATTATGTTTACTTACTTGTAACTAACAAGTAGAATAAGCAATACCACAGCAGCTACGGCTCCAGCTACAACTATAGCAATTTTCCACACTATCAAAATTAAAATAAATGTTTTGATTAAAAATGAAGTGATCATACGAGTATTTTTCGTTAATCTTTGGAGTAGTTATATAATGAAGAAGTTATACAGGATATGAGGGATATATATGTATGAACCGTCGCGTGACAGTCAGGTTTTCTAGAAACAGACCTAATTTTTCAAAAAAAAGTAAATTTTGATACATTTTAAAATTTAAAGAATCGAGGAGCCATTAAAAACTACATGCTATAGTAAAATAGTTTTTAAAATTGAAGAAATTAGATTTTCAGTTAAAATTTTTAATTTAAATATCCTGCTGTGAAAACAAGTTTACATTTCAGCCAATATGCTTATCCTTCAAGGGGTTACAAAAATTTGTTATTGGTAAAATAAATATTTTTATAAACAAAGAAAGGGAATTAATCGAATGAATTCGAATATGTCAAATAGACAAAATTTATTATAATTTTTAAAAAATGAATGCAATGCTTACGGACGCATTTTTTGCCATGAAATCCGCATATTGGTTCACTTAAAGGAGGGCCATTACCAACCCATTCAATGTCTGAGAAGATATTCAGAATCTGAAAACAAAAAACAGAATTTAATTTTTTTTTAAAAATCTGAAATGGGACTACAGTAAACTCCCGATTATCCGCGGAATTGGGTGGCGTGGCTTCCGCGGATAAGCGAATTCGCGGATAATCCGCAAAAATGAAGAAAATGCCTATAAACAAAATTTCTTCTGGGTTTTATTTAGTAAATTACAATAATCAGCACGTACACAAATTTACTTTCTTCAAAATGTCTATTACTGTCGTTTCTTTTATGCCATACTGCATGCACATTTGATTTTTAGAGGATCCGTTTTCCTGATTCATGAGTTGTAGTTCGTCTTGAATTGTCAAGACAACTTTTTTTTTAGTTTCTTACGCGTTTCGCCAGTTTCAAAATCACACAAAGCAATTCAATTAAAACTGACAGTTTATTTTACAAGTGACGCTTTTTGACAAAAACATGTTCGTGATGTGCACCTGGCTTCCACCAGGTACATCATAAGGTTTCCTAATCATTCTTATTTTAATGTATTTGTTGTTCTTGTTAAATGATTTCGTTGTTTTTTGAATGTGTTCGTCGTTCTAGAAAGGATTTCGCTGTTCTTGGAATGCTTTCTAAAAAATAGTTTTGAAACAAATAAAATTCATTTATCCCGTTTTTTTTTTATATTTGAACTGAAAAACGGGAGGGGGGATAGTGGCCCGCGGTTAATCCGCAAAGCGGATAATCCACCCGCGGATAATCGGGAGTTTACGTATTTGAGGACACATATGCCTAAATTTAGGGTTATCAAATACCAAATTATTGATGTATTTTAACGTAACAAAAATCGATATCTTCCATCACCAAGCAACTAATTTCTAAAACCTGGGCTGACCCTAATACTCATACCTGGTACCTACAAAAAATCCTGGAGCTGCCACAACATTCAAAATCTCCAAAGTATACATCAGACGACACTGTCTCGACTTTCCACTGGTCACTCGAAGTGTTTGACTTTTGAGGACGAAGAGCGAAAACGCCCATCATGTCCCAAGTGCGACAATGCTCCGTTTTCTACCTAGCACATTTTGCAATGCCTGGGGTTTTCACGTGAAGAGGCTGTGAAAAGCCCACACAGCACACGCGCTTTTGGACTTTTTGGAAACTTTCAAATGCATGGATCAGGTCTGGGATGGGGATTAGTCCCATCCACTACCCACCAAGAATTGATATATTTTTTTGTTTGCTTCTGTTTAAAATGTAGGAGCATAACTAACTGAAAAAACGTATCGAAAGGAAGTTTTTCGAGCTTGGCCACTTTTAATCGAAATTTTTAATTTGAAGAGTTGGTTGAAATCGTTTAATTATCCGGCTAACCATATTATCACATTTGCTAAATTGTTCAATTTTCTAATGCTTAGCAGTAATTCAAACTTGCTCTTGAGATGACCACTTTTAGAACCGCAGCTAAAAAGTAGGTACCTAAGGTGAGCAAGCCCCTCTTAAATCCTTACTCATCCTATTTTACACTGTCACTAAATGTTCCGGAACATTAACTAAATGTTTTCAATGTTTATTCCAGTAACACTTCAAATAAAAATGGAAATTCTAACTAAAGTATCCATGCCTCTTAAAGAATTTGTTAAGAATCGGTAGACATCTTTAGGAATTTGTTTTTTAAAAATATTACTTTTAGAAAATCAAATATGTGGATTTTTGGCACAATAATTCCGGATTAACTATTAACCCTACCTATTAGTATAATTAATTAATAACAATTGCCACACGTAAGTGAGCATTCGGCTTAATTTTATCAAAATAATCAAAATATAAGACAAATAATACCTTAGCATGGAATAGTTTAAGTAATATAAAATTAAGTCACACATAAAAAAGCACCAGCTACATTAGGTTCTCTTACCGGCAAAGAGGTTCTATTTTCTGGGAGTTGGAATATGCCAACTGGATAGAGGCCGTATTCTCCATTCGAATCGGGAATTTTCTTTCTAGCAATGAGGGTGTAATTCCCTTCCGCATCTCCGTTTTCATCCATATACACCATGTATCCCATTGCACCTAAAATATGAACATTCAAGCATAAAAAAGATAGTTAACACATTAAAAATGGCCAGCCGAAGGCCAAGAAAAAAGCCAAATTTTTATTGATGTTGATTAATTTCTTCAGTTGCCATTAGGGGCTGCTTATCTGGCCAAATTCCAGATAAGCAGCCCATAAATGCAACTGAAGAAATTAACCAATATCAATAAAAATTTGCACACGCTTTAAGGAGTAATATGGCAATTATTCGGAACTGGTAAGACTTAAAAATTGAATTTCTTAATTTTTGTTTTTAATAGATTGAAAAAACGATAAAAATAGCGAATTTTGCATAATTTATGGTCTCAAGAGGCAACTAAAGATATTAACAAAATTTTGCACACATACTAACAATAATATAAGGTAACTTTTCAGCACTATTAAAATTAAAGATTCTAATTTCATAATTTTTAAGAAAAAAAATGAAATTAGCGAATTTTGCATAATTAATGGTCTCAAAGGCAACTGAAGATATTAACTCAGATCAATAAAATTTTGCACATATACTAACAATAACATTAGGCAACTTTTCCGCACTATTACAAATTTGAAATCAAAAACTTTTTTTTTTCGATACACCCTAATACACATATGAAGAGAACTGGGGAAGAACCCCTTGATTGAATATAATTCTTCCCGTATTCAGGTCATCTTTTGAAGGATATTGGAGACAAGAATATCTTTCTTCCTTACTTCTTCTCTCGCGGTACGAATACGGTCGCGTGGTATTCATGTCTCGAGTGAGTCAGGGTTGTTGTGAGAGAAAAACCAAGTGATAAACCCGCTTTCTTACACCAGTTTATGCTGTGAATCGCTTTCGTCGTCAAAGATGCCTGATGAGGACGGATATCCTGTCAATGACGGGATTTTAAATCTGGACTCTTCATATATAACTACCCTCAATGTGCGGGAGGGGGGAGGATGAATGGAGTTGATCAGGGTTTTTTATTTTCGCGCAAGAAAGCCATATAAATGTCAAATTTTCATTAAACAAATCAGAATTCAAATACAGGGTGAGGTAAACAAAAGCGGCCCCGGACTAGGGATAAGAATACGACAGAAACGTTGCCAAGTCTAAGACCAATACAAAATCAGGTTTGCTAACTGAAGCTATTGATCGCTTCAATATTAAGCCCAAACAAACGCTTGGTGACTTATTTGCTGGCAACTACGCTACGATTTTAGAAGCTAGTTGAAAGGAAATATAAACAAGGTTTGTAGACCTGATCAAGAAAAGGCCCCACTAGTGATTATTAGATAGTTTCGGTCGTTATTTATCCTAGATAATCGGACCTTTTTGTTTTGGTAATACAAAACATTCTAAATTGATTGCAAGACGCAAAATTTTCATTATGGGACGTCTTCATACAATACGAACTAAGATCTGAACTCACCACTAGTCTATGAGTAGCTCTAATGTTAATCAAATCCCATAAAACTAATGCAAAAACACGTTTCAGGCGTCTTCAAGAGTTTTAATCGCCAAGCATTCCAACGTATTCCTATCTCTAGACCGGGGCCACTTTGTTTGCCTCACCCTGTATTTTTAGAGTATATAATATGTGACTGCGAAAAAAGTTAAAACTTTGTTCGTTTATAAATACTTCCTAGATGTATTAATTAAAAGCATTTCACTTTTCTTAGTCAGTACAACAGCACATTCGCTTCTTATAATTAAAAAAAAAGGCCAATATGTCCTTAAATCATAATTGGTACTAACCAACGAAAGAATTTCTAATTTGATTCATTCCGTACAAAATGCCATCTTAATTTAAATTTTAGATTAAATACTCATAACCAATGTTTACAAAAAATGCATTTTGATCTGATGACTACGTAATTGTAATCACTCATGCAAAAAGACACAGGTAACAAGCCTAAAATTTAATTAAACTTGTAACGCAATAATTACAGACTACGCATAAATGACAGATGCTTAATTGGCAATTCTCTAAATGTTGATCACAGAGACGTTGACAAATTGAAAGCACAGGTGTGTGAGATTTCTTGAATTGGTTGTAGCATGTAGTGAGTTAAAAATTTAGTTTTAGAAGTTCATAGAAAACTTTTATCAAGTACATATTTATGTAACTCCAAATTTAATCACAACCAGATCTGTTCAAAACAGAAAAAATCATTGAAATTAATAAAATTAATAATATCGTAATGGAATTCATTTTGAATTTAAACAAGTAATGTTGTCATACATCTAAAAGATAACTTTATGTAAAAATACTCACAATCCCACATTAAAAGTGCAAATTAACTTACTGAAATATGTTCGACCCACTATGTATTTCATCAAGTTCTGTCCATTGAAAGGATCTTCCTTATGTAATAAGCATTCATTCAAAGCCCTGGCATACACGTTCACAGCATCATAAAGGTAAGCTCCTTCAGCGGGGACCTGGGAATTTATTTTTATTTAGTCAATATAGTTATGTATATAAAAAATCAGTTGGACAATAAAATTGTTACTAAAAATGTATACGTGACTGAAAGGGAATAGATCTTTTAAACATGGGTTATACTGAATCCTTATTCATTGTGGAATGAATATTATGATTAAAGTACCATGCGTCACACCTCAAGTAGTTGAGTGACGGCGAATATAACGTGACTTTTTGGTCTAAAAAGGCCCTTATATTAAAGTCATTTTCGTGGTCCTAATTTCCAATTTGGAGACGTCATTTTTCGACGTCAAAATATGACGTCAAGCTGACGTAAATAAATTACTCTCTTGTGACCACATGATGTGAACTTTTCGTCATCAAATGACGTGATTTCTACGTGTTCCAATAACGCGAATTTCACGTGTGGACGACAAATTTCACGTGAGCGATGGACGTGTTTTGTTAGTTATCGAATGACGTGAATTTTACGTGACCATATGACGCAATTTTCACGTGGTTTCACGTGGACATTAATACAAATGAAAAAAACGAATGCGATGCTTTGGATGCAGTGTGGTAAAGAGAGAGAGAGAGAGAGAGAGAGAGAGAGAGTATATTTAATAAGAACTATCCCCACCTTTTTCATGCCTCCAAAACTGCTGACTGGATTTGGGAAGTTGAATGGTGGAAGTTGCATGTATGCGTTCACTTTGGCAGTGAAGCGTTCAAACCCAGTCGGGGGCGAGGCAACCACCCCGATGTAGGACTGGAACGCTTTCTTGGCATCGTCTTCAATCTCATCTCTCAATAACCCTAAAATTTAAATTTCATAAATGGTGCCAAGGTTTAATCAATTAGAATTTTTCATGCATTTGTTAGATTAAATTTTAGGTTTTTTACATATTAGATTTTTTTTATAAAACTTGCCATTTTCATGCTACAAAAAAAATTCCAGGTGTTTCAACTCCAAACTAAAGGCCTTTTTATCGAATAATTGTTACATTGATAAGCAAGTAATATATTTCTAAGTATATATAAAATTAGATGAAAATATCAAGTCTATTTTGAAAATTGACTTATGTAATGTGAATGAAAATGACTTATATTTATAATATGAATTAAAATGACTTATATAATATTTTCAACACTTTATTGACCATAGTTTTCCTTTAACATACATGACGTGGTAGCTCCTATGAAGTCAGAAAATTCGGCCTATATTATATTCATACATCACGTACACAATAAAAGGGCTTATCTTAATAAGTCTTATTCATCTGCTACTTTATATAGAAGATATTTCACTGAATTTAACTTTCTTTTGAGGTCAATTTCAAATTATAGTATTGCGCGTTTTAAGAATATCTATTAAATGTAATAAAAATATTCGCTTTAATAAAAATAATAATAAAGAAAGCTAGTATACAATTTATTTAGAACTAAATGTAAAAATTAAGTTATCAATGCGTTTTATAACGTACTAAAAGTACAATGGTTTTAAAATGTTTAAAAAAATTAAATTATTTAATAAGAAGACTGTATTACACGACATTTTTAATTTGGCTCCGATTGTTATTTGCAAATATAAAGCGGTTAATTGTTTCATAAACATGAATCAAATATTTATTTACTTATTTGTTCAGTTTCGTAATTGTGGAATCCTTCTCAATGAATTTTTACATGTTTATGCTAGAATTTAAATTAATAGATACTTAGCTAATTTAAATAAATACAGCATTTAAAATACCAATGAGAAAATGAAATATTTCATTAATTCTATTATTTAAAATAAACCATTGAGGTAAAAAATTTAATTAATCAATTTTATTATTTCTTTGAGTATCAATTATTAGGGAAAAAATAGGCAATATGTAAAGGAATACATAGATCCTGAATTTCATGTTTTTTTAATGTCCATGAAACAAAAATACTAAACTTCATGATCAAAAAAGCCACATTTACAAAAAAGTTTAAAATATTATGCTCAGGTATTTCAATTAATTAATTTCTTATGTGAAAGTTACATTTTTCTAGTGTAACTTTGAAAAAAACTATCACAAAATATTTGTTTTACTAAATATAAAGAGAATAACTGAAAGTATAACTTAGGAAAGATAAATGTCAAAGTTTTAATTATTTTTTAAGTATCGGTTATAAATAACATGACTGTTAGAAAACTTTTTTTTTATCTAATATGGCTGCAAACTGTTAGAAAACTAGAAATGCATAAAAAAAAGCCGAAAATGCTACATGAAAAAAAAATCGACTTAAATGATCAATTTAAAATTAATTATTATTTAACTAAAGTATCTCAATTGCATTTTAAAGTTAACGAACTTGTTAAATTACTTAATGTTTCATTTTGTAAGTAACAAACTAATTTAAATTTTTAAAAAAATAATAATAGTAAAAACTTGAAGCAATAAAAAATTTCAAAGCACGAAAAAGTATCAATTTCATAACGCAGAAGTCATATCAATTTCCATGCTGAAAAATGGGAACGATATTGAAATGTGTATGCTTCTGAATTTTTGCAACGAATCGTCAAACATTCTTTTGAAACATATGCCTGTGCGCTTGTAAAAGACAAATAAAAACTCCCGGAATGCAAGTAAAAAAGTGTTGTTTTCAGAATAAGAAACTAGCTTATATTTTTTGATGGGTTGGTATTTATCTTTTGAGAAACGTAAAATTGTTTTTCATTGGGTATATTGCAACTGGAAGAGGAAATATATAAGTTCTAGAAAGGTTTTCATATTATATTTTGAACTTCAACCTGTGTCATGCAATAAATTTTCTCCGTACTTTTATTTGAAAATAAATTTTAAAAAAAAGTAATTTTCTGTTCGTCTAAAAAATAGCTTTCAAGGAACGATTTAAAAGGAAAGCTTATGTTACATGTATTTTGGTAAAAGGAGGCGTTCACAAATTACAAGAGAAGATTTTTCGAAATTCATACGTTTACTAAAAATACAGGTGCTTAATTGCCGATTGTGGGGGTAGGTACATAAATATTCCGGCATATGTGCTTGTTAAGAGACCCACTTATATAAGCTTTCGTCAATTAAGACCGACACAGAAAGAATTTGTACTGTCACTTAGAAAGGAAAGTACACCCTGGGTGAAGGCGGGAATAAAACTAGCACCCGTAGCTCAGTGCAGCACGCAGACTGCTTGCGTAATGGTCCAAACCACTCGGCCATACGAGCCCCATTGCCGAGTGTGACACTCATTCATCCTCCGTCCACGTGGTTTATTTTTATACTTCTTTTTACGCAAGGATTGAATTTGCTTTAATCTTCCACTCTTATCTCAGTTCTTATATACCGCTTAATAAATATTATCGTGTTGGATACTTATTGTGTAAAAATACTTATGAATTAGGACGTTTAATTAAAATAAATATTATCGTGTGGTATTCTTATTCGTATATATGGCTTGATAAATATTATTGTGTTGGATCTTTGTCACATTTAAATCTCGAAATGTATTTTACACTGCTCAAAACAATTAGAGGAGCTCATAGTTTAAACCCTTTCACCCCAAATAATTCCATTTGGAATCATCAGCTGGCGATTTTTTTCTCACCAAGTTGAGCTCACGCCTTTTTTATCGCTTGATGGAAGAATCTTGTCTTTTGAGGAAAAAATAAGTTTGTTTGAATTACATAAAAATAAAAAAACATGGTATAATAAAATTCCCTCTCAAAAAATTTTATGAAAAAAACTGATCCTTAATCCTTCACGCTTGCATTCTAAGATGTTTAAAAACTTGATTTTAACGTTTTTTAACAAATTAATTTTTCAAGAAAATATTATTATAAATAATTCAAAAGTACTGAGTCCAATTTTTACCCCATAAATTGTATTTAAAAAAATTAAAAAAAAAAACAAATCCATGTTTTTTTTTTATATTTCATTATAGATACATATATAATGAACCTATTTCACATATTTTTGAATTTCAGAGCAAATAAAAAAAAGGTTGTAAGTTAAAAGGTCAACAAAAGTACGCAAAGTCCTCCTCTAATTGTTTTGAGAAGTGTAGTTTAATGTAACTTAATTTTCTCGCTATTTTAAACTATTTTTGTGGGTTAAAATTACTTGATATTTACCCAGTACCTCTCCCGTCTTCTCCAGGTAAAATTAGGAGAGATTCGGTCGAAACCCTCCCCAATGAACCTCACGTAATTTATGGACATCAAAATTAAATATGAATATAAGAGAAATATTTCACTATAAATTAAGGAAACATGAAATGATAGTTTGTATTTCTCAAATTTTGTAACTTTTTATTTTAGTTATAAATATTCTGTAGAAAGAAATTGTTCTGCTAGAAGAAAAAAGAATATTTGAAACAATTTTCTGCTTCTGTTTTTAATTTTAACAGTATTTATGATGTGGATACATAAAAGTCATAACTTTATATTTCGTTCAGTAGTACGCAATAAATATTTATCTTCATTAATTTAAAGTTGTAACTTTAAAGTTGAAAAAGTTATCTACTCAAAACTCAATATTCGGGTCAAGAATCCTAAAATATATGGATACTTGACCCATCCATTACGGATACTATACGTAACTCAAATATTTTGGAGTACGACTTTAAATTAGAGTTAAATAAATCGTTTATAGTTATTACATGAAAAAATGAAGACATTGTGGCGTTTGAATTGATACTAGATATGTTGGTGGCTCCTGGTTTCCTTAAAGATATTAAGAATTTCTACTCATGAAAACTCGCAGCCAAAAATTTGCAGCTTCTCTTTATTTATTCTATACTTTTCGGAATATCATTTACTTTTATGTTTGACAGCTAATCATAACCACATTTGGTAACTAAACTATGATTCAAGAGAGTTATAACTTCTTTTTAAAAAGAAACAGTAGATCTTTTTACATTAAAATCTTTCTTTTCTTATTTTGGGACAAAATTTTTTGTTAGTGGCCCCCATGGGCATTTCTGACATACATTCTGAAAAACGTTTCTACCTGGAACAAACATTTTGGCTGCTGTATTGTATGAGGCACTGGTCCATTAACTTTTTCTCCAGCTTTTATTTAAATATTTTTTTTAAAGGAACCAGTCCTGGGTTTAGAAATCTCATTCCTTTTTTACATTTTTGGGCATCTATAGTAACATAAAAACAAAACAAAAACTCAATGGACTAAATACCCCTGGTTTGTGTAACATATAACATTTGTAAACAGATATTTTCGTATTTTGTGTTTATATATAAATAAATTTCATATATTTCATATTTATTTTAACTATAGAATTAGAACAGTTTTAGAAGGTGTTTACAAATGACAAATGACAGTGATTGCGCCCTCTAGAAGATAAGGGCGTTGGCTATATAGCCCATTACCCCGCTCGCCAGAAGAGACAGTCACAAGAGACACACAAAGAAGGACGCCACAAACACATAGACAATTAACAACATTTACTGACAAGCCCAAACATCCATGCCTTTACCGGGATTCGAACCGAGCCCAGCAGTTCCAAAGGCTAGTACACTAACCATTGCGCCAGTGGACCGGCTTTAGAAGGTGTTACTACAACATAACTTTTGCCAACCATATTACTAACGTGCCTAACTATGATAATCTATTTGGTTTTTCGCGCCAAATCTAAAACAACAGTCATTGTTAAAATGAATGTGACAATTTCTATGTCAAATATTGTACAGGGTGACCGTAAAAGAATGTCCGAGATTCAAATTGTAATAGTATCAGCTGTAATATAACGACAGTTGTGGTTGCAGGTGAATAATAAAGAATAACCCCAACAGTTTCAGATAAGCGCATGCGCTTGTACCACTACATCGTTTTCACAGTTGCACAGGTTGTTGCTTCTATTACTCCGGACTTGCTGCAGACAGTATGGGAATAATTGAATTTTCGTTTGGATGTGTGCCGTATCACCAAAGGTGCACACATTGTTCACTTATAGAAAAAACTAGGTTTGTTTTCATTCAATTTCATGTATACTTTGTTATATTTATTATAAAATAAACTCCTGTAATATGCCTTTAAAACTCGGACATTTTTTTACGGAAAATCCTGTATAATTATTGTATCTTTTTCCTCAATACTAAAAAAAAAGTTTTATTGCATTTTACCTCTTAAGTACTTTTGTGGTTTTTGAATTTCATATTGTTCAATGTCCACTCCAACCACGAAGTATTCGCCCGACCTTAAAAGTCCTCGCTTTTGAAGGCTCAGCATCAATCCAAGGTACTCATAGTAGTGTCCCAAAACAACGTAAACTGAAACAAAATATGTTTTTATAAAATGCCAAAACGATTAAATCATTATGAATTTATACAAGAATAATGACTTTTATTATTGGTCTTCAGGTGATGTAGTTCCCACCTGATTTCCTTAACACCAATGGGACCCGAAGAAGCCACATCGATGGCCTTTCAAAGCAATACTAATATATTCAATTTATGAATTCTTTCAAAAGATTGGATTTTTTATGCGACATTTAATTAAACTTCAACAATATTATCATACCTGTTTACGATATTACGCGGTTCTTCATTTAGCGTTACATTTGGTAAATGCGAGGGCCAATAAAATGTTTTTCGTTCGCGTTCCCAGTTTTTTTTTTAATTATCTTAATTAAAGGTACTATTACAGACGAAGCATCGTATTTTCGAGAAAAAATTCGTTAAGATAATTATAAGGATTAGCATAAAAAAAAGCAGCTATTATCATATGAGCAAATAAGGCATGTAAACGCGTATTTTATTCAAGAAATATTTCCCTTTTTATTTAATTTTCTCTCTTATAATTTCCGAAACTGCATTTTTTCTCATTAATGCAAATAATTAAGATTGATGTGAAAATAATTAAATCCCCACAATTAGAACATTGGTTTTTAATATTAATAAACAAATATTCACTAAATAAAATTAACACAAACTAATTAATATGATAATGTTCACGTATATATTTTTTTAATTTAGGTTTTAATATTACAGGCGATGGACCTTAACATTACGGACGATGGTTTTCTTTGACAAAATGTTGGAACAAGCTCATCGGTTTTTCATAACATCACGCGCTCCGAACTGCGATTTCATTGCTTGTTACATTTTCTTTGACAAAGTGTTGAAACAAGCCCATTTAAAACGTTTAAATGTTTATAATGGAATTAACGAATGTTGTGTTGAAGCGGGCAGAGTGACATATTCTGTTACAAACTTACTTGTTATTCTAATTAAATCACCATTGCCATTCGCAACAATTGCTCGAGAAACTTTATTTTTATATAATAAAATAAAATAAATTTATTTCTATAACATCAATCTGGTTGTAAGACGTCAATATATTGCACTACAAGATTCTTTGTTTGTTCGTTGATATGAAATATTATTTTTTGCGCTAAAATTTGCTAATTATTCATATAAAATAAACATATTATCTCAGTAATTGTTACGTTATTTTTCTGGTACATCAGCTGACAGATTTTTTTTTCTAGAAAAACAACAGACTTTTTGTTAAAATATACTAATTGGAGACAGCTCTTAAAAAATAACGCTATAGAACAAACTAGATAGGTATAATAAGAAATTCGTCACTGTTAGAAGGTAGACATGCTTGTGGAATTTTATACAACACACATCAAAATAGTTTAAAGTTAACTTATTCAAGTATTAGATAAATGCGGTTCTTACTTCTGGTATCCTGGTACGACTGATCCACCAGGTTTTCAAACGGGTTCTCGCCATACCCATGGTGGTAGGTATGAGCCCATGTTCCAGTAAACTTGACCAGTATCCCTGCATCGTTCAGCGCTCCAGCAATGGCCTTGGAGATCTCCCTGAAGTTCCCTTCTGGGTCCGTCGAGTAAAGAAACGAGATCTGGGTCCAGCCAAAGGTCTGGAGGAGCGACGACACAGACCGGGATATCTGGTCGCTTGATGGTCTCGTCCGTGCGAAGGTAGGGAATTTGGTCTTGTCGGATACTTCGCGGTGGGCACAGAACTGAAAAAAGGAGATAGTGTGTGAAATCGTTTTCGGCTGCCTATTTCTGGCCTCCATTAGGAGCTTTAACACAGCCAATAACTAATTTAGAACCCGTGTCAAGTGACGAGGTCGACACCTGAGCGGGCAACCAACGGAACTTCGAACGACTTCGTACGCTGACGCCGTCGGGACTTTGGACTCCACAGATTTAACGAGCACGTCTGTCCCAATGTACTCGGGCCCATCCGTCACTAGTTAGATTTTCTACTCTTTCCCAGCACAGATATCCGATTTATAGGATGACTGGCAGATAGGTGGGCTTCGTACCCCCGCACTCCTGAGAAGGCTGAATCCTGAGGCGGATGCCTTAACCACTCGGCCGCGGGCCAAAAGGGAGATATTAGTCCAGTCAAAATAGACATTTCAATTAACAAAAATTCGCACCCAGCTAAATTTTGGTATATATCTTTGGTACACTATTATAAGTAAAATATCAAAAGTCCCCACCGATCCCATGCCTGCGTTTTCCGCCATCTTGAAAAAACGTTCGAAATTTCGCCCATTTTCCAGTTTTTGGCCCATAACTTTTTTCCTAAGCATTTTTGAATGTAATTTTTTGACACAAAGTTGTAGAAAACAAAATTTTCTTCAAAATAGGTATGAAAAGTTTTTATGTACGACAATTAGTTAAGGAGCTACGAAGCAGCAAAAAGGGTGTAAAATCGAGTGTTTCGAAAAAATATTACGTTCTAACGACTTTCTATCGCCGTAACTCACATAAAACTTCATTTTATCAATAAACAATGATTTTACAAGTCGTAGAAAATTTAATTTCCTATAAAATACACTTATCAAAAATAAGTTTCTTATATATTCCAAGAAGAAAGGTTAAATTTACAGAAACCCCAAAAAGGTTCTATTTTCACCCGACGATACACTGTTTTATTTTTTTGAAGGTAGCTCTTTCCCATTGTATTTTTTACTATTTTTGTGAATTCAAAACTTGTAGAAAATAATTTTTTCTATAAAAAGGTTCTGTTTTGTGTTCCATACGATAAAATGTAACGGAGCTACGGTGTTCGAAAAATGGCGTAAAATCTTGAATTTCGCCAAAAGAGCTCTTTACCACTTCAAATCCCAATAATTAAAACCAAAAACTTCATTTTAGTGGAACATAATTATTGTGGAACTTGAAGACATCATCATTTATTATATTGGTACGGTCTTAAAAGTTATTTTAGATTCAATACCAAAGAATTTTGGAATATTTTTCGAAAAACATGAGTAGAAGCCGTTATATGTTGTGCCAAAGACACAGACAAAAGAAGGGAAATATTAGCAACAAAGATCTTACGATATCGATGCTTTTTATAAAAAAAAATATATTTTAGATATCGTCGCATACTTGTTATTGATTTTGGATATCTACTCCACAAAATGCTGTGGAGTCGAAACCTGACGTTTTCTGAAATTTACACTGATTATCGGAAGTACATTCTCAGGCATTATGGCTCTACGATAATTGTTGCATTTGATGGCTACCACGTCCGGTCAAAATAGACATTTTAATTTTAAAAAAATCGCATACAGCTAAATTTTGGTATAGGTCATTGGTACACTATTATAGCGTAAAAAAAGTCCTCACCTATGTTCACAAATACAGTCTAACCTCGATAAATCGACTTCCTATAAGTCGAATAATGCATTAAGGTGGCCAATAACCTTTGACAGCAAATTTCTGAAAATTCTATTCCAACCATATCGTTAGGCGATATTATTATTAGTTATGAATATAAAAATAGTTTAGAGAAAGTAAATCATTAAAAAAATATTTTTTTGTATTTGTGGAAAATTATAATGAAATATGCTTCACAAATCACGTTTACGCAAAACATCTTTACAAAAAAAAATGTTCATCGTTTAAATTTAAATATGCTCAACAAACACTAATATACACTCTTAAAACAAACGAGCGATTTTAACTCAGTCTGAGCTAATTTTCACACCTCCAGTCTTGAAAATGCACTTCCCCGAAAGGAGTGGATCCTTTGTGTGTTAAACCTCCGACAGGATCACTCCAAACGAGTGATTTTAACTCAGTCTGAGTTAATATTCACTTCTTTCCAGTGCCGAAAATGCACTTCTCCTACTGGAGTGTATTTCACTCTTGTTTTAAGAGTGTAGGTCATGAACTAAATTCATTAAGATATCAGCACCCACATTTTTTATAGGCAAAAGTTTGAAGCATTACATCGAAAACACATAGAAACAAGAGAGTAACAAGCATATAAATAGTTTTAAAATATCCAATTCTTAATAATTTTACACGATTCTAGTCCAAAATCTTCTTCATACTGTTACGAAACTACTGTAAAAATTTGGAAGCAATTGATAATAAAGAACTTCAGATTTTTTGTTTTGCGTAATGCGCTTTGAAAAAAATGAAAAAAGCTTTAAAGTGCTATAACTTCGGTTCTATAAGAAACTAGAAAAACTAGAGACTAAAATGAAACAGATTTAGAAAGCTAAACGTTTATTTTATATTAAAATGCAAAAAACAAATGTTTGATATTTAGTCGATTTTTGCTGAAAAAATGTCACCGGATACCTTAATTCAAACTTTTAATCGAGTCTCGAATCATTTCTATATTTTTCTTTAAAAAAAACTGTCTTGATTAGAACATAGCCAAAATGACTTACAGAGCAGGAAGATATCAACTGAATCATCTGCAATCAACTGAACCCAGAAGACTGGGGTTGGAAATTAGTAAATGATATTTTGGAACCAATTCAAACTTTACAGTCCCACCTGCTCTAGAAAAACTGCTTAATATAATATATTTTGTAATTGCAAAAAGGGTTGTAGTGCAAACTGTGGCTGTAAAAAGTCGGATTATATTGTTCTTTAGTATGTACCAACTGCCATGGCCAATCTTGTTTAAATGTTGGTTCAAATGCAACATATGAGGATTCATATATGGGCGATAACCAATGCATCTTTACGTGAACTGTTCCTAGATCTTCAGCAAGAGGAAGAAGACATTATTGTTGAAGAAGGATTTTAAGATTATCTGTCAGATTAAAATTTTCCCGAAATTAAAAAAAAAATTCTTTAGTTCACTTATAACTAATTGTACCATTTTTATTGAATAATTATCTAATAAAACTTATAGAAAATACTACTGAATGCACGAACTCCATTTGATAAGACTGTTTATTTTTTGAAACCTAGTAATTCTAATGAATAATCAAAAGTACATTCATCGAAAAATTTATCTGCTTATCCAAAATGTCAAAATCATATCTTTTCATTACATGTGCAATACTAAGTCAGCATTCAGCAATGTTCAGAAGGGGTAAAACGTCAATATTTAAATTGGTTAAAATACGTAATGAATGTAACGTAATGCAGAAAATTAATCATTTTCTATTATACACTTAAACATATATTTTTCATAGTTCAATTAGTACATGTTCCTTAAACTAAAAGCATTTTTTATTCAACTATTTGTTGAAATGAAATTGAAATCTTTTACCAAAATCACATGTATTTTTTCATTTGAATAAATAAACATCTTCGGTTTTTTTTTAAATATACCAAAATTCTTTGGTATTGAATCTAAAATAACTTTTAAGACCGTACCAATATAATAAATGATGATGTCTTCAAGTTCCACAATAATTATGTTCCACTAAAATGAAGTTTTTGGTTTTAATTATTGGGATTTGAAGTGGTAAAGAACTCTTTTGGCGAAATTCAAGATTTTACGCCATTTTTCGAACACCGTAGCTCCGTTACATTTTATTGTATGGAACACAAAATAGAACCATTTTATAGAAAAAATTATTTTCTACAAGTTTTGCATTCACAAAAATAGTAAAAAATACAATGGGAAAGAGCTACCTTCAAAAAAATAAAACAGTGTATCGTCGGGTGAAAATAGAACCTTTTTGGGGTTTCTGTAAATTTAATCTTTCTTCTTGGAATATATAAGAAACTTATTTTTGATAAGTGTATTTTATAGGAAATTAAATTTTTTACGACTTGTAAAATCATTGTTTATTGATAAAATGAAGTTTTATGTGAGTTACGGCGATAGAAAGTGGTTAGAACGCAATATTTTTTCGAAACACTCGATTTTACACCCTTTTTGCTGCTTCGTAGCTCCTTAACTAATTGTCGTACATAAAAACTTTTCATACCTATTTTGAAGAAAATTTTGTTTTCTACAACTTTGTGTCAAAAAGTTACATTCAAAAATGCTTAGGAAAAAAGTTATAGGCCAAAAACTGGAAAATGGGCGAAATTTCGAACGTTTTTTCAAGATGGCGGAAAACGCAGACATGGGATCGGTGGGGACTTTTGATATTTTACTTATAATAGTGTTAAAAAGATATAAACCAAAATTCAGCTTGGTGCGAATTTTTGCAAACCTACCTCTATTTTTTGGTCTATTTTGACCGGACTATATGGATAGTGAACCAGAGAATACAGAAGAAGTAAGTAATAAAATTGAGGTCATTTAAAAAAAAAACTTGTGTAAGAAACCAAAAATATGGTAATTGTGTAAGGTAGCTAAAAAAATATATCGTGATTGCGTAAGATAACAAAAAATATGTTAATTGTGTAAGATAACTAAAAATATGGTAATTGAGTGTAAGATAACTAAAATTATGGTAATTATGTAAGATAACCAAAAAAAATAATGTAATTGTGTAAGTTGATGAGTAAAAATATAGTAATTGTGTATGATAACCAAAAATATGGTAATTCTAACGTTATTTATATGATAACGGAGTTTTTATTGTGTAACAACAACGTTTATCATGCTAAATACCTGAACAAACAGAAGATTACCAATTAACAATTATTTTTCATATATTTGAAAAAAGCCAATAAATCTATTTCCATATCTGTAGTATTTAACTGTGTCTACGGGTTATTTTCGGTAGATTTTCATTAACGATTTTTTTAATGAACAGAAATAAATATCACTAATGGTCTGACTCTTCCCAATAGCGTCAGCTTTGAAAGATAAAAGTATTAATAGCCCTAAGGCTGGCGAACAAAACATTTTTATCCCCAAATTCTAGTTTAAACGTTTCTGCCAAGTATGTAAGCTTCCATTGATTTTACACAACCATTGTACATAAAATGCGGAGCGAAACTCAGAGAACTTAGTTGTGTATGCAACCATCGTAAGGGATAAAATAATGTTTTTCACACAAAAAGATGGTTCATGATATCAGTATTTCAAAAACGTACATTCTCTGTTACATACATTCGTATTTTTAAGCCAAAAACTAATTCCATTACGTATATATTTTTCTTTTTATTCTCTAAATATATATTAAAGTTCGTTTCAGCAATCCTTGAAAGTTTTCTAATAGTTTTTTTTAATTGTAAGCAGATATTTTGTAGATAATTATAATAATTAAGATAATTGTTATTGATAATCGAGAGAGAGAGAGAAGTAATTATTAAGAATGGGCACAATTGGTTAATTACATCATTATTATTTGAGGGGAAATTTCATAGCAAATCTGAAACCACTTGAATTTAATTCTTCCTGCATAAAAATGTTTTTAAAATTTTAAAATACTTACTTACAAAAATGACCTACAGCTATTCCCAACATAAAAGTACTTTTACGTTATCCGAGACTTTGTTTACTTGACATTTTCTTAGATATTTTCAAAACTCTTAATCCTTTTTCTAAACCTTTCCAATTCCTATTCGGGAAAATAAACACATCGTTCTTTTGGTACTTACATACAGAGTCAAGTAATCTCCTAAACTGTGATTCCTAAACTTAAGAGAGAAAAATAAACTTACGGATACAAAACAAAGTTTTTTATATAACTTAAAAGTCTACTACCATGGGTTATACAACAGAGATTTTCTTTTATGCTCAAAAGAGGTTTATTAAAATAGCTAGATTAAATTATCTTAACCTCGATTAGATGCATACACTAACCAGTCACAAACTTCCAGGAATGTAATACAGTGGTAACTTGTTCTTAAAAATTACGAAAGCTACCCATAATGATCTATAAAACCTTTCTTCAAAAGAATAAGCATTTTAAAACTCGTCAATAGAGTGCTCTAAATTTTCAATATCATCACTTAAAAGAGATTCTTATTTGTTCCATGCAAAACAGTCCTTTTTGAGGTTGAGTACTTATATTTTTTTGTAAAGGTCAAACCTCGAAAGTAAATCGAAAAATTTAAAAATATCTGGCAAGTTTTAGAAAGTTATAGTTTTGATTTAAAGCATAATATTATCTCAAAATATAAAATAAACAATGACTGTTTCATCAGGTGTATTGTCAATTTCTTTCTACCTATTTTCAGTGTCTTTAACCTTTCAAGGCTCGAGAGAAAAAACAAGTTTCTTATTTGTTTAGAAAATACGAATAAGTTTTGTTTTTGAAGATACGTTTTTTTAAATCATTTCCCAAACAAAAATGTAAAGTTTATTATTCTTTTTTAATTCAAATTTACATATGGTTTTTGGTAAAAAAAAACGTGTAAATAAATTAGGAAATTCCGGGAATACCGATCAAAAGAAGGATATTTATGTGAATTTGCCCTAAAACTTAAACGTATGAAAAAGTCAGCGTAAATATTTTTTGAAACCGAAAAGTGAATTTAAAAATATTAATACATGCCTGTTAACTTTTTTCTTAAGTAAAGTTCAAATAACATCTTAAATACATATTTAAATTCCGAATCCTTGTCAACAAACTACAAGAAGAAAAATGTTGCTAAAGAATTTAAATAACGAAACATGAATAATTTAACAAAATTCTGAAAAATAAATTCGTATTCATAAAAAAAATGTAATAAACAAAATTGAGCATTCTGTAAAGAAATTAAAAAAAAACACCACATAATTTATCAAACAACCTAGACAGAAATATTCGTAATTATCAATAAAAAAAGAGTAATAGGCATAAAGTATAGTTATAAATGAACTACACTGAATATTACAACAGATATTATATAGAAATAAATAAAATATACGAATATTCACTATGCTTCTATATTTTAAAAGTTTAATTTAAAAAAAAAATATATCGGAATTAATATTAAAATTCCGGAAATTATGTTTTTGTAATTTATTATTTATTTTTTGAATTCTTCTTTTAATATACAAAACCAAATTATTTAAATTTTTAAATTTAAAAAAACGAACATCTTTAATTAGTAAACTTATAATTTTTAAAAAATATGCGTGATGCTGGAAAATCTGACAGGGTTTTTCCGTTGACGGGATTTTCCAGGTGACGGGATTTTCCGTTTGTAGGGGAGAGAAGGGGAATGACGCCACCTTAAGGGAAATTGACTTTTCATGCAGAATTGTGTTGCAATTAATGTAAATTGTAATGAGCATAGCCTAATACAGATCATAACCTATCTTGTAGTGATTTTTAAAATTTAAATCTTTAATAGAAACTGAATAAAATTGTATTTTTCTAATGCTCGCACAGTGGCGGGATTACCCCGGTATCTGGGCTAATGCCGCCACACCACTGGGGTTATGCCGCCACATCAATAAACATAGCAAATAATCTATAAATATTGGAAAATTACGTAAAAAAGCAATACATATACATATAGAACTAAAATAGGTTTAATTAACTTTGAAATGGTAAATTGTACAGGATACAGCTCTTTTATTAACTTTCTATGTGCAACTAACTATGCAGGTTTTTTTTTTTAAAGTTTCGTTGGTCTATTTGACCAGTTCAGTTATTCTTTTTTGGATACGTGGCATCTCTAACGAAAACTAATAGGTTGTAGGGCCAATATATGAGATTTCTATTTGGATGGATTATGCTGCCATCCTTTTGCATGTGGCGGCATAACCCCAGAGTGATATGGCGGCTTTACCCCAGTAAGACAAAATGGCATAGATGGCTTGTTTAAAGAAAGTAGTTAGCCTAGCGTCGAAACTAACGACGTGATAAAATAGCCAAATAATTACTCTTTTACATGATATATAACTGATTTATCTAACTTAGAGATAGCAGTCACTTATCGCTTAATTTCAGAAGGTTCGAGAATAGATGAAAATCACTAAAAACCGTATTTTTTAAATAACTTTACAACAACTCACCGCACGGCCATTAGCGTCTATACTACAAATTACTTTGTTTCCTTCTACAGGTCAGCACTCACAGCCCCCTCCCACACACACCGCTGGTGAGATACAAGGGGTGGCGGCATTACCCGAGGTGGCGGGATTCCCCTTCTCTCCCCTATATCATGAAATCAAATTGAAATTGGTGAAAAGCATTTCTTAATTTGAATTTTTTTAGTTGCAAAACTAAATTATCCAAGCGATGGATTATGCCCAATCGATTTTACATTGTCCACATCACCCATTAATTGACCGGCACCTAGATCTTAGTAATATTTTGAAGAATGTGGGAGTATTTTAATAAGACGCCTTATTTATTAATATATATAAACTTAATTTTTTTGAACTTAACTGAAGCAATGGTTTGATGAATTTTTTTAAAAAAATTTTATGGATTCATGGAATTTTGATTGTGTAATTCAAATTTTTATCATTTTAAAACAACTTAAAAAAAAGTAACGATTAAAATTTTGAAAGTAAAAAAGACCAGAAATGAAGCCTTTATATATTAAATTCAGTTATAACTATCGTAAAAACTATGAAAGGAGCAAGAAGATATACTAACTTTGAAAAAATTGTTAAAAAGTAGCCATTGTTTGTGCTCCAAAATACTGAAACAAAATATACAATTTACATTTATTCTTCAAAAACTCCATTTTTGGTGCAATTAAAAAATTATCTTGAAATAATTGGATTTAAAAAGGATATTTTCGTAACGTAATAAATTTAATATTCAGGCACTCTTTTCACAACTTGGGAATTTTGTATTCTATATTTTGAATAAACATTTGTATTTGATGTGGGAATGAATTTATGTTTAGTTTTCCACCACAATATCACTTTTGCTTTAAAAAAAATCACTTTTGCTTAAAAAACGGAAATGCATTACTTCCAACACGTATTCTTCCAATACAAATTAAATTACAGTTAAGGATAGATAATTAAATAAAGGCTAGAAAGTACTTTATTAAATATACAAATAACCAGTTTTTAAGAATCACAAATAAATATATAATTAACAGTTTAAATATATTCATCTGAAACATTAATTAAAAATACCTCTTTGAAGGACTATAATAAATGTCAGGAATCACTTGCCTGCATCAAGTAATTAAGCTGATTCGAAATATTTGTGCAATCAATTTACTTAACAATCAAATTCTACAAAAGAAATAATTATATATATAAGAGTGTTTTGCATATTAAAAGAAACTTTTATTTTAAAATTCTCTGCATGAAAATAAATTAAAATCTGTTTTAATTATCTCAAGCGAGCATTTTGAATTAACCTGGTAATTGCATTTTTTATACATACAAATCTTTAAAACCTTTTTAACAACTTCAATACAAGCAGCACCTTAAATTGATCTTTGAATATTTTCAACGGATATATTTGTATTTTAACAAGAAGTTCTATAAGAACTAAAATAGCCTACTTTCCTGTTACTTAAATACTTACTAAAATTCTTATCTTGAAAAAACTAGGATCGTTACAGTAAGTGACATCAACAACCGTTTCTACATTAAATTTATATACAAAAGAATAAATTTCACTAGCCACAGCATCTAGCTATAATTTCAACTTCGTAAAGCCATTATTTTCATTTATTTTCTATCACCAATAAAATAAATATTACTTATCGTCCGCATGATTTATTTGCAGTTATAAATAAATATTTAATTTTTCGTAGAAAAACCCCAATAAAACTATTCCAAAATGCACTTAAAATAATAAATGTAAATAAACAAGTAGGTTTGTAACAGAATCTGTCACTTAACCTGCTTCCAAACAACAGTTGTGTTTAACAGGTAAAAAGGCGCCAAACACAGCATTAATTCTATATTAAACATTTACCAGCTAAATTCAGCTAGTTTCATTTATTTTATTTCGAGAATTAAATAATTATTACTTAAATCGTTTGCAAAAAATTATATTTCAAAGAATAAATATGTAATATTTTTCTCTTTTGAATAGAATGAAAACATTGCTTACCTACATACAGAATCTTGAAGTGAAATATATTTGACGTCATTTCAAACTGATCGATGTCGCAAAAATAAATTTATTTTAATTCATTGTCTAAAAGATTTAAAGTTTCTCAAGCGATTGTTGCCATGGCAATGGTGATTTATTTCTAATAAAATGGCTTTCTATGCTTTTTAAATGAGCATTAAATGTTAAAGTTTTTTAAGTAATTGAAGTACTTAGAATTCGAATTCTTTTCTGAAATTTTCAATATATTGTCATTTGGATACGCTGAATTTTTTGACGCATATCACTTTTCCGTAGCATTTGTAGTTAAATTCAGCGATTTAAATGACTCGAAATTGAATTTCAATGCTAATTCAATGGGAAATTCATCGACAAATAGTAGATTTATGTCCGTCCGTTCGTACAGACAGACGGACAAAAAGTATGAAAGTCGGGTCTCTGAGGTCATAGCTTTCTAACAAAAAAAGAATTTTTAAGATCGGATGGATAGAACCGATTTTGGAAGGGGGGTACGGACAGACGGACGGACGGACGGACGGACGGACATCGACCGCATGTCAATACCTACTTTTTTATTTTTTTTAATTCTTCGAATTAAAAAAAAAGAAAAGTAGGCTAAAAATCTTTTTTTATATCATTCAATTATCAAAAAGGGCTAGTATCACTTTATTATTCATGTTCTGATTAATAATAACCGGCTATTTGAGGTTAAGGTGATTCAATTTTCTCTTGATTGGCTTAAAAGCTTAGACAAAATCTTGTCTTTATTTGTTTAAAATTTTTAAAAAAAATTTTTGAGTAATAAGTAACTTTATGTATCCAATCCTTTTGGAGAATTAACTTTTAGATTACCCTTTTTTCTTATATAAGAATGATTTTTTTTAAAAACTATTACTTACAGTTTTCCATATATTAAATATAAAACTCATGGATGACAACGGATGTTTCGCTAGGGTTTTATTCAGGAGAAATAATATTCATACTTGTCCTTAAAACTATAAAAGTATATGCAGGAACTCTACTTATTATATCAAAATTTATACGGCTGGTTAGCACGCAATTACATTATACGCCTCGGTTAGTTAAATTAAAATTGAGTGATGAGTAAAGAGCTTATGAAATTTTCTAGAATAATAAGGTTTGGATATTGTTAAACAATTTTGTTTTTTAGATTTTCCATTAGCTTTAAACCAAACATGAGCCTAAAATTTAATATTTTCAAATTATTATCTTCCTAACGAAAATTTCTACTCTCACAGAATTAAATATCTTAATTTCTATGAAATATAGAAAGTGATTTATGTACCCATAAAACACGAAATCGTTTGAGGTTTATGCTAAGAAATAAAAACAAATATTTAATTTTATTTTTATTTATAATCTTACCATATAAGTTCAAACTTTTAAAAACTATAATTAATATGCTACCAAAAATATATTTAACTGGCCAAATTATGTATGAAAAATTCTGTACTAATGTATATTTTTAAATAATTAATAATTAACAGACGACAAATAGAAAATCTATAACAATGAGGCATTTATTTCCAAAATTGGATGACATTGACAAGTGATTTTTTCCAGCTTTATGAATTAGTGTACCTGTTTTTCAGTTGCTGACTGTAGTGAATCTACAGAAGTGTGAAGTTTATTTTTTGTGTGAAAAAGAATTAAATTTTGCTTTTGCAGTAGGATTAAATGTAAATGCAGTATAACTTAATTGTATTCTTAAAAACATTTATTCCAAAACAAATATCTCCAAAAAGGTTAATTAAGTAAGTGACAAATACATAAAATTTTATTTAAATTGCCTGAACTAATTTTTTATGGATTTAAAGTGACAATACATGCAGCTTCAAAATTCGATTTTTTTATTAATTGCGAAAATAAAACTTATAATTTGTTACAATTTCGTTGCTCACAAGTTAAGAAAATTTTCGTGATTGATGAAAACCACATGTTATATTTTTACTATTTGCTGAGTTTAGTGTATCTCTAAAGTGACGTTAATAAAACTCAACTCATTTCATAGTTCAAAAAACTGAAAATGACCCTAGATATAAAAAATGCTAAACTCATAGCATCTAGAGCCAGAATTTAAAATTTGTAAAATCTTCTATTTTTCCAAATTTATTGCTCATGAAAATAGTTCTGCTAAGAAGTATTTCATTTTATGATATATCCTAAACAATAAAAACTTTAAATCAGCTCAGTTGTAGATTTACAAGAATTTGGCAAAATCCGGCTCAAGCCAATCTTCCCGTTCTAATGACATTTCACTTTCACGCGTAAGATATGATTTTGTCTTAACCCTCAAGGGATAGGGGAGAGAAGGGGAATCCCGCCACCTCGGGTAATGCCGCCACCCCTTGTATCTCACCAGCGGTGTGTGTGGGAGGGGGCTGTGAGTGCTGACCTGTAGAAGGAAACAAAGTAATTTGTAGTATAGACGCTAATGGCCGTGCGGTGAGTTGTTGTAAAGTTATTTAAAAAATACGGTTTTTAGTGATTTTCATCTATTCTCGAACCTTCTGAAATTAAGCGATAAGTGACTGCTATCTCTAAGTTAGATAAATCAGTTATATATCATGTAAAAGAGTAATTATTTGGCTATTTTATCACGTCGTTAGTTTCGACGCTAGGCTAACTACTTTCTTTAAACAAGCCATCTATGCCATTTTGTCTTACTGGGGTAAAGCCGCCATATCACTCTGGGGTTATGCCGCCACATGCAAAAGGATGGCAGCATAATCCATCCAAATAGAAATCTCATATATTGGCCCTACAACCTATTAGTTTTCGTTAGAGATGCCACGTATCCAAAAAAGAATAACTGAACTGGTCAAATAGACCAACGAAACTTTAAAAAAAAAACCTGCATAGTTAGTTGCACATAGAAAGTTAATAAAAGAGCTGTATCCTGTACAATTTACCATTTCAAAGTTAATTAAACCTATTTTAGTTCTATATGTATTGCTTTTTTACGTAATTTTCCAATATTTATAGATTATTTGCTATGTTTATTGATGTGGCGGCATAACCCCAGTGGTGTGGCGGCATTAGCCCAGATACCGGGGTAATCCCGCCACTGTGCGAGCATTAGAAAAATACAATTTTATTCAGTTTCTATTAAAGATTTAAATTTTAAAAATCACTACAAGATAGGTTATGATCTGTATTAGGCTATGCTCATTACAATTTACATTAATTGCAACACAATTCTGCATGAAAAGTCAATTTCCCTTAAGGTGGCGTCATTCCCCTTCTCTCCCCTACATGCATTTGAGCCTACAATTTGCAATAGCGCTGCAAGAAAAACTATCATTTACTTGTATTCCATGTTATTATTTTTAATTAATTTTTAGAAGTCGATATTTATGAATATTTCTGCACATTCAAGAAATAAATAAAAAATATTTTTAGTGAAAGATTAGCCCTTAATGTACTATGCATTAAATTATTTATATGCATTGAATGCACCTATTTTGAATGCATTAGACTTTATGGCATATATTTATTTTAGCTACTTTTTTAGATGGCACAACGTCCTGGATGATAATTTAAAAGTTTTTCACGTACTTTTTCCATTTGAATGCTAATGCTGTTTGTTGTACTCACACACATAACAACAACTGCACAAGCACACAAGCTGGAATATATATGTATCATACCATACATAACAACAAGTGAAGATATTTTCTTTGTCAAGAGTTCTTGTGAGAAGCTTATGTGCATTTTAATATTATAATTTTTAAAATATATGCAAAAGTAATAAAAACTAAGTTAGATAAATTTGCATTTTAATGAGATTTTAGAAATGCAAAACATACTTTATTACCTGATACTTAAGTTAAAGCACGTAATTTTAAAATAAGTTTACTGGATTTATAAATGCAAGGTTCTTTAATAATTTTTAATCGTACAAGAACTGATCGTTTTTAAGTGGAACGTCAGCACTTTAAGAGGATTTATCAGCCAACTTTATTTTGATTCTGACTCGCCAGGTGGCGTTACAAATTTTTGCCAAACGATACGTCTGGCGATTTAAAAAAGGGGATACGTTTCTCTTTCTGGGGAGTGGAACACGGCAAGCTTTCTCAATCACAAGATAAAGATTATTCGATTGTAATCAGGTTTAGACTAACGAAAACTGGTTCCGGTACTCTTTTGCGAGACGATGTTCTGGATAGAAAAAAATTGTGTTGTTTGGTTATGTCTCTTTCATTTAATTTTTTTATTTGTTTAATAAATTATATTTATTTTGTAAATATTACGATCTTTCAGGAAACGATTTCTTTTCTGGTTTGCTCGTACTAATACATTATATTTCTATTTATAATTACCGAGATTTGATACCGCTATGAACTGCTCTAAAGTCATCCCTGTAAACTTCGGAATACTAGTTTAGCTTCGGCACATAAACAGTATTGTTCTTAAGGGGTCATAGAAGTCTTAAAAATCTGCAAAGAAGGTGATCTTTGATGTAATTTTTTAACTACTCAACATATAAGTAGATTTTTTATATGTAATTTTATAAAATTTATTTATTATATAACAAATTTTAAAATTTATGAAACTTCAGCCAAAACTAAAATAAATGATAACAAACATAAAACTATTTAAACACATTGGGATTAGGCTTGCGTGCCAAATTTTGAGGTCAAAATTGAAGAAATGGGCAAGAAAATGACTTTATATTGTACAAATATGTACAAACAAAGACTTGTACCTAAATTCTGAGCTCAATTTTAATTAGAATTTATGTTAAGAGCTTTTTTCTAAAAAAAATTAATAAAAATTTAAGAAAAAAGCTCTGAAAATAATTACTTATTAAATTAATTATTATTTAGTTTAGAAATTAGGTATAAGTCTTTGTTTGTACATATTTGTACAATATAAAATCATTTTCTTTGTCATTTCTTCAATTTTGACCTCAAAATTTCGCGCGCAAGCCTAATCCCAAAGTGTTCCAATAGTCTAATGTTTGTTATCATTTATTTTAGTTTTGGCTGAAGTTTCATAAATTTTAAAATTTGTTATATAATAAGTAAATCTTATAGAATTGCATATAAAAAAATTATACTTTTACATTGAGTAGTTAAAAATTGCATGAAAGATCAAACTATGCTTTGTAGTACCTTCTTTGCACATTTTTAAGACTATGACCCCTTAAATAAAGTTCCGTACTTTTAATTGTTGGCGTAGCAATCTTTATGTTTGTTAAAACTAAGGGCATACTAATGCAAAAGTAGAAACCCCAATGTATAATGAATCTGTCGTATTAGCAGTTTTAAAGGCAATAATAAGGTCAGCAAGATACAAACAAACGCGGGTTTATGGTCTTCAAAAACATGTGCAGGAACCTTTTGTATTGCTAGTTGCAGTTTGTCAATTTGTTCATTCGGTTGCTCTTGTAAATTAGACACTGGTCTCTTTATTACAAGCCTTACTCCCGCCACTCATCTGTACATTCGTTCTGAAAGAAGCTTTTTACATTGCACACCTTTGGAGCCGGGAAATCTAGACCAAACGCGGGTTTATGGTCTTCAAAAACATGTGCAGGAACCTTTTGTATTGCTAGTGGCAGTTTGTCAATTTGTTCATTCGGTTGCTCTTGTAAATTAGACACTGGTCTCTTTATTACAAGCCTTACTCCCGCCACTCATCTGTACATTCGTTCTGAAAGAAGCTTTCTACATTGCACACCTTTGGAGCCGGGAAATCTTGACCTGTTTTTTGCAACTTTTCAAGGCCTCTAAAATAGCGTCGGACTGAGTGATTGGCACATTAAACTTTCAGTACTCTGCCACCAAACGACACATGTTCTTGAATGTTGCTCGAGAAGTTCTTAAAGAATTAAAAAGCCTACATGTGCAGTTACTTAAGAACTAGAATAAAATTCTCGTCGAAACGCAAGGGTATTATAATAACATTAACTGCCACCTATAACCACTTCCGCACAAGATTTATAACTTCAGAACAAATATAGACTAACCCAGCATTCAGTTACAATTTGAATCTTCAACTCTAAAAATTGGCCACTATAATTACATTTTTTCTTCCGCAAATTAAATAAATAATCTTTATAGTTTGCTAAATTTATTTGCAGTTTGAAAAATAATTATGTAAAATTGAACGAGTCACATCCTGTAGCATCCTTTCCGTGATCTTTGGCAATGCTTTGAAAATCTCACCATAAATTACACGAGATTCTTGTAATTAAATAACTATCAATAACTATAATATTTGAAAAAACCTGATATATCCAGAACATTTGGCAATGATAAACATGAAATAACTCCAAATTGCACTGATAATTGAAGGAATTTAATTGTAAATTAATACCAATTAGCTCTTTAAGCAAAAAAAAGTAACAGTGTGAACCACTTTCTTAGTAAACAAATATAATAAACATTAAAAAAAAATCACATTGTGGTATATTTTTTATAACGCCATTCCAAATCGATTTACAAAGAAAAAATTAATAATCTTTAACATTTCAAATAAGGTTTTTCGTGATATTGCTGATGTGGCAACAGTAATTTAAATTATTAAAAATTAAATTCCAATTCTACTTTAATGGGTCGCGTTCGTCGACATGACAAGATGACAGATATCCGTATGGACGTACAAACAGAAGAACAAAAAGTATGAAGTTAGGTCCCTGCTGTCCTATCTTTCGATGACAAAAATGATTCTTAAGATCTGATGGATAGAACAGATTTCGTCACCGAAGTAAGGACAGACAGACGGGACACTTTGGGAAGACTACCATGTCAATACCTTCTTTTCTATTAAAAAAAATGTTTCGAATTTAAAAAAAGATTATAAAATATTCTAAAAATAACGTCAGGGCTTCATCCTCATTGACTATACATCCCAGGACCCCTCCCTAAACATTTTTAAGTAAACGTTTATATTTCTCCCTTCAATAAACCCACAGACTACGGCCGTCATTTTAGAAATGGTAAACCAAAGGTCACTAAGTGATTCGATTGAATAACTCGTCAAATATTTAGCCAAATGTAACAAAAACTAAGATTTAGGGTTTATGAGGATTCTTAATATTTCTTAATTATAAAATTGGGTGCTGCCATTGAAAATTTTAAAGTTAATAGCATTTTTAATATGAAGACGGCTGCTTATGCAATTTTTTTGTCCTGCAATTAACTCATGATGTTATATAAACACAAAGTCAAAAAGGTTCTATAGGATGACTAACGTTCGAAATAATCACTAGTGGGAACTTTTTCCACAGCTGTACATATCAAAATAGCTAAAAGTATCCAAGCGCCAATAGCCCTCGTGCTGCTCTAGTGCGACGATAATTTAAACCAAATCTAATCTAAAAGTATCCAACCTATACTACAACTAAAGTAGTCAAGTTTAAAAGTCGCGCGAAATTCTTTGGCTGGATTTATAATGAGCTCCGCCCACTTTTCCATGTGGTTTAGGTTTACAGTTTGAATGATTTAGATATTGGCGTTTTTTTCCTTCTACGATTTGGCGACATTTATTTTTGTGTGTCATCAAATTTTAAAATCATAGATTCTCGTTTGTTATGAACGTTTTTGTCATAAAAAGTACTTGAAATGTAAAAGCATCATTTAAATTCTGTATTAACATACAAAGATAATGCATGAGTGAATTATTTTAATTAATAATAAATCTTTTTAATCAATTAAGCCAAGTTGTCCTACAGATGTCGCCACGATTCTCAAAATGAAGCTTTTAAAAAAAATTAATAATTAAAAAACTGATTGATATTGTTCCTTCAAATCATCTTTATTTGCATGTCTTTCATCCCTATTTGCGTATCTGGTGCAAACAGATCATACGTTTAAAAAATACTTTTCAAGAAACTATGATTTGAAAAATAAAGCATTACGTGTATAGGACTGACAGTCCCTCTTAAGCTCTTGGGCTTTTGAATCTTTTCAATTTGAATTACAACTAGTTTAAATGTGGCTCGTTAGAGACATTCTAACCGAGATTTCAAAGTTTGAAGCTAATCTGAGTTTCCTCATTACTCCCTAGGAGAATTTCTGGAAACTATGCAACTTAATGTCAGAATCAATTTAGCTTTGTAAATCCTTTATTGTTCAGGATCTAAATGGCTAAATAAAATAAATCATAAAAATTGTTTTGATTACTTATAATACTTGAAAATTTGAAATAAAATGTCTTATTCTACTTACAGTCACTATTATAAGTTATTATTAACATGAATAATAAATATGTTAAATAAGTACAGAGTAAAGGTTATACCACCGAAATAAATTAAAATGTTATTCACTTGTCTCTTTTGAGATATTTTTTATAACAGTTAAGAATTGTTTGTTGGAATAAGAAGTATTGAACTCTATTTATCACAGATATAGAAAAATTTGTAAGACGAAGTTTTGCTTGCCCAAATTTTTGTATTAAAATAACAGTAAATAAATTTTAAAATTAGTGTTTTTTTCTGTTTCTTTTTCTCACTTGCTCAAAGTAAAAACTAGTGAATTGGAAATGTGAATGACTCTAGTCATATAAATTATTTAAATTATATTATAAATAATGAATGAAAGTTATAAAGAGATTCTTATATACAGGGTGGTTATAAAATAACGCTCGCTATTCAGAGTGGTCTGTAGCTTGAATGAATAATCCAAATGCATCAAAAATTGAGACACTTACTAATCAAGAAAGGGGAAAACGAATGGAATCATGAAAAAGATATAATCCTAAAAAATAATCATAAAAAAGAATAATCGTAAAAAACAAACTCGTCTATTGACCAGGGTTCTAAATTACGAGGCGTCGCTTCGTCAATTATGGCCAATTACGGCCAGCACAGATAATTACGCCTCGTAATTTAGAACCCTGGTCAAGGGACGAGTTTCTTTTTTTCGAAAAAGAATGGAATCATAAAAAAGCTTTTTAAATTTGAAAAATAAATCAAATTAAATAAAGCACGTTGCATTATTTAGTTTTAATAAGTGTAGATTAGCAATTCTACTTTTTTTTCATCGGATGTTAAAAGTGATAATCACTTACTTTTAACACATGTGACTTACACTGCAAAAAGAATAATTTTACATAGAGTTACCCTTAAGATTTAATTATAGGTTGTCAAATATTATATTTACTTTTTTAAATAGATAATATTTGTATTATTTTGTAGATAAAAATATTTAGAAAAATTCATTTATTTTACGTTTTACTTAAAATTTTAAAAACGTACTACGTAAAACTTAAAAAAAAAATATGAATAGGAAACATATCCCGTTTCTTCACTATTTTCTGTAAACACGAATTCTTAAAATAGTTATTGAAACTAGCTATTGAGATATTTATTGCTTTTAAATTAAGAACTACCCAATCTGTTATTGAGGCGGAAAGTAATGTACAGCTAAATAAGAAAAAGGAGACAAGTTTTCTGGAAGTTTTTCCAATTTGGTAGTTTTCAACTTTTGCTAGTGGTTATTTAAGGACTGAATTAGTTATTTGAGAACGAAGTATATTTAATTGGTGAAATCTTCAGTTAATACTTTACTTTTTTTACTTAGATAAAATGCACAATCCCGAATTTAACAACAAATTGTTTATTGTTGATCGAGACACTTAAAAAGCCATTATTAATCAATCTTTTTTTTTTTTGGTATCATATTAAAAGTATGATCCTGCACAATAACCTAATAAAATACACTGTAACAGTAAAATAATCTTTAAAATTGGGTAGGTTTAAAGATTGAATTGCGTTTGTTCGGTCATAAATTTCAGATCAAAAAGTTTAATTTATGACAGCATATTTATGAAGGAATAAAGAAAGTAAAAACAAATATAGAGAGAAAAAGTAAAACGACGGTTTTCTTGTATCTGTTTTATTTATAATGCTATTCCACATAAGTTGCATTTGATTGGAAGTCGGGGATTCTCTCTGTCATATACTGATTTCTTCTTGGATAACGCCATTCCTAGTCTTATACATTAAGTTCGCCTACGACACATTTCACTTAAATATTTCGTAACATTGGCGAAAGATAAAAACTGCACAACTGAGTATTTTATCTCCACCTGAGACGAAACACAGGATGTGGCAAAGAAGTCAAAATACGAAGAACACAAATTACTCAAAGAAAATATATTCCCCCACATTAGAAGTTTTAAGCTTTTTTGCTCGAATGTTTCGATTTTTAAGACGTTAAGCTTAACACAGAACCTTTACATGAACTCACAATAATAAGATAATGCAGGTTTCGACAAGTACACTCCTTTAACTTATTTAAAGAATTTATTATTTATAAAATGCGTAATCTTTTTATACAAAAGCAATACAAATTACCATATAACGAAACAAATTAAAATGAACTAACTTTCCACCTTAAGCAATTTACCATAAATGCATCCAATACCTGTTTAAGTAAAATTAAATAAAACCTAATTAAGCGATTTATCACAAGTACACTAAAACTTTTTAAATGAGTCTTTTATTTTCACAAATATGAAGGCTTTTTTTTCCTTAACATCCAATACAAATGCAGTATTTTTTTTTAAAATTTTAAATAAGAACAAACTTTCGCAATTGCAATTATCTTTAGAGAGGTTAAATATTTATTAACATAATTAAATATTTGTGATAAAAACAAGGAGAAAACACATAAAAAAGGTTTTTAAAAAATCTAACTTATTAGAAACTAATGAATGCACACAATAACCCGAAAATAACTTTGTTGTCAATTTTAATATTATAGCTTTTTTGTTTTAAAAAAAGTTTAATTTATATTTAAAAAAAATGATATTTTATTTCAAATTATTATTATAATCTTTGCCTGTAGTTTTTATTTACAATAATTACTTATGAAAATAATTAATTACTGGTTGGCCTCCAAATTTAAAATGCCACACGGGAATTTTCAAATCGGCCTTTGATATTTTTATTTGTATTACACAATTATAGAAAAAATGTGAAAAGAAATTAGAAAAATATTTGAGTACATGTTTTTAAAGACTGTTTTGCACAGTTAAATTTTCACCATTAGAAACACATAAGAAATGTTTAGCTTGAGTTGATAAAAATTTAAGAATATTTTTTTTTAATTTATCACTATTGTGCCTCACTTAAATTTCTTGCTTTATGATTATAGATATTTTTTTAACGGATAACATACATTTGCATAGCTAAAAATATGATGTTTCATTTTCCTAAGCCTAACTTATAATGCTTACAGAAAGATATGCGTTACGTTTTGTAAGTACTGTTTTCATCAAGTCCCCATTGACGTTTTTATAACTACCATTCATCATCATCATCATCCAGGGCACTACAGCCTTGAACAGGAAAGCCAGTCCGTCCCAACGAGCTTTTGCCATCTTAATCTACTTTGAGTCACGGCTCTAAAGTTGTTTACTCCTAAGGTTCGTATGTCTTCTTCGACTGCTTCCAGCCATCTAGTTGGTGGGTGACCTCTTCTTCTAATTCCATCTGGCTTAGAGAATGTCACCTTTTTGACTGTGTTTTGATCTTCCAAACGAAACATGTGTTCCAGCCATCGAATGCGGGTTGACTTAATGACTTTTACAATGTCCGGTTGTTTGTACTTTTGATATATCTCATTATTATATGGAGTGCACCATACATTATTTTCACATACTGCTCCAAATATCCTTCTTAGAATTTTTCTCTCAAAAATCATCAACTTATTCTTTATTACTTTATTGAGGGGCTAGCATTCGCTGCCATATAAGATAACAGATCGTAGCAGTGCTTTATATATGTAAATTTTTGTTTTTGTACTTAAGTGTCTGCTTTTCAGTTGACTTTTTAGACCAAAGTAGCATTTGTTTGCTATTAAAATATGGCAATCAATATCAGTTTTTAAATCGTTTTTGCTGGTTATCATGGTCCCAAGATATTTAAATTCCTCTACACCTTCGAATTTATAGTAATTTATAACCAATTACAACTATCATTAGTAGAAAAAACTACCATTAGTAAAATAAAATTCTGCAAAGAGTTTATGATGGAATGTTGCACATTGTTCTGAAAATGATACCGTATCTCAAATATTTTGGATAATTTAATTTTTTTCCATTAAAAGACAGACAGAAAAATTTAATTTTAGTTGTAATTTTGCTTTTGCAATGAATAAATAAAAGCACAACATTAAAAAAACATAACATCTTTAATTAATTAATATTTCTCAAAATTTAAAATATATTCCACCCTTCTATCTTTTCTACCTTCAGATCTCCCAAAAAATGTATAAAATGTTTTTTTAAAAAAAGTACTTTTAACTTTTGCGACATATTTTTATTTCCAGTATGTTTATTCCTTTATTCATTAAAAAATATTTTTTTCAACATATAGATGCATTTAAAATCTTCCCTTTTTGAAAATTGGGAAGTCGCAAAATAAACAAACACGTACTTCTTTGGAACTCATTTGTAATATAGTTCTCTTTCATTTGTAAAAAATAAACTTTTTTACTTTGACAGAGCTTGATAAGACTTCAAAAAAATTTTAGATTTCATAATTATTTTTTAGACTTACATACATATGTAGCAAAACATTTTGTTAGATAGTATATTGTTTTAAAAAAATACAAGTTAAAAACTTCAAATCTTAGAGTGTTTCTTACCTATATCATTGGTTTTGCTTACTTCAAGATTCGAGTGTTTCGTTAAAAGGAAACCACCTTAAATTTTTTTTTTCTCCATATTAAGAGGTATCATACAAAAAGTTAGTTTTATTAAGTCAAACTATCATTTCCTTTGTCTTTACTCTAAAAACGACTTTTTAAAAACTTCTCATATCTAAGTATGTTGCTTTGTCAAAATGGTTCCAAGGAAATATTGCTCAAGTTTTGCAACCTGCATGTACTCAGTTCTGAAAGCATGCACGCATCCTTGCGTGCATGCTTTCGCGCTCTTAAGTTTGGTACTTTTTTTAACCATTGGTGTTATATAGGAAACCTTTAAAAGCATTGCGTTTTATTAAGGAACTTTCTGAAAGTACGATAAAAGATCTTTATTTCCCCTATAACAGCTAGTACCTTCTTATAAATTAAGCAATACGATACTTCCGAAACTAAACAACTTATTAAATTCCACCAAGAAATATAAACTACCACTTATGTCTAGAGCAATTTGTAACCGGAGAACCACAAATATTTTTTTCACTCAGTCTTAATTAATTTTGTTCTGAAATTCTAACAATTGTGAAAAGATTATGGTTCTCCGTTAGGACTATATTTGGGTCTTAGTTGCTTCTCTCACACCAATGCAATCCATTTTCTTTAACTACTATAATCTTTCACTGACAAATAAAAGATTAACTTGTTGATTAATAAATTTCTTAATAGGTTTTATAGGGATTGTTGAAAGCCGAAAATTGTTAGTACTGCTTCGGCGGAATCTTATAGTATATCGATTGGATCTTGGTTCGTTTAATAATGAACAAATTAAGATATTTATATATCGACTGAAAATTTCTAGAAATTTTCGAATAGGGTACTTGACTGTATCGCTAAAATACCTTCAAATGTTATTTAAATTATAGTTGAAAGTAAAAAATAACATATGCATACATAATTTTTGCGAAATAAATCTTTAAATCATTAAAAAAAATCGTTTTAAAAAGGCATTTTTTTCACGTGATTATCATGTGATCACAAACACGTCGGTTCTGATGACGTCACTATGAACTATAAACAAACCGGAGTGATGTTTTTTGTCTTCTGATTAAACTTGATTTAATCTCATTTACTATTGAAATAATAAATATTGAGAAAATGTTGGGCTGTTTTACAGAAGCGTATATTTCAAATTTGCCTGAAATCGATTCCAATGTGGTGCTTCAAAGTTTGTTTATAGTTCATAGTGACATCACGGATACCACGTGACAGCCAGAAAGCGTTTTCATGAGTGATTTTTTGTCCTGATTTTTAAATTCATTTTTCTGCCTTTTTATGGGGTATTTGAAAAAAAGAGAAAATACGGGTCTAATATTTTTGGCATAAGAACATTTCAAGCCAATAAAATTTTTTTAGTCAAATACCCTATTCACTCTGGTCTATTGTTCCTACCTTGTCCAACGACCAGAGTTCTAAATTACGAGGCATAATTGGCTGCTTTAAATATCATTGGAGACTAGAAATCAACAGGCAGAAACGTACAATCTAACCTCCACTGATTCTTGGTTTTGTCCTAGGCATATTTAGACGTAATCGTACTGGAAAAAAATATCCTTCAAAATACTCTAGAGTACACAACGATATACGTAGTTGTTAAATCAGTGGAGACGAAAGTTCCAACAACGCTAGCGTACGAAGTTTCTTTGGGTGTCCGCTCAGATCTCGACTCAGTCACTTGTCCAGGGTTCTGACTTGTTAGGCGGTTTTGGATGTGAAGAGTCAATACAAGTTAAATCCATACCCATGAATAATAGGGAAGTATCGGTATAATAAATCAGCTATACAAAAAACAACCAAAAAAAAATTGTCTATAATTTCTAAAAATATTTTTTCTAAAAAGCAAGTTTTGGAACAAAGTTTTGGAAAGTGCTTGAATACTTAATATCCAATAAGTTAAAAAAAATATTCTAAAGATGATAATAATATTGTAGCCATTAAAATTAATTGTAAAATATTTATTAACTGGTTTAAAGTGATATTAAATTGATTATTTGTTCTACATAAGAATAAGTAAATTTCAATAATTAAAGTAATTTAATTAATTTTTAGAGAAACTTTGAAATGTTTATTGATTTCATAATTGTTTCCGCTTAATAAATTATTATACAATTTTAACCATTTGGTACTTTGCATTAGGTATGAAACACATGAAATAAAACAAAATATGTGTTCGATTACACTTTGTCAGTCACAACCATTACAATTGGAAAATGTTATAGTAAAAAAGTTTGAAAGAAGGACATTTTTCAATAATACCAATTGATTCTCTTTCTAAGGAAAACTGCTTTTTTTGGAGGATCAAGCCTTGAGCAGTCTCATAATATTCCCCAGCTGAGAGTCATTTTTTGTGTAAACATGTATATGGCTCTCGCTACAATTTTAACTATCTGATTAAAAATGAATCTGAGCTCTCTGTGAATGTCAAAGAATGTCAATATTTAATTTTTCCGAGAAAACACAGGATTAAAATTTAAATACTAAATATTTTACACTAATTAAGTATAATTTCATGATTAGATGATTAATTCCTTCAAATTGGTGCTTCCGAAGCGCTAATTAACTAATTATGGATTTTTAAGTGGAATTAAATGATAAGTACTTCTTGTGTCAACGTTCATGAACTATGAAAAGGTTGGAAAGATTATTAGATAGTCTTTAATAAATTAAAAATACATATGTTAATCTGAAAATGAGTTTCGTAATAAATTCGTTAAAAAAATCAATTCGTTAATGAAGAATACATTTTTTTAGTACTAAAACTAAATATTTTTCAGCAATGTATATAGGGTGTCCGTAGAAGAAAGTCCGAGTTTTAAATTGTAATAGTATCAGCTGCAATCGTTCGGCAGTTGTGGTAGTAAGTGACAAATAAAGAATAACTTTAACAGTTTTAGTTAAGCTTTACCCAAAAATTTAATAACCTTGAAAGGTAGAAATTCTCAGACTGCTGCTTCTGTTACTTCGGGCTTGCTGCAGACAGTATGGGAAGAGTTGCATTTTTGTTTGAATGTGTGGCGTGTCACACATTGAACATCTTACAAGGAAAACTAGTTTAGTTTTCCTTGAATTTCATGTGTGATTTATTATAGTTAGTATAAAATAAAATCCTGTAATATACAACTAAAACTCGGTCATTTTCTTACGGACACCCTGTATAATTAAATTTAGTATATATGTTTTGTAAACAATTATTGTATTTTATCTCGTAGTATTTATTGTTAATATCGTTTATGAGTCCCCCCCCCCCTCTTATAAAGATATCTAACGTAAAAAAAATCTATTTGTGACTAAACCATGAACCAGATTTACTATTTTAAATAACTCAAACACTGTTATATAAAATTAATAACATTTAATTATCTTTTGCCCTTAGTAATTAATCAATTCTAATACTGGAAAAAAAAATACAGCAACATAAAATATCCATTTGTGTTATAGTCCTTAATAAATCTCAAAATGGAATTAATTTAAATTCCTAATAAATCAAATTATCTATTACATTTTTAATTACTTCGAGGAATTCCATTAAATTGAATGTTACAAAAAAATGTGGAGCAAAGAATTGAAATGTAAAACATATAAATGTTTAATGGGTTCCGTATGTAGAAACTTTCGATTGATACTTATAATTAAAATATATCCGTTATTAATTTACAATTAACTCTTTTCAGAAATTAATCTTTCCTGTGTTTTTAATATTTTAGTTTAAACATGCTTAAAATTGTATTTTAAACTTCTCTGAAACTATATTTTCTTGAATTGAAAGTTGTATAGAAATAAAGTGAATACAAAAGAGCATTTCACTGTAAATTTAATAATAAATTATTAATAACCCAATGAATATTTTTTCCACAAGCATAACAAACATATTTTGTTCAGTATTTTCAAAAATTAACAGTTTACCTAACTATAACTGGCTTCGCTAACGTACTAAAAAGATCTTAAACTATATTTATTAAATTATTACATGTGTTTGCTATTTCCTCTTTTTTAATAAAGGTACTGTTAAGTTCATTTTTAACTAAATAAAAGCATATGAAGACGTTTAAAATAAAACTACTTTTGCATATTTAAAAAGTGGTAAAATAAACTCAAAAATGACACTTATAGTGAAAAATAAGTTAAAATTTAAGTTTTTACCTTTATTTTAGATTCAATGAACCGTGAAATTTATATGCCGAAGGCAACTGGCAAACACGTACTTCAATTTGTAACAAATAAGGTTCCACATACAGACCAGTAAAATGAAACGCAAAATAAAATAAATTTTTTTCGCATCCTATTACTAAATAATGATATTCATTCAAGCTGCAAACGTAAATTCTAAAAAAAATATGTCGTACAATAACCCTTTCAAAACATACCATTACCTAAATTTGCCTTTATTTTTATGAAAAAATGTTCTTGCATAATATCAATCAATATTTTCTTCTATTGATATAAAAAAAACGCCAAAGGGGTATATCTTTTGTTGCAATCACTCTAAAAAAATTGGAGCACTTTAAAAGATTTTTTATTACTAATCGAAGCATTGTTAAATAACATAAAACACCGGGTTTTTGATAAAAACTTTTGCTAAAGGTTTCTATAAGTTTGACAAAACTGTGATTGACGTTTAACTTAATCTGGAGAATATTACTTTGAAAAAATGATTTTAAAAAATAGTTATGGATCATTACACGTTGCTGTTGTATGGTATGGTATGGTATGATACATATATATTCCAGCTTGTGTGCTTGTTCAGAGAACCGCTTATAAGCTTTCGTCAAGTACGTTGCTGTTGTATTTTATGTTTGATTTAATAAAAAAGAAATTGATTATTTTAAAATAATATGCAATTGACTCCTTCTTAACTAGACTCCATTTTATCGTATCTCCGTTTTGACCGACACAATTTTTTTACCCTCAAAATTTAAAAATTAACTAAAAACAACTTGTTTCGTTTATTGATACGACATCCATATGATGCATATTTTTATACTTGAATGCATTAAACAAATTGGTGAATTACTTTAACTGCGTGTTTATTTATAGAGCAAATATAATCAATGTGTTAACGCGTGCAATAAAACGCATATCCAAACTTTAATTAACTTCACTTCTCCGGTCCTGCTGGATTTTATCTAAACCGGCGCTTGTTCTTGGTCCCATCTAAGCTGTTTAAGAGGATGTCTTCTCTTATCAAATGGAATTTTTCCTACCAACAATATCATTCACGTAACAACTTTTCTATGTATATTATAACTATTCCATCCTAGGGTAGGGTTGGAATAGGGGTAGGTATATATTCCAGTTTGTGTGCTTGATCAGACAACTCGCTTATATAAGCATTCATTAATTAAGACACACGCGGAAAGTATTTGTACTGTCATAGAGAAAGAAAAATATACCCAGGGCGAAGGCGGGAATCAAACCCGCACCCGTTACAGCTCGCAAACTGCTCACGTAATGGTCCAATCCACTCAGCCATCCGGGCCCCATTCCGCCCCAACACCCTGAAGAAAACAACCATCGGAGATGTCCAACTACCCTCACTACTAAGTGATCATTAGTATGAGCTTACCATTTAGTATTAAAAATTGATATAATGATAATTGAAGGTATCACGAATATTTTGATTCTTGAGTGCAATAAATATATCAAGCATTTGTACATTCAACTTCAAAATATGTTTGGTTAGGAGGAGTGGGGTGGTTTTATCTCACCAATGTTTATTTTCCTAACTTGAGAAACAATTTTCTCAGGAACTACATGACATATCATTATGATTTTTTTATATTTTTTTCCTTACATATAGTTCTTTTGTTTAATAAGGATAAAATTTAAAGTATAAAAAATTCTTCTGCAGTAAGTGTTTTTTTTAATATGTAATAAAAAACACAAAAAATCAGTTTTAAATTTATATTTTTTGGCAGAGATAGTTAAAATTCCTCAGCTAAAAGCAACGAGCTTTATGTTTAAAAAATATTTTTTTAAAAATTCATAATGATATCTCATATCGTTCCCAAGAAAAATATTCCTAAAGTTAGGAACATTAAAATAGAGCTACCCGACTTTTCTTAAAAAGTAAACGGTTGTATTTTTATCTAACCAATGAGACTTTCTTTAACAAGACTTTAATAATGGATTCTGGCACTTCCTTATAAAAAAGAAATTTATCTAAAGAGTCATTCAAAAGGCCATTATTTCCTAACTTTCGTCAAAATACATCGATTTAAAAGAGATAAAATTTCTTAAAAGTACTGATTTGTGAGCTGCGATGAATCTACTAAGTTTATTTTACATCAAAAGCTATAAAAGTTTTTCTTTGTGTAGAGTAATTTACTCTATACACATATAAAACATTTTATAGGCTTGTTTTATCTTTAAAAAGAAATAATGTTTGAATTTTTATCTCATAAAAAGAAATTATTCTACATCGAATTAATGTATTTTTCAGACTACTTAAATACTTAAAATTTATCATTTAAATAACTTTCAATTGAATTCTGATTGTTTGTATTTTTGATTCCGTACATTTTTGTGATTATTTGTATAATTTAAAAAACTTAAAAATAATTCGAACGTTTTAAGGGATAGGGTAGATACATATATATTCCGGCTTGTTTGCTTGAGTAGAGATCCACTTATAAACCTTCGTCAAGTAAGACAGACAAGTAAAGATTTTTTCTGTCACAGGGAAAGGGAGTACACCCAGGGCGCAGGCGGGAATCGAACCCGCACCTCTTACAGCGCGCAGACAGCTAGCGTAATATTCCAAACCACTCGTCCATCCGAGCCCCTTTAAGGAGTAATTTACACATATATAAGTAGGCTCCGTAACCCAGTTGTAATAACATCGGCCTCAAACCAGTTCCAAATCATTCCACATCATATGGACACATATATTTGTTGGCAAAATAAAAATAATAAAATCGACTTTATTTTGGAGTTTTGCAAGTATACTAGGAGAGACTTGCTCGTTAAATTTGTCTACTCCCAACACCCAACGGCGTTGCTTACGATGTCGCCTGAAGTCCAGTTGGGTGCCAGCTCAGGTGTCGTCCTCATCAATTGATGAGGGACGTAATCGACTGGGTTAAAGCTTCGAAAGAACGCTAGAAATCTACAGCTGGAAACGATTAAGTTACCAAAACACCGAAAATAAATAGGCATTGTACTTTTACTGGGTCATCGTACTTTTATTGAATGGCAATTTCCTTTATTTTTATGGGGTCTCTTTCAAATTGCCACTTACCTAAAAAGATAATTTACTTAAAATTATGGCTCTTCAAATGTAAATTAAAAATTAATCTAGTATTTAAATCATTTTAATTGTAAAACCAAAGTATTTTAAACCCGAAAAACGCTTTTAGAAGTAGTTTCCTTAAAATAAAGTCATAAACTTGGGAGGTTAAAAAAGAATGGCTACGGAAATTTGATACGCACTTTTGTTGAGTAAATCTGAGGAGAGAAGACATTTTTTTAATAATACCGCTCACTAAGAGTTCCATTAATTTGTTCCAACGTCCAAAAAACTTTGAAATTTTCACATAAAAGAGATCGTTTTAATAGGAAGCACTCATGGTATATTGGATTTTTTAAATCTCTTGCTGATCGTTAGAAAATTAATTTGTTATCGGAGATCAAAACAAAAGGTATTTTTGCTTCTATTGGCTTAACTGATTGCCAGAAATTCACTACGTAAAGGGAGATAGCATTACAAAACAATTAGTTTTATGAATTGGCGAGAATAATAACAACCGAAGGCCGTACTGAACTTTAGAAACTTAAGAAATTTTTAACTGGAAATATAAACTTTATAGAATTTTGTTTTGTTTTAAAATGTATTGCTAATAAACACCTGCATGGTTTAAAGAGTTAAGTTTTGTTTGAACACCAGCATGTCTGACAATCATCTGACTGCTCGAAGCCATCCAGCGTTGTTTTTCAGATCATTAATGTAATGAGACCTGTGTTTTGTAAAGTTAGGCAAAAGTTATTTTAAGGAGAGCTACTTGTTTTTGGAAATAAGTTTTAAAAATTGATTTGAAAAAATCAATTATTATTTTCCTCTCTTAAAGTGAAACTCTTGCCATTACAATATTATAAGCTTATTTACACAATAGCAGGGTTAATATAATATCATGCTGTCACAAAAAAAATTTGACTGTTTTCTTATTTTTAATAATTTCTGCTGAGATGATTAGTGTAAGACATTATTAAGTGTATGGGCTAAGTGGGGTATCCCAGGTGAACCCATGTGGTTTAACCAAACTAAAGTTGTCGTTTGTTTCTGAGACCTATTTAGGTTGAGCTCACACTACCCAAATGGACCCACATGGATCCTATGTTAGAGTTTCTAATTGAATAAATAATTTTTAAATTATCTATCACTTTTAATGTCAAAAACAAAAAAAAAATCGGAATAGAAAAAAACAATGAGGGTAAAAGGCAAAAATAATAAACATTTAAAATCACGACACAGTTACACATTTCCTAAATATTTCAAACATAAATTCAATTATGTTCCGAGGAAAGGTTATCTTATTATATATTTAAATTATGTAATTTTATGAAGCTAAAATAAAAAGCTGCTTTAAAGTTGATGTGTAAAGAATTCTGCCATTAGAGTGATATGCTTTCAGTGGAATTAGGTAGATCTAAATTTAAACCTTTAATCCCTCGTAATATAACATGTGCTTCAAAATGAAATTCGAGCTTATTACATAAATCTTTACTTAAATAAATGTATATTATTAATGAAAACTTGAAATGTTTAAAGTTAAATCTGTTATGTAATATTGTATGCATGATTAAATTGAAATATACTTATGATTTAGTTGAATTTAGTATTAATCTTACAACACTAGAAATATTTCTGATCGTTTTAATCAATGCCACCTATTCAAATAGCTTCATCTTTATTCAAAAGATATTGAAGCAAACATAGTGTCAAATTGAGAGAAGAAGGTCCTCTTTTCAAATGATTCCATGTATTTCTGTTCATAGGAATTTATTAATCAAAACAAATATCTTAAATCTAAAATCCCTCTTCAAAGACGTGTTTTTCAGTTAATACGAAATTCAAAGGAATCGTTAATTTGTAGCAAAAAGATAGTTTAAAACAATTGAATATTTTTTATAAAATTTTGTTCCTAGTTTTAACTTTTGAAATCTTTGTTTCAATCAAAATCAGTTAATACTAGTGCAACACCCACGATTCATTAAAAGACACTATTCAGAGAATAAAGAAAATTTTCAATGAAATTTCACACACAAAATTTATACGTTGAATCCACAAGTGGCACCTAATATAAAAGAATACTTTTTTAAAACTAAAATAGTCAACAATAGATATAACTTTGTAATAAATAACTAATCTGGTTAAGCACAATAAAATTATTTGTTCTTATTTTAATCTTTTGTTCTGAAGCAATTCATTTGACTTTATTTCTGTACTAAAAATATACATTCTCAAAGATATTTGAACCCTTTCATACCATTTCTCTTTGTGATAAATGTACTTTTATAGTGTATCATAGAATGCGAAACATGAAACCTTTTATAACTTTATCTCTTATAGAACTCTTTCGAGTTGTTAGTCAATATTGGATCCAACATTGGAAAGGTGCATTTGTTTGAAAAACTCAATAGCAAGAAAAACAAACAACACTGTGAGAACGTATTTGCTCAAATCCCGTTCGCATTGATACGGTTCAGGTATCTTTATAGCATAAGGGGAAATGTCATTTATACAAATAAATCTTTATATTTACGTGGGATAACATTTTCGAACAAAAAGTTATTTTAATAGGATTGTAATATAGAAGGAATTAATGTAACTAAAGAGTTGGAAGTGAAATAAAGCAGCTAAATGTATCAATGATTAAGTAACTCCATTTTTGACCCACTGTCTTTACCAGTGTCTAAAATAAAAGACGGGTGGAAATTACTTTTGTTATAAGTTCCAATAGAAATTCAAATGAACATATATTGTAGAAAATAAAGCACATTTTGAAATTACATGGAATTAATCGTTATTAGTTGAAGCTTAAAAAATTACTACCGATTAAAATAGCAAACTTCGATGAATAACATTAAAAAATGTTACAATTTTAACCTTTAGTAAATAAAATAATAATACCATAACTTTCAGTGACCGTATAGGAAATTATGTATAGAAAGTTTTCTAAAAGTAATGGAAACACTCGGTACTTAGTATTACACTAATTTAGCAAGGTATATCCCAGTCTACTTATTAGGACGTCCCTTAAGAAGCTATTATGAATTGTAAATGTTATCTCCATGAAATCAGCCGTCTTTAGTCAATGCTTCAATGTAGTTACGAGGGCGGTGGTTGCTTGATGGATAGGGCATCGTAACGGGACATCCTAATAAGTAGACTAGGACATCCCTTGTTAAATTAGTGTAGTACTGAGTACCGAGGGTTTCCATTAGTTTTAGCAAATCTTGAATACATAATTGCCTACATAGTCACTGAAAATTAAGACATTATTTTGTCGACTAAGGTTAAAATTGTAACATTTTTAATGGTATTCACAAAAGTTTGCTATTTAAATCGGTAGTCATTTAAGCTTTGACTAATGAAGATTAATTTCTAGTAATTTCAAAATGTGCTTTATTTTCGACAATATTTGTTCATTTGAATTTCTATTCCAATTTGTTAAGATCAATTTATTCCTATACGGTCACTGAAAATTAAGATATCAGTATTTTTTTGACTAAAGGTTAAAATTTAAAGTGATTGCAAACTGTAACTGGTTTCAGGTTGTATCAAAATCATTATGTGATCTTTATCTGTGTAAGTACAATAATTTAAGTAAAATTATAGAGCAGTTTTAAAACAATTATTGCTTTCATAAATGAAGTGGTTTCTTTTGCTAACAACTTTAACTTTTTAGTTTACATTTAAGTATTAAAAAGTTTTTAAAAAGTAAATCATAGAAAGTAACACAAAATAGGCGTCCCATTACTTATCTTCAGTTACAACGATTACAATTTGGTAAGGATTATTGCAAAATATTTCAAAAGAGATATCTTAAAACTAATCATAATTAAAAATCAAATGCCAAATATTGTATGCTAATTATATAAAATTTCAACATCAATTGATAAATTTTTGAGGTTTACAAAGCGCTAATTAACTAATTAGGAATTTTGAATGGTTCCTTTGGGTGCTGGTTCAGTCGTTGATAACGTCCTTTATTATTCACTGTTTAAAATTAAAAGGCGTTAATTGAGCAAACACGCGTTCCCTCCCAATGAATCCCATTCTTAAAGAGAAAGAGCATATGTTATTTTCTCATTAATTAAGTGTATCGGATTAGGCAGATTTAACATACCGGGTGGTTATAAAATAACCCTCGCTATTCGGAGAGGTCTGTAGCTTGATAAAATAATCCAAATGCAACAAACATAGACACTGCCGCCTCGGTGGCTGAATGGTTAGCGTACTAGCCTTTGGAGCTGCTGAGGTCGGGTTCGAATCCCGGTCAGGCATGGATATTTGTACTTGTCAATAAATGTTGTTATTTGTCTAAGTGGTTTGTGTCGTCTCTTTCTTTGTGTGTCTCTTGTGACTGTATCATTTCTGGGGTTGAATACAATAGACCCAAGGTCGCAGTGTTCGGCGAACTTGCCCCCCACCAAAGAAGTCATAAGTCATAACATAGACACTTACAAATCAAGGAGGGGGAAAAATAATGGAATCATAAAAAACAAACTCGTCTCTTCACCTGGGTTCTAAATTACGAGGAGTAATTAGCTGTGTTGCCGTAATTGCCCATAATTGACAACTCCTCGTAATTTATTATCCTGGTCTAGAGACGAGTTAGTTTTTATGATTATGATTCTTTTTCCTCCTTCTTGATTAGTAAGTGCCTCAATGTTTGATGCATTTGGATTATTCATTCAAGCTACAGACCACTCTGAATAGCGAGCGTTATTTTATAACCACCCTGCACTTTAAGTTTATGTGTACCCAGGGCCTGTTCTTCCATAAGGCCCTTGCCTAAGGCCCCAAATTTTAAGGGTCCCTAAATTTCAGTTTCTATTATGCTAAATGCTGTAAATCCGCAAAATATCAGTAAAATAAAAAAAAATGTTACTCCACTTTGTTTAATGCTAAATTTTGACTGAGAAATTGACCTAACGTGAATGTTTTGATACATTATTTTAAAGCCGATTAAATTGCCGATAAAATTGTAGCAAAAATGTGATACTTAGGTCATTGTAGCACCAACATTACTGGAAAACATACACAGCATTTTCCGTAAACTGGCCCCCAAAATTGGTTATGCCTATAGTCTAAGATTTCCTAGAACAGGCCCTGTGTGTACCCGTAGGTGGATCGACGGCCAATTTACAGGTACTGGGCTCAAATGGTAGGCAAAAATATGAGGTAACTTCTCGTTTTCTCAGAGCTGATTTTTATGTATGTTTTAGAAAAATATTGTTAAAAGTTAATAATCAACACTGTCAGACACTTTCCGTCTGCCGAAACTTTTGGCAAGCACTTTAAAGGTCCCCGTATAGTTCAGACTTTGTCATATGCATCTGGTGGCGTGATATGGCACTACATGTTTTTGGACTAAATAAAAAATTAAATAAATTGTAATGGCAATCTTCCGTAGTAATTTTTTTTTTTTTGGGGGGGGGGCTGTAAGTTTTTTTTTTTTTTACTTTTATGGTGACAAAAAGCTGAGTCTATTAGCAATAAAAAACGAAGATAGATTATCATTTCGATTTAAATGAAGGTTTGTTTAGTTAGAAAATACACAACACTATATCGCGTCACCAGATGCATAGGACAAAATCTGGACTTTACAGAGACCTTAAAAGAGTCAGGCAAAAGTTTCGGCCAGGCGGCGGAAAGTGTCTGGCAGTGTTGATTATTAACTTTTAACAATATTTTCTGAAACCTACAGAAACATCAGCTCTCAGAAAATGAGATCATCTACAACATCAGCATTAACTTAACCAACAGTAACAATATAAGACCTTGAAAAATGTATTAAACAGTAAAAAATACTTACGTATGAGATCATGGGCAGGTTGAAGCTAGCCGCCATCTTCGCCTCATGCACACACGTCTCCTGCGGCCCTATATAAGCAGCCACTTTCGCTGTCCACAACCTCGCCACTTGCAGCACACTTTCATCTTCTTCCCCGAACGTCTCGGCCACGGAGAAGTTCAACAGGTGCCCGAAGACTATAGGACGCAGACGGTTTATTTCGTCCGTCGCCAGGGAGATGGCCCCGGACACCGTGAGACCAGGGCGGTGATAGTTAGAGTCACCAGGACGTCGCTTGGATCCTGTCAGATAGCCCATTGTGAAGGTTGAGGGGGCTCCACAGGAAGTCAGGGATATTAGAGTTGTGCAAAAGATTAAGAATACGCTGGTTTTCTGCAACATTCTGTGTGGGTGATATTTGGCGAGGAAAATTTGAAAATGCAATTGTAGAAGCTACGTTAAGGTTATTGAAAGCTGCATTTATATTTGACAGCTACATTAGTGGTTGAAGTGTACTGATTAGAGCATGTGTTTTATAAGGTCAGAAAGAAGATTTTGTAACATTTATCGTGACTACTGCATATTTTATTTCAATATTTCTTCATTTTAAATAGTGGCAAGAAATTTTTAAATTTTAATTTTAGAAGTTACTTTGAACGTTTATTGTTGACAGCGGCTTACAGAATAAAACGTGTTTCCAAAAGGGATACAGTTAGGAAGAGAATGTCGTAGAGTAGACTGTGACTACTTCCCAATTTTTTTTTTTCAATGTATTTCTTCGATTCAAAAAAGGAGGAAGAAAAGAGAAGTGGTATTTGTTGTAAGACAGGTGAAGCAGAAAGTCGCTGAGATTTATTTTTTAGAAGATTGAGTCAGAGAGATTAAAGTTTGTGAAAAGGATTGCGAATATTTTGTTACGGAACATTCAGTGATGGCGATGTTAGCGAGGAAAGTTTGAAATTCCAGTCATTAAAGTTTACTTCGAAAGTTTATGGTTGAAAGCGGCTTATTGATTAGGACATGGGTTTTATAAGGTGATGCGTTCGGAAAGAGTTTGCAGAATATATCGCAACTACTGCGCGTCTTGTTTCAATGATTTTTCGTTTTGAATATTGAAAGAAAGTTTTCATGGGGTTGCAGAAGTTACTTGTTTTGTGTTGACATAATTTAGATAAGAACATATGCACATAAGGAGATAATGTCAAAAAGAATATTTAGTAGAATTTACAACTTCGTATTATGCTTCAATATATCTCTTTGATTTAAATAGGAATGAAGAAAAGAAGTTGTATGGATTGTTAAACTAATGTGTAAACAGTAGAAAGTCGTAGAAATTTATTTTTTGGATCATTGAGTTGTTATTGCAAAAACTAAACATAACAGTTATTTTTAAACTTCATAACATACTTTCTTTATATTAGTCAGTATAGATAGAATTTTCCTTCATAAAAATAATATGTTTTACTGTTCTTGAAATGAAACATTTTATTTTACTGTCATTTTTTAACTCAATTTTTAAGGTCGTAAAACCAATTTCTTTTACGAGTAATCTGAAATCATTCGTGCGAATATTGAGAGTTTCACAAACATTGAGAGTCTCTGAAGATCAGAAGAAAGAAGGATAAGAAGATTTTTTTCTGTTTTATCCTTGTATATTTTATAGCAGTAGAAAATTCATTTCGTATCCGAAGAAACAAGTTGAGTATTTCCCGTATATTTCTGAAACCAAAAAAATATATAATCATCACAGTGTCAGTGAGTAGATTTGAAAACAAGTAGAATGAAAAATTAAGGTTAAGCAGTTAATGTCTTCCAAGTTATGCCAAATATTTCATTATTCGTAGTATATAAAGTTCGACTCATACCTTTTTGTCTCAGTAAACAAAAGCATTTTAATTATTAATCCATATTTTTTATTGTAAATTTATTGAGAATTATTTACAGCGTTTAGAGTTTAAAAACAAAATAGCTCTCATTGTATTTTTATGATTTATGATTTTTTTCTGGTTGTACTTATATTTTATGATTTGCAATTCGATTCGCTGTACAGATTATCCTATTTCAGATATTTAAATATCAATTAAAACAAATAAATTAACTGCGTGTGTAGCAAAAATAATTTTGTCGAAGTTTCCAAGTTGAGTTAATTTAGACATTAGTTAGAATTAATATGCATAATATATTTTTTTTATTTCATTTTTGCCATGCACAAAAAAAATTGTGCTTTCTTCAAACATGTAAAAGTATTTCACAAAATTAGTGAGTAGAAATTGCAAAGGATTTTCCTATGATTTTTAACATGATTATCAGTACATTCTTAAAATTTAAGTTATAGTATGTTCTTTTTAAGAATTGAGTTAGAATAAAGTTTTAGTTTATTTTGAAATCGACACATTAAGTTATTCATTTTAATTTTTAATAAAGAAAATTAGTAAACAGATATCTTACAGAATGGGTAATTAAAATTTAAGTTTCCGCCTATTGGTAATGGCGCCAACCAAAAAAGTAATTATACATTTCGAGTTGTAGTCAGATCAACTAAAGTCTTTTTGTTGTGTTTACTCAAAAAAACCGAAGTTATATTAGTAATTATGGTCTACTTATAATCAAATTCAAATTTAGGAATAACGGATAAGCAATACTCTACTGTAATTTAAAAATATATACAAAACAAAAGCATTTCTATAAATACATAGTTTTTAATATTTGTGGTATTTGAGAGAATCGACTAAGTCCTAAAAATGGTATACGTTATTGAGCTAACTCTTAAAATTATATAAATATTTTATATTCTTCAAAACTATCGCAAAAAAAATTTTAGTTTATAAGTCAAAGAAATTTTTATAATAAAGACAAAACGTTTTGCAATTCTAGAACTCTTCTTCAGTAACTTCATAAGAATACTCGCAAGCATTTTTTATCATAACAATACAGTACCAAAAAAAAAATGTTTTAAAGTTTAAATATAGAAAAATTTATATAAAATAAACAATAAGTAAATTCATACTTTGTTACTTCAATCTTGAATAAATCTTTAAAAAAAACTAACATTGGAATATATTTCGAATTAATAAATATTACAATTATGAAACTTAATACATCAACACATATAACACATTCAAATCTATTGCAATATTCCACTCACTGATTTTGTCGCTGACACAAAAGGTTTTCTACGTTGCCAACGCGATGAGAAAATTAATTCCAACATTTACCGCAGGAGCAGACGAACAAATATTTCTTCTAATATCACTTGTTACCTGACAGTGTAGAGAACGAATCTTGTTTAGAGCTTTTCAAGACCACGTCTAGCGGAGAATGTTTCTACTCATGCGCCAACTTTCACCAGAAAGGGTAATTTGAAATGTTGTGAATTGGATTTTTTGAAGTTTTGATATATGATATGAGTTATTGGTAGAATTTTAACTTTTTTTTACTCAAAAATCGTTGCAATGTGGAAAAATAATAATAATGATTGATCGATAATAGCAATCGAATCAAATTTTCTAAATAAAATTTCGCAATTTAAAGTAGCTTAGTTATGTACCTTTTGCTTTAATATTCGTTAAGAACTTGGTATTATAATAAGCAAATGAATAAACAAATGTTGGTTTAATTGCTTAATTTGCTGTTATTTGCGTTGTAGTTTTTCATCAAAGCGGTTTCGTTTGTGAAATTAAAAATGTTGATTATAACATGACTGTTATTAAGGACAAATTGGCTAAAATAGAAATAAGGAAAGTGGTCTAAAAAAACAAATACGGTATGATATTTATAAACACTGCTCAAAACAATTAGGGGAGCACTTTTCGTACTTTTGTTAACCCTTTCAGTTCTATATCCTTATTTTTTATTCTAAACATCTAAAATTTGTGAAATAGATTCATTATCGCTCAGAATGAAATGGTAAAAATCAGGAAACAAAATCTTAATTTCTTAACTGAAATTTAGGGGAGAAAAATTGCAATCATAATTTTCGAATAAATTATAACAATATTTTTTTCAAAACCTTATTTGTTAAAAAAAAAAAAGGTTAAAATCAATTTTTAAACACCTAATAATGCAAGCGTGAAGAATTTCTGTTCAATTTATTTCTTAAAATGTTTTGAGAGTGAATTTTATTTTACCACGTTTTTCATATTTTCATTTAATTAAAACAAACATTATTTAGTTCTTCAAAAGACATGATTCCTCCGTCTAACGATAAAAAAGTGCGAGCTCAACTTAGTGAGGGAAAAAAAATAGCAAGCTGAAGATTCCAAATGGAATCATTGGGGGTGAAAGTGCTAAACATGCGTTTCCCTAATTATTTTGAGCAATGTATTTAAGCAGTTTATACAAATTTTGAATGAAATATTTAGTAGAGAGCTCTAAGGGTAAGTGAAAAAAATAGTTTTTGTTTTTATATTCTTAAACTTCAATAATTATTTTTATAGAAAAATACATAGACATCTGGAGCTCAAGAGAATTTAACTTAAATATTTAGAAAGTACAAATGATGCTTTTCCATAACAGGTTTTTCATAAAAACATTTTCATGAAATCTTATGCAGATCAACGTAACCTTAATTTCTTTTAATACTTCCATAAAGTAAAAAGTGAAAAAAATTAAAAGTATATGAAGTATGTTTATCCGTCACCCGAATACACTTATAGATCCATATTTATAGCTCAAACTTCAAAAACGCTTTAGACAAGTGTGATACGCCAAAAAAAAACATTCAGTGCATCATAATTGAAGAGTACACGGGAAGAACCGATTGATTTCGTACAAGGCTTTCCTTAATAGCCTCTTTGGAGATGATAGCGAGAAATCGCCTAAACTGGTGTAAAGAAGCCGGTTACTCACTTTGTTTATCTTTCGCGGCAACCCTGATTCACGCCAGAGTTTAGTGGAACGAGTCACACGTTTGTACCGCAAATGAAGAACCTTAAAAAAATGGTTTCCGGTCGCCAATGTCCGCCAAGCAGAGACAATTACGGAAAGACTCTAAATAAATCAATCGGTTCTTCCCGTGCACTCTTCAATTAGAAGACATTGAAAATCCCAGAAAACTTCGCATTTGAAGTAGAGGAGGCCGGGGCTAGTTTTCCACGTTTTCTTGTTTTTGACTGTATATATTTTACTTCTATTTATTCTGAAGAAAATAAGATAACATTGCCTTTCTCACATGGTTACCTACAACCTAACATTACTCTAACTGCTTTTATAAAAATTAACTACACTTTTTGGCAGGGAGTGGTTAAATGCAAGCACGTTTATTTGGAAAACTTGCCCCTTATATGGTTCCTTTTTCTCAGAGTGCCAAAAATGGATGGAGCTAATTTTCCAACTATTCTCGAAAAGATTTACCTCAATTAAAAAACAATTTTGTTGATTTTATGTACATTTTATTGCAAATTAAAATAGCCCAAATGATTATTACCATATTATAGATTTAATTGTGAAAAAAAACTTTTTATTAAAAAAGATTGTTACATAATATCATTATCACTGGTTAGAAATCAATCAAGTTGTGTAAATTTCAATTCTGTGTAACTGTGCTTCGGTTCCACTCACTACACTCTAAAAACAAAAGAGTGAAATCCACTCCAGTAGGAGAAGTGCATTTTCGACACTGGAAAGGAGTGAGTATTAACCCAGACTGAGTTAAAATCACTCGTTTGGAGTGATCCTGTCGAAAGTTTAATACACAAAGGATTCACTCCAGTAAAGAAGTGCATTTTCTAGGCTGGAGGAGTGAAAATTATTTCAGACTGAGTTAAAATCACTCGTTAAGAGTGTATTCTTTTCATCTACTGTGTTGTACAGATCTTTGCGTGCAACTGGTTTCATTCCAGCACTTTACAAAACATTTACGTATTCAATTCAATTAAATTTCAGTTGTGCAAGCCATTACCAAAATGTCAATTTTGTACAAAACTTTGGATCAGTTAAAATGATATACTGCCTTATGCTGATGAATTGAGCGAAATTGGGCGGCAGCAATTTAACTTGATTTACGAACAGAGGAAGGGCTGTAGTTCCACTAAACTAAAAGTTTATGCACAACATCCGCTCAATTAAGGTAAGAATATATTGTTCAAAACAAATGCAATAACAGTAAAACAAGAAATGAAAACAATGCCGCTGAAACTGTTGTCACTCAAGACGAGAAACAAACCTGTTATGAAATTTTTGATGAAAAATAAGATAGTGAAATTTAAGTTGAACTAAATGCTTTGTTTGTTGAGGTTTTTTTTCAACTCATTGATTTTGTGCGGAAGCAGTTCTAAATGATAGTTTCCTATAACAAATTTACTTATTTCAATTTTGCTCTAAATACCAACTTACACCTGTGCTATTTTTAATCGTGAGTAGCTGTAATTATTTTTAAATAGTTTCAAAGTTAATGATACTGAAAAGTAAAAAAAAAATGATAGTGTTAAATGAAGGTCATCATTATTAGCCTTTATAGGCCATTATAAATAGCCTAAGTGAAGACAATGCATCGTCTTTAATTACTCTAGAGCCAAAAATAGAACCAAACATAGATACTTATAGAAAAAAGTATTTAAAAAAAATTAGATAAATAAATTTAAATGTATGACAAATGACAGTGATTGTGCCCTCTGGAAGGGAAGAGTGTAGGCTTTTTAGCCCATTACCCCGCTCGCAAGAAGAGACAGTCACAAGAACACAAATAAGGACGTCACAAACACATAGAAAACTAACAACATTTATTGAGAAACACAAACATCCCTGCCATGACCGGGATTCGAACCCGAGCCCAGCAGCTCCAAAGGCTAGCACTCAGCCATTGCGCCGGTGGGCCGGCTATTTTAATTGTATATTAACATTCTATAAAATAAGAATAATTATATTCCATATAAAAATTTACATGAGGTTTGCTTCCTGAAAAATTGCTTCATAATTAGTGCGACATATTCGAAGCAAAAGCATTATAAATCATTTAACGCCTAATTGTTTTAATGTGATCTTTTTTTAACGCATTTACTGGTCTTTAGTTGTATTATCATAACTAAATTTATATTATAATAGCAGACTTTCTGCTTAAAAGTAAAATAAAAGGAGAAAAGTTATTTGTTTGCGTGAAAATTGCTTCAATAACCGTAATCAATTTAAACAACTACTAAAGCAATCGGCACTGCATTTGATGCACACTGTTACAATCTACATAAGCCATAATTTATTTACCATAACTTATTTACTCTATATAATTTATCTACCACTTTTGGTTAACGAAAGCATTTTGTCAGTTAGCTTAAACCGAGTTGTATCTTGAAAAGAAGAAACATCCTAAAAGGTTTTTCATGTAATTCTGTAAAGTATTTATCTGCAGGTTTAATAGCTTTTATGGCCACTAAGTTTAGATGAAACTTTTAAACATACTAATACTAGAAGCTCAAAACATTGCATGATGTCAATTTAAAAGCTTTCTACAATCCACTGGACTATTCGATGACTAGTAATATCGCAAACTACAAAGGTGAAATAAAACATTGTAAAAGAAATTAAAATATATTAATATTACTATTTTTACTACATATACATGCACATTCGAAACCCTGTTTTTAAAAATAGTGTTTGACTTGCGTTAATGCGTTTTGAAATGTTTTCTAAGTATCCTTCATTATAAAGACAATTTTTCGATAGTGTCCCCAAATTGTCTTAAAGTGTTCTTTTAGGATATTTGTAATTTGAATTTAGCAGCTAATTTAAGAACAGATAGAGAAGACATTTAGAAGCAGATTGAAAACACATTTGAGAACTGATTAGCAACACATTTATGAACATGCTTGCTGGTCGCAAGTTGCAAGGCAAAACTGAATTATACTTTTTAAGTTAATAAAAAATTGAAAAGCAGATTGTTCAACCGTTCATGAAAGAGTCCATCGGGTCTATTTAACATCGGGTAAAATACGCCTGTCTTATATGGAAAAAAATAATATGCTGCTGGTACAAAATATCTACATTCACAAAACGTTTTCAAGTACGCTAGAACAACACAGAAAAAGTTTTCGAAAGCATTTCAAAGTGAGTATTGCAGTTGAAGAGCTTTTGCACTTATTTCGAATATATTTTATTAAATTTTCCATACATTTTTCCATAAAGTTATATTTTTCTTTTGTATCATTAGATGCAAGAATCATGTCTTTTAAAGAATTAAATAATGTGGAATAACGGTTTCAAGTACGCTAGAACAACACAAAGAAAGTTTTCGAAAGTGAGAAATACAGTTGAAGAGCCTAGTGGAAGAACGTGCTAATTGACTCCAAGGTGAAAACGGGAAAATTTTCGTTAACGTTTTTAGTTCACCTTTAGATATACTAAAACACCACTCGCATAATGTAAAAAGTATACTTAACTGAAAGTTTATGAATGAGGGATAACTTGTTATCTTTAAAAGAGAGAATAACATGTTCATTGAAACAAAAATTTTATTTTCACAAACAACACTTAGCAAGTTCTTCCACTGGGCTCTTCAGTTGTAGCTAACTTACGCATTTTTAGAAATGAAAACTGCTTCTTCTCTTCAATGAAAAGTGCCTCTTAACTCATTCTTGCTTCTTGACAAGTGGACTTGACTTGTAACGCGCCCTCTAGAAGGGAGGCTAGAACATAGGCTTTACACTGTAAAAAAAATTCAGGAACGTTACTGGGAAATAATGGGCAGCTGAGCTGCCCAATTTTGACCAGTAATGTTCCTGGAATATATCAGTAACGTTCTCCAAAAATATAGAAACAATCCCACTTAGAGCCAGTAACTTCTCTGGAAAATACCAGGAACCTTCCTGGAAAATAACGGGAACCTTTCTAAAAAATACCTGGAACCGTTCTGGAAACTGAGCGGGCATCCAATTGAACTTCGAGCGACATCGTACGCTGACGCCGTCGGGACTTTGGACTCCACAGATTTAACGAGCACGTCTGTCCCCGTGTACTAGGACTAGGGCCCATATGTCACGAATTGGATTTTCTACTCTTTCCCTGTACAGATATCCGATTTATTGGATGACTGGTAGTAGGTGGGATTCGAACCCCCGCATTCTTGAGAAAGCTGAATCCTGAGGCGGATGCCTTAACCACTTGGCAACGGACGGGCTTTTCATGAACTTCGTTAAACCAACAACCTTACAAAACAAAAACAACTGATTTTGAGCGTGGCGCCGCGAGCAATGGCGGCGGTTCATAGCAAACGTTGCCAGATTTTAATGGGAAAACCTGAAAATCCCAGGAACTTATCACGAAGCGATGGATACTTGAAAAAGCCAGGAAAGTTCCTGGTATATATAGGGAAAGTTAAGGAAATTTTTTACAGTGTATAGCCCGTTACCCCATTCGCCAGAAGTGACACAGGCACAAGAGACACGCATAGAAAGGACTACACAAACACAGACAAATAACAACATTAAGCTCCCTAACCATTGTGTTGCCGGGTCGGCTAGGACATGTGGACTACTTCTTGGACTCTTATTATATGGTATATACCTAAAACTGTCTATTCTATTCAACAATATTGTGATTGAATAATTCAATAAAAGAAATTATAGTAAAGAGAGAGAGAGAGAGAGAGAAATAATCAACGGGTTGTTAAAAAAAACAATCGCAACATAAACCCAATTGTTTTGAAAGGAACCACTTCATGAATTTCAAAAAACTTTAAAAGTAGTACGCAAATAAAGGGTTTAAATTTGAAATTTATCATTCAAAAATTTAAGCACAATTCTACTTGATTCATAAGTACTGTAATTTTGATTATTATTGTTTGTTTTAATTTTGAAAAAAATTGAAAACGGTTTTAAAACAAATATTTGAGGTAACGAATACTCAAACATTATTTTTACAAAATTCAATTTTTTTATTTAATTAGCTATCTCCGTATTTATTTAAATAAAAGTTGAATAGTAGTACCTTAAAGTGTATTTTTATTTCGATTTGTTTATTTGTATACTTTCTTTACTAAGAGATAGAATTTATGTATACTAACAGACGTATTCGTATTTCGTATTTGTTTAATTGTTTTCATTTTTGAAATTTTTCAATCCCTAAGACATGATTGTGAAAGTATATGACAAATAAAAAAAAGCAATTGCAGTGAAAGTGAAAATATTTTCCAATAAGTTTCTACATTTTACAAATACGTTTGCATCTGTTTTATGAAAAACACTTTCCGAAATGATAAGAGATATTTTTTTAGTTTATTACGAAAAGTGATTTATTAGTTTATTACGAAAAATTTACTAAGTTTCGAGTTGGCAATTGCGCATATGCGCCTTTCTAAATATATTTCTTATCAAATAAATTTTTTTCGAAAAAATATTTTTCTATTTTTCAGTTTAAAATTTTCATTTTCAGGCAAAGATCAATTCTAAATGTTAACATGTGCGCACCCCTTTTACATAAAACTAAATTTTCTATTTAATAAAGGGTAAACCGTCGTAAAAAGAACATGGATCTATGTGTGGATTAAAGTTTTATTACCATATTTTCGACATTTAAACAGCTCGGGGTCTGGTGAGGTTTGAATTATCGTCGCACTAGAGCTATTGGCGACGGGAGTCGTATTTTAGAACCAAAGTCAGGTGACGAGCCAACACCTGAATAGGCACCCAAAGCAACCGTTAAGGGCGACATCGTACGCAGCGTTAGGACTTTGAAGGATATTTAACGTGCACTCCCTTACACGGGGTATTACTATCTTGATCAAAAAGTTCCCAGAATAACCACCGTGAAACGCTCCTATCGTTTCGATTTAAGTTTTTTTTTATTAAGTTGGTACGTCTGTTGTTGATATTCCCTCCAAATTTTAGCGTCACAGATTGACATTTCCTAAAGTTACGTAGCCGAAAGTGCATCTATCTCTGTGTGTATCTTCGTTTTTTTACAATTTTAGAAATGGACTTAAATTTGCAACAACGAACTCGAGTCAAATTTTGCGGATGGATTCATAGGCAAGTTCAAGTTCTCCGCTATCCCCCTGATGGTTAATTTGAGGTTATTTTTTTTTTATTTTATCAATGTTTTCATCGGTTTACTATGTCTATGGTCTGCCACTGCGTTCATCATCTTCGATGGACTCACAAACTTGTATCAAATTTTGCGTAAAAATGGATTTAATGACGCGCGAAAGTGGAAAATGTTAGAAAAGTGTTTCCACAACGATTATCTGAAGAAACAGGTCGTTTACCAGTGGCACGAGCGGTTTAAAAGTGGTCGTGAGTCAATCGAAGATGATGAATGCAGTGGCGAACCATCGAGATCGAAAACCGATGAAACATTGATAAAATAAAAGGTCAATTACCGCAAAAAAGGTCGGTCAATAACCGCAAATTAACCATCAGAGAGATAGCAGAAGATAGAACATTGCATATGGATCCTTCCGCAAAATGTGATACAAGTTCGTTGTTGCAAATTTAAATCCATTTCTAAAAAATCGAAGACACACACAGAGATAGATCCACTCTTGGCTACGTGTTTTTTACAAATGTCAAGCTATTACGCTAAAATTTGGAGGGAATATCAACAACAGATGTACCAACTTAATAAAAAAAACTCAAATCGAAACGATAGGAGCGCTTCACGGTGGTTATTCCGGGAACTTTTTGATCAAGGTCGAATTCGTCGGACATTTTTGGCTGCAAGGGCCGTTTATAGGTCGGCAGCTATTTTGGCGATGCCCGGACCCGAACCTGGGACCTTCCGCATGCTAAACGAGTGCTTAACCGACTGGCTCCCCAACCCCCTCGGGGTCCGGATGGCTGAGTGGTTTTGTCCATTACGCAGACTGCGCGCTGTAACGGGTGCGGCTCAAATCCCCGCCTTCACCCTGTGTGTATTTTCCTTTCTCTTTGACGATAAAAAAATCTTTCTGTGTCTGTCTTACTTGAAGGGGAAGATTTTATTATAAGGGGGGGCTCTGATCAAGCACACTAGCCGGAATATATATGTACCTACGCTACCCCTACCTTAAACAGCTCTAAATACATCGAATATAGCGAGAAAGTCATATTTTATTTCAATGACAAAACCAGTTTTGAGTGATAAACGAAAAAGAATTTTAAAGGGGAACTGGGGAGCCCAGTTGGTTAGGCACTCGCCTAGCATGCGAAAGGTCCAAGGTTCGGGTCCGGGCATCGCCCAAATAACTGCCAACCTATAAACGGCCCGTGCAGCCCAAAAATGCCCGACGAATAATACCCCGTGTAGGGGAGTGCACGTTAATTATGCTCCAAAGTCCTAACGCTGCGTACAATGTCGGATGTCGCCCTTAACGGTTGCGTTGGGTGCCTATCGGGTGTCGGCTTGTCACCCGACTGTGGTTCTAAATTACGAAACAAACCCGTCGCCAATAGCCCTGGTGACGATAATTCAAACTTACCTAACCTAAAGAATAAATCGTTAACTTTATAAGGTTTTAAAATTCAATTTCCGCATAACTTAATTTGCCCAATATAAATTCATCAGTACAACTGTCGTCATTTATTTTCTACGTTCTATGTCGATCAAATAATCTTAACGTAAGCCGTATATTTACATGGTAAACTTTCTTGCAAATCGTAATCGTCTCTCGTCTCGCACGAACTACGTAAAGCATAGCTATTTACTTAGTTCTAACAGAGCGAGAGAGAGAGAACTATTGACAGAGTTACACATAAAACGAGCTAACACACACAGCATTTAAAACCAGTAAGCCGACCCGGCAGCACAACAGTTAGGGGGCTAGCCTTGGAGCTTCACGATTTGGGTTCGAATCCCGGTATGGCATGGATGCTTGTTTGTCCCGAGTATATGCAGAATATGTGCTCGTTTAATGTGTTGGGTCCGAAAGTCCTGTGGGCGATCATTGCGCAGTTTCCCACTGGTACATGCCCCTGGAGACAATTTCCCTTCCCTTCAAGGACATGTCTAAATTGAGGAGGTTGTGCGCGATCGATGGCCGCATCTGTCACGTATGTGTGTGCTGTGTCTGTCTTGCTTGACGAAGGTTTATAAGCGGGTTTATGACCAAGCACACAAGCCTGAATATATATGTCTACCAAACAACCAGTTAATATGAAATTTATTACCAAAACTTAATGTCAAGGACTTCAGCAATTTTATTTTTTAATTATTGCTGATTGGGCACATAGGTTAAGATTTAAAAAAATCTTTTAAAGAAACAATAATAAAAATATTTTTTGCTAAAGTTATAATGTATTAATATTTTAAGTATATTGAATGCACAAAAGTTTTTTTTTTCTAACATAAATGTACTAAATGGTTTTTTCGTGCTTCTTCAAAAATGAAAACATTAATAAACCATTTAAAAGTCAATGGGAAAAAAATGTGGACCCAGTAATAATGCTGAAGTAAATGAAAAACGTTTTATTTAAATGTACAGTAATTGCCATTTTTAAGTAAGCCGCCAAAATTCACAACAAATATTTAGTAAACGTTTGTCCCTTCTCAAGTAAAAAAAAAATACTTAAAGTTTTATTCAGGAAAAATAAACACACAACTTTATATTGACGTATTTATAAAGGTCACGCAAATTCTTTTCTAGGAAAACCATCGTTAACTTTGGGCGCAATATATATGTTAATAGATATTGTACTTTTTTATGGTTTTTTTCTTTCTTGCTTACGTTTTGGTTAGTAAAATGTAAGTAAGCAAGGACGATAAAATATTTGTAAATGTGGCACACATAAGCAAAATTTGATTGAAAAAGTCTTTATTTTAATATTTCTAAATTGTATGCCTAACTTTTTAATAACTTTTGAAGTTCATAAACAATTCATAAGAAAAAAACTAAAACTTCTTCGATATTCATACTGATCTAAAAAGGCATATATATGAAAGTATTTTTGTTTCAGCATTCTAAAACGTTGCTCCGTAAAAGCGGTGAAAGCAAGTTTTTACCATTTCTTTCTGGATAGTGTATGCATTTATGAGTCTATTTCACAAATTTTAGATTTTTAGAATTAAAAATGAAAGTAGGCAGAGAACGAAACAGACATGCACCATCTCATTTAATGTCCGAAAACTTTTTATATACAGCACAAACTCCCTCTTTAACACGGAGGAAGTCTATTTATGCATATATATTCGTCTATCTTATCTTCGCTTCAAACAATTTTAAGCATCAAAATTTAATCCTCTTATAGAATTAAATCCGAGGTGTAAATCCCATCAAGGGCATTTGGATAATTTCAAATAAGGATTTTAAATAAATAAATAAATAAATAAATAACTATATTCAAATAGCCATCTTAAAAATTAAACCCACTTGCATTCACGTGCTCATATCCTTTATTTGCGAATCATTTGACAGGAAAAATCGTTTAAAAAAATTAAAGATTGAAAAAAAAGACATTAATGAAAGTTTTTGAAACTTTGTATTGGAGCTATATATTACACTAAAACTATAAATTGGTCCAGATCATGCAACACATTTTCTCACTAATGAATTCATGGTGAATTATACGTATTCAAGTACAACGAAATGAGAAAAACGAGAATGAACAAAATTTATCAGTATAACTCTTAAATTGCTGCTCACTTATCGATGGGTCGCTAATCTGTGTGACCTGACCTCAATCTTAATAACTGAAGAGTCCATGGGAAAAACCCTTTGATTGATCATGGGAATCTATCCGTATCTGGTCTACTTGGCGGACATTGGCGACAGGAAACCGGTTTCTCTCTTGGTTCTTCTCTTGGTACTCGTGTCTCGAGTGAATCAGGGTTGCCGGAAGAGAAGAACCAAGATAGAGAAACCGGCTTCCTTACATCAGTTTAGACGATTACTCTTTATCGTCGCCAAAGAGGCCTGATGCAGACAGGTTCCTATGCAATGGAGAGTTTTTGCCCTTTACTCTTCAATTGGATTGCACTTAAGGTAGGCGAATACCCAAAATTCTAAAAATTTTACTATTACTTTAATCTTTTCCAAATTTGGCATAGTGATTTCAAATATAATGAACAATGCTTTTGGGGCAATTTTTTTTATTTAAATATAAATGATTTATTTTAAACGGTGTTTTTCAACTAAAAAAAGGGGTTTACGCCAACACTTCTAGCATAAAAAGTTTTACATTAATTTACCTGAAATTTTTCGCAGATGCTATTTAAATATATATCTGTGCCATGAACCTCTAACATCTGGTGTAAATATACAAGTTTTTTTTTTTTTTTTTTTTTTTTTGAAATGTCCAAGTGTAAGTTAATCGAAAAAAATCCTTTTTTGTGGTTAATTTATAACATTTTTCTTAATAACTTTTTTTCTTGTAATTTGTATGTAACTCCAGAGGATCATTGCATGTATCAGTTCAAAACGAAGAATTTAACACATAATAAATGTTCATAGGATGAAAATTCAATGTGGTAGACTTGCTGGCGTAAACCTCTTTTTTTAGTAGAAAAACACCGTTTAAAATAAATAAATTATGTTTAAATAAAAACAAAAGCCTAAATAGTATTTTTCATTATATATGAAATCACTATGCCAAATTTGGAAAAGATTAAAGCAATAGTAATTATACAAATATCGATATCGCGTTCACAGTAAAAATTTTATAACATAAATTTAAAATTCTATTCTTATTCGCCTTTTATTTCTAAAAGGCTTTTAACTATAGTTAAAAGGCTTTTTGTATAGAATTAATGAATAAATTTAAATACTACAGGCAGAAAAGTTTCACATTAGTGAATCGGTTTCATATCTGGTTCTATCAGGAGACCATCATTTTGAAAGCTTCGAATGGAAATATTTAAAGGAATACAAGTTTCTAGCTAGAGGATAAGACTTGTTTTTCGCCTATAACTTTATATTTGCGATGCAAAAATATTAAAGAACTTAGATTTAACCAGGAAATCGGGAACTTTTCCAAATGTTATTATTTTGCATACGGATGAGATATAAATATTAATCGATTGTTGCAAAAATCACACTCTCAAAAGTTTAGCAAAGATAGGGAAGGTTCAGAATACGTGAAATACGTTCGAATTATGCGGAATTTGGAATTTCAGTGCAATAATAGGAAAAGCCCTAGTTCAAATAATATCTGCTAGGGCGGAGAAATTGTTTTTTAAAATGTCGAGATGTAATTTTGTTATAAAGCATGTAACTTTAAACCTCTATAGCACTGAGAAGTTATTTCCTAACTTGGTTCGCTTGTATTCAGAGCCCTCCATATGGGGATGGGCTCTTTCATTTTCGACATTTGATGATGATCAATTCATTTGGACAAAGTTGCCAACGAAACGTATCGGACCCAAAATCTAAGTCATATTTTGGAAAAGATGAAGAAAAACAAAAAATAAAATGAATGTTCCTGGAGCTACTAATTTCGGATATGAAGCCTTTAACCACATGTTTATTTAACCCTTCATCTACTGACGGTATTTTTGTAAGTATCACTTGTTATGCCGCTGTTTTACTTTTCCTTATTCAGTTTGAGAAAATGGGGCAAGATGGATTTTTTAATTAAAATGTACGTTTTAACACTTTAAAGTCTACAAGGGTAAAGTAAATTCCGAAAAAAAAATTGAATTTAGTTACCTGCGCACATTCATTATGCTCTGTTGGTACATAATAGCGTAATTTAAATGACCGTTTTTAACCTTTCATTGTTCGTTTAAAGGAAAATAATTATAGTAAGGATTTATTAATACAGTTTTCAGTTTCAAGGCATCACAGATTTATATGGTAAATTTCATTTAACAAAATTTAGTTGTAAATAAGCGTAATTTAGTTATTATAAACAGAAAGACGGAAAAACGAAAATAAATTTGGAACATAAAGTGCATTTAATGTTCCAAAGATATTCTTGACCGTAATATATTAAATTTAATTGCACAGATAGCTTTTAAATTAGGCAAGGGCAAACAATTAAAACTAAATCTTAATTCAGTGCATATAGGGTCAAGTGAAGCATTGGCTCCTAAAAATCTTTTTAAAACGTTTTAACCCATTTATTTGCATAATTTAATAAATTTGAAATTATATTGGAATATTTAATTTAGACCTATGCATTCACACAATTTTTTAATTAAAGAGTGGCAAACTAACGAAATAACAACCATTTCTGTATATTACACCATGAAATGAAGCTCCTGATGAACCAGCCCCATAATTGTCTACACTCGATGTCTAAGGAAGTCCAGGAAATACTTATTGTAAAATAAGTTTTGTAAGCAGATTGGGAGATATTTGCTACAATGTTCCACTTCTGAAATTTTGATAATTCTAGCTCCGTACATCATTATGCATTTTCACAGGTATCTACGGAAAAGCCCTCATACTCCTAGAAGGCACGGGATTCAGTTAGATATCCAAAACAAACAATGCAGCCATCAGTATGGGAGGATTATAATATCTTGATCCTCTGATGACCAGTGGGAAGAGAGTTTATCTACCTGAAGTTGCACTTAAGCACGGAATCTCTTAATAATGGATGACTTGCCTCCTGTTCTCCATATGCCAATCGATACCCCCCACACTAATCAATTTCAATCAGGAAGCTATAGTATATAGACCCCCCCCCCCCACCCCCGCTATTTTTAGGAAATACAAACTCCTTTTTCAAATTTCCTCAATAATAATTACATTTTTTTTTTCATTTATAAGCTGCAAAATTAAACAGCGATCTCTAGTACAATTAAAGAAAAATCGGGAATATTATTAATCGAATAGAGTAACATTAGCGAAGCATATAAATCTAATAAAAATATCAAATAAAACAATATTCAGATGCAATCTTATATATTAAACACATGCCCTTTTTTCGTATACTTAACTTTCACTCCCGTTGAAATTTAGTTGCAATTAAACATCAAGAAATCCTATGCTTAAAACAATGCTATGCACATTTTGCCTTCCTAGTTATGTCCTAACTAGTCTAGGAAGGCAAAGCGTTAGTACATACATACATACACCCATCTCCCTTCACAAGGGGTATTATTTTTCGGATATTTTTTGCTGCACCGGCCGTTAATAGGCCGGCAGTTATTTTGAAGATGCCCGGACCCGAACCTGGGACCTTCCGCATGCAAGGCGGATGCCTTTACCTTAACCGACTGGGCTCCCCAGCCCAATAATAATCTAATGGTTTTAACCATCACCGATTATGAATCCCTTTACGATTCAATATGGAACAAGTATTAGTTACCAAATTGGATAAAATAATAAATAACTTAAAGCTTTATTATATAATTGGATATCATTCATCCAAAAATATATTAACTGTTCTCTTATCAATCACATCTCTATAATTAAGACTAGAGTTTGACATATTTGAAAATAATGCTCTTTTTTCAGACGAAATAAAATTCCGAAAATAAATCTAGAAGACTGAAACTATTGTTTTCACGAGTGAGTGAAGAAATGACACATGTTTTAAAAAGTTTACTTTCACATGTGTTGCATACACTATTTTTTGTAATTACGTGAAAAAAAAATCAAACACTTTTGATATTAAAATTATAATGTAAATGTCGGATTTTTTTCTCACACAGTTATACAAGAGTTTTTTAAAATAGGTCTGTCGGAAACCATTCAACAGTTCATACTAAAGGACACGAACCTACAAATTCGGTACACGATAATTTGGTTAATAGTAAGTAGAACCTGTCGGAGATCATAATGAATATTTCAACAACAAAAATTGTACAGACAGAAAGGTAGCTAAGTAGTCCAGTTGCAGGGCGACATATTCTTCGAGAATTGTGCCTTTTGAGAAACATTTATGAAACTTTCAGGGTTTGTACACTAGAACAAGACGGTCATTTTTTGATATGGACGTCGGCTGGGTTCCGACCCGTTTGGCCGCCATCTTGAAAAATGGCGGAAAATCTATTTTTGATCATAACTCCTGAACCGCTTGTCCAAATATAATGAAATTTGATTTAAAATGATCGCAATTGTTTTCTAAACCTTTTATGTAATATGTTTTATGGGGTTTTATCCAGCCGTTAATCCGCTACGTGGCTTTATTTCAGAAAATTATGTAATATTTAACGCGTTTACTTATTTATCTGGACACACATACAACTTCGCTAATAACATGTATTTGCAAAGTTGTTTGTATTTTTATTGTTTAAAAAAAGTTTTTGTTTGATGCAATTCGAAGCAGTACTTCTTTAGATACGCTATATATAATACGTACGTGGGGCTGGTGGAACCGTTTCGGCTTCTATCCGCTGTGTGTTTATGGCGCTGGCGTCGCTTGGATGCGTCATCTACTGCATAATCTATATTGATCATGGTCTTGTGGATTGTGGATATGCTGTTTTTAACATAGGTAAACATTTCGAAATAATTTCATATGGGATGTTTATATATATATATCATTACCAATTTATAACATATTGCAGGAAAAGATGAAGATAAAGTTTTTATTTGTCGTAAGTTAAATAACAATGCATGATATCATAAATTCATACTATTTAAAAAAGTTTTAATTTTTGAGTATTTTGTTTTGTATTACCACCTAAGTCCATTTAAGATTTAAATTCGAAATCTTAAGAAATATTTACTTAGCTTCCCTATTTTTTTAAAGTTAAAACCAATTTTTGCTTGAAAATTGAGGACTTTTATGACCGGTAAAAACTTAGATGTGTTCAATAAATGCAATTTTTTGAAAAAATTTCCGAATTTAAGTTTCGTTTTCAAAAAAAAAAAAAAAATGTTTAAAGTTTACCGTCAATACCGGAGTCTTAGATGCTAACACAATGCTAAGTAAATATTTTACAATTTATCTTAATAAAAATGACGCGTAAATTTTAAAAAAAAAAACGAAACTACTGCATACTAAGCCAATCAGAAATCAAGAAGGGAATTTTAGCCCAGTAAACTCCCACATCGTAATTGGTTATCGAATGCTGACTACGAGCATGGTCACGGACCCCTTTTTGCCATAGAGGCATCAAACAGTATTGAATTAATTTTAAGTTTGTTTTTTAAAGGTTTGTTTGTCATATAGTATAATTTTTTCAATTAAAAAATGTAGAATATAATGCAGTTTTAAAATTTCTCTCTGGTTTTTTAGTTTTCATGTAAAAGATATTTTTTCTCTTGAAGGGTTGGGTGCTGGCGAGTCCAGTCGGTTAAGGCGTTTGCCTTGCATGTGTAAGATTTCAGGTTCGGGTCCAGGCATCGCCAAAATAACTATCGAACTATAAACGGCCCGTGGGGTCAAAAAAAAAATTCTGTCATAACGACTGTGCAGAGGGAGTGCACGTTAAATATGATCCAAAGTCCCAAAGCTGCATCAATGTCGCCCTTAACGGTTACCCCACGTGAATCCTGGGCCAGTTTTGACCCCTGTATGCCATTGCTAAACAAATACAGAGGACGTGGCCCACAAGGATATAGTAAAGATAATTTCGTGATTCTTCCAGAGGGTTGCACAGTGAAATGGCTAGTTTCAAAGTGGCTGGTGATTGTTTATGCGGTAGTGGTTGGATTCAAATACAAGTTGAGGCAGGTATTACCACAATTGGGACAGCTGAAATACATCTAAAGGTTTCGCATCTGTCATGCACGCGACATGCCCATTAGGTCTCCTTAGCTGCTTTGTATGTTTTGTAAAAACGCGCATACTGCTCATACATCGAGGCAACCGCAACCGATGATCAAGAGCCATTGGATTTTGCTTTGTGGTGCACTGCCATGGTTGCGAAATACCCGCAATAAATACTGGGCAATGACACTAGAACTCACCATATTGCTATTTGTGCAATCTTTAAGAGAGTCCAACTACGCTTTGTACGTGCAAGCGCTGACGGAGCTTGTCCCATGGTTTTTCGCGTTCGACCACACACATTATGCCCGATGGATTTCCATAAGCTTAGCATATTTAGCACAATTGCCTTCAAGACTTCCTGAAGTTGCAAAACAGTTCGTATCAGGGAATTTCACTGTAAAACGTATAACACTTGCATACTTAAATAATGAAAACAAGAGCTGTTTCATTTTCGAATTCAAGCTAGCTAACTTGAATATCGATAGTAGAAATTAGTTAATAATTACTAACGGTGAATCAGTTGTCTGTTTTTCTGCTCATGAATTGACTTTTCTATCTCCTTGCACACATGAAGACGCTTCACGTTTGTGATGCTTTAAACACTGGAAAACGAAAAATATTGATCAGAACGGTAGATACAGACCTGGTGGTGCTATCAGTCTGGTTGGTTTAAGCAAAAATCATACAAGAATTGAAGGTAGATTTTGTAAAAGGCAACGATTTCCGATACATACCACAGCCCATACAATAAGTGCTACTCTTGGCCTGAGAAATCGCATGCTCTGCTAGGATTCCACGCATTCACAGGTGTGATACGACTTCGGCATTTGTTGGGCGGGGGAAGAAGACTGCTTGGAACGTGTGGAATAGTTCCCTCTGTGAAACACCTCCTTCCTAACTCTATGACCAGCAATAACAGAACCATTGCAATGTAGTTGGACTGCAGAAATGATGGAAAGGGGGGGGGGGGGCTTCGGCCTCTGTGGAGAACTCTACCTGACGTTTCAAAGAAATGTCAAGAGCAACTCCTTAAATGGGGCTGCAAAAAACTTGCAAAGGGCGGTGTAAATGCAAACGCCTAGGACTAAAATGCACCGAACTCTGCTCCTGTGACAGCAAAAACTAAAATTTCATAATAAGAAACTAAGAATTTTTGTTAAACAATTAACGATGATTTGTAAGAACATTTTGCCAGGCGAAACTGATCATTCTGGTACATTTATTTGAATAAACACAATGTAAGGCAAATAAAGGACATATTCCTGAACAATTTATTTATGTGAAAGATTAATTAAAATACACTAGAAGTAAACTTAAAATTTGTCAGCTAACGTTTTTATTTGGAAATATAGTGTTAATTGTACTGACAAGAAATCTTCATATATGGGTAAGTCAGTGTGCATACGCTTGTACTTGTTGGCAGTATATTTTTTACAGCATCGACGTATTTTGCGATCATATGAAGCCACACTTATCGATCAGTAGTCGCATTACATATAGCATATCTAAAGAAGTACTGCTCCGAATTGCATCAAACAAAAACTGTTTTTTAAACAATAAAAAGACCAACAACTATGCAAATACATGTTATTAGCGAAGTTTCATGTGTGTCCAGATCAATAAGTAAACGCGTTAAATATTACATAATTTTCTGAAATAAAGCCACGTAGCGGATTAACGGCTGGATAAAACCCCATAAAACATAGTACATAAAAGATTTAGAAAACAATTGCGATCATTTTAAACCAAATTTCATTATATTTGGACAAGCGGTTCAGGAGTTATGATCAAAAATAGATTTTCCGCCATTTTTCAAGATGGCGGCCAAACGGGTCGGAACCCAGCCGACGTCCATATCAAAAAATGATCGTCTTGTTCTAGTGTACAAACCCTGAAAGTTTCATAAATGTTTCTCAAAAGGCACAATTTGTCACACTTGCAGCTGGACTAAAGCTGCCTTAGAACTTTTTCAGTTTTATTATAGTATTAGTGAAACACGAAATAAGCAAACAGGCTTCAAATTTTATGCACAACTTCCTAGTAACTGTCAAACATTTAAGGTTTTCTAGAAAATCCCACCAACAAAAAAGATTGCTTCGATATAACTTATTGGAAATTACCTTAGAAGGCATATAATTTACCTTTAAATGCAGTGATATATTATGATGTGGACTTTGAAAGTCATGTACTTTTACACACCATTGATTTTAACCTAAATTTAATTGTATTATTTTAATCATACAGATACCATAATACACAAAAGAAATAGTAAAAGAAATTGAACTAACGGAATGCAAATTTATTAACCAATTACAACTGTTTTTTTTTTTTTTAAACAGACACTACACTTTAAGAAACAATCTGGTTTTAAACACAGTCCAGACATAGATAAAAAGACTCTACTTCTTTTGTACATTGTGCATAAAGCAACATATAATTACCATAATGCAAACAAAATTAAACATTCAATTGTAAATAAATTTTAAAAAATACTCAACCTCATACATACAAAATACATTTATTTACAAAAAATACACTAGCAAATACATTCACACCATTCGTTTTACCGTACACTGCTATACGAAGCACATTCGATGCTGGTCAGCATAGGAAACTTGATGGCCGCAAAGCAGTGGTTCTCTACCGGAGAATGCACTCGGATTTGTCTCAAGTGTGTGTCCCGGCCATTTTGGTGGTTCGATAAAATGGCGATTTGCACAATGAAAGTCCTGATTGGCTGGTCATCGTCATCCTTAAGTGGAATACGAACCCAACCGCTAGGTTCACTTAATTCGGTGACCTCAATTTCGTGTAAGTCGTGGAAATGGGTTCCTGCTCGAACTGAGATTCTGGAATAAATTTGAGAGATTTGTTTGTTTAGTTTTTGATATAAGTTATAAATTAAATAAAATGAAGTAAAAAAAATTGTATTAAAGACTCTGAAAATGGAATGTTGCGCTATTATTTAAAACCGAATTAAGTTATATGATTAACAAAATGAACTTATAAAAATAAAATGGAGATAAACCATCAGTGGCATGAATCACATAGTAAAAATTCCTGATGTAAACAATTGTTTATTGGATAATTATGTGTTAAACACTTAAAAAAAATGGTTTTTAGCTTCCACACTGCATTTATAACGTAAAAAGTGGAAAGTTTTATAATCCTTCAGTCCGTCCGTCTGTCACCCACTTTCACAGAATGAACCAAACGTCGCACAAACAAGTGGGATACATAATTTTAAAGCTAAAAAATCTGGCAAGGTTGCATCCAAAATTTCATTAAAAAATTTAAATTAGAAGTATATTTAAAATTTCAATAACTAAAAATTTAAACTACATTAAAATAACATGCAAATTAAATTTTTAGGTAATATTTTCACTGTTGCCATTTCGTCAAACGTACGAGAAACTTTATTTAAAATAAAACCTTTGAAAGAATATTTATTTACGGGATATAATTCAGTTTGGATTGTTGTAATATCACAATAGAGTTCTTTTAATGGTTCATTATATATGCACGAAAGATGTACACAAAATTCTAATTTTACATAAAAAAATATGCAAAGTTTCGCTTTTATTTTTAAAGCATCAAATTTACTAATTATACATTTTTCGAGCTGCAAATGAAATTGTGACGACTAAAAGATATTTATTTTAAAAATTGGGTCATTATTCTACGGATTTCAAACAAATTTAGAAAACGATAATGATGTATTTTTAATTTGAGAAAGAATATTAATAAAAATAGTTAATTTTGGCTTTTAAAATTTTGCATCGATCAATCATAGCATCGATCCAATAACAGGAATGAAAGTTTGAAGGAAATCCATGGTCTGAAAAAAGCCAATTGCTTCTAACTGAATTTATATGTACAAATGAGCGATTTGCTAAATTTACTTAACAAAATGCACCTTTAATACAATTAATTTTTAAAGTGAATTTCATATTTTGATGATAAATAGTTGATGTTCATGAAGAGTTTTTTTTCGTCGTAAAATTTTTTTAACGTATAATTACCAATAACTTGACAAGATATGTGAAGTAAACAACTTTTGGAAGATCAAGATACTTTAAATCGGGGATTGGAAAGTTACTTTTAAAAAGTAACTTTTTTACAGTTACTTAATTAAAAACGTAACTCTGTAACAGTTACTTATTATGAAAAGTAACACTTTACAAAAAGTAAAAATCAGCTATTTTTCGAAATTTCAAGTTATAAGAAAAAGTGAAATTTAGCCACCTAACCATTTCTCAAAGAGAACCACTATAAACAAAACATAAGCTCAAACAAAACACTGAAATTATAATTATAAACATTTTTTTATATTTAATTTTAATCTTTTACCCTGATGATCAGCCGAAAACGAGTCCATCTATAAACACTCGGGAATTTACTGACAGATATAGGGGTATCTCAAGAATGAATCTGAAATCTCTTCAAAGTGAAGGACTTTGTTGTTGGTCATTGTTGCAGAACCTATTCAGACAAAACACAAAGGGGTTTGGACCCAGGGATACAACTTGCTTGGCAGTTAGCCTGATTTATTTGAAAACCCTTCTTTTCGGTAGATGACTGTAATTGTGCCGCTTATAATGTGATACTTAGAAAGGCAGACAGACAAAAAAAATATTAGTACTTTAACAATTCTGCCTGAAAGCAGCCGTCACACGCCTTTAGCAGCCAAAGTGGACAATTTTATTATATGCTTTACTTTTTGTTTCCCTAGCAAGAAAAGATCGTATTTCTGGAATGCGAAATTTACCTTTCTCGGGAGTGGAATTTCAAAATTGGCAGAAGACAGCCTTCGTAAAGTAACTGAAAAGTATACCACTAAAACTAACTAAGTTACTTTCTGAAAAAAAGTAATGGCGTTACCCAAAAAAGTAACTGTTACAAGTAACGCCCAGTTCTAATCCCGGCTTTAAATTTTAAAAAAAGGAGATAAAAGAGGTTATGAAACATTAACTTTAATACTGTCAGACAACAACTTTAAAACAGGGTTCTCATACTAACCAACTCAGCAAAATGATAAGGCTTTTTTTCATCCTTTGAAAAACAAAGTTACGGAATATCACAATTTATGTTTGGCATTCAAATCTCTCATGTTAGATGTTTTAGAAAATCTAGTTTTAAGTGGTACTCAAATAGTGTTTTACCTTACGTTTTAACAATGCAACTAAGCACAAAAATTCGACTGAAAGGGTGAAATAAGTGGACATTTTAGGGTTTTTTTGTAACAAATAGGACCATTTTGTTGAATTAGAGCACACAAAATAATTTTCAAATGTAGGCACTTTTAATGAGTTTTCAAGCTGTTTATCCCTGCTTTAATAAATGAAAATGGGGAAAAAAAACATAGGTACCTATTAGGAGTGTAGCTCTCATCTAGTTTATAGTCAGCATACAAGTACACATACTGTATTGTAGTCTTTCTACGAAATTGAATATTCACCAAATGAGGTTGGGGGCCATCTGATTGCCAATAGGTCTCTAACCATTTGTCTCGAAGCTGGTCGACACCGAAACCTAGTTTTTAAAGGAAAAAATTTAAATTTTTATGTATTTATTGCATTAAATGGAAATAAAATTTAAATATTATTTGGTAAAGAATACATTTTAGGAAATATTGGTAAGAACCAATAGAAAAAAACAAAACAGCCTTTAATAGTATTAAGTCGTAGTAATTCCTTATTAAGTCTTTTAATTCCTCTTCCTCTTAAAATTCCTGTAATCAAAGAACTTAAATTATAGAAAAATTAGTAATTACTTAACCAAAATCCTTGACTTTTTCTTGCTTTAAAATTATATGCATTATGTCATAAGTCATTACAAAATTATGATTATTTTATTAATCTTTCAAAATATGGTTTTAATAAAATGATAATTTTTTTTTATTTATTTTACCTTAATGATAATATTTGAAGAAAAAAATAATACATGATTTCATTACTGGATAATTTCTCAACACAAATACATTTAAAAATGATTTTTTATGTGCAAGTTTGATATTTTTATACATTAGAAAATGAAATTAGGTAATACAAAAAAACTCAAATCCCTTTTTCCTTGTTTTATAAAATAGAAATTCTTCATTGATAATTTTACAGCATGTTAGTAGTATGAAGTACATGCATAACAAAAGGAATATAAAGTTTAAAAAAAACTTTTTTGAATTAAAGATTCCCCGTTCATATCATAACGAACACTTTGAATGTTGTTTAAAAAAAACAATCTTTGCTTCATTTCAAGGGAAATTTTGAAGTATACTCCATGTAAATAATCAAATTAAAATTTTTGGACAACAAAACTCTTTTACCAGGTTTACAAGAAGACAGTGACCAAACAGCTTGGGCACCAACTTCTCGAACTCTACCTTCTCTCTCCTCTTTCAAAGGATCTGCATACAGGAAAAATAATATTAAAAACCCACATAACACAAATTTTACATATATAACAAATTTTTTAATTATCTGTTTTTGCATACATAAAATGTCAGCAGTTGGAATATTTTCTGGTGTTGTATCGTACTACGTTTAAAGCAGTAACTTTACAGTGGATTTTACTATGTTGAGTATAATTGATGCCTCTATGAGTAAAGGTTAAGGAAACACATATTTTATTATTTTATCTGTGCGAAGGTTAATAAAATAAGTCTTTACTAAGATTAAGAAGTTCTAAGTTCACATAAACTATTTAAGATTAGGGGCAATTTATCATAACACGGTTAGGTAAGGTTAGTTTGAATTATCCTCGTACTAGAACAACATGAGAACTAATGGCAGCGTGATTTAGAACCACAATCAAGTGATGAGCCAACACCCGAGTAGGCACCTGACTCAACAATTAAGGGTGACATAGTACACAGCATTAGGAATTTGGAGCATATTCAAGGTGCACTTCCTCTATATGGGGTATTATTCACTGGACATTTTTGGATAAAAACAATCAGTTTCAAAAACAAGAGACTAAATTGATGTGAAGAGTGTTTCTTTTGACCAATGAAGAAGATAAAAAGTTTTTAAGATATAGTTTTATAAAATTTAGACACTGTGAAAACAATAGGTATCTGTTTAATGAACACATATTTGACCCTCTGAGGGTTACAGATGTTTCTGTCAGGCTTTCCAGCAACACAAATATTTTTTTTTTTATTATAATTATATAAATTTTAAAATTGGAAGTATGGATAATTCATTTATATTTATCCATATAATTTTAAGAAACTTAAATTTTATTTTTAAAAAATGATGCTTTAGCTTCATGCTTTATAAAAACAAATTTACACTTCAGCCAATTTGCTAATACCTAAAAGGTTAAAAACCGGACGAAGCTCACAACAAATATTTTCAAATTGACTTTTACACTACTGTTTGGTTGTAGGTAAAATCTCTATCTACTTGATACTATTTAATCCGCCCCGAATGATGATGTAGTGCACCTGCTCGAGTGATTATTAAAGGATTAATATTTCCTTATCAATATTTTATATCTATTTTTATTTGCTACACATTGCATAATGCCAATATCTTACAAGTACTAACTAAAGAGTATTATTATGAATTTTTTTCTCATACAATTATAAAAGTCACACAAAAGATGAATGATAAGAACTGTGTATCAGTGAAGTTTAGCCTGATAACCATTAAATGAATGTATGAAGTCAAAATCACTTGAAATATCTTTTCAAATATTTTATTAATACCATAATGTCCATGTAAGGAGGGGCAATAAGGAACAGGGTAATGAAATGCTTGCAAATTAGGGGAATTTCAAAACCTCAAATAGAACTTAAAATTTTCGTACTAAGTAAATATGATGACATATGAATAAGTTATAATGAAATACATAAATAAAGCAATATTAGTTTAATGAATCTCGGGCATCTAGACAGTCGAATTAGTCGACGAATTCAAAAACTTACCGAAACTCATAATATATGTTTTTGTTTTTCTTAACCGATTTAATATAGAGCTTTCAAAAAAGTTCAATAAATATATACTTTAAAACTACATCAACGTATTTTCATGTTTCAAACGAGATTGAATTCCAAGATCTCTAATCATCAAATATCAAAATAAACAAGACAATTTTTTGAAAATGAAATTGCAGTTGCCATTCGCAAAATACAACTTATTAAAATAACAAAGAATTCTAGATTTTTCTAGTTCAAAACTGTAGAAACTCTGAACATGATTGAATCGAAGCAAATTGATAAATATTTATCAATAAAATTGTTTATTTAATTTTTTAAGTTTTTCTATTACTAATATTTAACGATTAGTACTGAAAGTATGATATTTTGTCTACATTGGTCAAATGGGAACTAACTTTTTCTCTCTGACGCATGCGTCAGCGAACAGTTTGTTTTTCGCTGCTTGGCAACTTAACACTAATCGCTATAAAATTATGCCCTTTTATAATAATCTCCACCCGTTCAATAAAAAAGTGATTTCCGACCAGGCGTTTTCAAGAGTTTGAGGGCTTATTCCTATTATACTCTAAAGCTAGTAATCCACTCACGCTGTAGCTATGCTGTAGCTGGATGAGAGATTGATTTTGTGACGTCGTTATCAAAGTGCGCATGCGCGCTAGTTCAAAGCTGGATTTCCGAAGCTGTATTTTTGAATCGCTTCCGAAGCAATATTGGAGCTGTAAATAACTTTTGAGCATGCGCAGTTAGTTTCAAAGGAGAGTTATCCTTTCTTAACTTTATTTATCTTTGTTTACATTATGAACTAAGGAATATTATGCTCATATGAATCTTATTATGATTTCAATTTATTGCGAAAAACTCATTTTTATAGTAAAATCATCAAATATCAGTAATAATTTGAATTATGCTTAAGCATGTTTATAGTAATATCTTTGTTCACTTTTAAGAAATAAGAACTACATATAATGATTTTATTATGATCCTTTGATAGCTTATTAAGTACAAGGAAGAAAATAAATTGCCTTCAAATAAAATTAAACTAAAAATGTGCTCTTCTGCCTTTGAAACTGCATCAAATTTTGACAAACAAAAAAGTAAACAATGCAACTTTTAAAAACTCAATAAATCTGGTTTTACAGGGCATGCGCAGTAGTATTTGCTTTTATTTCCACGGACGGCGTTTTCATCGCTCCCCTAAGCTGGATATAGCAGACACGTGACAAAATCAATCTCTCACCCAGCTACAGCGTGAGTGGATTACTGGCTTAATTTTCGCTCACACCAAATACTTTGTTTATGCAACCTTAGGGTTACCATGGGTTGAAACCTTTAATATATTTTCTTCACAAACAGGTCTATATTACGCGGTTAGGTTTTATCCCTGCCATACCGGAGAGATTGACCCCTTCGGCGTCAGCGTTCTCCAAAAATATTAAACTTGTGTTGTGTGATGGGGGACATTCACGGCCGATCCACCTGAGCTTCAATTCCAAATCGCTGTGGAAAACAAGCAGCTAGACAGGTATTAGAGCAGTAGGATAATATTAGCACGTGGTATCCTCTAGGGCATGACATCACCATATGTAATGTTCCCCATAAATTGTTGTTTTGTTTTCTTTGACAAAGTGTTGAAACAAGCTCCTTGGCATTTTATAACGCCATGCTCTGCGAACTGCGATTTCATTGATTGTTTTGTTTGACAAAGTGTTGAAACAAATAAGCTAAATTAGAAAATGAAAAGTATATCAATTAAACGTTTTACAATGCTCAATATATATATTTTTTTTTATGGAAATAGGCTCAACCCAAGTACTCGTGTGACGTCAAATATGACGTGAAAATAAGGTCATATTGTTATGAATGACGTCAACAAGTAAAAAATCACGAAAAAAATGACGTCAATTTTTTGTCAGTTCAGTTGACGTCCTTTAATGACGCCATTTTCGGCGTCATTTTTTTGTCAGCCAAATGACGTGATGCAAAAGACGCCAAGTAGTTGGTCGCAAAATGACCAAACTGACTAAAGTGACGCCATAATTCACGTCGATCGGTCGTCAACAAAAGTACGAACTTCCGGTGACGTCACTTCCTTCTATTTAGAGCGGGATCATTCAAGGATTCAAGGCGTCGCTAACGCCATTTTGTTTTGTTGTTTGCCGGCTTGGCCGATGTAAGTTTTCGGGAGACGGTGAAGTAAGTTTGTATTTTCTAACTTTGTTTTCACAATTGTATTTTAATTACTTAGCTCGTGTTTTACAGTGTTAGTGGTATTCTAACTTTACCTTTAGAAGAATTGTCGTATAATAGATTTACAGAAAAAAATGTTTTGTTTGGAAAAAAATGCTTCTGTATTGTTTACATAATGATTTAGTTAATCACTTAACATTGTATGTGTATTAGCTTTTATTCAAGATAAAAAAAAGTCTAGTTACCTTGTTTTAAGTCTAGTAACCTGCTTTATTAAATGGTTTAATGCCACAGAAGTATCTATGTTTGTGTTCTGGACTAATTTTAACATGTGAAGTGAATGGTACACCAGTGAACAGTTACTGGTGTAATTAGTACCACTTGCTGGAACTCTGTTAAAAGGGCTAGTTTTTACTAAATACAAAAGGGCTAGTAACTATTGCATGGTACAATTTTCTGATGCCATGTATAAGATGTCGTTTCAACGGCTATCCCTAGTGTTATCCTTGTTACTTGACCGTGCTTCAAGGTGACAGTTTTTGCCCATAGCTTGTGTAATTTTAAATCCATTAAATATTATTAAATTTAATGATTGACCTTACTTTAAAAAGGTCTTTATTTCAGCAGCATATTTCTTTTACACAATACGAGTCCGTAAAGGGGGTCCAATTAGAGCCACGTTTTCAGAAACTGCAGCCTTTTACATACAACCACAAAAACTAAAAGCTTTTATAGGCGCCCTAACTTGGTTGTCTATAAAGAGAGAATACCTCGCCGCAGTTTAAGTTTGCAGTAAACAAATGTTCTATGAGAAAAAGGGTAAATAGTTCTAATTTTCGAGTGCGAGAATCGAATAAAAAAAAAACGCTTCACATTCAATAGACATTTTATTTATTATTTCAAGACCTAAATTTATTATATTTTTATTAGTTTAGCTTCAGTTCGAGTGTAATTTTAATTATTTTTCCTTCGATTTTGACGTAACAGGGCGCTCGAATATCAGGATCAAAGGAGCAGCCAATCAGAGTAGGCGAAATTTCGGCGCCAGCTGCGTTGTGTACCCAGTTTCCTCCGTGCAGTACATTTCTCTACTGCAAACGTAAGGTCGGTTTTAGTATAACAAAATTAACTCAACATAGGATACAATTTCATTTTTTTTTTGTTTACAGATTCTTAGTTTTTGAATAACTGACCTTAAAAATGATTCTCGTGATAATATTAGTTGTAGATTTTGGTTAAATTTTCTAGCCAGGCTTGGAGTAACTTGTTACTCTTGTAACGGTTGCTGTTTTTAAAGTTACACCGTTGCATTTTAAAAAAGCAGTTAAACTGAACTGAACTGAGCAGAGCATAGTTACTTTCAATGTCAACAAAGTAATGAAAAATTTCGCTACTTTCCAAAGGCTGCCATGTACTAATTTTGAAATGTAACTCCTTTAAACTAACTTTTCAATTGGAATTAAAAATAACTTGGTTTTGTTTGTTTAATTTTAGTTCTCTTTGAAGAACAGTTAGGTCAGTGGTTCTCAACCGGTGGGTCGCAATCCACTGGGTGGTAGCGAAGGGATCCTAGGGGGGTCGCAAAATGTTTTTTTAAATAAAAAAATATATACTTAAGTAATGTTTTATACAATAATTTTACCATTTAGAATGGAAGAAAATAATCGGCACATATTATTTTACTTATTATCTTGGTTAATTTACATTTCAACTTTTTTATGATATTAATACATAATTTTAATTCTAGTATGGGTTTACGTTGCAACAAGCTAATGAGAAACTTTTGCTTGTTTTGATTTAACAACTTTTTGTATGTTTGATTTGATTCTTGTCACATGCAAAATCAAGTCATTTTCCAAGTCTAAAAGATTGGTTGGTATACATATTTTCAGACTTGTGTGCTTGGTCAGAGACCCGCTTATAAACCTTCGTCAAGTAAGACAGACACAGAAAGAACACTCACACGCACACATACGTGACAGATGCTGCCATCTCCGCAATTTAGACATGTCACTGAAGGGGAGGGAAATAGTCTCCAGGAACCTGTACCCGTGGGAAACTGCGAAATGACCACCCACAGGACTTTCGGACCCAACAGATTTAACGAGCATGTTCTCCGCATATACTCGGTGGATCTTCAGTGACCAGGACTCGATCGCGGGACCTTTCAATCCGGAGATCGAGAAGCCGAATTTGCAAAGATAGGACATGGCAAAGGGCATGATACTCCTTCAGATACCAAACCATGGTATTCACTCTTTCTCGACAACCAAAATTTATGAATTTCTTTACTTGCGAACTCCAGTTAAAATGCTGCCTGGTGAAAGTTCCGTCAATGTACCGTGAAGTAGCAATGGATATGCCATTTAGTGGTGGTGTCATCTGTCATCATTAGTTATTTGTTGTTAATGGTATTGAAAATTGTACTATTGGTAATTTATTTGCTGGAGGGGGGGGGGGGAGGGTAATGTCTTCAAATGAAAAAAAATAACAATTACCCAAATATAGTTAATAAAGAGTAAAATATGTATAGGACGGAGGGGAGGAGACGAAATTATTTTGTGGCGTTAGGGGTCGCCATCTCCGAACCACTGAGTTAGGTGATTAAATTATTTAATTATTTTGGCCCAAGTTTATTGTAAAATTTTTAAAAAAGGTAGTTATTTACTAAAAGTCAAGTCTAACTTACCCTTCTCCAGAAATTATTCGAAATCTCAACAAGTAGTTTGACTTGCTTTACAAGTAGCCTTGGTAAAAAAAAAAGTAAAGCTAGCTAATTTTAAACTTCTAATCTCTAATGTATGTCTTTTTTTTTTCGGAATCATCGACAAGTTCATCGGTCAAGGACGAGAGGAACCAGGCTGGATGGCCAAGCTGGTCGGAAGCAAAAGATGCCGCACAAGTTGGAGCTGTAGACCTTATGTGTCACAGGGCACGAAGAGGACTAAGTAAGTTGTTAAATAAGAAAACTTGTTAAATAGTGTAATTCATATGTTGCCAAACATGCACCTGATGTTAATTTTTGCCAAATCCTTGAAAAGCTTCATCGATCGGGTCCTAGTTATTTTTTTTACAAGATGGTCCACTACAAATTTGCTATCAAATTCATAAATTATTTCTTTTAAAATATGCAGCATGTAAGTTTGTTTTTTCCTCATAAATATATAATTTCTAGTGCCACACATAAAGAAAGAACTTAATGGTGCTAATAAAAAATGCAACAGCTAACCCAAACACTGTGAATTGCCAAACTTCTACTTTCTTATACACACTCGGTTTTTTTTTCAAACACAGAACATGGTTAAAGAAAGATTGTTTTTCTCAAATTTTATTCATTATAAATCTTAAGTACATATTTTTTAATCAATAATTTTGAATGGTTTTTTGTGGCAATTAACTAACCTTTTATAGATTATTACTCTTTGATTGTGACTAAGTCCAAAACATTTTGTTTAAATAAATTTTAAATATTTTAAAAACAACTTAATAATAGAAAAAAATCAATGTACATTGCATTAATAGAAGTTTTTGTGTTAATATTTTTGAATTTTATTTAGGGTTTTTTGTGTTATTTGTATAAATGATACATTATGATTAAAGTTCCACAAAAAGAAATTTGAGTCCTTAAAAAATTTTGAAATGATAGTGGGATTTATGTTATATTTAACACTTTTTTTATTATTATAAATTACACTTTATAATTTAAAGTGTGTTTTTGTGTTATTATTCTTAAAAAATATACTGATTATTTTTTAACTATATTACTGTATTGTTAAATAAAATACTGAATGTCTGGTCATCCTAGAGATGCTGAAATCAGAGTTTAGCAAAATTTTGGGAATAACGTAGATATGTGATATTAGGAACATTTTTTAAGGTATTGGTTACACTATGCGGTATCTCAGAAGTGCATAATTCTTAGTAAGTTAGTAAAACTAGTACACTGCTTAAAACAATAAAAGGAGCAAATATTTTAAGGTGTCATAATAGTCTTAAAAATGTGCAAAGAAGGTACTACAAAGCATAGTTTGATCTCTCATGTAATTTTTTAACTACTCAATATACAAGTATAATTTTTTCATATGTAAATCTACAAGATTTATTTATTATAAAGCAAATTTTAAAATTTATGAAACTTTAGCCAAAACTAAAATAAATGATATTAAACATAAAGCTAGTTTAACACTGTGGGATTAGGCTTACGTGGCAAATTTTGAGGTCAAAATTGAAAAAATGACCAAGAAAATGACTTTATATTGTACAAATATGTACAAACAAAGACTTATACCTAGATTCTCAGCTCAATTTTAATTAGAAATTATTTTTTAAAAAAATGTATATCAAAATTTAAAAAAAAATTATTAATTTTTTTTAGAAAAAAGTTCTTAAAATAATTTCTAATTAAAATTGAGTTGAGAATTTAGGTATAAGTCTTTGTTTGTACATATTTGTACAATATAAAGTCATTTTCTTGGTCATTTTTTCAATTTGACCTCAACATTTGCCGTGCAAGCCTAATCCCAATGTGTTCAAATAGCTTTATCAGGGCGTCTACCGGTCAAGAAATTCAGGAAAGTCAAAAAAAAGTCATGAAATCAAAAAAAGGTCAAGAAAGTCCTTAAAAAGTCATGAAATTAGAGCAAAGGTCATGAAAATTTTAAAAAATGTCAAAAAAAGAAGAATTTTCCCCAGAATTTATATTGTTAGTATTTTGTAGTCCTTAATTTTTCTGGGAAAGTCCTTGAAAAGTGTTATAATTTTTTCCTCTTCCTCTAATAAGCATATGATGCAACAGCTGCTTGAATTTGCTCTGTATTGCATCGAATATTATTTTATGGTTTGTCTTTGTAACTTTTTCCTTAATGGTTTAATCATTTAAACGGTTGTAAAAGTTTCTGAAAAAAGTCAAGAAAAAGTCATGAAATTAGATTTGACAAATCTGGTAGACACCCTGTTTATGTTTAATATCATTTATTTTAGTTTTGGCTAAAGTTTCATAAATGTTAAAATTTGTTTCATATTAAATAAATTTTGTAGAATTACATATAAAAAATTGTACTTATATATTGAGTAGTTAAAAAATTACATGATAGATCAAACTATACTTTATAGTAGCTTCTTTGCACATTTTTAAGACTCCTATGACCCCTTAAACCTTTTCACCCGATAGGATTCCATTTGAAATCATCAGCTTGCTGTTTTTTCTTACTAACTTAAGCTTGCACTTATTTATCGTAAGAAAGGTGGCAGAATCATGTCTTTGGAAGAGTTAAATGACGTTTGTTTTAATTAAATGAAAATATGGAAAACATGGTAACATAAAATACACAATAAGCAATTTTATTAAATATATTGACCCTAAATTCTTCATGCTTGCATTTTAAGATGTTTGAAAATGATTTGAACTGAATTTACAATAAAGTTTTGAAACATTATGCTATAATTTATTAAAAAATTATGATTTCAATTTTCCCTCCTTAAAATTTGGTTTAAAAAATTAAGATATCTTTTTACTCCTGTTTTTTACCATATCTCATTCTGGATGCATAATGAATCTATTTCATAAATTTTAGATTTTTCGAATAAAAAATAAAGAGTTGGACCTGAAAGGTTTATTAAAAATACTCAAATAGGAATTGTAGTAAACCATGCATGAAATATATTATAATATTTTATACTGCCAATGACATAAATTTAATTTATATTTTGGAGGAAAGCTCTTCATCTGTTCTTTTCGTTACATAGAATATCTATTTTGTCTTTTGCAAGAAAAACTTAGGTTTCGTAAAATTAATTGTAGTTATTTTTAAATAAAAAAATATTTGATTTAACATTAATGTAACTTCTATCTTGTCAAATAAATTGTTATAACATCTCGTGGTAAAATGAGTATTTTATTCACGTTTCTTTTTGTATTTTTTATTATATGATTTAAGGCCATTCTAAATTAAAAAAAAATAGTGAAATTCTAAGAGTTGTAATGTGTTAAATGGGTTTTTTTCCCTAATACTTGATACCTATTGACTTTTTAACATTGTTAAAAAGAAGTAAAAGTGCTTCATTTTTGTTGACAGTATTTTTATAGAAGTTAAAAAATGCTTTGATTGCAATGTTTTTTTTTTTAAATATTAAATATATAAAGGTATTCCAAGATGAATTAAAAGACTAATATATTTTTTTTATAAAAAGTTATCCTTTTTTTGTAAAATAAACAACATAGTGAGATGTGAACAATGAAATCAAATTTGCATTGTATTTTTACTCATTTAAGTTAGTATAAATTTATTATCAACTTTAATTCAGATCCCTATCCGGGTGGTACGATGGGAAATTTCAGATAGTTCAGTGAGTGATGTGGCTACATGATACTATTACTAGCTTCTATAGGCATGAGCAGTCAGCATGCAAACATAGTACAGGGTTCGTACGCCTCCTGAAATTCCTAAAAAACTCCTAAATTTTATTTTTTGAGGGCCCTTATATCTCCTAAAAATTGTGTATTATCTCCTGATATTTTGCCCTTTCCTGAATAAAATTAACAACATGAATCATTTTTCTCCTTTTTCACACGGTTTTCTCTCATACTTTATTCGGATGTCTGCCGGTCGAAAAAGTCATGAAATTAAAACAAGAGTCACTAAAATTTAAAACATTGCCAAAAAAAAGGCGATTTCTTCCCCCAAAAGGGAGGTTGGCTTTTACACCGAAGTCTCAAATTTTTCACAACATTTACACCCCTTGTTTCCTTCATTCTCAGTCTAAGTCCCTAGACCAATACAATAATAAACACACACATATTCAAATTTATTTTGCGAAATCTCCTGAAGTTACATCGCTGTACTCCTTAGAAACTCCTGAATTTCACTATCATAGATAGAGTACGAACCCTGATAGTTTTTAATTATTTTAAAGATATATCTTTAATTAAATTCTGGATCAGATGTAAAACAGAGTGCCCTTTGAACTCCCTCAAGCATTTTTTATGCCATTTGTTAGGAATTACTTGTATGAAAGTGGATTTTCTAAACTCTTGTAAATAAACATAGAAGCATAATAAGTGTTGAAGATAAGTTCCACATTACTCCTAATGTTGATGTTTTAATCAAAGGCAAACAACAATTTTCACACTAAAGACTATAAAAGTATATTTTGTATGATGATTAATTTTTTGCTGAGTTTGCACTAACTTTTTATTTGTTTGGTTGTAGACCTATAGGTAATAAATAAAACTGTAAATTAATACCATTTTTTTACTTCTCTTTTATTAAAAGCATGTTATAAATAAACAAGTATCTAACCATTAAATATGAATTTTTCTTGGGAATTTGATTCAAAAAGAGGAAATATTATATTTTTATTAAAATATTAAGATCAAGTGGTACGCCAAAATTTCTCAAAGTCAAGTGGTATGCATGTGCAAAAAGGTTGCGAACTCCTGATCTAAAACATGAAAATTGGACCATAAATCAAATACTCAACACATTTTCCCGGTTCAATTCATTGAATTTTATGTCAGTCAAGCAGTTAAATAGTATTCTAATATTTTTTATTTATTTTGTGTAATCTATACTTTGCGGTTATAAAAATAAACTTTTCCATTTTTAAAATGTAAAGACAAAGTTATTGAATCTTTTTATGGAAATATAGAAAATATTTAAAAAAAACAACTAAATTTATAATCCTTTAAATACTTGATTAGACTTATTTTAGATGGGAAAGGTTATTATGTGAAAAAAAAGTTATACTGGGAATATATATTTACAGTTTTAATATTATATTTACCTATTTTTTCTTTTTCAGTTTCTCCTTGAAAGTCTGTTTATGAAAGCAGTTATGTCTTCAATTGTTTATTTTGTTGTTTTTTTTTCAAATAAAAATGTTTTGCTTCTAAATGATTTTGTATTTATTTAAAATATCAAGATTTATAATTGCCTATCTGTAGCTCTAAATTTCAGTAAAGTAAAAATAGTAAAGCAAATATAGATATAGCAAATAAAAATGAATATCATTTTAAAATTCTTAATTATGTACTAAATAGTTTTTGAATTTCAGTTTTCTTTTCTCATCTTATTTATATGCAATCTCAATCATGGTGTAAAATACAAATTTGTTTAAAATATTATGGAATATTTTGAAGTTATGAGGAATATCTTTTTCAAAATAAGTAGCAAAAGATTTTTTTTAATTAATGACTTATGAATAGAATGTTAAGTCATTAATTTATAAATTTCTTTTTAAGGACTATATGTTTTGAAAATGATATATCTCTGTAATTCAAAATATTGTATTATATTTTTTAAAAAAATTTGTTTTACACCATGACTAAACCCACATAGCCATTCATTATCCAGTAGACATATATAAGACGTTATTCGGAAAATCCATGATATCCATTAGAATTTGAGTTTACCATCCATAGACGTCTTATAGACATCCGTAGTTTCCGCCGAGTGATATCCATTAGGAAACTATTTGACAGCGATATTCTAGACATTACGGACGTGTTTTAGACTTTCTGGATAAATTCGTGCAATGGTGAACGTCCATTAGAGGTCAACAAACTCCATGAGCAGTCTTATGTACTTTGTGGATATCTATTAGACCAACCCTAACAACAAAACATTTCTCGACGAGGTCTACAATATCTAATAAATATACCAATTCTAGACATGTTGGATACATTTTGAATTTATGGATGTGATAGAATGTACTTAGAACAAATAGTTTAAAAATGAAAAGATAGGTGGCGCCACTAATGAATTTTTAAAATGGGTTTAAAAATTATTTTTTGTGTTTAAAAATTATTTTTTACTAGGGTTTATATGTTACATTCTCCTTCTGCGCGTATGACTAAATTTACAATGTTCTTCATTTTCAATGCTGGGAGATGCTCTAAGCGGGATTCGAACCACGGATCTTCATGCCTGTAGTCTAGTGCGCTATCCGTTGTGCTACGGGGATTTGGTTGTTAGAGGTACAGAAAAGTTTTTAAGGAAAAGTCAAATGCTTTGCAACTAGGGATGTTTTTTTTTAACTCTATGAAGTTCCATGAAATTACTTAGAGATTTCTTTGCACCAATTTATTTTTAATTGCTGGATTTTTTTAAAATTTAATTATAAATTTAAACTCATGCTTATAATTTTTCAAAAAATAAAAGTTTCATTAATATGAACCATTTTGACATTTGTTATAAGTTAAAGTGGGTTTCTTTGTAACTTTTCATTATTTTATCGTATTTTATTTAATTTAATTTTTCACACATTTTATTATTTAAACCCAGAACAAGTATTTAAAAATTATACATTATATCCAATTACATTTAAAGCTTCATAAAAGCGCAAATAGCGTTGAATAGTTATTTTAAAATTTTCTTTTACGTAGTAGGTTCCTCTTGTATTGATTTTTGGAATTTTCTAATTTGTTTCTGGATTATTTAATATGCATACTTTTAGAATCTCCCTTTTTATAAAAATCAGATACCTAAGAAAAATTTTTAATTAAAAATGTAAAAAACATGGTTTGTTCAAATTTTTCTTTCATAAAAGATAATCGATTTATTTTCCTTTTGAACACATTTTATGATTTTTGTGCATTTGACATCGAAATTCTAGGCATTACCGACATTTTCTAGAAGTTCTGGACTACTTCGCTATATAGTAAAACATCCATTAGAAGTCTACAAACTCCATAAGCAGTCCATATTGACATTCCATAAGCAACCATATTGACATTTGATATAATTAGAGTTTCTTTCTTCTTTGAAACTTTTATTGTTCCGTCGTATTTTTGGAATTTAAAACTTCTTAAAATCGCAAGAGGAGTTTAAGATTCGCTTTAAAAGTTGCTGTCACTTACTTTTTACTGTATATGGATTTTTGTAATTTTCTCATTTGTTTTGATTATTTAGCATCAGCAAAATTTTAGAATTTTGCAGTTTATTAAAAATTATATTGTATATTAAAAACAGTTACCTAAGAAAAAATTAAATTGAAATATAAAAAAACCCTAACTAACTAAACCACTCTAAACGAACTATTAACATAAAAAAAATTACGTTTCCAAACTTTTTACTAACTTCGTGTCGATTTTAATCTTATTTAGTCGTTATCTGTTTAATTTGACAGAGTGTTTAGCTCAAAAATGTTGAATATTTATTTTTATATGCTCGAAATCATTTGTCTGCAGTTTCTATGTTGATTATACAACGGTAGGTGGCGCGAATAACTGATAATTTGGCGACTACTAAAAAGCGATGTATTTCAAAATGTGGTAATCACGCTCTTACCTCCCCCTCCCCTCCCCTCCCCCCTAATTGCCCGAACCCGACCCTGTCTGCAGACGGGGGGGCCGCCGGCCACAGCTGTGGTCCTTCGCTTTTTCCTTAAGGGGAGCGGACACCCCCATTCCCTTTCCTACCTCGATTGGGCTGGCTAATGTCTATGGGGAAAAAATGTTTTTTGTTCCAAAAAAAAGCAAAGAAATTATAGGAATATTTTGATGCGGTTTTTTTTTTAATTCTTAAAACTCCAATAAAGATGTGCTTTTAGAGGTTATTTTTTTTAAAAACGTTATTTACTTTTTTTATTCTAAATTTTTTTCGATTAAAAAAAAGTAAATAACGTTTTATCAGCCTCTTGGGCCTGTGTTTAAAGCATAATAAACTTAACTGTAATTTGAGGACAGTTGTGAAAAATTCGCCATTTCAACAATACTATTTATGTATCTAAGGGGAAAAAATATTGAGGTACACAGCTCATGTTTAATTATTTGCTTTTTTTCTCAGGTCATAAACTAAACTCATAAAAAGTCAAATGCATATGATTTATTGATTTAGCGAATAAAATTAACTGTCCTGCAAAAATTACAATTTGCTTAGATTTTCAGATTAAAAATGACGTTTGTATAAATTCTATCTTTTTTTTTTTGTATTCCTACCATTTGGTTAAATATATTTTGAAACCATTTTTTATGATGACCGTGAAAGAAGAATTATAAATATTAAAAAAGGTATGTACACATTAAATTAGTTAATTAACAAAAATATGTGTTTTAACTAGCCCTTAAAAATTGAAAAATTTAGCATTTGTAGATAATTATCTCGATCAATGGAACGAACCCTTTAATTTTATTTCGATGTTAATGAACCTAACAAATTTGTTGTGATTTAAATCAACTCAACGGATTAAAAAAAACTGTGGGTGGTCTATAAAAACGATTTTTTTAATTTCAGAAAGACCTTTAATTTGTTCGTTTATGTGAAAATGATTCGAGCAAAATTTTAGCCTACTCAATTAAGAATTGCACGTGCCGCACGAGACTTAAAGTTTTAAAAAACTTAAAATTAAAGTTTTTTTTACCACATTTCCATTAGAATCAATGTCTACGCCAAACACGGAAACATAGTCAATAAAAATAATATTATAGACACTTTGTCATTGGAAATAAAGATTATTCACAAAGCTATTTGTGTAGCAAAATAACATTTCAAGAAATTAAATGATGTTCATAGAATCACGGCCGGGTTGCAGATACAATGTGGTAGGAAGCGATACACATTGCGGTTAAAAAGGGTGTTTTGGGACAATATCTCCATGGGTTCCCTATCTCCATGTAATATTACCCGAAGCGCTTATTAATTTTTAGGTTATTTTTCAGACATTATGTAGAGTATATTTACTGAACGTTAAAGTAATATTCAGATTATTTTTTAAATCTGATCAAAACCTCAAAAAAAGTATGTGTGAGTTTGTGAATTTTTAATGAATATGAGTTATTTTCCTTCAATTTATTAGAAATAATCACTTATTATTTTTAAGGTCACGTTTTCTGACGTTATGTAATAGTTATTTAAGCAACTAGTGTCGAAAGTAACACTTTATTAAGCAAGTGGCGAATTTCACGAGACCGTAGGTCGAGTGATATAATGACAAGATCTTAATAAAGTATTATTTGGCACGAGCTTGCTTACAATGTTTTTTATAATAATTTGCAAAAGCGTGAAATTTGTGTTCTTATTTTATTTCATTTAATATTTTTTGTAGTAGTTGTAGTTTCCATGGAGATATTAGAAAATGCAAAAGTAATGAACCGATAGAAATGAGTGAGTTTCATGACCATTTAGTTTCCATGAAGATATTCACGACGGCCTTTTGTTTTTCTACCAATCAAACACTCTTATTTATTTTACATCCCTAGTGCCGAAAGTCCCACTTTCGGCACGTAAAGTGTCATTTTCGCAACGATTTATGAAAGAATATGATATAAAAAGTTAACTTCTTTGTACGCTATTATAAAAAAAAATATTAAGTGAAAATAAATGCCATATTCAAATTATTTTTGAATTTATGATCAAAAAATAGTTTGCACGTTGCTGACAATTTGAAATGGCAGTCGAGTGATTTCCAAAAAATAACAACATGCTTTCTTTCTTGTGCTCAACTTCATATGAAATGTTTCAGTCGACTAGGTTTTATAGATGATGCGGCGCATCTGGGGAAAAAAAAGTTTTTTTTTTTCGTTCGTTAGTAGTAATCGGTTTATTTTAAAGCTCCACGAATCGGTTCAGTGTTGTAGCATGTTACTTTTTTTACAAAGTTATTTTCTCTTTTAAATTTAAATTTATTTGGTTGAAAATTAAGAAATATTATCAAGATAACTTTAATTTTAATATTGTGCATTTTTAACGACCCCTTTAGACGCTGGAATATGTTTAAAATAAGCATTATTGAAATTCAGAATAAAATATTACGATTTAGATTGACGTATTGGACAACATTGTGAAATCTAGTTATGCGATTCACTGCGCAGTGTCATTTAAAAATTCGCCAAAACAAGGGTTGCAGCTGAAAAATATGTATTTCAAATTAAAATAGTTTGAAAACGTTGCATTTAAGGTGGGTATAAGCGGAGATTTTTTGTAGGTCACTTTAAAGATGAATTTTTTAAACGGATTTTGAAACTTCATTTTCAAGTATACAAATTGCATAAATGTAAAATCTGTTATATTCCCTGAAAAAATCATATTTTAATTCATATGTTTAACCAATAAATACAAACCGCGTTCAGCGTGAATGAAAAGTAAGAAAAGAAAAAAAAATGCATGTGGGTTCAATTTGCTGGATTGTTAATTGAATATCAGTATTTTATTATATTTATTGATTCTTAATCTTTTGACTTTTTTATGGATCAGATTTAATCAACTAGATTTTTATTATGTTTCCGGATGTTTACAAATGGTAAGTAATGAAACTGAAGGAATATTTTCAGCATAAATAAGGTATTTGTTTTTTTATATAAAAATTTTCCAACCATACAAGAGGATGAATGCAGGGCCATCTTGGATGATGGCCCAGATCCGGTAACGTCGACTAAGACTTTAGGGGTGCCTAGTCGTGAGTGCGGGAGCTGGTGCTAGCGTCCTTCGGTGGCTGGTAGGGAAGTCAGACGGTGCTGTCCGGTATCATCCTTCGCTGATCTGGAGTGGGGAATTCGCGGGCTGGTCGAGTCCGGTGGCTCGGGCTATCCGGCTGAGTCTGAGATGGCCCTGATGAATGTCATTTTTGTTTCCTGATGTTAAGAAGGCTTAAGGGCATTGGCGGCTTTGGCGAAGTTGAAAATTTAACGTGGGGTAACTATTCCTATCCAGAAGCATGGGATAGGGTTAATTTGAATTATCATCAGAGCTATTGACCACGAGGGCTATTGACCACGGGCGTCGAAATTTAGAACCACAGTCAAGTTACGAGCCGACACATGAGTAGGCACCCAATGCAACTTATAAATGTGACATCGTACGCAGCGTCGGGAATTTGGAGGGTATTTAAACTGCCTTTCCTCTAAATGGGGTATTATTCATTGTATATTTTTAGGCTGCACGGGCCGTTTATAGGTCGGAAGTTATATTAGAGATGCCTGGACCTGAACCTGGGACCTACCGCATGCAAGGCGAAAGTCTTTACCAACTTGTCCCTCCCAGCCCTATCGAGTTGTATGAAATATGGAGTGGAATTTCTTTTACATTTGGTCAGTTTCGTTGAGCTAATCGTGAAATAGAAACAGGCCATTATATCATACAGCTGTTCTGGCAATTGGAACAGGTATAGGAAATCCCTCTTACTCCTAAAAGGTCCTCTGGGCACAATCAACCCGTCATATCAGAATGAGAGGAGATTATAATATCCAGATGGAGTGGACCAGTGGAGAAGGGATAAGTGGGTATTAAAAAAAGTTTACATAAAAAATATAATTTTGTGTTTCTGTAAATTTAACCTTTCTTCATGCAATCTATAAGAACCTGTTTTTTTTATACTTGTATTTTATAGAAAATTAAATTTCCTGCAATTTGTAAAATTCTATTTTATTGCTAAAATGAAGTCTTATGTGAGTTACGGTGATATAAAGACGTGTGTACACTCTTTTTACTTCTTCTTAGCTTTTTAATTGTTTGTCGTAGAAAAACACTTTTGATACCGATTTTGAAGACAATTTTGCTCTCTACGACTTTGTGTTAAAAAGTTATATTAAAATTTTTTGCCAATCTATTGAATCAATAGGTTTAATCAGTCTCCGGATACTGGTTTAAATACTTAATACCCATAGATAACTGTAATTCGTACATTGTAGCATTATTTTAATTAAAAATAGTTGATTCCATTCTTCTGAACAGCTTTAAAATTAAGATTTTCGATCTCCCAGATCACTGGGCGTTAATTGCGCTATGTTTTTCCACAACAGCGTATTTTTGACAATTTTTATTGAAACTATGACTGTGCTGTGACAGATTGTGTGGCAACTTTTGTTTTAAACATATATTATTTCAAAAACAATTTAAAAATTAGGAATACTTTGGCGCATAATAGTTACACTTTTTTAAATAAGTGAAAACATGATATTTTAGAAACCTGAGTCATCCTCTATGCTCCCTTGCTGGCTGTACCTAAAAAGCCTTTCGCGAATTATCGGAATATACAAAAGGAAGCTACTTTCCCTCAGTTCACTTATCTGTAGTTACCATATCTAGAATCATTATGCCCCTGGCGTAGTAGCTGGAACGGCACTGTCTTGTGTTCGGGTCACTTGAAAGACACTCTCTTTTTTCCGAAGAAGACCCTCCCTTCTGCCCCACCTTGGCCCTTGCTGCGAGCCTGCTGAGACCCTATCTTATCAATCAATCTCAATCCAGTATGTCAAATTACACATGTCCATTGTCCAAATGGTCTGAGCATGCAGTACACCAAGAGAGATTTTACAGGGTTGCCAACAAACACATTTGGCACTTTTCTCTAGGAGGGACCACATGTTTTAGCTCATAAAGAAACCTTTTTATTTTGCACTATAAAGAAGTATTAGTGCTGACATCTGTATATTAGCAAACGATTTATTCAAGCATTTATAATTAAAATATTAGTTATTGATCGATCAATGCAATTCTGTATTTTACCACAAAATTTTTTTGTCCCTTATAATTTTTTTAAAAATATAATATAATTGTTCACCAATTGACATCCAATATATATTTTAATGCAAAATCTCTATTATTATTTTAATGGTACATTCCAACGTGCGAAACTGGAAATACGGATACTTACATGGTTATAATTTTTATTATAAATATTACTCCTTTAAAAAAATAATTCTCAAATACTCATATTTATTTTTATTATTTTTTTAAATTGCCGGATTTAAAAAATGAAATTTTCATTAGAAAAAAATGACTTTTCTCATCTGATGGTTATCGGTTTAAAATGCAGTAAAAATGTTTTCAGTTATCACTATAAATTGTATCTATAGCAAGCATTAAAAAATAAATAAAATAGCAAATAAAATAAGGCTAAGTGCCGGATATCACAGATTTTCTTAATTTGATATTCATGGCTGAATATCCATACGAGGCTGGATTGGAATCGGATCAAACTTGGATCTCAAAGTCGTTTATTAGTTGTAGTAGACGTTTAATAGATATATGTGCATTAGTAATAGGTTTTAGAATCCTTATAGAACTCATAGATTCATATTATTTCAAACGGACTACTAGTGGATAATTGGATATACAAGTTACAAAGTATCGAACATTTTAATTTCCAGCCTTCATTAGACATAAGACGTGTATCGAATAAATGTGGATATGCTCATGTGAAGAAACGGTGAGAAAGTTCCTTGCCGAGCACCCGAAAGTCTATCTTTTTATGAAGAATCTAACAATAAGACCAAATATCTTCGAGCTCCTTGATTTAGACGTCAATTAGATATCTAATTTTGGTAAGTCGAAAAATATAACGACATGAACATCTATTAGCTATCCAGAATATCGATGTCTAATAACTAGGAGTTGATGCACATCTATTAAATGTCCGAAATGTCTAAGTCTATTTTTGTCTACACATAGATAGCTAATAGACATCCAACGAATAGATTTTGTGGACAGATATGCATTAGATGTCCAATAGACATCTCGAGCGGCTAAAGGATCATGTAGATTACCAATAGATATCTTGTAGACTATAGTGGTTGTGTGGGAAATTTCATAGAAATAAAAAAAAATAACGTGAAAATCGCGTCATATAGTCACGTGAGGTTAATGTCATTTGATCACGTGAAAAGCGCGACATTTGGTCACGTAAAATTAACGTCAATTAATCACGTGAAAATCGTGTCGTATTGTCACGTGAAATTCACATCCACTTTTCACGTGAAATTCACATCCACTTATAACGTGAAATTCATGTCCACTTATCACGTGAAATTCACGTCCACTTTTCTCGTGAAATTCACGTTATTTGTTAACGAAAAGTTCACGTCATATGGTCACGTCAGATTAACGTCATTATTTGACGTCGAATATCACGTCTTCAAAATGGACATTGTCACCAAAAAAATGACGTCAATTTAGGGGCATTTTATGACCAAAAAATCACGTCATATTCGACGTCACACGAGTACTTGGGAAGTTTTTCCCTGCTTACTGCTTTACATCAGTTTGAGGTCAAATTTTGAAAAATCGCTTCTTAAATGAGGCGTCTTTATTATACCAAAAAAAATAATAATAATAAACTCCTAAAATCCTGCCCCCTGGATCTCCGTACCTCCAGTAGATTTGGCTGGGCCTTAATACACGAGTGAGGTAGTCAGTGAGTCAGGACTTACATTTACAGTTAATAATTAATATTGTAAATTACAAGGCTACAAAACTGAATAGTTTTTCTTTCGGTTCTTCATTCGCGGTACAAACGTGTGACTGATCTATCTGGCGTGAATCAGAGGGTTGCCGCGAAAGGCAAACAAAGCAAGTAACCTGCTTCTTTACACCAGTTTAGGCGATTTTCTTGCTATCATCCCCAAAGAGGCTATTTAAGGAGCCTTTGTACGATATAAAGCGGTTCTTTCCTCTGTACTCTTCATATAGGATAGGACACTTCCTTTTGCAGCACCATGAAACGCTAGGTTACGCTAAAATGCCACAAATATTCGCCAAAAAGAAAAAGGCACAATTCTCCAAATGATTAAAATCTATATTAACAGTGGCGGATTTTCAAATGTGCCGCCTATAGGCTGAACCAAAATTTGCCGCCCATAGGGTAGGTGGTGGTAAAAAACGATTCAAAGGTTGAAGATATCCAATGGTTGATTTATCTCACTATACCCCCCCCCCCCCCCCCCGTTGATCAATGAAAGTTCATGCCTCTAAATTACTAAACTTTAAAAAATGCTGTAAGTATGTTTTTCATCTCATTTCGATGCAATTTTTCCGATCTCTTACTTTAATGCTACATAAAATAGGGCTTGAGATAATAATAAAATAGAACTTATAATCCAATGTATTAGATTACGTTAACCTTCAGTTGCATTTTTAAAGAATTGCCTCAACATGCAAATTTCCGCCGTTGAAAATTTGCCGCCTTCGAAAATTTACCGCCGTAGGCTTTAGCCAGCTAGCCTATTTAGAAATCTGCTACTGTATATTAAAAAAAAAAGCCTGAGGCATTATAATTTTACAGTATGCAAGTCAAAAGGCATGCAATGTTTTCAGTAACGCATGCATCATGTCATCGCATTTACGCATGCGCACTTTTCAAGAAATTGTAGGCAGTGGACTAGTGTGGAAACAGCCATACGAAGTGAAAAAGTGACAAAAGGAAATGAAAAGTGAAATGTACTGAACTAAAAACAAACAAGCTGACAAGATCCAATGAAAATATTTACGTCTAACCCTTTCTTCGTTCTGTAGACATTTTCTACTTAATTAACGACCTAAATATGTTGAGTGTTATCATTTATAGCCAATTTAGAGTGATGTTCTTTATTCTTAAATAATATTACATCAACAATTTTATGCGTTGTTATGTTTAATGTGGGAGTGTGTTTGGCTGTGTTTACCATGTTGATTTAGTTTCACTATCTTCTCAACTCTAAAGTGATACATTAACCATCAAAATCTATCAATTAATCATTTAAATCTCACATAAAATAAACTCCAATTGCCAAAATGTCTCGTTTGAGCCCAGAAGTATATCTAAAGGCTGTCTGCAGCGATAAACAGTGTCAGGCTGTGATATACCTAACTTCTTTGACTCCGTTTGTAGACTGTTTTCGTTGTGGTCAGCAACAGGACAGGAGATGTCTTCAAAATGTCCAAGTTCTTTCGGACCATGAAGGCATGGAAGAATTTCTCAAGTATAGTCTTATCAGCAGTGCTGTTCCCAAGCGAGGCCATGACATGGTGAAGGTATGGTTAAAATTAGGCTAAATCAAAGTTTATTAAATAAGTGTATGAAGAGTAAATTGCTGAATTTTTTTCCTTTGTTGAGTAAGGAATTAAAATGTTGAAAACATTTTTCTTATTGAGCAGTGTCGGCTAATTCAATTATTGTCAATGATTTTGGTGTTACTTATGTTATAAAAACTAACAATTAAAACCTAATTATTTTGATTTTATATATTCAGATATTGATGACCACACTTAAGCAAGTAACACATGTTAACCAAATAAACAATGTTAAGGATTTGTTTTTCAATAAAATTGGTTGGATCCTAGCTGAAACAACACTATTGGGTTGTGGCAAATTATTTTGATCGGCGATTACTTTGACTTGAGTGCATTGACATACCTATCATAAGCTAAGCACTGAAGATACTGGTCTATTGTACTCCATCGTCTAACCTTAAAGGCCACCTAAATACTCTTTCATTTGCAAAATGACATCGCATTAGTTTTATGGTCAATCATTACTGATATAGTTATAATTTTTAACTACGCAATTTTATTCACAGAATTCTTTCTTCCCTGTTGTTAACACTTTACCTCCGGGCGTCGACTGACCCGTAGACTAAAAATCTTCTAGACCAGCAACTTAATCTAATGCCTAGCTCTTCTAACGTGTCGAATGCAACTAAAACACTATTAAAGGTTGATTTGTTGATTGGTATAATTGTACTTTCAATTGTAAGGCTGCTGTTTCTTCGTAATGTTCTCTGTTAAAAAAAAGTTACCCACTAGTGATTATTTCAACCGTTAGTCATCCTTTTACATCAGACCTTTTTGACTATGTGAACAAATAACATTTTGAGTTAATTGCATGACACAAAATTTGCATAAGGGTCCGTCTTAATATTAAAAATGTTACGAACTTTAAAATTTTCAATAGCAACACCCAATTTTAATTACTTAGAAATGTGAAAAACCCTCGAAAACCCCTAAATCTAAGTTTTTGTTACATTTGGATGAATATTTGACGAGTTATTCAATCGAATCACTTGTGGATCTTTGAGGGACCATGTCTAAAATGACAAGCGTAGTCAGTCTGTAGGTTTATTAATGGAGAAAAAGAAGAACAAGGTCAAATATCTTGAGGATGGGCCTACGAGGGATATAAAAGTCAATGAGTAGCTGTATATATTCAAAAATAAAGTCGAAAATAAGTTGTAGTAAAAAATAGATCCCTATCGTCACTTGATAAGGGTTCCAAATTACGAGATGTCATTGGCTCTGTTAAATCTCCTAAAGGTGACTGCAAATAGGCAGCCAGAAACCATTACATTAGTTCCCTTAGACACAAAGGGGGCGCGCTAGTTTCTATGTCAATTTCAATGTAGAAATTCTCCAATGAGAGTTTGAAACTTAGAGTGTTCTTAGTCTATGGGTCAGTCGACGCCCGGAGGTAAAGTGTTAATAGTTGATTCTCCCTCATCCTCTATACCGAAGGATTAGTCAGTCTGAAGCTAGTAGTTTGTTCAACAGTAACCTCCGAGCACCTTCAGTTTAATGATGGACACCGTGCACCAGATGTATTACAATCTTATATTTTGTTATTACCATATTTAGATAATCAGGTTGTCATGATTATAAGACAAGGTTGTCAGACATTTAATGTTGAATGTTTCTGAAAGGTCCCTTTAACTTGTAATTAATAACTGTGAAATTTTTGCAGGTGTTGGGATTTTCCAACTACTACTGCAAGCTACTCTCTCCCTTCCTGACAACCTACGGCATGGAGCGATCCACTGGACAACCAAAGCTACTCACAGACATGGGCCGAGGGGACATCTTCGACTGCAGCTCTCTGTCCTCCAGAGCTTTTCTGATAGACCCAAAGCACATTTCGATCCCTGGATTCGGGAGAGATGTCACAGGCAGCATGGACTATCTGTCTGAAACTTTGGAGAGGATCAAGAAGTCGAATGGGGACCAAGAAAGGTTGCTACCCATATATGCGGATGGCGATGGACATTGTCTGGTTCATGCGATTTCCCGGGCTTTGGTTGGAAGGGAGCTTTTCTGGCACCCGCTGAGATCGTGCTTGAAGAGGTTGTTCATGCATAACTTGGATAACTTTAAAGTAAGTTGTTCTGTTGTTGTTTCATGTCCTTCTGATCCAGTTGCCTACACCAGGTTCATGATACTATGCTGCTCTAATAAAGCTGCAAGTAAATTTTCTCCTTCACTCCACAGCTTTCTCATAGAGGCACCAATATAGTCAATGACATGAGCATTGGAAGCAGGACAAAAACTAGGGCAAAGGATGAATAAGTCTTTTACTCTATCAATACATTATTAGGCTTTTTTTGTGTACACAGTTGTTCTTTTTGAGGTTTATGAAAATATATATATTTTTTAAATTTGGGTACCATTAACTAACGTAACCTAGATAACATGGCCATATATAATCCAGGGCCTACTTAACTGAAAAGGTCAGAGAAGCTCTCTGTGATGTTGCACTATCTGTCGGTTTTAGGTTGTCAGCTTTTCCCAAAAAAAGAGGAATGATACCTTTTTGGAAGACAAAAAGTGTCATTGAATATGTTTTGTACTTTCCTTAGGAATAGCTGACTGTTCAGAAACAGTACCAGAGATCATTCTAGGCGTTTTTCACGGGGCGCGGCACCCTGCCCGCCTTTTTTTAATATAAATCCCGCCCTAAATGCCCTTTTTACAAAATAAATCCCGCCCTAAATGCCCGTTTTTACAAAATAAATCCCGCCCTCGTTGCCGATTTTCTTTTAAAATTTCCGCGTTTTCCGAATTTTTCAAAAATTCCGCTTATCCATCTTTCTTTTTCAAAAATTTATTTAACCCAGGTTATGTTATATTATACAAACCCGTTTTTCTAAACATAATCATTAAAAAATACCAAATATAATCGATTTTAGAATCAGATAGACGATCGAGCATTTTGATCAAAAATCATGCCTTGAACAAGAGCCCAAAATTTGCCACAACACCCCAACCTAGAAAAATTGTTTCCTTCATTCTCGGTCTATATCAATGAAAACTAAACTTAAATTTTGATAAATAACAAGTTTAAATAATGGATTTTAATAATAAAAGTAAAAATTTTAATTAAAATTTAAGGATGAATCAGGATTATATTACACTAAGATGTCTTCAAATATCGACCAACGGGTGGGTGCAATCCCCCATTGAAAGAGGATTATCTTCATCCGGACCTAAAATGTGCAGAACATACTTCTTGATTTGATTATTTTGCTGCCTAGTAATTTTTTTAGAAACCTACCGATGACGTCACATTGCCTTCTCAATGATTGACAGTTAGCTGACTTTGCGTTTACGTGATCGGGAAGAGTGTCTCAATACTATTGTAGCTCCGGTTCAGGCCAAATTGGACCAACCGGAATATTTTCTTCTGATCTATCGTTTTGAGTCGTGACCTTGTGAGACCAGAATGCCTAGGATGATCTCTGACAGGAGCAGCTTGATTGTTAAGATTTTTTTTTGTTTACTTTTGAAACTTAGTAGGCTTTTTTTTTATTTTGTCCTATACTAGGGTTTCAGATTGGTTTTAGTTTTTTTTATGGAGTGTTTGCTTATACATACAAAATATATTAATATTTTTGTTAGTAATTATTCTTGAACTTTTCTGGAAAAAATTCTTGAATAGTATATAGTAGAACTCCAATTATCTAAGCAATTGGAATTGGAACCTAACCACTTTCATATAATTGGAAATTTGGATAATTGGAGTTAATTGGAGAAAAGATATATTTTAATTTTGGTTTAGCCAAATCCAAATCATAAGATGTTGTTTGGGTTATAGCTTTTGTTTCAGTTTGCGTTATATCTTTTTATAAAGGTTTTTTTTCCAACTTATGTTAGATTCTTGGAAAGAGTGTACTAAACTTTATATGCGATTTATAATTTATACTCGGTGTATTTTTTTCTGTTCGTCTGTGTTGGATGTCCTGCCTAGTAATTTTTTTTTGTGGGTACAAAAATAAAATACAAGACATGACATTGAATAAAGAGGAACAGTAAAACAGGTAGGCCAAGTTTAATTTTTCTGGCACTTATAATCAGCACCTCTTCGAATAATTGGAGTTAAACTAAACTTGGAAAAAGTGTATGAAACATGCTTTTAATTTTGAATGCTAGAGCTGAATGCAACAAAATCCATGTTTGTTTGATTAGTAGCATTAATGATTTTCACCACTTCGCTCGAGGAGATCTGTTTGCAGTTCTGGCTCGTTGTTAGGCATAAGTGCCTCATTACGTTCCTTCACTTACTAGAAATATGTTTCATAAAATGATGGAATAGTAAACTTATAAATATTTAATTTGGTATGTGAGTGTATTTTCTATTTTCTAAAAATCTGAAAAAATTATTTTATCGCATTTTAGATGCCCTAAACTTTTTGCAAGTGCCCTTAGACTACGTGCCCTAAACGTTTTGAAAGTGCCCTTTTTATGTTAAAAGCACCCTGCCCTTTTTAAATTCTAGAATGAACTCTGACAGTACCTAATATTTAGTTAAGACCTGTGGTAACAACTGTTTAGAGAGTTGATGTTTTAGTTTTGTTAAATGTTTTTAGAATCTTGTAATCAGAATAAGTGTTGTTTGTCTTTAAGTCACTAAGAAATTTTATTGCTTGTTAAACAGAATTTATTAACAGATTATTTGTTGGTATTGTTCGTGTTTGTCATTAAAAGTCTTCTTGTCAAGTTCTTGGTCAGATTATTTCATTTATCAACACCGACAATCCAAACAGACATATAGCATGACATCATGAAGAACTTCTATTGAGTTAATGATGTGCTGGCTATGATATAGATAACTTTAAAATAAGTTTGTTAATTTGGTAGATTTTTTAATTCTGGTAGATTTCTGGTCCTTTTTTGTACCCTGTTGTCTAACTAACTCAGTAAATTTCAGTCCAACTCCTTCAGTTGACTTTTCTCCTTATAATTATTGATTAGTAATTTCGAAACAGGAAATGTTAGAATCTTAATTTTTCTTTATTTGTATTCATAACCAGTGGAAAAACAGGGTGACGCATTCCCTCACTCTATTCCCCCCTCACTTCTATTAGCATTAAAATCCGTCCCTTACTTCTTTTGATTACATAAATATGTTCTCACTTTAAACAAAAGAAAACAAGGACAATTTTGACCTTTTTATAGTTTTAGTTGAACTCATTCTATCAATCACAGCTTGTTAGTGCAACAGCTTTGCAATGTAGCAATGCAACTTTGTCTTTATGTAAATTTATGTTTTTAGTTATGATTTTTATTATCTTAGGACAAGAGCAAAAATTACTAATAAAAAATTTATAAAATTACTTAATAAATATCAAATTGTGGAGGGATTGCTGCTGAATATTAGGCACCCCCCACTTATTTTTCTCCACTTCCTCCACTGATCATAACACTCTATTTCACAGGAACTTTTCAAAAACTTCATCGATGCCGACGAGTGGCATTCAATCATCGAAGAATGTGATCCTGAGTTCCAACCTCCTTTGGGTGACTTCCACGGGCTGAGGAACATCCATATATTTGGACTTGCAAATATCCTCAGGAGACCCATCATACTGCTTGACTCCTGGGAATGCATGAACAAATCAGGGGATTATTCAGGTATGTAATGCATGCCAGTGCTTTTATGTATAGGAAAGGATATTTAATTGCAAAATAAATTACAGTGGAACCTTACTAACGCGAACTCATTTAACATTAAATTTTGCTTAAGATGAATGGAAAAGCATTTCCCCAGCCCATAAAGCTTTGAGCTAAGGCTAAAAAATACCGCGTAACAGAAAATCGCTTTAGGTGGAATCCTGCTTAACCCAAACAAATAATTAAGAATCTGATGTTTTCTCTAAGCAATTTTAAAGTTTTTGGAGAACAAATGAAAACAAAGCATTAAAAATAATGGCAACGGCAACAACTATTATATAAATAAATTGTTTTCCACTTCTGGGAAAATTCCAAAATCTTCTATGATTCCTCAGTTTTGAAGTAAGGAATTAATTAGGTTGCAAATGTGTTTTCATTCAAACTTATTGTTTTTCATTCACAATGAATCGAAAGAAGCAGTCTATTTCTTACTACTATGCACTACTCAGAAACGAACTTTATGAACTGAATTACTAATTGCATGCATGTATTATTAGTGTACTGCTTTATAAAATAAGAAAAAAAAATTGATGTAATTTTTTTTCTTAAATTCATATGTTCAATGTAAAAAAAAGAAAATCTTATGGTTAACATGAAATTCGGTTATTATGAAATGTTTCGGTACTCCCTTCGAGTTTGCTTTAATAGAGTTAGACTGCATTTATTTGTCAATATTTTTCTTCCATTGAAGGGTTTTTAGAAACTATTTTAAAGTACTTTTTCAAAGATAATAAAAGTTCATATTCATCAGATTTTTGTTTTTCAATTAAGTTACTTACAAACCTCTTATTTTTTAAAAAGAAAATGGTGATGTTTTATGTATGACATATAATGAGAAGTAAATCTATCAGAAATAAAGTATATTTAAAGGTGACTAATTTCATGCAAAATTATCCTTTTTGTAGTGTAAATCACAAGTTCAAAGCATGATTATTACTACAACTTTTAACATTAAATGAATAAAATTAAGTTATAGAGCTGATGTACATATTTGTGTAACATGCTTTATTTAGTGTTATTTATTTTTCAAATTTAAAAAGCCTCTTTCTTAAATTGTGACTTACAAGTAGAATTGTATTGATTTAGTTGGATATATTAACTAAGCTGCATTCCTAAAGGTGTTCTGGTTGATATAAGTTTTAAATCTTTTAAATAATATTTTTTATTAAAAAAATTACCTTATACACAAGACTTCTTTTCCAATTATAAATATTTTTAAATCAAGGTTGGTAATTGATAGTTTTTTAAGCTTTGATCTTAAATTTTTTTTTTATTAATTGAGTGTAATTGTGTTACTCTCCTGAATATAATTGTGTATAATCCCTGATATAATGTTAAATTAATGTGATTTTCATAGGTCTCTTCCTGCCTGGTTTTGTTCCCCCATCAGAATGCAGAGGGGAGGATAACACTTTGAATAAGCCCATTTGTATTGCTTGGAGCAATAAAAGTCATAACCACTATATACCCTTAGTTGGAATTCAAAACAGTAAGAATTTATGGGGTTAAATTAAGTAACTAAAATAAAATGGAGTAACTTTAGCGCAAGCATAAACCCTAGTGCTGACTTTCTTCTTAAATATTTTTTTACTCATCATAGGTTACGACAAAGTTGCCACTAATTAAAAAATGCAAGCACATGTTTGCATTGGTGCTTAGCTTAAGTATTAAGTTATTAGCTTAAGCCAAGTTACCCTCCAGGCCTAAAGTTATTCCATTCAACTTTACCTTTGAAATTTAACTAAACAGAAGTGAATATATTTCGCTAGAACTATGAATGTTTTAATAGAATTTTGTAAGCAACTTATTTACAATATTGCCTTATTAAAATGACCTTATTTGCTATACAGTAATTGTTACATTTGGTTTTTGAAACAATTTGAATGCTGGCAGTTTTGATTTTAGGTAACTGCATATTATTTTTCAATTTAAAAAAATAGTTTGTAAAATTTTTGGAGGTTCTTAAATAAGTTATTTGCACTATCATTCCAGCCTGTTTGAATTTGAGTAAGTAGATTTTTTACTGTTTAGCACAGTAAGACTGTCTGACCAAACCAAGTCGCGAAAAGGACCAATCAAGGATTGGAGTAGCGCTTTACTTGTAACAGTTTCTTTTTTTAAGTAACACTGTTAGATTGTGCAGGAAGTATTTGTAACATAGTTACTTTTAGCGGTGACGAAAATTTCGTTAATTTTAGTTACTTCTCATGCCGCTCTTCACAGAAATTTCCACTGCTAGCTTAAAGTCATTATTCCACATTTAACTTTTAACAACTTTGAATTTTCATTTGTAACTTTTTTGCGATAATAACCATGTCCTTTATCTTGGTTCTCTTTATAAAGTGGTTAAATTTAAAATTTTCTTTTACTTGATATTTGTAAAACTAACTGTAAATTCTTTACTTTTCAACTTATAAACTGTAAAACTACTTTTCATATTGAGTAACTACTACATGAAACACTTACTATTTTGATTAAGTTACTGTAAACGTTACTGGGTTACTTTTTATATGCAAATATCCAATCCCTGATCCAGTGTAACTCTTCAGCTCTTTCTAATTATTCAGTAAAAAAGCTGTACTTTTTGGAACTTTTGCTTAGTTATTATGCAGGTAAGAAATGCATAAAATAAAGCAACAAGTTAGATATATTTTAAGAAATAACTATAAAATTCAAAGCTGTTGCCAGCATAATATGAATAAATAAAAAAGTACCGCTACAAAACTAATTCATATTTATGCTATTCACATTATACTAATTTTCATTCCATGGAGATTTGTATAAAAATTAGTACCCCCCCCCAAAAAACTACTATAAATGAAACAAAACTTCAGCAAGTAGATTTGTAACAAAAATGTCATTTAGTTCTATATTAATTCGTACACAACATTATTTTTCATTGACCTGACACTATAAAAATGGAAAATGTATTAAAATTAAAAATGTCAACTATTTTTTTTCACATTTATTTCTCCATTAAGGACCATGTTTTTTTTTTACTCTGATTTATTTTCATCGATAGCTTACATAACTCTTGCAATACACATTTCTCTTGGCATTGCAACATTCCACCATGAAATATTGCATGTCCTAATAATAAAACACAATACTCCTGTTATAATACACAAAATTTAAACTCAATCCTCAATTGGTAATTTACACAATTTTCAAATTCCTCTTTTAAAGATACCCAAATTTATTTTAACCTTAGAAACTCTGATTTTACCATCACGGCATTATCACGGTAAAGGGTTGCAACACAACCAACTGTCCATTTATAACTTATTTATTGCATTATCATCTTTTATTGTTACTGAAACACTAATTTTAATATTCTAAAAGCAAAATAGTCTGACCTCTTCTATTTTATTCCAGTGCCCCTTCCAGTGATACCTCGATTTTTGATCCCAAACGTATTCCGCATGCCACAGAGCGAGATTTCAAACTATATAGAATTCGACGAAAACGACAACTGTGTGATTGGTGGCAATCGAGTTTTAAGTGATAATTATATTCAGTGTTTAGTCTTTGCCATGGAAACTCAGTTCACCAGGATACACGGTGTGCATCCATCTTTGGTTGCTGATGCTAAGCATTTTTTCTACTCAAATAATAGTAAGTGATGGTCCATTGTCTTTTATGTTATCTTTAATTGTTGTAATTCATTGATTTTTCATTAATGTAAGTGATTTGCATATTTTTCTGCTTTAAATACAAAATTAGAATTAGTTCTTTGTATAATATGCTACCTAGATGCATTTTAACCCTTTCAGTCTCTATGAACATTTGACATTGCATCATTTTAGAAATTTTTTTCTGATAGTCTATAGTAATTTATGATATCAAAAAGCACATCATTCGATTCTTAAACTTTTTTTCTGTTAGAAAATATTTTTTTTATTAATCCCAAAGATGTCAGCCCTATTATTTTTTTAAAATTATGATCAGAAAAATTATGATGCCAAATGGCATCACTGGAACTGAAAGGGTTAATTTGAAGAGACCTCAAACCAAGCCATATATTGCAATGTGTGCAAGTTTGAAGAAAAAAATAGGTTTTATCGAGTTTAGGTTTTTTAACCAATTATGTTTATTGTGACATAGTTGATTGGTCATTTGGATGAAGGTATTAAAAAATGTGTTGCTGAATTAAGTTTAACTTTAAAATGAGACTTAATGAGGTACATCCAAAACACTTAGTTTAGAAACCTTTTTTTCATTTTAATATATTTTGTAAATGACTATAGATTAGTAACATTTTAGTAAGCAAAATAAGTGATGAAGCTGACCAAATTATAATAATTTTATCAAAACTATTCAATTTAATTTTTTGTGTGTAAATTATAGTTTTTAATCAAAAAGTGTGCATCGACATTGTCATTTAGATGCTTACAGTTAATAATAATATTTATACTTTTATTAAAAAAACTTATTTTGTTTATGAAACACATCCATTTTGAATCAGTAAACCTTTATATCATAAAAAAAATTCTTATACACTGTCTAATCAAATTATGTGCATATGAAGTTTATAATTATTTAATTATCTCAAATGTTTACATTTATATGAAATCAGAATACTGATGAAATGCAGAATGAACTCTTTTTAATGATGAATTTATATTTTTTCTTTGCAGTTTATCTCAACCCATCAACCGCAACTATAATACGTCAAGTGAGAAACGTAGTGAACAATGGCTATTTGTTTCGATGTTCCACTTGCACCGGTCTGAATGAGGTGCGGTTGGAGCAGTCTTGGTTTCAATATGGAGGAATATGTTACACAGCTCTGAAGCAGGACCATCAGAAGTTTCTGCACGGGGCTTCATATGAGTTGCCTATTAAAGAGGACGAATGTAAGAGCTTTATTTATTTTACTTTAACTTCTAAGATGTAAATATTTATGTATAACCTCTTGCGACCTGGCTTCCCCATTTGGGGACATTTCTTAAAAATTCCCCACAAACAACACGTTAATTAGTCCTGTAATTGATCTGGTCTGATAGAAGAAGATCCAAATATCAGTTTTCAGCCTTTGATTACAGGTATCAGTCATTTTTATAAAGAAAATGAAGTTGAACAAGATTCAATACGATATAAGAGTTCTTAAAAAAATTATTTGAAATTTTTTTTTCAAAAAAAAAAATCTTTTAGTAGTTCATTTTAAAGCAATTTTTGCATTAACAACAATGTTAAAATGATATGTTATCTGTAAATAAGTGATATGGCGTTTTTTGTTGCATTTATAGCACAAAAATGTGTATTTTTAGAGTTTAAGGGGTGTCAATAAGTAGCTATTAAACATAATTTATTTAAAAATTTCTTTAATAATAAACATACTTTTAAGCATATATTTGTATGAATAGTATCTTTAGATTAAGTATATACATGTAGGATTTTGCTTAAAAGGTTAAAGTGGGAGGTATTTTTAATAGTTAATCTGCTACTTTAAAATATCTGAACTATTGTTTTAAACCTTAAAAATTATTTGAATATACTTTAAAATATGCTACAACTTTACTTTAAAACTACTTTACATCTATTAAACCTTGCTACTTTAAAGCTGTGGGCACTTTAACTGCAGTAACCTCAACAATGAATTGGACCATTTTTACTCTGAAATAATGAGTTCTTAAGTATACTTTCTTTTAGGTTTAGGGTTTTAGAGTGCTTGCAACAATGGTCCAAGTTATTAATCTAGATACAGTAGTTTTTTGCTCGCTCAGGTCTTCTTACTCTACTATTTTAACATTAATATAAAAACATACACTATAAATGTGATGTTCCCAATGTAACAACTATATTATCAAATTCTTTAAATCAGTATTTTCAAAGTGATAGTAATTATATATCATCAAAGTTTGTGAAAGAGCAAAGGTTCAGGGATCAGTACTTTAAAGAAGGTTCTTAAACTTCCGTCTTGTTGGAAAAATAAACTGAATGTATGTTTTATTTCAGACTTCAATTTATTTTCATACTGTTCCCAGGAATTAAAGTGTATAAGGGGATTACCCTATCGTTTAAAAAAATTTCTTACTTGCTAAGCTTTGTGTATGTATGCCTATATGCTCCCACATGTGAAAGGATTGTTTTTAAAAAATATCCTATTTCGTTAAAATATCCATAGAATAATGGTTTTAGTTCAAATGGGTTTATTAGTCAATTTTTATTTTTTTTAAAATCCTTTATAATATAAGTTTAAATTCAGGTATGTTTTTAAATACAATATTTGTTTTCAGATCTCACCTGCAAATATGACTCCAGGACTGACTCTTTTATTCCTGACAATAGTACTTTCAAGATGAAAAAATGCTCTATATGTCAAAGGTATCGTAATTTTTTTAACATATTTTTTCAACATTATCTATTTATTATAACTTTTAATTCTACTTCATTTTTTGGGAGTTTCAATGAGCAGTTGTACCTCGAAAAAAAAACAACAACTTTCTACTAAGATGTGATTTTATATCAAATTGGTAAGTTTGTAATGTCTTGCCCTTAACACTGTGTATAATATCGTTATTGGATTTATTAAGTTGAATGCCATATCAGGGTGTTGGCTTTGTTACTTAACTCAAAGTTTGATTTAGATTTTGACCATGATTAAAAATTATTAAGCAATTTTAATTGAAGGATCCAGTTGCTGAACTCGCATTCTCCAAAGTAAGATATTAGTGCTAATTTTCAATTTTGTCCCATTTAATTTTCCATTATCAAAAGTTGCCAATAATTAGATCTTATCTTTTTATACTTTTCATAATAGAATGTGAGTTATGCAATTACACCATTCCATTAGTTCCTTATAGTTGAAAGGACATGATTTATATTTAATTTTGTTAAAATTAAAAAATTTCTTCAGTTCTTCAAAGTTTTTTCTTCATTCTTTTTTTCCATTTTAAGTTTTCAATTTCATATTGCAACTTCATAAGAATTGCAATCATAAAATTTCTTAACTTTTTTTCAGATCTGGTGGTTTGAAGAGAGTTGAACCTTACATAAATCCAGAAATGAAAACTAGTTTGAGTGATAAATTTTCCAGTAGGAGTCTCAATCGAACTACAAAAGGAGCAAGTAGTTCTAATAGTGCTCCTTCTACATTGTAAGTTACACTTTGTATTTTTGTTATTATTTAAGGATATTGCAATTCTAATTTTAAATCATTCAATCAAAGGTATATTAAATGCACTTTATAGTATTAAATAAGTTTTATACCACTGTATAACTAATTTCATTGTCCACTATGTAATTCATAAAAATTGAGTAATTTTACTGTATATTCAGAGAAGGGTTTTTAAATTACTCTTGTCCCACCTCCAACTGGATTTTATTGTAGGTTTTGAGTGGGAGCCTGGTTGTCTATTTGGCAATGTCAGTCTTTGGGCCAAATTCCACATTGGAAAAACTTTAAAAAATATTAAATGTGAATTTTTATAACCATGACAATACTTATTTTGGTATAAAATGATTAATTCAATTTATCGAAAACTATATGTGAAAGAAAATCTATTATGAATGTAATTGAAAAAATAAATATAAGTTAACTTTATTGATAGTATAGTAACCCCTCTCTCTATATTGCGCCTCGTTACATCAGGCATTCGGATATATAGCGCCTTGTATCATGTCTCCCAATTTTTATCTTTTTTTTTTAAAATATGTACCTTCCTTAAAATTGATTCTAATATTGGTAAAATGCAGAGTATCACCTGTGCAATAATGTGCAATGTTTATAGTAATTAATAATAGTCCTTTATACATTCTTGTTTCTTTTTTTAGAGTAGTTAAATTATTTAATATGTTTTAGTTTTATCTTTCAAATATATACTGTGTTTTAGTTTTAAAAATTTGTTTTAGGCATCAATACATCAAAAGTATAATATTTATCAATTTGCTCGTTATATCGCGCATTAGATTTATATTGTGTTTTTTTGCTTGTCTCTGGGAAGCGCAACATAACGAGGGGTTGTTGTAATGCGTTTAGTTTTTATTAACTTTTTTACCTAAATATTTGCTCTCACTGTTTTTGTTTGCTTGTTTACTGAAAGTGTTTCTTGCAATTAATATTTATTGTGCAATTATTAACTTGATTCTGTAGACCAAGAATAAAAGTTGAGTGGAACGAAAAAACTGTTGAAGATGTAATTCCTGACTTCCAGTTGGTAAATGAATCAATTCTTGGAAAAGCAATCGATAACATAGCTGAATCTTTTGTAAAGAAACATTTTTCAGGTTTGGATAAATTATAACCATTTCCTTGTTTTAGTTTTTATTTAGTTCGTTATCTAATTTAATGTTACTAGAAATTTAAAATTTTATTTCAAATGGCACATAAGAAAAATTCTTTCAAAATAACTTCACAGAAATTATTCAAAAACTTAATTAGTTTATTAAACTAAATTTTATCTTTAGTGATTAGAATTACTGTACAATCACAATATGTTGGGCAATTAGCAATATGTTAGTACTTATTATATTATATAGTTATAGTTGTAGAGCAAACAGTTTTTCCAGGCACCAATTTTGTGTTTTGCTTTGATACTTGCAATCTACCTTCAAAAACAACATGTATTTGTTGAAAAGAAAAAAAAATGGTTTTAAGTTAGAGTTCAATACAATCATTTGATGGAAATAAAAATGTTTTAAAATTTAATTAGCTTAAATTTTTATTATTACAACTAGGTTTTGTGAAAGTGTAGGTACTTTATCTTGTCTAAAAACCAAAGTTCAAGATATGTTATCAATAAAAAATTTTGGTGATTATAATTTGAGAAACATCTTCATTAAAGAAAATAAGCTCAACTAGAATAATTCTGAATTGTTTGATGCAATTTACGGAACCATGTTGTTTAACTTATTGGAAATATAGATAACTTATTAAAAATTCACTTAATTGTTTAATTTAAGGGGGTTCAGTATGTTGTATATCGGTAATAATAAATTGGCCAATTGCAATGTACCTTTTCACAATAACTACTGATCAGATCATCTTAAAATTTTCTGTGAGTGTTTTACCAACCTTATATATTAATCTGAGGTTAAAAGTTTTTTCTAAATAACTGTTAGATTTTTTTAAATAAAATAAGTTTTAAAGTACTCAAAAAATCATGAAATTTTTCACTTTTTAGCCCCATAAAATTTTTTCACCTTAGTTTTATTAAAATTTATAACCTCAGATTAATCTATACTATGTATTACATCATATAAAAAAAAAGTTTACGAAAAAACATAGCATAGTTTTTGAGAAAAGGTCAAAAAATCAAGTTTTGAGAAAAACGCATTTGAAGTTTTTATTGTTAACCCATTTCCTTACGAAGCCATGGCATTAAAATGGCTTTTAATGTGAAAAATATTTTTCCAATTGTCTTGATACTTTGTGACATTATTAATAAAGGTTGTAATAGTATTTTAAGCCAATAATTTTTGTTTTGATTTTTTCACCGATTTTTGGGTACTGAACCCCCTTAATAGTTTAAAGTAATATTTGAAACTAAATTATAGTAACAAAATGCAATATTTTTTCTTTTAAGTATATTTTTTTAATAATTAATTAATTAATGCATGCATTTATTTGTGTAACATCTATACATTTTAAAATAGGTGAAGAAGCGGATAATGTACTGCAAAGTTATATCTCTGGAGAAATATACAAAACTATTGGTAAATCCCCATCTGTTGCTAGCTCTGATGTATCTGATGCGATTGAAACAATCGATGAAAAATTGGACTCGGAAGAAGTAATTTATTCATTCCTCTTTAATTTTTTTTTAAAAAAATCTATACTTTAAATGTGCATTAATGTGTAAAATTGCAGGTAAAAATTATAAAATAGTTTTCAATGAAATCTTACATTAAAAATGTGTTTGTTGGCTTGAACCCTGCAAGTGCTGTGCTTTTTGTAAGATACAATAAGTGTTATTTAATATTATTATATTGTTATTTAAGTTGCCACGTGTGCTATCTAACTTTGCAAAACGGTAGAAATTTACTGAATGGTAACCCTTGGCAAACTTTCCAAAATGGCATCAAAAGTCGGCCGAAAACCCAACCGAATTGATAGGATAGGTTTAAATTATCGTCACATTAGAGCTACATGAGGTAGAGCCGAAAAACTTGTTTGTTCATTTAACACCGGCTGTTCGGAAAACATCGTTGCAAAGTCAAAGAATTCGAATCATCAGTCGAAGTCAGACGGTTGCTACAACAAATTATTTATTGCCAAATTCGAAAACTTATGCAAAGGGTTTTCGTACAGTAAATCTGATCCGTTCACAACAATTAGATAGCACATGTGGGAACTTCAGTGACGATATCTTATTCTTGTTTACTCACAATACCTTTAAGATTCTCAAGTAGTCTATAAGCGCTATTTTATTAAAAAAAATTTGGATAGTGATGTTTCGTAATAAAAAATTACCTCTAAAATTTAGCTTTTTCATTGCAGATCACATTACTTGAAACTAAACTGGGCAATGCTTCTAGCAAACTACAGTCAGAGCCTTCAACATCTCAAATACACACTGTGAAGTTAGTTTCTATTAATGGTCACGAAGTGAGTAAAATAGCATTTGTTTTAAGAGTATGATTATGTTTTTAAATATAAATATTGGTGTTCAATAAATCAATTTAACTCGTTACTTTACATAACTTTTGTAATTTACTAAATTATTAAGCCTCTTTCTATGTTTTATATTCAAGTACCCAATTGTATGGGTACCACATTAATTACTTTGTGAGAAATGACACTGCCTTAGAAATGAAAAAATAACCGTATTAATTTCCAGCATGCAAACTATGTTTTTTGTTGGTACATAGAAAACACCATATTTTTTTAAAGCATTTAAACAAGTTATTTCCTGTATTAATCTTGCACCAAAAAGCAAATTTTGCACATTTCAATAAAATAGTCAGATTTCTGAATAAAATAGTAAATTTCTGAATAAAAAAGTTAAATTTCTGAATAATTTATGATTATATATAAACCAAAATCTAGGATTATAATAATTTTCTTGTCCTGTTTATTTCTTTTTATCATATTGATTAGTTTTGACAGACTTTAATGTCATAATAACTTTTTAAGACCTTAAGACTTTTAAAGTTTAAAGTGTACGCTTTTAGCAGATATTCTAGAAACACTACTAAACTTATTTTAGGAAACCCTTGACCTGAACGAAAAAGGCATAACCTACAGCCAGCTCCAAAACGTCATCCAGAATGGATTTTCTATCCCCATCCCCAACCAAAGAATAAAAATGGGATTCCCGCCAAAAGTTTTGGAACCCCCTCATGGCAACGAAGGGATTGCTTTGCCTCTGAAACATGGAGATAGATTAATAATCGAAAACCATCCTGTGCAAGAGAATAAGAGATTTGCAAGTGAGTAATTTTATAGTTAGTATTGATCCTATGTAAGTTTGATTTGGCATAGCGCCTTCTAAAGGTTAGGATGAAATAGTCTCAATTTTTGTATTTTATTCTGTGGAAATTTTTAAACATTAGTTCCTATATAGAATTTGTATGAAAACTTCTTGGAGTTACTCAGCTGTTTTATTTGTCTTTACATTTAAGAAAAAATTTTCAAACTTTGATTGCATTAAATAATGTACTTTTGAAATGGGAATATTAAAAATTAACTTAGCATGTTGGCGTTAAAACAATCAAAATAAAGGTACACAATCATTTTAATAATATTTGACTAAAAATATATTTATGTATAATAGTATTAAACATTAAAAAATGTTTCAAATTTAGTTTATGCAACTTTGTTGAAGTGGCAATAGATAGTTTCTAAAAACCGCCTTTAGATTAGCCTAATACTATGTATAGGAACCCTGCTTCAGTATTTCATAGTCTGTTATCTTTGAAACTTTTTCCAGCTAACCATTAAAAAACAAAACCCTGAAGTTTATATAGTCAACCATTTTTATAATAATATACATTATATATTTTTTTAAAAAAGATATATTTAAAATATATATTAATCAAAATGCTTTTAACTTTGCAGGCACTCCATACATCAGGAATACTCCTCCTGTGAAGTCTACTGAGTGTAATAGTGAGCTGTGGAAAGTTGTCAAAACTCAGCCCCATCTCTTCAAGCGAAGAGGCCTGTATTTCGAGGAAGCAGACCAGAAACACATTTTAACGGACATGAAACATGTGCAAATACCTTCATTTCCCAATAAAGTAAGAGTTTTGCTAGATATTTCTATAAATTTGGTTACATTCAGAAAGTAGATGTCAGCCTTACAATCTTAATTTGAATCCATTTAACCATGCCCCTCATATGTTTACCTATTTAAGGGATCCCAGTCACCCCTATAAAGGGCCCTAAATTTGAAAATTGTTTTAGGGGCCCCTGAAAAAAATCATCTTAAATTGCTGCTCAAGTACCAAAAAAACCCTAAAAATTCAAAGTTTACTTTTTTTGTTTGTGTTTAACAAGTATTTAAAACACTATTGTAATCCCTCTTAATATTGAATTTCATCCAATCTTATATCACGATTTTAACTAATTTTGGATTTTAATGACAACTGTATGTAGCCTTAATTTTTTTGGCATAGTTGTTAATTTTGAAAAAAAAAACGTAAACCATTGAAGAGCTTTGTAGAAGAACGTGCTAAGTGATATTTAAAAATTTTAGTTAAGTATATTTTTTACCGTTTGAGAGTGCCGCTTTTAACGTAACCAAAACTGCAAAAAAAAATCTTCAAAGCTCATTTACTCCTTTTCACATTTTTATCACTTAGCACGTTCTTCCACTAAGCTCTTCAATTGTAGTTTAGAGTTTTTTTTTAACCTTTTATCCTAATCATACTTATAATCCCCTATTTTTTAAATACATTTCAGTGTTTCTCCTACAACCAAAAAAGCGACTGCCTAGAAGTTTGCCTGAAGCCAATCGGGCATTTCGAGATGAGCCCAGACTTCGACAGCAGAGTAGACCAAGCAACCGCGGGAGAAACTGTCCCAGGTTACAGAATGTGTCCTCTGATGTGTCTTCTACCTGGTAGGAGCAGCATTAAACCAAATAAAACAACCAAGGAACTTGGTGGAACTGTCGAGACTAAATCAAATCAAAGCTCTGTGGATATCGGCAGGATACGTAAGGGACCAGGAGTTTCCCTGTTGGCTAGTCCAGAACCTAATGATATGGATGTATCATGATATTTTTGTATTGATTTTTTATTTGTAAATGTTTTACAGAGTCTTGTATATATATACATATAAATATGTTTATGCATTGAAGTGTAATGAAATGTAAATTTTTTTAAGGTATTAAATATGTTTTAGAAAATTAGTTTTTTTCCTATATATTCACAATAAAAACATATCTTTAAAACAAAATTGTATATTTATTTTTGGTGATAAATTCTGTTTGCAATTTGTGTATGTGGAAGCTTGAACATCTACTTTTGTTGAATTTTTGGGGGTTCCTGAAAGACACTAGATTTTAACTTTGTAAGGTCTAATTTTTCTGATGAGACTCGGGAAGAAAATGTCGATAATTTTTTTTAATCATTTAGTAACTCCTTATAAGTCACAGTTCTGTTGTATATTCAAATATATAATTCAAATTAGTTGATGAAATAATTGCAAACTCAATCAAACAATAATTTGTACTTGGGTATAATATGCATTTATAAGAATTAAATTTTGAATATTATCAATTTTTCTAATGTAAAAGTAGTCAAAGAAAGCTGTTAAATTTGTCTGAATGTTTTGGCATGAACCTGTAATAGGTTTAGTTTTCTTAAAAGTTTTCTTAAGTTTGAATTATTTAAGAAACTAACTTCCAATTTCAAGTTTTTTACCGGTGTTGTATATAATTTTTCTTTTAAATATTATGTTATTAATAAATTCATTTAATTACTGTTTTATTCCACTACCTGTGGTTCCTGAGTAACAATTTTTTTTAGAAATATACCTCTCTTAAGTACTAGTTTTCTACTATAAGTATCTTCACTAATTTAATTGGGTTTTTCTAGCAGCTTATTTCTAATCAAAATTAATAACCAATACTGATTTTCTTTTTGTTACCACTTTACATTTATCAAGCAAAACATTAAATTTATCCGTAATAGCCAACAATAGTGTGATATCCTTCCTATATAAAATCTAAAAAAAAAAAAAAAAAATCTAAAATATATTAAATATATATTGAAAGGTGATTTGTGGGATATTGTGTATATTATTATAGTATTATCTCATGATGATAAGTTTTATCTGTCTGTCACTCACTTTCAAATTCCATGCCACTTAAAATGCTTTTAATTTATATATTTGATATGTTTATTATAAATAAACTTGCCAATTTTTCTATTTTCTAAGAAATATATGAATTGAACTTGCAAGAGGCATTTAATTAAAATAGCCAATCAGAGTTGTTAAAGTATTGGTAAGAAATAAACAGTGTAGTTTTTGCAAATTTTGTTTTGCATTGTTCTCCAATCTTAAGTGACAAATCTACATTTTTTTTATTCTTAAGGTGAATGGACCTTATCAATAAAGTTATGTAGAACTTATGTTTAATTATTTATGAATAACTGCTCATTGTATTTTCTTGAATAATGAAATATATTTTTGCTTTGATCGTTTTAGTTCCATCCATGCTTTTAATAGACCTGACTGAAATAAAATAAAAAACTTATGTGCAAAATATTTAGGCTGGTTGCCAAGTCTAACAGAGGAATTGTGTTCTTACAACAGCTTTACAACTTTTTTGTTATGTTTCTTAAATAAAATAATTCTTAAATATGCATGAGGTTTTTGCACACTTCTATTAAATATAGAAACTGAGAAAAATCCTGGAATTGCTGCTAAAATATCAAGAAGTATTTGGAATTGAGCCTGCTTGTAACTGGAAAAATAAGATATTTATTATTATATTTTTGATCTGCATTTGTAAAGTTTTTGTTGAACCTAAGTAATGGCAGTATTAAAATGTATTTTCCAACCAAATAAATATGTATCGTTATTCTAATGAAATTTTCTCAAGAATTGTTTACAGAAGTCATACAATTGGGCTTGTTTCAATAAATGTAAACCATTCTTGCTTTCATTCCTGGATTTCATCCTCCTAGCTCTAGTGCGACGATAATTCAAACCTAAACTGGATTTCATTGGTGGTTTCAGTGATTGGCTGTTTGACAAGGTAAGTTCCGACATTTCTATTGATTAACCATTTTTTTAAATTAATGGTGCTGCAAGATTAGCAGTCAAGCCTTTTGCAGACTCGGCACATTCCCAGAACTGAGAGCCATTTTTTTGTGGCACCATCTAGGGGACTCTCGCTACCAATTTTGGCGCACAGATTACAATGAATCTGAGCACTCTGTGGATGTTAAAGTATGCCGAAATTTAACTTTGCCGAGAGAACCCAGGCCAAATGGGCCCTCCAGGGATCTTTTACATGCCACATAATCATATGACATGCGTGCCCTGAATTTTCCCATCCAGAAAATCTGACGACTCAGCTGGGGCTCGAACCCACGATCTTGGGCTTACTAGGCGGATACATTTAGCCTATCAGCCACTGAGCCGCTCTATTGATTAACCAATAGATACTTTATTTTCATTCCTATTTAACAGTTAACACTCAATACGAGAAACATGCCTATAGTCCTTATTTCAGCTGCAGAATCGTGACACCACAGACGTAAACCCTCGACCTTCTTAACGTCAACACAACGATTGGTACATCTTTGCAAATAGGTTTAGAAAGTCGAGAATACAAAAAAAAAAAAATATTTAAAAAAAATCGAAATTTGCAGATCTGTTGTTTTTGTGGATACATTATTTACAAGTTGTAAATACATGGAATATATTTAAGGACAAAGAACGATTACTGTTCAAAAGCTTATAAATGTTTGTTATATTTAAATCTGTTTGATTATAACGTAAAATTTAATGTGGTTTTGAGGTGTTTGTCGTACAATGTTCGCAATTGAAACCTAATCAATCGTTATATACGTAAAAGAATTACATTTTATATACTTACAGTTAAATAAAAACAAATTTTATAACATAAAAGTCATTGGAATAATAAAAAATCAAAAAATTACCAGGAATCAAAAGTATTAACAAGTATAGAAGAAAAAATTACAAAACTAAATAAAACTTTTAAATTTTATAATTTTTGATAGTTAATCGACTTAGATTATTTATTAATTAAAGAAAAAGCTTAAATATACTCTTTTTTATAAAATAAAAAAATAGAAATAGTTTTTAAATGTTGAAATCCTTTTGGAAAAAACGATAGACTTCTACTTATTTTGTTAAAGATGTAGTACTTTTGTAGCCATAGCAACGATTAGTGGAAAATAGAAACGAATAGAATAAAACGGATAAGTGTGTTGTTCTTCTAGAGTTTCTTATGTCATCTTGAAAAATCCAGATATATTTAGGTAAGCTGTGTTCTTAAAATGTTTTTATATTTGTGTATTCTTAAAAGCATAAAATTCTAATTGTTCGTTGTCTTTTTTAAAATCTAAAAATGTATTCTCGTAAAGATTTATAAAAAAAAAATCTCAGTTGCATGAATTGAATATCATGTTCTTTCAATCCGTAAAGGTTAAATCATTCAACATTAATGCATCGAAAGAAAAATATTATAATTATTTAATGTCATATTTTGAAATAATAGGTTTTTGCAAACTTTTAAATACACTGATGTATTTAAGATTCTAAAACAAAATTTCTATCGAAAGATAGAACTGTGACTATCCCTGTTAAAACCGATTGCTATGTGTTATCTAACTTCTCTTGGAAATGATCTTACCAATTGCTTTTATTCTGAATCCGTGTAGTTCTTTTATTAACATCAGCTACAATTCGTTAAAAAGAAAAAAAAAACTTTGAGTACTATGTTGTATTAGTAATATTAATCATTTTAATTTTTAAGAGTATTGTATATTATTGCATTTAAATTAATTTTTAGAACTTATTTAGTTATTTGTCGATTTAAAATGTCTCAATGTTACCCTCTAATAGAATCCTTCTGGGAAGTGTTTCAGCCCTCTGTATTTGCAAGCCAGTGATAATTGACTTCATGTAGGGGATATAGTAGGTGAGCTTGAGGCGAAATTTTGAATAAAGGGACTGTAGTTGAGTTCGGTTCTGCTAAGAAGGGTTTACTGCACTTAAAACTATAGGAATTTTTACTTCACCTGGTGTATAGAAAGAAGTTTGCTTGCCGTACATTATAATGTGTTGCATTTTAAAAATTGTTCTGTCGAAAATTTTAAACTTTTAAGGAAATAAATAGAGGTTAGTAACATTAAAAGAATAAGTAATCTGTGTTTAATTGAAATATATTTTTAAGTATATTTTAAATATATTGTAGATTAGCATCGCCAGTAAATTTACTAATCACTTTTTTTCTAAATGGAAATGAACTTTATGCTTAAAGAAATATTTGGAACAGCCACACACATCATCAAGTAAAGTCAAAGTTTTTAAGTTTAGTGTTTATGTGTTACATAATCAATTGATTTTTCCCTGATTTTTTTTTTTTTTTTTTTGAATTTTAGAGATTGACTTCAAATATGGTTTACAAGCATTTGCTTAACTTTTGGCCACTTGTGCCGGCTTTGGACTTAAAAGAAGTTGCAAGGCTTTCAAATGAGCTCTCTCAGGGAAATACGCCAGAGAAGTATTCAGACGAACCTTTCCGATTTTTAAAACTCAAGCAAGAAGGCGAAGGAAAAGACGCAGTGGATCAAGATCAAGAATTTAATTGCCTGCTGGTAGGCAGCAGCTTGGGATGCTTACTAAAAACATTGGCTCGTGCAAAACGACATAGACAAAGTAATTTGAATATATATGTTGCCGATTTATTCCCGGAGAGTCTTGCTCGGTCTTTGATTCTTTTATCGTTGATGAACGACTCTTCGAAAAAGTTAAGTTTGCAAGAAAAGTCTGAAACTTTTTTGGAAATTTTAGGCAACACCAATATCAGACCTCAGACTGCCAAATACATAGAGAACTGTTCATCGGGTTTGCTGGCGAAAGTAGGATGTCTAGAAGAGCGAGATAAGGTTTTGCCTAATGTATCGTTGGAGCTTATGAAACAGCAGGAAATCGATGAATTGATGAGAATTTTGTCCCACTTGAAAGATACGGAAGCCTCCTTTGATATTGGAGCGGCATGGGAAGAGGCCCTACGATCATATTACGGCCAGCGTTTTGACAACAGAAAGAATCTTTTTGACTACCACTTCAATTTTAGACTCAGTGATTACAGTATCATTAACTTGAAGAAGTACATCGATTGGGCTGAATCTGGGGTGGCTTTCAAGTTTCGAAAAGCTAAGTACAATTCTCCAAATAAAACCATGCAATTCCTTTCAAAAGTTGGTCGCCAGAACAAAAGTTTAGCCGATGCTTATGTCGGCGATATAGCAACTAGTCCATACCTGGTGTTCGGTGTCGAAACCGGAAATAAGGAACTGCTGAAGAAAGTCAACAAAGAATATGTGTCTACTGGTGAAGATATATCGAAATTTAATGTCGTTGATATGTTAGAAGAATATGCTGCTTCCAGCAAAAGTAAAAGTGAAAATTCAATTAAAGTTCACTTTAGCCTCTTTGATACTTTGAGCAAAAATCGGAGATTCACAAAGTTTTTCGATGCGATTTACGTATCGTGCGATATGATGCATTGTGCCAATAAAGTGTTACCTAAATTTCTGAAAGAAGGCGGCGGTGTCGTGGTGTTCGAAACAATAAAAAATGTAGTCAACTCCACAAAGGAACACAAAGCGAAGCATTCGGCTGAAATAGATTCATTAATGTCATCCAGTGGATTGAAAGGCTTGGAAAATCGTATTGACATTAGCCGTGGTAACTTCAAAATATATGCTAACTAATAATGTGAGAAGATAATTATCGATATAAATATGATGTTATTATACAGTTTCCAGTGCTACGTAGCAATTTGGCTGGACTAAACAAGAATGATTTGATAGGTTCATAAAAATATATAGCCCATTGTATTATTTGCTTGTTAAACATGTTTTATAACCTATATTGCTTAAAATAAATAGCTCGTTAAAAATAATTGTAATATATATATTTTTTGGTTCTGTATATTGGGTTTTTTAAGAGATTGGTGTAAGTTGGAAGCCATTTTTAATGTGATTAGGAATTTATTTTAACATTTTTACAGTTGTATAGTTTTAAGTGAAGTTTAAGTTTCTTAGTTTACTAATTCACTCAAAGGCACCATTCTTGCAAGAGTAAAAATCCTGTTCTAAAACTATTAAGTATTTTTACAACCCGTTTTCGTATTTTGTGAGTGGAATAAACGTTTGATCGAGTCAATTCAGAATGGATTTAGGAGATCCATTTCTAAATAGCAGTTTAATTCAGCCATTTTCCCTATCTCACTCAGTTTCAAAGCAAACCCATCATTGATTCCTGATATAAAAATATAGCATTGTAGATGTAGTAACATTATTATATAGTTGTAATTTTTTGTTTGTTGATGATAAAAATCATACAGAAACAGATTTACAAAATATGGAAATTTATCAACAGCATATAAAATATATTAGGCAATTTCATGGTTATTCAAAGACTCATATTTAGAAACGTTGCCTTTAACATTTCTCAGATCCTTGCATTGTAAAATTCTGGTGTTAGTAATAATTTACAAATATAGTTAATAAGACTTGTACATCATGTGAACATTCACCAATTAGGGTATACAACAAAATATTTTGAGCATTATTACCCGTTCTTCTCACAATAAAAAAAACCATTGATTGCAACTTTTTGAAAACAAACATTGACTTTCCAAATTCATAATAGTGGCGTCTTCATTTATGACGCAATGACAATTTTCCTTGAACTGCAGGATTGTATTATATATTTTCTTTACAATATTAAATTTTCATATTTTAAAATAATATTCAACACGATTGTGCTAGTAATTAAAGCAACAATTTTCAAAACAAAATTTGACTCCCTTTGAGAGAATTTGATTTTTCATCAGTTTACATTGTAGCGTCAGCGTCTAGGTCCTTGGCCCTCTACCGGCCAACTTGGAAGCAGCCCCGTAGCACGGAATAAGAAGAGAACTATTTTAGACACTGAACGGAAAAGACGTAAATTTAGGTGTGGTCCTAAATGGACGAGATGTCATCGAAAATGAACGAACTCCGGTTAATTGATTAATAATTCTAAAGTGTTTTTGTTAAATAAATAAAGTGTTAATTAAACGAATTTCGAATCATCTAAATAAAACTATCTACGCTACGACGGTGGATTAATTATTTGTGTTCGAGTATTCTGGAGTCTTGTATGTTGTTACAAGACCTAAAAATGGTGGCAGCTTTGGGATTTTCGACGACAACATCATCTCGTCACTTCTTGGGGTGAGTGCCTTTTGCAAATTTTGTCTTTTGCCGGTGTCGAGAAAAAATAGTTGCATATAAATTAAAATGTCAAAACAAAAACTGTTTATGAAATTAGTTTGGGTTTTCAAAAAAATAAATACCCTTTAACTCGTAAAAAAAAACTTAATAAGGTGTAGTTAATTCCTTGGAAATTGAGTTTTGAGTTTGTTTTGAAATGATAAACAGAAAGTTTTGTATTAATTACTCTAAAATAGCTATTTATGTATGATATCAATGTTCGTAACGTGCTTTAAAAGCTATAAAATTCTATTGAAAGCGCCATTATTGGTAACAAGTGATTCCTGGATACAATTGTGAAGCTTAAATACTTATGTTATTTGCTTGAAAAATATTTATAACTTAGTTAAATATTAAGCATTAAGTAGCTTATTGTTGGAATTTAGTGTTATTTTGAGCGTAATAGATATTTGTTGCGAAGTAGTATATATTTTGATATCAAGAGTGAATAAATATTTAAGAATTTAGTGTATTCAAACGTCTTTGAATGGTAGCACTGTTGAAATTCTTGGAAAAAATATTTTTACATATATTTGAATGGTATAAGATAATTATACAGTTAAAAAAAAAAATCTTGTGTCTATCAAGTTTCTTGTTAACGAATAAAAAATATATAGGAATTTTAGTGTATTCATGTATAAATATTTGAATGACAGCACTGGTTAAATTCTTTGATGATATATTTGAGTGTTTATTCGTTAAGAATTATTGTATGAACCCAATTACATATTTAAAAATTCTTTCGTCAACCGAGTTTTCGTTTTGAGAAAATGTGTTCGTGGACAAACATGGCGGATGGTTTGACGTCCTGTTAACTGAGAAAGAATATCGATTGATTTTTTATTTAGTTATTAACAGGTGGATTTTGAGATTGTTTTCTGAGTCGAAATAAAAGACTGGATATATTTTTGATGTTTTTTTTTTAAGTCTTACGTTCTTAACGTTAATACGTTAACATAATACGTTCTTATTGCTTGTAGAAAATGAAATTAAACCTTGCTATTTATCTTAAAAAAAAAAAAGATATTGTATAATTTATAAAGGTTTATGGTTATGAAAATAATACTTTTAGTTGTGAAATTAAGATATGTAAAAAAAAGTTTATTGTATATGAAGTCTATTACGAGTGTGGATTCGTCTCAGACATTTAAAGAAACTTTTTAATATCTTGTCGGTAAAAGTAGTTAGATATTTTTTTTTTATAAAAATGGCTATTTGGGGAAAGTGTCGAAAAGGGGACTTATTAAACCTCGCTACGGAAATGAACATTGAGATAGATGCGAATTCGACAGTTTTAACTTTGAAAGAAGCCATTAAAGCTAGTACACATTACGAACAAGAATTCGTAGAATCATTTCTTCAAACTGCTGTTGAAGAAAGGAAGCAACTAGAAGAGCATCGTTTGTTTCTAGAAAAGCAAGAGTCAGAAAATAAGTTTCTTCTCGAAAAATTAAGATTGGAGAAAAATGGAACAAGTGTGGCTCCAAGACATAGAGAAGACATACACCATTTGATGACAAAATATGACTCCAAATCTGATATCAGTTTGTACTTGGTCCTTTTCGAAAGAACAGCCAAGAGGATCGGACTTCCAGAAGAGCAATGGGTGTCTCACCTAACGGGACTCTTGCCAATCGAAATGGCCCAGCTCATCGCTCGGGAATCGGAAGAAACATACGAAGATTACGAGGCTATTAAGAAGGTACTTCTGAACCGATACAAACTCAGCCCAGAAAAGTTCCGTCAACTTTTTTATAATCACCATAAAGGACCAGAGGGTACTTGGAAAGACTTTTTGTTTGAGCTGAAAAACTATTTCTACGAATGGATAGGAGGGTTGGAAGTGAGGAACTTTGAAGATTTGTGTAATTTGATTTTATCTGAACAAGTAAAAAGGAAAACCAGTTTAGAAATTAAAAATCATTTTATCGATGAGTGGACCCAGATGAAAAATCCAGAGAGGGTCGCAAAAAAACTGGATGAGTATGAAAACGTTAGGATGATCATGAAAAAGACATTTCCAACAAAAGAAAAAACGTTCAAACCATGGAAAGGAAAAAATCAATCCGAAACAAAGGCCCCATTAAACGAACCACGGGTTGAGAAGAATGAAAATGAAAGAAGTAAAACTAATGAAGGCTTCGAAAAACGCAGAAAACCACGATGTTTTCGTTGTAATTCTACTGAACATCTAAGACCTGACTGTCCCTTGATGAAGAAGACTGGTGGAACTTCAGACATCAACCGTCTTATAAAGAAAGGAGACGAAGACGTTATGTCCCCCTATACGTTCATGGCTGAAGAAAATGGTTTCACTATGCCTATTTTGCGAGATACTGGAACCAGCATTGACGTTGTGTGCCGCAACAGAATCACTCCTAAAATGTTAACTGGAGAGAACATTTGGGTACAACAACCGTTGGACGAATTCCCAGTATGCTTGCCGTTGGCAGAAGTGGAGTTGAAAGGAAAATTCGGACATGTAATCACAAAGGCAGCTGTCGTGCCATGTCAACTAGACAAAGGAAGATACTTGCTGGGTAATCAAACAGCAGCCTTATTAGATACAATGAAAAATGAAGATGTTCCTCACCAGATCAATGCTATAGAAACAAGAGCTCGAAGACGCAAAGTAGAACAAGAGCAAGCTGTCGAAGACCTAGTTGAAGAAGTTGTGGAGGAAGAGGAAAATGAGAATGATGAAATAACAATTGAAGAAGATGATCTGTTTTCATTCCCACCTAAAGAAGATAACTATGAGGGCTTGGCGTTGTTGAAAGTGGATTCTAAAACTTTCTCAGATCAACAAAAAGAATGCCCCGAGCTAAAATCACTTTTGGAAAAAGTGCAAGAAAACCCAAGTGAATCTGCTGGTGGATTAGAAAAACTAGAAAATGGAATACTCGTGAAGAGAAAGATGGACAAGACAGGAGTGGAGAGACTGTTACTGGTTGTGCCTAAAAAGTATCGAAATGACTTGAAAGCCTTTTGTCATGAGGGAACATCGGGACATTTAGGAGTGACAAAGACGAAAGACATCTTTTCCAGACACTTCTTTTGGCCCCAGTGTTATAAAGAAATCGAAGACTACGTTCGAAGCTGCGACAGATGTCAACGCGTTGGAAAACCTCTGGACAAAAAGAAGGCTCCTATGAAGATAGTTCCGGTGATTCAAGAAGTCTTTTCCAAGATAAATGTCGATGCTTGTGGACCTTTGCCAGTCACTCCAAGTGGAAAAAGATATCTGTTGACTGCGATGTGCCTATCATCTAAATATCCAGATGCCGTCCCAGTAGAAGATATAACATCTGTGACTGTTGTTGATGCTTTAATGCAAATCTTTAGTAGGATGGGATTCCCGAAGGTTTTGCAGTTAGATCAAGGAAGCTCTTTTACCAGCGCACTCAGTACTACTTTTCTTGAGAAGTTCGGGATAAAGGTAGTTCACAGCTCTGTCTATCATCCACAAAGTAATCCAATCGAAAGATTTCATCGGACAGTTAAAAGAGTCTTAAAGGTGTTGTGCTTGGAGTCTGGGAGTGATTGGGAGCAAGCTATATATCCAGCTCTGTTTGCCCTAAGAACTGTTACCCATGAAAGCACTGGATTTACTCCTGCTGAACTGGTGCATGGCAAGAATCTTCGAACACCTCTTACTCTGTTGTATGAAAAATGGTTGGACGTGGAAGAAACAGAAGGTGAGCCCGTAACTGAATATGTCTTCTCCTTGATTAACCGTATGAAGCGCTGTCAAGAACTAGCAATCTCAAAGATGGAAGAATGTCAGCAAAAGAATAAAACTTGGTACGACAAGAGAGCAGTAAAAAGAGAATTTCGAATAGGAGACCTAGTGCTGATTTTTGCTACATTTAAGAGCAACAAGTTAAGCCCACATTGGACAGGTCCTGGAACAATCCTAAGAAAACTCTCTGAAACCAATTACGTTGTGCAGTTGCCAGGTGAGAAAGCAACTTCAAAGGTGTATCATGTGAATATGCTGAAGCCATACTATAAACGACCAGAAGAAGTGAATTATTTGATAAGTGATCTTGATGGAGAAAATGACGAGGAACAAATGGAAATACCTTGTGTGGACTCTAACCCGAATATATTGGACCTTGAAGAGATGTTTCAAGATTACGGCGAAAGTTCAAATATGAATGAGGACCAAATCGCTCAAATGAAGAACCTGGTTTGGAAATATATGAAGTGTTTTTCAAACATCCCAGGAAAAACCGAACTCGTCATGCACGACATCGAACTTAGCGAAGAACAGTCCATTCTTTCGAAGCCTTATCGAACATCGCCAAGACAAAGTACAATTCTGAAAACCGAAATACAGAAGATGCTGGATTTGAAAATCATAGAAATTGGTTTTTCAGATTGTACTTCGCCAATGATTCTGGTAGAAGCTCCTGGTAAGGATCCGAGACCTTGCATTGATTATAGGAACTTGAACAAGATCACTAAAACAAGGTTCTTTCCCCTTCCAAATATAGAAGAAAGAATTGAAATCGTGTCTTCTGCTCAGTACATAACAGTTCTGGATTTGTCTAAAGGCTATTGGCAAATTCCCCTTACTGAGCGAGCCCAAAGACTGGCAGCATTTGTGACTAACTTTGGCACGTATAAACCCTTAAGGATGCCATTTGGTCTAAAGAATGCTCCTTACGAATTTAGCAAGATGGTATATCAACTTCTAGAGGGATGTGAAGAGTACGCAGTTCCGTATCTCGATGACATAGCGATTTTTTCGAACAGTTTCGCTGAACATCTAAAACAAGTCGATATAGTTCTGAAAAGAATAGAAAAAGCTGGACTAACCATCAAGCCGTCAAAGTGTAAATTTGCCCAAGCGCGAGTGCAGTATCTTGGACATGTTGTTGGACAAGGTCTTAGGAAGCCAGCTGAACTGAAAATTGAGGCGATCAAGAACTTTAGCCCACCTAAAAGTAAAACTGAAGTTCGTGCCTTTCTAGGGTTAGCCGGTTACTACAGCCGATACATTCCAATGTTTTCATCGATTGCTGCCCCTTTAACTGATTCTTTAAAAGGGAAAGCTAGAAAAGGTGCCATTACATGGACTAAAGAATGTGAGGAAGCATTTGACAAGCTAAAGAACTGTCTTTGCAGCTATCCTGTGCTGTACTCACCAGACTATCAAAAGCCGTTCATAGTTGAAACTGATGCGTCAGATCGAGGAATGGGGGTAGTTTTGTCCCAGTTGGCAGAAAATGAAACTGAAGAACATCCTATTATATACCTAAGCAAGAAGTTTACCAGTGTTGAAAAACGATATAGTGTTAGTGAGAAAGAGTGTGCCGCCATCATCTTTGCAGTTTCGAAACTTAAGTGTTATCTCGATGGAAATTTCTTTCAAATTGTGACTGATCATAATCCTTTGGTGTGGCTGAATTCTCATGCCAGTTCTAACGCACGTTTGATGCGATGGTCACTAATATTACAACCTTTTAATTTTAAAGTTATTCATCGAAAAGGAAAGCTGCATCAAAATGCAGATGGTTTGAGTCGGATTCACACTCACTAAAAAAAAAAAAAAATGTGTGTATGTGCCCAATTTATTTCTTTCTTTTCATACTTGCATTTATTTCTTTTCATATATTTATTTAAAAATTTGGTTCTCTCGACACTGGGAATTGATAATTTTTGCTTGGCGCTTGCCTAGGTTCCTGGAACAGTTGCATAACTCTTGTATGAACACTAATCATAAACTTTCTCATTCTTCGAAAGTTTCCCCAGGGGAGGAGGAGCCTGTAGCGTCAGCGTCTAGGTCCTTGGCCCTCTACCGGCCAACTTGGAAGCAGCCCCGTAGCACGGAATAAGAAGAGAACTATTTTAGACACTGAACGGAAAAGACGTAAATTTAGGTGTGGTCCTAAATGGACGAGATGTCATCGAAAATGAACGAACTCCGGTTAATTGATTAATAATTCTAAAGTGTTTTTGTTAAATAAATAAAGTGTTAATTAAACGAATTTCGAATCATCTAAATAAAACTATCTACGCTACGACGGTGGATTAATTATTTGTGTTCGAGTATTCTGGAGTCTTGTATGTTGTTACAACATTTACCGTAAACACATGATGAGTTCACACTTGAATAAATTCCCTGGCGATAGTATATTATGCAATGGAAAATTAAATAATTTCATAGCGGAAAGCTTACAAATGTACATCATTATAAATAATAGTGAAATCAATATAGTTCTCATTACAAGATTTTGAGCGTCCATTGATTAAAATTCAATATAAACACATACTGAAGACGATGTCTTCAGTCATTCCAATTCGAAGATTTTTGTAAATGAAATCGCACACTATAAGTTCTTCATTCATTGTAGCATCACAAGACGACAAAACTTTTTCATCAATTGAAATATTTTCAACCCTAAATTTTGCTCTAGAGACTATTTGGCTTGAGAGATATCGACTCCAATAACAAAACTGTAGCAGCCATAATATAATTTCTGGTCCCGATTTGGCAATTTGTGTTACTTTGCCAAGCAACGAAAATGTCCAAATGGGGTAAACATTCAACTTCACATTTCATACAATTTGATATAATAGTAACGCTGCCTAAAATTTTCAAGCTCGCTAAAAGTCACCAATGAAAAGACTGGACATTAGATCATAGTTGTACGGATAAACATTAGCATAAGTAAGATAAAAAAAAATGTGGCATCACAAGCTTCCTTCATTCGTCAAAAAGAAGGATATATAGTCTCATGAATTCTTGAAACAAAAATTCCATCAACAATTAGTATCATTTAAATCGTTTTATAAATCGTAAATAACCTAAATATTAGCATTTCAAACATGCAGCAACTTTCATCAATATAAATATTTTAAATCTAAATTTGGCTCTCACACAATTTCCAGTCATAAACAGGTTTTTTTTTTCAACGGCACTTGTTTTAATTGTCCTTCAAACAATCATTTGACAAACTAGTATCCAACGTATTTCGTCACAAAATATTCACAATTGTCACTTGGTATCAGTTCTAGGTACACCATAAGAAATAATGTCACATTAGGAGATAAAGTTCATCAGTTCTTCTTCCAGTGAAAATCTTCTATTCATAAGGATGATTCCTGCAAGACAGAAACAGATTTCATTAGTGTTTGAATGCAATATTTATGTGATACAATAAATGCTCTTAGTTCAATATTTAATTACAATTTTAACCAAAACATCGAGAAGAGTATATTTCGAAAATATATATAGTATTCTAAAATATGTATAGAAAAAAATTCTATCAGCTATGTAACTCCTAACTTAGATTTGCTTCATCAATTACTTGTATAAAGAGAAAAAACTAGTGTGGGAAAACTCAAGTAAATCTTAAAACAAAAAAGATTTATTTTAAAAAAAAAACTTTGAACAATATAATCTATTTACTTGCTTTATAGTACATATTATAGCGGTATATACTTTCAAACAGCATTACATGATATTTTTTTTAGCCTGTACAGTTACTCGTTTTGTGCATGCGCACTCATGTATGAACCAGATACTATAGATAGTAACTTTTTTGACACATCTATCGGATTTCCTCCTTCGCACTTTCTAATCTTTCCATGCTAGCTTATGCATGGTGTTTTGTGTTTATTTTTGTAGAAGACTCAGGCTCTATGGTAAGGAAAGTGACCGGTTCAGCTTCTTTACCTTTCTTTGTGACTTTCTGTTTACAAAGAAAAACTTAAGACTTTAATACTGGCTAGCTTGACAGATTCAAACTGTCTTTGAAATTAAAATATGAGGTTAGGTTTTGAAGAGTATGGAATTCTGACTTTTTTTTATTCGTGATGATATATTAGTCTAAGTTGAAAATCACTTAACCTTAATTTTACTTAAACAATTGTTGACTTAAACAACTTTGTTTTGTTGTTATTAAATTGTTGACTTTACTTTAAAAATTTTGAGACTTTGTTATTATTGTTGTTTGTCTAAAAAAGTATCCATTTAAAAAACAGAATTTTATGATTATCCCTAAAAGGATTAATTTCTTCATCAAATTCAGATAAAAAACAAAACTTGAATTTAATAGATTTCTTTTTAAATCGAATATTCTGCAAAAGTCTATTAGTATACTTCTAAAAGTTGTTAGCCCACAAAAACTTGAAAATTTAAATCAAACAAATTTAAACATGGAAGCTCATCTTAAAAAAAAAACGAAATAGCATTTTTTTTTTTCGATTACGTTACAAGGATCATTTAACGAGATTTAAGCAATTTATATTTTCTCACACGCAGTTCGGCCTTTTGGATGTAGGGCAGTCTCACGAGATGAGTTCTATGAAATTTCATCCTGGAAACTGTTCAATCGGACAAAGTGTCACGCTCTTTTTATGAAAGTTCCCAGAATATTTCTAAGCTGGATAAAAGTATTTATAGATATTTAAAATTGTTTTTATTTATTTGAAATTTGAAATGTTTATTTTCGAGATAATTTTGAATTTTTACTACATAAAATATAAACAAATGCTGTATGTTTTGTTTTTGAATTCATCTACCACATTTCAAGTTTTCACTCAAAGGTGATGGAGTAAATTGAAAATATTTATTAGTTAAATAAATATTTACAAAATACACAAAACTAAAAAATAATTTTAAGTTATCTTGAAACACATTCTAGTATACAATCCAATTTTCTGGAAGAATTAAATGTTTCTATCATGATGCTCGCATACATACAATTACTGAAATATCTTTAACCCCTTCGCTACGAAGGATTGTTGCTTTCTCGTAATATTTAATAGGAATAACATTATCGAATCCTTAGTTGTTCAGGCGTTTTGGGGCACTTCAGTAAGGAAAGGGTTAAAGAATGTCCCAATGTTAAATTTAAACATTCATGAACGAAATTTCATTAAAAGTTTTATAATTTTTATAAATAATAGAAGCTCTATTTAAGATTATTATAAAGTAGTATTTTGCTAATTAAATAAAAGTACATGACCTAACATATAAAATAATACTTTTAATATTGTAAACTAACTTGACCTTACTGGCTCTGGAAACTCTCTAACAGTATATACACGCGGCCTTATCTTACCACAACCAATATACCTGACCCCAACAGAAAAACCAAACATATCATCAGGGCACTATGTCATATAAACCGAATTCAAACACTTTATCAAACAGATAAGTAATTCATCTCATTGTATCGGTATTTTATTTATTTGTATTAGTTCGATGGCATCGGTGGCACCTTCACCGGTTTCTTCGCTCTGAGGATCTCAGTAATCGTCCAATCGCCACCTTAAGACAATGTGGAAACATTCTCCTCAGTTCATGAGATTCGCGATTTTGAGAGCCAGACTTCCTCATAGCGCGTGTGAGCCGTGGAAAATTCATGGGAAAAGCGGGTTTCTTTTTAATAACCGTTTTTCTGATTTCAGTTATTTTATTATCCTTTTTATTTTTTGAATTGCTGTTTACCCAGAAATTTAGATTCTTTGAACATATGTCCCATTGAAAGGAATTCTTAAAATTTGAAACTAATTTGTTTAGTTTTGTAGGTGGGGGGGGGGGGGGGGGAGAGATCAATTATGAGTATATTTGAAATGAGCGATCAATGACATCATGTTTAAATTATTAATGAATAAGTTTTTTCTTAAATAATTTTTACGACTTAAACTTAAAGATGTCTGATGTTTGAAAAGGCATCACTTAGTAAAAGTATAAGTGAAGGAAGGTAAAATTTCAAAGAATTATATTCAGGAAGCTGTCATTTGTATTTAACCCTGTAATGCATGATTTTTTTTTCATTTAAAAAAGATACATTTGTATCTTTAATACTCATGCATTATGGGAAAAAAATACTGAAAAAAATATTAACTGCATAGGAATTTAAATAATTTATAATTTTTGCCATGTGGCAAATACCAACTACAAAATTCCAATTTTGATAAGAATGATTAGAAAACTGCTACATATATTTTAAAATAACCCTCTTGAACTAAAATTATTTTTTCAAAACAATTTACTATTGCATTTTGTACTAATATTATTATACTTTAAATACTGCCAAAGACGTAGGTTCACAACAGTTAATAATTTCACTCTTTAATTTTGAATACACTTTTACTACTGTCATCTATGAGGGTTATTAGTAACTAAAACTTCAAAATGGAATGCTATAGATGAAAAAAAAAGCAGATTTGTCCAGAGGCTCTACTTTAATAGAATAAAGTGGATTACGTTACTTGTTGCCATATGGCAAAAGTATGCAGTAGAGGGTTAAGTAAAACCTCCTTCATTCGGTTGATAAAAAATATGTGAGGAATAAATTTAGTAGAATTCTATCATTTAGAATTTTCAAGAAAATGCAAGTACTGACTTAATTTTTTCTGAATTTAAATTTTTTTGTTAGCTCGCAATTTAACGATACAACTACATTACCTATTTTGCCTTAAACCATTTACTATAACTTTATTTCACTATAATTACCATCGCCACACAAAAACATAAACTTAATTTTTTCAAAAATTGATCTTCAAGTCCAAACACAGAATCTTAATATAAACCACAGATTTAAAAAAAAAAAATTCTTTTCTTCCGCTCTCCTCTCCCATAGCAGATCTGCCGGGCAGGTCAACTAGAACGCCGACGGATTATTCGAGTTCAGAGAGAGAGGAGTATACCTGAGTATCTAGCGACTCTGATCGCAGGTATTTCTTCTTTTTTTTTTCTTTCTTCCGACCGCATTAGGGAAGAAGAAAACTCTTTTTTCTTCTTTTTTTGTTTATTTTGTTCCGTCGAACGCTGTCTGTTGTACGGGGACGGAAGTCAATGAACGATCTTTTTTTCGAACGTCAGAGTGGCGGAGATTGCAAAAGGGTTTCTTGAAGTTCATCCGAGATGTTTTTCGGCTGTCACTTTTATTTAGCTGAGAAGGAATGATATATAAGGAGTGAAATTGTGTGTCAAAATTCAATGTCTTTTTAAGATTTTGTTTTTTGACATTAATGTTATTGGGTAACACTAAAAACAAAATCATATATCATGATCTGGGTATATTTAATGTTCTAAACAATTTAATTAAAAATTTCTATTCGAGATGTTTTCAACTGTCACTTTTATTTATTGTGTGTCAAAATCCAATGTTTTTTTTTTTAAAGTCTTGTTGAGATTTTGTTTTTTTGACAATAATGTTACTGGGTAACATTAAAAACGAAATCATATATTATCGTCTGGGTATATTTAATGTTATAAACAATTTAATTAATAATCTCTATTCGAGATGTTTTTCGGCTGTCACTTTTATTTAGATGAGAAGGAATGATATATAAGGAGTGAAATTGTGTGTCAAAATTCATTTTTTTTTAAGTCATGTTAAGATTTTGTTTTTTGAAGGTAATGTTATTGGGTAACATAAAATAAAACAAAATCATAAATCATGATCTGGGTATATTAATTGTAATAAACAATTTAATTAAGAATTTCTATTCGAGATGTTTTCGGCTGTCACTTTCATTTAGATGAGAAGAAATGATATATAAGGAGTGAAATTGTGTGTCAAATTCAATGTTTTTTTTGTAAAGTTTTGTTAAGATTTTGTTTTTTTAACATTAATGTTATTGGGTAACATTAAAATCAAAATCTATATCATGATCTGGGTATATTTAATGTTATAAACAATTTAATAAAGAATCTCTATTCGAGATGTTTTTCGGCTGTCACTTCTATTTAGATGAGAAGGAATGATATAAAGAGTGAATTTGTGTGTCAAAATTCAATTGTTTTTTTAAGTCTTGTTAAGATTTTGTTTTTTGACATTAATGCTATTGGGTAACATAAAATAAAAAAAAATCATATATCATGTTCTGGGTATATTTAATGTTATAAACAATTTAAAACACGAATTTTTCTTCTCTTTACTGCTAAAAGTAAAATTATTTATCTATAAATTTCTTTAGAATATCTAATTTATGCTAACAATTGTCATATTTCTCTACTGGGACAAAGTTCACTACAATGTCATTTATATTTATCATTAGCAGGTTAATACAATGAGCCTTTTAAACTTAATGACGGGTTGCATAACTTTTTGGTTTAGTTCTTTCAATTGTTTTCTAATTGAACAAAATTTTATCGCCATTCATTCATTATTTCGTTTAGTTGGAATTAGTAATAATAAAAAAAAAACGTTTTAAAAACCATACAAAATTTCCGACTGGGAAATCAATAAAAAATAATTAAAAATGAGTAATCACAAGTAGTTGAAATAAAAATAGCTTTAAATTAAAATTCTTTCTGAAAAATTACTGATCACTACAACTATTAAGTTATTAATCAATGCTTTTAAAATAATTGGTGAATATCTGTAGACATGAAGTTTAATCCTCTTTTTTAAAAAACACCTCTATGTGTAGACCTAAGCGTATACAACTGGCTAGATAAAAGTTTTCTCTAAAGTATTTAAAAAACACACAACAGCATTCGGGGAATTCGACCATAAAGTAAACGTAGGTCATTAAACGTTAAAACAAAATACAACTTTACATACATGAAACTTGAAAACACAAAGCAAATTAAAGTAACTTCAAATGTGTGTGAATGTTTATTAGAAATTCCAAATTACTAAATTTTTTCAGCGGAAACCATTTGTAAATGATTTTTTTTACCCATATAAGTAATATATTACTGGGGCCAGTAGGAAATATACTGTAGGAAACAGTAAGAAAAACTATACTGTAGGAAACAGTAAAAAAACCTTAATGCAGCAAACATAACATGATTTTTTTATTGCATGCATTACACTAACATACATTTTTTTTAATACGTACTACTTACAATAAAATCCCACAATGTGTTACGTCTTCTTTGTAATTAGTTTATCGATAAATATTAATGTATACTTATAAAAGGATCCTACTAATGAGATAAGGAGATCAAAATAGAAAGACAAGTATTTATTAAAAAAAAAAAAGAAATATTCACATTCATTAATTTAAGCCTCATTACATAAAAGTTCAATTTATGGCATTTACTATATTTAAGATTTTGGCCCTTTGCCTCTTCTGTTTAAAAACTTTTAACCACCACCATTTTACTGATATTATATTAAAGTTACAATTAATTATTGATAACAGTTTTTTTTATCTACTAATTACGAGTAATGATCTATCGGATATAGCTGATGCTATGATAACATAAATCATATTCGGGTTTTTGATCAACTATGCATATCTTATTACACTTACTAATTTACTATAATTACAACCAACAAACGCCATTTATAAGAGTTCAACCAAGTCTTTTTTCGGCAAATGCAATAAAAATATCCTATTCATTTGAGTCGCATGACAAAATAGAACCCAATATAAGGTGCATTTATTTGGTTCATTAACTTTTGATGGAACATTATCACACTCACAAGGCAATGTATATAACTGCGTTAGAACCCTTGTTATCATCCTATTTTTACATCAAAGAAGGTTAACAGTATTGTAATTTATCTTAGTATTTTATTATTAGGAATCATCATGTAGATTAAGAATCTTCCATAAAGTTTTAGATACATATGGAATCTCAAATTATCGGTTTCACACGAAAAAATATATAATTGCGTTAGAACTCTTGTTATCATATCGTCTTTTTTTCTTCTAAGAAGTTTAAAAAATGTATTGCAATTTATCTTAATACTGCAGTTGATATTTCATTATTAGGAATTCTGTAGATTCATGTCTTTCTTTATTTAGATACACATGAAATGTAAAATTATCGGTTGAATATCATAAACTAAAGGCGATATAAGACAATTATTTTCGAAACATCCCAAGATGCAATTTGTAAGAATTTTTTGTGCTACCATATAGTATACCAGAATCAGAATCTTAAGTAAAATTCTAAAATCAGACTTGCAGAGATAGTCAGCATATTCAAAACTTCACTTTAACATTAATTTACAGCATCTGTGAGTCCAACATGTTTTCATGTCCTGCGTAGTCTAAATGTAAATGTAGAAGATGGTTAACGTGTTAGCCCTTGGAGCTGGTGGGCTCGGGTTCGAGTCCCGGTCATGGCATGGATGTTTGTGTCCGTCAATAAATGTTGTTATTTGTCTAAGTGCTTGTGTCGCCTCTTTCTTTGTGTGTCTTTTGTGATTATGTCATTTCTGGGGTTGAATACAATAGACCTAAGGACGCAGTGTTCCGGCGAACTTGCCTCCCACCAAGAAAGTCATAATTCATAAATGTAGAAGTTAAAGAACGTGGAAATAACGCTTAACGCTGTTAGAAAATTTAACATTTTGTAAACGCTTAAAAAAAAATTAAATAAATATTTTTTGAAGTGATAGAAGTTTCCAAAGGTCTTCGGAAGGCTCTACCGATTAACTCTTTGTTATTATCTCCAACCACAAAATCCCGAGCTCCCTTGACAACAGTTATTACTCAATCAAGTATTCTTTGTCAATTACCATAAATAATCCTCACAATTTGAATCGCATGATGAGTTCGAATCTAAAAAAGAAGATATTTTATTGGTTCATTAACTCTTAGCGGAACAAAGGCTTTGACGCAACGAGGCGAACTGAAGAAGATTTCTCGAAGTTGGAGCTGCTAAGAATGTCGCAAAATAATTCATAGAAGGGGGTTTTGGGAGGGTAAAGATACTTCTACTTTCACACATTCCCGTTTAAGAAAGATCCGAACCTGTTCTGTATTGGTATTGTGTAAAATGGAAATAATCGAAAAGTCGATTGGTAAAGTTACAATTCATTAGTTATTTTTTTCTAAGAAGTTAGTTGGGCCTTTTAAATATACATAGTAAGAAAAATTTTGTTTTTTTTTACAGAAAAAAAAGCTCTCAGCTGGTGTAACTAAAAAAAATCATATAATTTACAGAGAAAATCTACATATTCTCCTCGAATTTTTTGTGATCCAAAGCTGTATTGTTTTAAACAAACAAATTGTTAAAAAAAAACATTCTACCTCTCTCCGGCGGTAAATCAAACACCCGATCTCCCCTGTACTATTGATATCAATAAGTGTGATTAAGCGAATCAAATTTTTGATATTATTTTGCAATAATTTGTTTTAAGAAATTTTGTTTATTTAAGAGCACGTGCGACTGGGGCGTTTTCCATATGCGAGCTCAAGAGACGAATTTTTCTGAGGCTCAAAAACCTGTCCCCACCCTCGCAAGTGAAGGTGTTTCACAAAAAAAAGGGTGTTTCGCAGTAAGTCAAGGATCTGTCGACTCCTAGAGGAGAAAGAAAAATGTATTTTTATATAAGTTGTAAAAGAATGTGAGAAACAATCCCTTTCAAAGATCGTATGAACGTAAAACAAATGGAAATACCATTAAACATAAGTGGAGTCAAAAAGAATAAATTGTAAGATTTGGACGAAGCAGTATTTATACTGTGGTATAGAAGTTTAATTACTTTATAGAATTACTAGAATTACAGTTTTCACATGGTTGTAAATGATCAATTACATCTCTCTAAAGAATCATGCACACATTCATATAAACTATGTACCACCAAATCTTTAGAGGCATTGTGACACATATATTTCAAAATTTAACTTGAAAAAACATACTTGGGAAAATTTTTCAAAAAAAATCTAAAAATACTTATTTTTTAGGTATAAAATAGGTAATATTATGCTTAAATTATGCAAGCAAAACTATAATCGAAGCATAAACATTAACATTCACAAAGGACTTAAATTGGGGTTGATTAAGAAACATTTGAAATGGTATAAAAACATTTAACAAAATGTATTAGCTTGTGGGCGGAATTTTATTTCAAAGTAGTAGGGCGTATCATGGATATATGACTCTTAAGGATACTTGACTCAAGACCATTTTCTCAGAATTAAAGAAAGTTTTGCAAGTAGGACGAGGTATCGTCTAATTTCTTACAACTAGCTGATCGCATAGCGAACATAACAAACAAAGCATTGCATACGTTTTAAAACTATTACATTAAATACACAATGATTAGTTATTGCTTTTAAAGTTTTTAACTATTACTTATGAGTATGCAAATGTAGTCAAGTAATACTTAATTTTATAAAAATTTTCATTTTCCAAAATTTAATTTTTACCCTATAATTTGGGAAAATCGATCCACATTTAAGTTTTGAATTTATTGCTATTTTCAATTCACAGTTAATACTTTAGAGCAATGATAAATAATATTTAATACAGAACAAAGAATAAATGACTACATTTGTTGTGTATGTTATCACTCATAAATGATATCTAAAAAAACTTAAGAAGTAAACTGGTCATTGGGTCGACAAGTATCGACATCCCTGACCTTCCAAAACCATAACTTAACGGCCTTTCTGTATAAAAATTCATATCGGTTTTCCAAAACTTGACATATTAATAGGGGGGGTGGGGTCATACATATTCCGGCTTGTGTGCTTGGTCAGAGACCCGCTTATGAAGACTTCGTCAAATAAGACAGACACAGAAGGATTTTTTACTGCCACAGAGAAAGGAATATACACCCACGGCGAAGGCGGGAATCGAACCCGCACCCGTTATGACGCACAGACTGCTAGCGTAATTGTCCAAACTCCTCGGCCATCCGGGCCCCATAATCATAGGATAAGAATACTATATCTTTTCTCGAAATTATCACAAAACCTTCAATAAGAGAAATATTATGTAAGCTAACCGTCAATAAATGCTGGTATTTGTCTATGTGTTATTTCTTTCTTTGAAACGGTAAAACTTCTTTCTGTGTCTGTCCCATTTGACGAAAGCTTATAAGCGGTTCTCTGAACAAGCACACAAGCCCCTATCTCACCTCCTCTATTCCAACCTACTAACACACCTATAGATAAAAATACTATACCAGCGACCATCATAACAAAGAATATTATTTTAAAATCCTTGTCTACCCTCTTCAATAACAAGGCTTCACTTTCTTAAGGTGAAAGCGACACCCACCATCTATGACTCACTCCTTTATGTTTTTATATTATTAAGCGAACGGATCGAAAACTCACTGTCGGATGTGGGCTTCAATGATTTGCAATACAATATGCGGGCGTAGCCAAACTATTTTAGAAAGATTTTGTAGCTACAAAACTGTTCTACAGTTAGGTTTTTCAATGCGCCATGCTTGAAAGAAAACTTTCTCGAAATTTTTCAAGCATGGTTTCTTGTACAGTCAACAATGTATTTGAAATGGGAAGTTTTTTTTTTTTTGGATTGGGTGTATCAATGTATTTTACTCTTGAGTCTCAGAAACAGATGCAATATATGACACTCCCTGTCTAGCCACTTTTGGGATACAATACGATACGTGTTGACCAAACGCGACGGTTAGTCTTTCCAGCGACACACATAGCTTTTAAAACGTCACATAAATTCTACATGTTCAGTTTATTTAAATTTAGTTAAGTTTAATTTTTTATTGAAGACACTTTAAAAAACCCCATTTATTACAGATGTGAACTTTTTTAAATACTTGGGGGAAAAAACCTCGTGAGTTAAAAATTTAAAAATCATTCAGAGAAAATAAGTTAAATGTTTTTAAAAAATTGATAATTCTTTAGAGGACTAGTTAGGATTTCTTTTTCGAGAACCATTAGGTTCAATCAAAATTTTCAGAAAAACTTTATAACATTCATTAAAAAATTATGCAATATAATTCAAATATTTGGTATAGATATTGAACATTCGTGTTTTGTTTTAAACAAATAACGAATTTACACTTATAAAAAGTGCTGCCTTTTAATTTTATCGATTTGTTGCTAATTACTGTTATTTAAGTATATCTTTTGCATTGATAATTCAAAATATTTCTTAGATTTTTTAATATTTTTTCGGTTAATATAGTTGTTGCAATAGTGACAATTTATTAGATTTAACACTTTAGCTAAGCAGGATTTTTTGTTTCCGCTTAATATGTGATCGGAATATCACTATCGAATCCTTAGCTGTAAGGCCTCCTGGGCCGTTTTAGGAGTGAAAGGGTTAAAATTAATCAAACCTAACATAGTTGCATTGGAATTTCCACATCCGTAAAATTTTCCTAAGGAAATTTATGTTGTAAAACAAAATTTTACACGATTATAAAAGTACCCTTCTGGGCCGTTTTAGGAGTGAAAGGGTTAAAATTAATCAAACCTAACATAGTTGCATTGAAATTTCCAAAACCGTAAAAATGTTCCTAAAGGAAATTTATGTTGTAAAACAAAATTTTACACGATTACAAAAGTAAGAAAAAACTTATAATGGAAAAAGTTTCAAAATTAAGGATAAATAATTTGCGTCAACTTCAACACTAATTATAAAACAAAATGCATTTTGCAATCTATTGTTTCTGATATCCTAAAAGAAAAAAAAACGAATTCAAATATCACATTAAGTAAACCATTAAAATGCCTATCAACTTCTATTACAAATTTTTATAACTAAATAAAAGCGTTGACAACGGCTATCTAATTCATCAAATAAACATGTTTTTCTCGCGCTTTGAAACTTTGGTCGAGGAAAGATCGCCATCTCTTTTAACCGTGTATTCCACATACGCATCAAAGCGGAAAATTTTAATTGTAGTGGACACATAAGCATCGTATTTAGTAACTTTTATCTCATAATCTACATTAACCGTGTAAAGATAAGGAACTCTAAGAGAATGGTCAAAGGACATATTTCTAGCTACAACTCTGAATACAACTACTTTCATTTTATACAGAAATACATTGTGAATTGTTGATGGAACGTTACTCCATAAACATGGTGGCAGCATTTATTATGAGCTGCCACTGTGTTTACGGAGTAATGTTTTGGTTAAGTTTTATAGAGTATGAAATTTTGCAGGACTAGTTTTCCAACGAAGCAGGTTTCACCCCGATAAGAAATTCGTAGATATGATGTTTTTCTTAAAATTGATTTAAATCAAAAATGTATAAACAAAGTGAAAAAAAAAACATGCTCCGGTCTCCTCTACTACATTTAAAAAAGTGATACACAAACATTTTGAATTAAATAATTAATTTTTAGAAAATGTTTTGTATTGCGCATGGCATTGCATTTTGTCTGATAGAAGGTAACCATTAAAGTAATTTTTACATCTTAAACTATTTGTGTGATATTTTAGTAATCTTAAGTAGAAAAGTTCATTTATCCAGTTACATCAATATTCTGAAACAGTAAAAAAAATAGGAAACGAAATTTTATAGGAAATAGTGGGCAGTCAAATTGCATGAATTTAACCCTCTAATGCATACTGTTACCGTTTGGTAACAAGTAACATAATCCAATTTATTCTATTAAAGTAGAGCTCCCTCTCGATAATTTTTTTCATCTATTACATTCCATTTTGAAGTTTTAGGTACTAATAACACTCATAGATGACAGTAGTAAAAGTGTATTCAAAATTAAAGAGTGAGGTTATTAACTGTTCTGAAATTACGTTTTTGGGCAGTATTTAAAGTATAATAATATTAGTACTAAATACAAATAAATTGTTTTGAAAAATTAATTATAGTTAAAGAGGGTTATTTTGAAATATATTTAGAAGTTTTCATGTCATTATTATCAAAATTGGAATTTTGTAGTTGGTTAATTTTGTCATATGATTTTTTTTTAAATTAAATTATTTAAATTCTAATGCAGTTACATTTTTTTCAGTATTTTTCCCATAATGAATGAGTTTTAAGGATTCATATATATTTTTTCGGGATGAAAAAAAAAATTAATGCATTAGAGTGTTAAATATGTGATTTATAAAAAAATAATGAAATTATGATCAAAATTAAATTGTGCATTTCAATTTTGATGTATTTAAATCACATATTTTATAAACAAGTGTATTTATAAGGACATCTGCAAAATAACTTTGGATATCTATACGTTACGTTTTACTATAACGATGTAGTATAAAGTTTAGAACTGTATAAATTTTCGCACAGTTTATATTACAACCAAAATACGATTTATATTATTTTAGTTTTCGTATTAAAAATATAATTATTTAGTGAAAGAAAATTTAAATGATCATCAAACCTGTAAGGAATAGAACATTAGCTTTAATTTATTTGAAATATTTTGAATGAAACGAAAACATTTAGGAAAATGGAATTTATGTTATTTGTATACTCCAATTGTAAAACAATGCAAATTAAAACAGGTTTTAATATTTTAAAACGGAAACACACTCTAGCTTATAATAATTTAAATTCATGCGATATTTTTTTATCAATATTGGGAAATAGTACTTGAATACTTTATAAAATATTTTATGGGTTAAATACTACTGCATTATAAGAAATAGAACATTAGAAATAATTTATTTTAAGTATTTTTAATGAAACAAAAACATTAAAAAAATAGAATTGATGTTATTAGTTTACCCCAGTTATAAAACAATTTAAACAAAAATAGTTTTAAAATCTTATAACTGAAACATACAATTTAATAGCAATTTAAATTTATAAGATTTTTTTTCTTATCAATATTGCGAAATAGCACTTGAATACTTTATAAAATATTTTACGGGTTAAAATAATGCCATTATTTTCGGAAAATATTCACTATTTTAGAGGAACATTACGAACACCCGGTAAAACAAACTTTCCATTGTTGTTATCAAGGTGCCCGCATCATTACCAACCCCGAAAATAATTCGATAATTTCCAAACAAAATGCAGCATCAGGAAATGTTTTGTTTAAATTTAAGGAAAATACGTTATAATTTTTTTTCATGGAATCCAATAAACAACCCCTTTGATTGTTGGTTACACCAAGGTGTCTGCATTCTCGGTCCGTTACTCCGCCATTGTTTTACGTGATTACTGTGACCTTGCGCGTGGACAAAGACCGTAAGAACCAAAGGGTGAAGTATCCGGAAAGGACGTCCCTATTGATGCGTTTGCTAGAATCGGGATGGAAAATAATGGTTAATAATGTTATTTTTATCTATTAGTTACCATATAGCCGCCCCGGTGGCTCAATCGTTAGGACTCTAGCCTTTGGAGCTGCTGGGGTCGGGTTCGAATCCCGGTGAGGCATGGATGTTTGTGACCGTCAATAAATGTTGTTATTTGTCTATGTGTTATCCATTTCTTTGTAACTGTAAAAAATCTTTCTGTGCCTGTCCAAGGCCCTCTAGAGGTTCTAGGTGGCATTGGCCTGTCCCACTTGACGAAAGCTTGTAAGCTGTTCTCTGAACAAGCACTCAAGCTGGAATATAAATGTACCATACCATACCATATATTCACTGAAAGATAACAATATTCACTGAGTAAAGTAACGTATAAATAGTTGATCGAAAAAAAATCAGATAAATATATAAAAAACTCAAAAACGGCAATTAGCCTCACCCTTTGCCCTTTTTAAGAAAGTTCAATAGCTTAAACAATGTATTTCAAAATCGCGCGACCCATTCTAAAGTAAATGTTCGTTAAAAATACTCCTCTCCACAAGAAGGAGTCACTGTAAAATGACGAAACCATATATATGTTTTCTGCAAATGAATCACTGCTCTTTCGAAAGAAAAATTGATATTTTTTTACGAAAGATTTCATTATGACCCTATTGTTCTAGGGCATGTCATGTGAGACCATATTTTTCATTTATGTTCGGCACAGTTCGAAAATTGAATCAAATTCATATGTTCGTAGTGATATTTGGTCCTTTCGGACGCCTTCAAATCAATCGAACAGAATTTCTGCATTGTTCTTATAGGAAGGCTGTCATTTTCGCTGGAATCTACGCATGTTTTAGATTCATGACTATTCGACTGCATGACTTGAACTTTAGAAGCTGGTTCTGCTTCCGCTAAAGATGATTCAGGTAGCATCAAATAGAAACGAAGTCTTATACATAATCTTTTTCAAAGAAAACAAAACAAAAAAATTATGCAAAGAAGCTTACTACAAAATATATGTAAATGTATACAATGTAAAAAATATGCATAATTTTACATTGTGAGTGATCAAAGTCAAGTGTGTTTTACAACTTTATTTTTGTCAAAACTGACAAAGTAATTTTTATACTGATACAGATATAGAATTTATACGGCAATTTAATATTTTGTTTTTAAGCAACGTTCACTACGTCCACTACTGTTCTATTGCGCTTTCAATCTGTCACATAAGTTGTCGAAATTGTAATTTTTTGTAACCCCAGCAAAATTTAACTTATATATTCTTTATGCATAGTTTCATTTTATACTAATTGGTCAGGGGCGAACATCTATTCTAATGTATGTTATGGTCACAAAACATTTAAATATAGACATTCAAATTGGTGCAAAACGATTTTTTATGTGTTCTGTTATGGAAAATGGAGCGGACGTTTTTTTTAATGATGTATTCGGTTTTAACAGTTAAGGAATAACAAAAAAAATATAAACTTCTTTGAAAAAATTCATATAAACTGTTTAATGGTTAACTGTGGAACTATTTAGGTATAAGTTTTTTTTTTACATCAATTGAATTTTTCCATTAATTCGTTACCAGCAGCACAGATTGACATTTCTAAATAGTATAAATTACTACAGGAAAAGTAAAGGTTGCCTTGTAACTTTAAATATAGGTGTCTGTGCCACACATGACACACGGTGCAGTGAGGAGTTAAACTAAAACAACTTTCGGTTTAAGTTTTTTATGAAAAGTTCTTTAGAAATTGTCTTTAGTGATCCTTTAGCCGTTTAATGCATACTGTTGCCATGCGGCAAAAAGTAACATATTCCACTTTATTCTATTAAAGTAGTGCTCCCTCTCGACAAATCTGTGTTTTTTCATCTATTACATTCCATTTCGAAGTTTTAGTTACTAATAGCCCTCATAGATGACAGTAGTAAAAGTGTACTTCAAAATTAAAGAGTGAAGTTATTAACTGTTGTGAAATTGTGACTTTGGCAGCATTCAAAGTATAATAATATTACTTACTAAATACAAATAAATTGTTTTGAAAAAATAACTATAGTTCAATAGGGTTACTTAAAAAAATGTATTTAGTTGTTTTCTAATCATTCTTATCAAAATTGGAATTTTGTAGTTTTTTACCGGATGGCAGAAATTTTAAAAATTGAAATTATTTAAATTCCAAAGCAGTTAATTTTTTTTCAGTATTTTTCCCATAATGTATGATTAGTATAGATACATATATATATTTTCGGGATGGAAGAAAAATTCATTACAGGGTTAAAATAAAAAAAAAATTCTTCAAGTTAATCCTCATACAAAATGTATTTTTAAAGACTTCCGTCTACTAAGATGTTTATTCTGCAATTTCCCTTAATTATAATACATATTTTAACTTTCTCTTTTGATTTGAAAAACTCGTTTCTTGGTTTAGCATATTTTAATAGTTATAGGTAAGTGGTTTCTTTTAAGGAAGAGTATCACGTATGTGCATCCAAACATCCAACTTAATTAAACCATTGCCTGGTCACTAAACTCAATATTTATTTTGTTTATTTTTTAAAAAAAGAATACGAGGAACAAGGTAAGGAAAATGAGCAAATTTAGCAAGCAATCTGCGTACTGTAAAAACCCATCAAATATTTAAATAACGCTTCTTTAAAATTGTATGTTGTATCTATTTTGTAGTATGTAATACTAATTGGAAAATATAGTTGAAGTAATCACTAATATGTGATGTTTAGTATATTAGTAGCTAACATATTGATTCGTAAAAAAACAGTTCTTAAAAAAGTTCAGAAATAGGAAGATTTTATAATACAAAAAATTTAGGAGAGACCATAAATTGATTACTACAATAGAACTCTATAAATATATATACTTCGATGAAATTGAACTTGAATAAAACACGAAGTTCTGAAGAACTAGAATTACCTTATGTCTCTTAACTCTTTGGAATTAATATAGTAAGGATAGACAGACATCTTCGGAACGTCAATAGTAACCGTTATTTTTTTTATATATAGTATTTTCCTAATTAAAAAATAGAAAAGTATGCTGATAAACCTAATTTGAAAATAAACAACTATAAAAATGAGGTTTTCCATTGTTGAAATTAGCAAAAATGACATCATTCAAATTGAAATAGCATATATGCGTTTTTCTACAACCTCTTTGCTACAACCAATATAGCGATTATATGAAACTTATACTTCAAACACATAAATTTACTACACATTACAATACTTTTATTGTCTAACTCAAGATGATGGACGTGAAAAAGTATTTCATTTTCCTAATTTATGTGTGCGTATTACCCTTCTGAAGTGTTGTTTTCACTAATGAGATTTAGATTAAAATTTTTAACTGAAAATTGAATTTCTTAAATTTTTAAAAATCACACATCTGCTGCAAATGATTATAAATGACTAATACATGTTTTAAGTATTGATAAAACTTTTAAATGCATGCGTTAATGATGTCATTTAAAATTATGTGTGTTTCTGGAAATTATGTGTGTTTGCGGCCTCATGCGCCTATAAGGCGTGACGAGTCGCAAGGCAAGGCAAGGTGTTTCTGGAAAACCTGACAGTCAGGCGGTGGGTTTATACATCTCCATCTCTCAAAGGATTAAAATCAAGCTTGGACCAATAAACTATTTGTACAGACCAAATCCACATAAAAACAACTAATTATATAATTTAAAAATTAAAACAAAAAACATCAAACAGCGACAGATTAAATCCACATGATAAGAACTAATTCTACACGAGCCCCTATTATGCCACACGTAGTGATCAGCTCTGTTACGGCCCTTGTTTGATCATAAAAAGGCCATTATTCCCTTGAGGATCGGTAAACAATTTCTGCGCGAGAGACCGGCATGCCCTGAGGCCAGTCTCTCCTCCATTGAGGATGTGGATTATTATTGAGGAGGCTGCTTTTATGGGGTTCATATTAAATAACAGTTGGATTAGGTTATAGGTTGGTTAGAAGAAGGGCGAAAATATTTTGTAAAGAGAGAAGAGTTATTGAAGTGCTATTGAACCATAATTATTTTGAGTAGATGTCAGTATTTGATTATTATTGAGATGCCAGTATTATTTTGACTACTATTGAGATACCAGTATTATTCTGATTATTATTGAGATGATAGTATTATTTTGATTATTATTGAGATGAAAGTATTAGTTTGATTATTATTGAGTAGATGTCAGAATTATTTTGATTATTATTAAGCAGATGCCAGTATCATTTTGATTATTGAGATGTCAGTACCATTTTGATTATTATTGAGGTGCCAGTATTATTTTAATTATTATATAGGATGGTATTTTTATGGTGCAGATTAAATAACAGTTGGATTGGGTTATAGGTTGGCTATAAGAAAGATGAAAATATTTTAAGGAGAGACAGTAAAGTAATTTTTGCTAGTATTTCGTACTTTTGACTTTTAATATTTGAGTTCGATAAGTTTTATTCAATTAGTAATTTATGTAGTTTAATTCATATTTTGAAGATGGAAGGACGAAAATATTTTTAAAGAAGAGTTAGTAAAGTGCTTTTTTCAAAATATTTCACACTTTTAAAAGTTTTATTGTAATAATTTAAGCAGAGTATTTTGATCAAATTTAAGAAAATGCGAACCTTTCAACAAAATATGCTTTTTTTATGTTAACTTATTCTATAAATTAAATGAATTTATTCATCAAAATTATTATGGTTACTTTCATTTTGTCTGCACATTTGATTTTCTCAATCCATGTTTTTACATAAATATCAATATAACTAAGTTTGAAGGAACTAATAAAAAGAACCTAGCCTTTTTGTTTTAAACCTTTTCTACGTTATATAAAAAGTCAACAAAAAACAAAACTAATTTTAAATCTTAAAGGTGAGCTGCGTTATTCGTTTAAGAAACACTTGTATTTAGATAAAGCACGCTATAAATTCCTTTCTGGCACTTGAAATTCCAGACTAACAACGAATGTTTCTTAAGTTTTAGTTTTTAAATACTTACAGGTGACGTTGATAAAGATGAATATCAATTGTATATATAGTTAGTTATATGTATTAATATTTCTGAAAAAACATGGACTGAGAAAATCTAAATAACTGGAAGATTTTTAAGAATAATCTCGATAGCTATTGGAAACTGGTAAGGAATTAGATATATTTTGGACCAAGCTTGAAGGGGCTATGGCCTGTTGTTGGTCGAAAATTTTTGTATTTGTATCACAGTTATTACATTATATTACATTAAAATTTTTTGTAAAAATAACTCCTGAAAAGTAACTAGTTGTTATTTACTCATCCCCGTTCACGTGGCCCGTGTGGTCTGACTTCTTTTTCCCCTACTTCCTGGATTTTGGAGGCAGTCGAATTCCGACGACGACGTAAGAAATACCTCAACAGGTTTCTCGTTTTCGGCTCCCAAGAAAGAAATTCTTCGCGCATTAGCATAATCGGTCAGTGGTGCTAAAAAGTGGCAAAATTCGCCGAAATGGGTGATTTTGTTGAATTTTTTATATACAATATTTTTTTAAACATTGCAACAAAAATTTAAGTAATTATCCATCGAAAATTCTATTTATAAAAGAGTTTAGTTAATAGCTAAGGAGTGTTAGTGTGCAAATTTAAAAAGTTTTATAAAGAAAAAGGGGCTTCAAAGAGGAGCAATTCACCAAAAAAAAAAAAAGAGATTATTTTGATAAAGTTACAAAATATTAAAAAAATATTTAAATATAATTTTTTATTCATTAATATCAATATATAAGTGAATTTATGCGATTTTTTTTTAGCTAAGTTAAGAGTGTTAGTGTGTAGAATTAAAAAGAGTGCGCTAATAAGAGTCTATTTAAAACACTATAGAGAGCATTTATAGATTTATAAGTATGTTTACTTAAGTTAAGAGTGTAAGTGTTCAGAGTGCTTATAAGAAGAGTATTTTTTATATTTATGTATAGGTCAGCTAGGAATATTTAACTTATCTTGGATGTGGAAGCAATCACGTACCAAAAAACTTTGTTAAAAAATATTTAGCATATATTTAGTGATAGAACACCCCCCTCACATAAGTATCTCATATAACAAATAGCATCATAGCATGTTCAAATCCACTTTATTATTGAAACAAAACTAATAGTCATACGCTATAAATATAATAGATTTTCGTTGAATTAAAAAATGCTTCATTGAATTAAAAATGCTAAGGTTGAATTTAAAATGCTTTTTTTAAATTGAAAAAATCTTTAAATCTACTAAATTATTGAAAAAAATCCCCTATTAGACATACGTAATATATATAATAGATTTTCGTTGCAAAAAAAAGTTTTATAAATTTTGCTCAGAACTTTAACTTAACATTATCTTCATTCATTTTACGCAAATCAACACAATAGGGATGAAGGTAGTAAAACAATTAAGCATTTTTTCAGAGAAAAATCGAGAATTTAAATATCTTAGAAACACTTGGCGATAGCATTGGATCCGACTTTGCAACCCTGTAATTGTTTTTGCCGGCAGGTACACACGTTTGGCGGATGACACGGTGTCTCCTTCGGGCTATTTTTCTTTATAAGATTACAGTACTTAACTTGATATCAGTGTAATTGGTATTTGAAATATTTTTTTTTTTAAATTAGTTTAAAAGTGCGAATTATAATGAATATATTCGAAGTCTTTGATTAGTCGTAGAGAGTAGAAAAATTTCGATAGTTATTGTCGACAGGTAAAAAAGTTAGTAAACTTTTGAACCAGCTTTGCTGGGCCTTTGGAGTGTTGTTGGTTGACAGTTATTTGTATTTGGTATATAAAGATACAAAGTTGAAGACCAAAACAATTTACTTTAATATTCTTTGTAACAATGCCATTTTTTAACGAAATTTTTTGTTTTGGTTATACATAGAGTAGAGGGAACCAATTTCAAGTTGAAACAATTATTTAATCTCTAACTAGAAATTTTTTTTACATAAACGAACCAAATAGGTAACTTTGTTTAAAATATTTTATTGAACATTTTGGGCATTTTACGTACACTACGTGTGCATAATATTATTATTTTAATAACTCCTTGGAGTTCTTAGCGAAGTCCTTGTATTTTCTTAAAACAAAAGAAAAAAAAACTCTTTAAAATATCATCCAATAACAGCATTAAGTAGGGGATACAGAAAGTACACTATTTATTTCAAATTTCTATCTAAATTTTCAGACACAAGTAACAGCGATATTTTCTTATTTCTTCAGTTACTTATTACGAAAACGGTTATTATTTTTGTTTTTCTCAGTAGTTAAACTTTAGCTTGCTATAAAAATTATTAATACGCAATATTAGAAATTATACCATCAGTCTGTATTCCACAAAAGTGCAATTGCAAAAAACTAATTACCAATAAATAAAAAAAATTCAGAAACACATGCATTTTTGTCAATCCAACGTTGCTGGGGTTATTTTTGTTGTATCACTTATAAATCTAGTTTAGCCACTTCGTTGTTTTTGATATTCATAATTATTACGCGGTTCGTTAAAAGAGCGATTGAGGCACTTACATAAGAGCGATGTTGTGTTATTCATCACTGAAAGAAGATCAAGTATGCGACTTGGTTGTTTCTTGACACGCACGAGTACTACCAAAATAGTGCTCATATACGGCCTACTCAACTACCAAGACCGAAGAAGCTTTCCCAAACAAGCTCGGGGACGGAAATTTTGACATCATAGTTCCGAGTGGCATTGTTTCGAAGATGAAGACAACCTGTTCGGAACCCCTCGTTCACGGCTGTCTTTTTTTAGGGATACCAGTTTTTCGATCTTCGTCACTGGGAACAGTGACGTCAAAATTTCCGTCTACGCTATGTTTGGGAGAGCATCTCTGGCCTTGTTATTGAAGTCAGCCGTGGCTCATATTTAAAATGTACACAAATAATTTTAACGTATCAATTCGTAAAAAAGGTGTTAATTTAAAGTAAAATCTAAATGGGCTCCTGTTACTACATTTACTACTATAATATTTCATATTGCTTCTTTACTATTTTGTGTTACATGTTCCCTATTTTTCTTAAAATATTAAGCATGCAGCACAAAAGTCAAAATTAAAAAAAAAAAATAAAAAAAAATAATAAATAATCAAAAACTAGCAGTACATAATTGCAAAAATAAATTGCTATATATTAAAGAAACAATATAAATTGACTCTCAACTAATGGAACGCTTTTCATAAATAGTAAATTTGGAAAGTTTAAAATACATAGAACAATGGATTCCTGGCAATTCGAAAAGTAAAAGTTTTAAAATACTTAAAATTGCAAAATATATTTATTGAAAATTTTGTATAATCAGAAATCATATACTTTGTCTTTACAAAAATTAAGCATGTGGAAATGCTTTTGCGCCTTTAAATCAATGTATTTGAATCTGTTATACCAAACTTAGACTAAAATACTTAAAAAAGTTTTGTTTAAGGGGGAATGGGACCGCAGGACCGGGGGTCTCCAAACTCAAGTGCCTCAATGTTAATCCAATTTGAAAAAATTATTTTCTTTGCCACATTTCTCCGGCTGTATTGACTATTTTTACAAGCGGATTTTTTTATGTGATAAATGTAGCTGACTTACAGGTCTCTATCTTCCCACTTTTTGAAATTGCTTCGAATATTTTGTGTAAAATAATTTATTGAATATTAAAAAAAATATTCGTACTAATTTCAAAAAGTGGGAAGATAGAGACCTGTAAGTCAGCTACATTTATCACATAAAAAAATCCGCTTGTAAAAATATTCACTTCAGCCGGAGAAATGTGGCAAAGAAAATAATTTTTTCCCATTGGATTAACATTGAGGCACTTGAGTTTGGAGACCCCCGGTCCTGCGGTCCCATTCCCCCTTAAGATGCTAATTCGAATGCTGAAAGTGTGTTTGTTGAAAGTACGCCTGAAGAAGATTCTGATAAAAACAGGTCAAATTGAGTTGAGATGTAAAAAAAAGCTTGATGAATGAATGGAGCAATAGTAGTTTTATAAAATATTATTATCTTTATTTTTTAACTTTTTCATTGTTTACGTTACATCGAAAATTTCGTATTAGCGTAAAAATCAAAGTTTGTTCTCTATAACACACTTTTATCAAAGAATAAACGTTGATCGAATCACGCTAATACGAAATTTAAGCAAAAAAATCCAAAGAGAATTGGAAACATTCTTTTTAAGAATAAAACGAATGCCAAATATTATTTAATATTTATAAAAGGTTAAAGAAAATTCTCTGAGTTTCTAAATGTTAAACAAATGTAAAACGTAAACAGAAATTTATTCCAGCACCATAAAAACAAATCTACAATGTTATTGAAAACAAAAAGAGAGTTTTTAATTCTGGTATTCTATCAGTTTTCAATGAAATGACTGCTATTTTTGATCTAGATATAATCTATACAAGGCAGATATCAACAAGTTTTTCCGGTCAAACTATTTGATACTTTTTTTTCCATTCGCAAGGTAAGTGTCCTATTTTTCCGAACTGAAGGAATTTTAAGTATCCAAATACGAGGTTAAGTATTCTTCACCTTGGACATTATATTAATTTTCGTTACAATACGCGACTCAGTAAAACTTTACGACGAAAACAATGAAATCATACACAATAATATCACTTATTTAGGATTTTTCTTACGTAATTTGGGATAAAAGGAAAATTAAATTGAAGATTTAGAATTTTAGGTTTGTATGCATAACATACTTTAAAATCATTTACGAACTACAAAATAAATATTACATAATATTTTGATTTAGTTAAAATATTGAAAGTTTGTATTATATAGTTAGGATATATTTCTATTTATTGGTAAAAAAACTACATACATACTTACTAATTATATACAATAACGTTGCTTATTTAGGATATTTCTTACGTAATTTTTGGGATTAAAGGAAAATAAAATTATGGAAATTTAAATTGAAAAATTAGAATTTTAGGTTTGTATACATAATACACTTTAAAATTATTTGTAAACTATAAAATAAATATTACATAATATTTTTATTTTGTTAAAATATTGAAAGTTTGTTTTATAGTTAGGTTTTAAGGGATATGCAATAAACCCCACAACAGTTATATCTAATTATTTTTTTTTTAAAAATATAGATTTTTACCATTATAGAAAAATGAAAATTTGAAGAAAAAAACATTAAGCAAAGAAATACCTTTTACAAACTTAAAATACTTTGGGGATTTTGTTTGCAATTTATAAACAAAACAATTTCTAAAATTTTCAAAACTTTGCTACACGTTATTTAGCATAAAATAAAAATATTAAGTGTTACAATATTTTGTTAGAGATCAATTGATAGCATTGTTTTAGTAAATATGTATTAAGCATGAGGAAAATGATAACACACAACAAACAATTCCTAAATAGATTTTAGTTATATTGATTCGTTTCAACTCAAAGACTGCAACATACTTAAAAACATTTCCACATTTAAAGTATGTTTTTTGTTTAAATTTTTTTTATTAAATATTAAATATTTTGCGATAAATATTTCCATAGAAGGACTTTTTTCGATCAGAGCATTGCAAAACAAAATTGTATTCTAAAAAAAAAGAGTTTGAAACGAACGACGTCAAAATGGACAGTATATAAAAAAAACTGTTACGTATATTACAACCATGGTAAAGAATCCAAATTCTTTCATTAAAGGTCATTTATATTTTCTTACCATTAGATAAATCAAATGTTAAGTGGTTTCAAAATATAGCTGAAGTTATTAGAAAAAGGGCTTTAAACATAAACGTTAAACAAACAGCATGAAAAAAAATTGTTACATATATTTTAAACATGGTAAAGAATCCAAATTATTTCATTGAAGGTTTCAAAACATAGCTGAAGTTATTAGAAAAAGGGCTTTAAACATAAACATTAAACGGACAGCATGTAAAAAAATTGTTACATATATTTCTAACGTGGTGAAGAATCAAAATTCTGTCATTGAAGGACATTTATATTTTTTAACTGTTTGATAAATCAGGTGTTAGGTGGTTTCGAAATGCAACCGGTTCCAAATGTATTTCGTATATTTGGAGTAAAAAACTATTCTGCCCCACACGGGAAAGACGAAAGTGGGTTAATGCGAATCTCGTCTGGTTAGTTTCTGTAGCAAGTTTAGGAGTTTGAGCTATACATAACTTTTTACTGTTAAGGAAAAGACTTATTAAGAAACTTTAAAGAGTAAAAAGAGGCTTCATTTAAATATTTTAGACTTCTTCGAAAATTGATGAACGTTGCTCGAATTAATATGAAACAAATGATAAATAAAAAAAAAATAGAATAATAATTTTTTTTTAAAGAAAAATTCTTCCAATTTTACACAATCAAGTGTTTCATCAGATATTCACTTTGTAATTTCTATTTGTAAAATTACGTTAATGAAGAATAGAACATTAAGTGTTCGTTTTTATATCACATGTGCATTAAAACATAATACAAAAAACTTACTTTAGTTCAATGTAATGCAATGTATACATACATTTTTGCATTTAAGGAAAATATATTTTTTTTGCTCAAAAAATTTTCATGTGTAAAAATGGGCTTTATTTAGAATTCTTATATTTATGTTTTTATTACAGTCTATCTAAATTACTAAGCGTTGCTTAAATAAATAAAACAAATGTTATGCAAAAAAAAGTCAAAACACAATTTTTAAATTTTTTCCTTCAATTTTACAAATATGTGTTGCAACAGATATTCACTTGTAATATTACCTAAATGATAATTAGAAGATTAAGTGGCCACCTTTATATTACGCGTGTATTAAAGCATAACATAAAAAAAACTAATTTCTGCTCAATGTAATGTATGACAGTGGTCACACTTGGCAATTTCAGAGAAAGTGTTACAAATCCTTTGGTCCGTTTGATTTGACGAATGAAATTGAATGAGTAACCTGAAAGTAGCCAATCAAAATAAAAAATTATTTTTCCTATAAGAATATTTTTTTTATAACAAAATCGGCGATAGTATATATGTATTTTGAAATTGTGCGAAGACATATTCTAAATATTTACACAACATTACTAAAGTATTTTTGTGCATTATTCATTCAGTAAACTAAAATAAAATATTTATCGATATAACATTAATGATAAATCTTTTTTTGCATCGATTAACGTAGTTTTTAAGAAAATATGTTTACACTTAAATTTGAAGAATTGCGTGGTTTTCTTAAAAAAAGTTATTAATTATCCTTGTAATTAATGTATTGAACGTTTAATTAAGTTTAGGATCCTCAGTAGTTGACACAAATGAAACAAAATATAATTTATTAACTTTTATATATGTTTTAAACAAATAAAAAAAAAACGAAATTTTTTTAGTACCTAATAACATTTCTTAATCTCAGAAATAAGTATTTATCTTTTATAATACAAAATTAAAAAAAATTGTCAATGATTGGGTTAAATTACCAAAACATTACTAATAAATTATTATACAAGCACAAAATTAGTATAATGTTCGTTGGAATATTGGAAAAATTATTTAAGAATTTATAAACATTTAAGCATGTTTTGTATTTAACCATTTTAAAATTCATCTGGTTCATAGAGATTTTTCCTTTCCATTGTAGTTAAAGTCACCCAATATAAAAAAAATGGAAGTTCATTTTGCTCTCAACTTTCGCTATGTAACAATGAGGTAAACAGTGAGAAAAACTTTGTGGTTGTAAAAATTTGGATTTCTATATATGCAGAGAAACTCCATTCTGAATGCATAAAAATTTATTTTTATCCCAATACAACAGCATTTTTGGTATTACGTTACAAAAGAAGCATCTCCTTTTGAGAAAGTATCTGACTATAATTGTCCAGTTTCCAGATAAAACCAGCGTTTATTTTCTGCTTGTATATTTGGGTCGCTGCCTTTATTCCTTTTGTCATGTATTTTTTGCGTGCCGGTCATAGTAGCGTGACAGCAAAAGTAAACAAGTCTCGAAAGAGAAGTATCAAGTATAGGATCAGTGCAGGAATGCGTTTAAATATATATTTATCCTCTGTGAAGCATTAGCTTTAGCGGCTACTGTTATTTAGAAATGATCCAGGGTCGATGTTCTTTTAAAACGAAGTTGTTTGATTTTACACTTTGAAATAAATGTTTATTTACGTTAATGTACTATTCTTAAGACCCGAGCAAAATCCTACATTTATATTCTGAATCTAAGCATACTTTTTATACAGACATATGCTAAAAAGTATGTTTTTCGAAGAAATTAAAAAAATATGTTTAATAGTTACTAAGGACACGCCTTAAACTCTCACACACAGTACACATTTACAACAAGCATTTTTTGTGCTATAAATGCAAAAAAGGCCGTATCACTTTTATGTAGTTAACAGATTATTTTATCATAGTTTTTAATGCAAAATGGCTTTAAAATTAGTTCTACTAAAAGAACTTTTTGACTAGTTTGAAAAAAAAATTAAAATCCTTTTTTAAGAACTCTAATATCGTATTGACTCTCATTCAACTTCATTTTTTATAGAAATAAATTACCAATACCTGTAATCAAAGGCTGAAAACTGATATTTGGATCTTCTTCTATCGGACCATCTCAATTTCGAAACTAATTAAAGTGTTAATTGTTTGTTTGATTGGGGAGGTTTGTCCCCAAATGGGGACGCCAGGTCGTAAGAGGTATACTAGTTCTTTTACGATAATGTATTAAAGAGTGAATACTTCTGTTAGTTCACTATTATTTAGTCTTTCTAGGGAAAACTTAGCTTTTCTTCCGCATTTTATGGCTCTATGGCAGGTTATAAACCTCCGACAGATACATACGTATAAACCCATCACCTGACTGTAATGTTTACCAGAAACACACATACTTTTTAAATGTATAAATTTTTACAATTTTGATGCATTTTAAAGCATGAAGGAATCATTTATAATCATTTGCTACATAAATATAATTTAGAAAAATTAAAGAATTAAAATTATCAGTTAAAAATTTAAATGGCAAACATACAACGTAAAAAGTACTCAAGCAATTTTGTTTATCCTTGAGAGCAAAAAAGATTTAGCATCTAAAATTCTAAGCAGCACCTGTGAATTGCCTGCAACATTGCTTAGTATCGCTATGATATGAAGACTATATCCATTTCAAAATTTGCTTAAATTTTTTTAAAACTAATCTTTGAAATAAAACAAATGATTATTATCCTTTATTATTTTTTACACAGATTTTCTGTCTGAGTAAGAAGGATGTTAAGAATCGTTTAAAAATTAAATGTTGATTTGTTTTTGAAAGCTGTTCTAAGCCCCTAAAAAACGACTTTAAACACGAAGCAAAAAGAGTTTTCATAATTCTATAAAATTTGTGTTGAATCAAAATCTTCAGATTTGATATAAACAAGTGGGAAATATAAAGACCATTCAATTGTAAAAAAAATCCGATAAGTTCCTTTCATTTCATTCCAAGCCTTAAGGGCACTGGTTAAAGAACAATGAAACTTAAGTAATCGGGGTGATAAAGAATACTTCAAAGGGGGAAATCTCAAAAGTTAAGTGGCAGCAGACAATGTTGAGATCAGGAAGCAAATTTTTATGCTTCTAGTGAAAACAAAGAACCAATAAAAGTAGTAAAGAAAAGAGAGGAAAAAATCGGATATTGAAAATGGAGCAGATAACCATGTGTTTTTAATGGGTTGCCTTAGCCTTTGTTTATCTGACTATGATTGTTTTTTAATATAAGTAAATAATACGTTTTATTTTGTTTTAAGAGTGGTAGTAATAGATCTTAACTGGTATGGTTCAATGAGAACTAAATACTTTTCATATTGGAATAAACGATACTAAATATTGGTGTTGCTGAGAACACATAAAATCTTATACAATTTTCTTGAAATATTTTTTAGAAACTTTAAATGGTATTTGAAATTGTTATTTGGATATGTTAATACATCAGACATTAATATTTAACGCATTATTTTTAGCCAAACATATGATACTACAAAAAGGCTATTGTTTATTAAAGCACATGTAATTTTCATTTCTTGATTGCATGCGAATGCAATATTTATGAAAAGATTCAATGCGTATAAAATATTTAATATGTCTGTAAATTATATGAAATCGATGAAAGTTTCTTTTACATCAGAAAGGCATACGTGGATATGACTAAGTTCCTTTTTTAATTGAAATTATTATTTGTTTATTAACTACGATTTTGTGATTATCATAAACACATTTACTTCCTAATAAAAACGTTTACTTTAAGATCTTTAATAAGTGACTCAATTTGCCCGAAATAAATTGTTTAGGTCTATGGTCTTCACGTGTCTTATATTTTATTTAGATAAACTTAAATCAAAAGCTCGCATAAGCATACCAACGTCTCTTGCCAATTATTGTTAATAGTTCATTCAGTTCATTACAGTAATATCTGCTCAATTTTTTCAAACTGTATATAGTTTCATTGAATAGCATACATTTCTTTTCATGTAATAAAAACCTATTAACTAATTATATTTACACGAATAGTTTTTGCATCATTTCTCCTTATTTGGAATAGATTCATTACTTTTAAGAAGACGTGTTATAATTCTATCTGTATACTACACAAAACGAAGTAATTAATCACATAATTTTGTCAAATAAAGAAATATGCATTGTTGAGTATTTTTTTATTTAAACTTTTTTTTTTTTAGTTTTTATTTAATCAACAAATCGAAATAAATCACAATCACATTATGATTTTCCAAAAATAAAGTACCATTGCATCCTTACATACTCATATTGAAATTAAGAGGGGCTGTCAGTTCCCATAGAGCTAATGCATCACTTTTGAAATCACAACTTTTGCAAAAGAATTGCTTAGCCTTGTTAACCCTTTTTCCCCAGGTATGGTAAATCATCATAACATCAATGTAAAACAAAGTTGAAAATTAACATCCTTTCATTTAATTATAATGGATAAAGTTTTAAAACAATGTCACCATCTACTGTATATTTTTTCCTTTTAAAACTTCAAATATATATAATTAAATAGCTAGATAAAATTTTCGTTTCAAATTTGTTTCATTTCGATGTTATGTTGATTCCTATACCTGGGGGAAAAGGGCTATAAAGGGCTTAAGTTTGCAGCAGAGAAATGTACTGAGCGGAAGAAACTTGGTAAACAACCCGGCTGGCGCCGCAAAATCCCGTACTCTGATTGGCTGTTCCTTTCGACCCTGATATTCGTGCGCCCTGTTACGTCAAAATCGAAGGAAAAAAATAATTAAAATAACACTCTAACTGAAGCTTAACTAATAAAAATAATAAATTTATGTCTTGAAATAACAAATAAATTTGTTTATTGAATGTGAAATACCTTTTTGTATTCGATTCTCGCACTCAAAAATGAGAACTATTTACCCTTTTTCTCGTAGAACATTTGTATACTGCAAACTTAAGGTCGGTTTAGGTATAACACAGCAAAGCAATACTTTTGTGGAAGTTGTGATTCCAAAACTAATGCATTAGCTCTATGGGACTGATAATCTCTCTTAATAATAGCCATTCGCATTCAAATCTTTCTCCCTTCTCCAGAGGTTTATAATAAAAAAACAACTGAATAATGAATCAACCCAAAAAGCCCAGTCACTTAGGTTTTGCAGAAAAAACGTGTGGGTTCAAGATATAGGTTTCCGGTTCACATTATCTATCGTAGGTAGAAGTTCAGCGGTAACATATCTGTTGCTTGGAAAGACTTTTTGGTTCTTTAAATTTTCCTTTGAACTGTTTTCCTTGTGTTTGTTATCTGTTAATACATGTTAATTCAATTTTATGTATTGGAAAAACTTTTGTTTTTAATTGATAGAGTCATTTCAGATTTGCTTCGTCTAAAATTAAAAAAAAAAATATTACGTTTTGATGTAACTATATTTTCGAATTTAATAAGTAGTATTGCGTTTTTTAGCTTAAAAAATATATATTTAAAAAGAAAACCACTATAAAGATTTTTATTGATATCTGAAAATATGTTGAAAAAACAATTCGTTGTCAAAAAACTAAAAAAAAAAATACAAGTAGAGTAAAAAAAAAAAAAATTATTTTTTAAATATAGTGTAAAGGAGTTGCATTAAATCGGTGATAGTACAAAATTACATTGAAATAATTCAATAAAATTGAAAGGTAACTTTTTTAAGAACGTTACAAGTCCATAAAATTTCAAATTCACTTGTTGATCCACAATTAAAAGACAAGTACAAAGATAAAGTCGCAATTTCTTTGAATTTGATATTGGCTTTTTCGTCGACTGTCTTTCATATGGCCGTGGGATCAACATTGGGATCATTACAACGATTTGTCACGTTAGAATAACCTCGTGATACCTTACTTCTAGAATATATATAGCATATGTCAGGGTATCACGCACTTCCGTATATACTGGTTTTAATTGTTGAAGGACAAGATTTTGTAGGACAGTTTATCATTGGTTTTTATTTCTCATTTGTTTTAGTTTTTTTTTTATCATTTGAATGTTGGACATGTACGAAAGTGCGTAGTCTGGTTAAAAAAAAATGAGATAACAATTATGCAAGTAATTCGTTTAACAGGATTGTCCGTTTTACAGAAATAAAAAAGTAAAAGGTCAAATGCATTAAAGTCTTGCAGGTTTTATATATTTTTTAATAAAAAAAATTCTTATTTTTGAGTGCGAGAATCGAATACAAAAAGGTATTTCACATTCAATAAACAAATTTATTTGTTATTTCAAGACATAAATTTATTATTTTTATTAGTTTAGCTTCAGTTAGAGTGTTATTTTATTATTTTTTTCCTTCGATTTTGACGTAACAGGGCGCACAAATATCAGGGTCGAAGGAGCAGCCAATAGGAGCAGGCGAAATTTCGGCGCCAGCAGCGTTGTTTACGCAGATTCCTCCGCCTAGTACATTTCTCTGCTGCAAACTTAAGCTCGGTTTTGAAGGGTTTTGGATTAAATGAAATTAAAATTAAATAAATGAAAACATTCTGAAAATAAGGAAATTATCTATGCTAATTTATTTTTCTGATTTATATAGATTCAGCATCAAAATGCATTTCATCATTATTTTCCTACCACAATTGGGGCACTATTGTTTTCCGATTCAGTTACTCAATTATACAAAATAAATAAATAGATACTAACCTTAACTGGTGTTTTCATCTCTGGTACACAGCCGACTTTTTCTTGATAAAGTTGGACTCTCCCCTCCTGCCGGAATGATGTCCAGGCATGGCGCCGTGGTCCTTCAAATCAAGTCCAGACACCAATTGAGCCAACTCCCGTTCCTTACGGTCCTCGTCCCTGGACCTCTCTTGGTTGTTGTCGTCGTTGTTGAGCGTGTCGTTGTTGAAGAACTGGAGGCTGGCCAGGCTGTTCGACCTCGACCTGTGCTCCTGTCGGATCGAGTACGAGAAGGCCCGCTCGTTGAGGTGCCCCTTCTTCTTGTAGATGCCGGTGTTGAAGGGGGACCCGTCCTGGTCCTCCGAACTGCCACCAGGGTCTTTGTTGGCGTCGTGGTTCTCGACCACGAAGGTCGGCTTCTCTGGAGCAGCGTGGAAGGTCTGGGGCTGGTAGTAGTGCTGTTGCGGCACCACCTGGTGTTGTGGCGGAGGCGGGTGCCGCGATCTGGCTGCTGGGAACTGCATGTTTCTCGGTGCAGTGCCGTATTGCATGAAGTATTGCTCGTACGGGAAGGCTGCTGGTTGGTAGGTGGAGACTGGGCTCAGGGGGCGACTTGAAGAGGAAATGTAGATGGGTTCTTCGTGACCTGGGATGGGGAGCCTTCCGTTTTTATGTATCCGACGCTCGGTGTAGTATCCTTGGTTCCTGTAGGGTAACTGCGGTGGTGCCATGGTTCCGTAATGGCCCATAACCGACACCGGTCGCATTCCGTTCATCATCCGACCTGAGCCATTCATCATGATCTGCTGCTGCTGCTCCTTTTGCTTCTTCTTACTCTTGGACTTCGACGGTTTCGGTGTTTTGTTGCTTTTGTGTTCTTTGCCGTTGAACAGACTCGGGGAGGGGGGTGGTGGAGGGCGGGGTGCACCCACCCCAGCCATCTGACGGATCTTTGCTTGGGCGGATCGTAAAGTTCCGCTAGCCGATTTCATGCTTCTCATGGTGCCGGTTGCGTCCACGTACAACATCTCACGTTCAGTTGGGGCGATTCCCGTCCAAATCTTGTAGTTATCATCATCTTGCCCATCAATCATGATGCTGCCGTTTCCATTGCTGATGTTATTTCTTGGGGGAGGATTCGGCTTCACGCCATTGCTGCTGGACTTGTGAGTGCCATTGGTTCCATTTGTGATGGCATCCCCTTTCGATCTCCAGACTTCCACCTTCTCCAGAGTATTCAGACCCGACAGAGACTGGGACCTCCGGTTCTCCATGTAGTAGGGATTCTCATCCATCTGTTTGGCCTGCATGCTGTCGGCATACGAGTGGAAGCAACATCTCACCAAGGCATTGGCAGCTGCCTCTTTCTTGCAGATGAACGCGTGGCACTCCAGAACTTTGATCCCAGTGGTCCTCCTGAGGATACAAGCGAACAGCGGAGGATGGCTTGGGTCGGCATACCTTGCGAAGGGACTATCCAGAGGCAGAAACTTCTCCACCTTCTCTCCGTTGGTGCCCGGAACCACCACATACCTGATGGCAGCGCAGTAGTGCAGCGTCTCGATGTTGAAGAACCGAGTCACCTGTCTCATGGACTCGTCGACGTTCTCCAGAAGAATGCCGTTGCTCCAGACGCTCAACCAGGAGTCGATCCCTTTGGCAGAGAAGGACCCCTGCTCCGGGTACAAATCCCGGAGGGGTTCCTGGATCCCTTGTAGGCCGTCTTTGGTAATGTGTGGGACGGCCGAACCCAGGTACAGTACCCTGCATCTGCATATTGGGGTTGTCATGGCTCAATGTAGTCACGGATTCACCGATCAAGCACAATCCATTCAAGATCCTAACTATCACGATCACAATTCATACGAAGAGGTGAAGATGATATTGTAAAAGTCTGCCAGCCGTCAATACTTTTAACACAAACACAATCCACTCAAAGATTTAATAAAAAAAGTCAATTAAATAACGTCTCTACTTCAATTTAAGCGCATTCCATCCTTGCGAGGGCAACATTACATAAGTCAAAAACCATTAATTTAATAAATCCAACTTATCCAAGCAAACTTATAAAATCAATATTTGAGATGCTCAAAAATTATGTCAATATCGTAACACAATCTATTCGAAAAAAGATGATATTGAAAAAAGTCAACAAACCGTCCGCATCCTAATGATCCCGACTCGAGCACATTCCAAACACGGGGCAGATGGCAATATCAGGTGTTGATATCGCGAAATATCGTCAACTACCGATCCACAAAATAAAATCCGTACGAAAGACGACGTTAGACGTCAAAAGACGACCAACAATCCGATATCGGCCGTCAATATCCGATCAAATATGGCGATGATGCCTCTTTTTCCATGTAGAGAGGCGACGTGTCCGCTTTTGGTGAACCCAGCATTGCCTACTATGATGCCGAGGTTCTGGTTTATTCCCCCATCGCAGGTAAGAACTGGATGTGAAAGTATAAACTGTTTGTTCTTAGGATCTTGCTATAACGTGTATAAACAGACAGTTTATTTCTTTAAAAATATCCGCATATCAGAGTTGATATTAATACTTTAAAGCAAAATGGAATGTTTTAAGTATATTTTGCCTCCAAAGCTTTCCAAAGCAAAAAAATGATTCCTTTAAATATTTTTGTTGGATTATTTTTTTAATGCTTCTGCGCTTCACATAGGAAATTTAAATTTTTCAAAGTAATTTCTTCATCAATAGACAACAATTGGTCTGAATATTATGGAAAAGAAATAGTTGCCTCTTAAAAAGTTTTTAAATTAAAATTTAAGACATGGTTAGTTTTTATTCAAGAAGCTTTCTCGGCGTAACTATTAAAAATTATTATTTTTTAACATGAAAAGAACTTTTGCTGCAAGAGTTGAGGATGGGATGAATTAAGTTTTATAAAATAACTAATTTTCTAAACGTAGCTTATTCTAACTGCTTTAATTTTGAATTAAGTAAATTACTATACTTACTTATGTTGAAAGAAAAAAATAGAGAAATATATAAATTTGTCTGAAAAAATACTCACAACTTTTTAATGTTTGGTACAAAATAATGCAAACTTTCAAAATAACTCTATGAGACAAAAAAAAAGTGAAATTTTCAAAATAAATTTTAAATTTGCAAAACCGTGTTACAGATTACCACGAATGATCAGGGCCTTATTTCCGGCAGGGCAAATGGGGTCAAGTGTGCAGGGCCTCCAAATTTGCTTTTGAAAATATTAAATTTCTCTTAAAGTGTTAATGATTACAATTTACGTCACCCTGAAAAAAATTTGCCAAAATTAGGTGCCTCAAGAAAACTTAATAAATACAATTGAAGCAAGTGCATTAATACTTCAAATGCGGCCTCTATAATTATTGTATACCTTGTTATTTTTATAAAAAAAATTTATATACGCTTTGACCATATGAATAAAAATTATCTATGCAGGTAAAATATGATATGACAGGGGATAGGTCTCTGATGCCATATCTAATGCATATATTAAAAAAGAAATTATGTATCAAATGCAATGCTTACTCGCATGTATTTAAGATAATTACTAACAGTTGTTTATTTGTACAAATTAAAATGAAATAATCACGTTCGTATTTGGATTATTGTATGTTGTAGGACCCCAAACTTGCTTGCACCCAAAGGTGCAAGTCGGACCCTACGAGTGATTCTGACAGAAATTGGCTACGCTAAAGTGTTAACTTGTTGTCACTGTACACGATTTTTAATTAAAATTTTTAACTGAACATTTAGTTTTTGCTTTTTTCGAAATTATATTTTTGTCATAGATATTTAAAAAATTTCACCTCCACGCTTTAAATTTTAAAACTAAATAAAATTATTCAATCTATATATATTTTTAATTTTGTGCATTGTTGGAAAACCTTGCAATACTGTAACGGGTATATACGTCTGTATCCCTCAGATGGTTAAAGCGAAACACTGTAACGCAAAATAGCACATAATTATGATGAACCGACCACAAAGTTTTCAACAGTGTATGTGATACACAACTAAGGGGCCTCGGATGGCCGAGTGGTTTGGAATATTACCCTAACAGTCTATGCACTGTACCGGGTACGGTTTCCATTTCCGCCTCGTCCTGGGTGCACTTTTTCTCTCTGTGTCAGTAAAAATGTGTCTGTGTCTGTCTTACTTGACGAAGGTTTATAAGCGGGTCTCTAACCAAGCGCAAAAACCGGAATCTATATGTAAAAACCAACCAATGTCTGTATCCCACAGTGAGTTGAAGGGAAACACTGTAACGCAAAATAGCTGTTCCCTCTCACGTAACCTTTTTCTTCTGGTCTTACCTGGCCGAGCAGGTGTGCCGGCCAATGGGAGCCCGGCAGGCAACTTTTGTAGAAGTATGCACCTCTTCTTCACTCGGCGAAGGTCAGGTAGTTATTTTTTTTATTATTTTTATTTGTTGCCTACCTGTGTGTCATGGAAAAGGGGGGGGGGGGGTGGAGCACCCGAAACCGGATTCATAGGGATGCTGCGTTGGTGTTCTTTTAGGAAAGGAATGGTCATTGTTACTGTTTTTATCTGGTGCTTTCAACAGGAGTTTACAAAGGATAAATATATTTGAAAAATTAAGGTCATTGATTGAAATAAGATTGATAAGATTATTAAGATTGATTGAATAAGATATTGATTGAAAAATATACTATCTCTCAGAGAGATTCATAATTTGGTTGAAGTGTAATCTTTATTTCACCGCATGAGATTTAAATTAAATTTTTTAACTGAAATTTTAATTTATTTTAAATTTTATTATGTAGCAGATTTGTATATGTGTTCCATGATGGTTTCATGAATGTAGCATTTAGAGTTTAAACTACAAGTAATAATACTCTATTAATAAATTGAGAAATTACAATTTTCACCAGATATTTTTTAAAGCTAGAGTTACAATTAAAAAACAAAAAAATTTTTTCCCTGTGCATCAATTTTATCCCACTAATAAACCTAGATTAACTAACTTTGACTAATATGTATTGCTAAATCTAGAAAAAAAAGTGTATTGATATTTTGATAAAATTACCACCACGCTCTTTTCTTTTAAAATTTCAGTTAATTCAGTAGAGTACATGTGTAAATCTTCCCCTAAATATGACCCTTTCTTCCAACTTTAACAAATAGCACTCGTAGAACTAGTGCGACGAGATTCAAACTAAACTAAACCAACTTTAACAATTTTAGTGAACACTGGGCAAAAAAGAACTTTTCGTTCTCGCTTTTCCAAAATAAATGTTCTCTCGATCTGCAACTCGCCGTCATTTGGCTCCGAGGCGGAGTGAGGGACGCATTTCCTTGAATTGATTCTCGTCGAAGTTTTTGATACACTTTTTGATTTTGATTTTAACCCATGGAAAATAGCCTCCAATAATACACTGTTAAAAATAATATGATGTTTAAATTTTATTTCGATAAAAAATTCCCAAAAGCAATACGTAGAGTGGAGTTTAATCATCATCGCACTAGTGCTGCACGAGGGCTAATGGTGACTGGCGTCATAGCATTTATAAACACAATCAAGTGACGGACCTACACCTAATTCGACACCCAACGCAGCTTTTAAGGGGCACTTCATATGAAGCGCTGGGACTTTCGAGTATATTTAAAGTGCCCTCTCTCAACACGGGATGTTATTGGTCGGACATTATTGGTTGCACGGACCGTTTATAGGCCGGCATTTTATTTTTGACAGTTCCCGGGAAACCGATGCTGTTCTTATAAAATTATCATCAAATTTGAGAAACCATATTTAATAATGTAAGCTTGAAATCAAGATAATTCAAGATCAAGACAAAGTGTTTTTTTTTTAATTGGATTCAAAGAAAATGATGGCACATAATAATAAAACACTATTTATTAGAATTTTAATGTGAATGTTTGAAATATTTGTTTAATTATTCAGTGGCTAGTTGTTGTGCGATGTTTAATGCTGTGTCATATATTAGTCTTTACAAAATTAAAAATTATAACAACAAAATATATCCCCTCTAAACTTGTAATTTATAAGACCACAATCACAATTCATCTAAACTCATCCATCAACTAAAAGTTATAATTTCCTTAAACTTTAATTTATCGATCTCAATCCAGTGTTGTAATTTGTGCCGCATAACTCATACACATCCTAATATATACAATTATATAATAAATAAAAATAAGTATAAATAAATATAGTGGAGCTCTAATGAAGCAAACTCTGACCATCCCTAGCTTCCCACTGCAAAAAAACTCTATTGGCATAAGTTGTTCGTGTGCAAAAAACACCAATTTGACGTAAAACAAACATTCATTACATCATTACTATGATGTAAAAAACAGCAGATAAAAATGCACTGTAATTTTACAGTCATTGTTTGCAGTGTAAGGTAGAAGGGTACCAATCTGCTTCGTCCAATATTCCATTTACATACGCTATACATGGTAAAGTGTTGTTATTCCAGTAACTTAATAGTCTTAATATACTTTTCCTTAATTAAGCTCATTTTCAACAAACTAATAGTAATAAATTTAAATATCTCCTTTTCTGGTTAAAAAACTTGTTTGTACAAATTTTTTATGGTATGAATGTTAATCGGTCTCAATTAAGTAGAATAACAAGGAGTTTTATTAATTGGTACTGTTACTGTACTATAGTTACTGTAATTGTTAGTTATCCTCGCGTGTAAATTGCACTCCGCAGATGTTCGCCTCAATGTTAATCCAATGGGAAAAAACTATTTTCTTGTCACATTTCTCCAGCTGTATTGAATATTTTTAAAAAAGTTTTTTTTTTTCAATAATAATTGTAGATAACTTACAGGTCTCTAGAGCTGCACGAGGGGTTATTACTCTATACTCTCGAGGGGGCTCACTCTATAATCCCACTTTTAAAATTGCTTCGAATACTTTTTGTAAAATTACTTATTCAAAATTTTAAAAAAGAATCGAACCAATTTCAAATAGTGGATTGTCGGGAGCTGAAAATCAGTTTATCACATAAAAAAATCCGTTTGTAAAATTATTCAATACAGCCTTAAAAATGTGCAGAGAAAATATTTTTCTCTCTGTTGGATTTACACTGTTGGAGACCCACGACCCAGCGCCCCGATTCCCCCTTAAATATCCCTTAAAAACACTTTTTGTTGATTAAATGGGTATCGGTTTCAATTGAATTGTATAATAGGAGTTTTACTGTATTTGTTAGCTATCCTCGCTTGTAAATTGCACTCCGCACACCTGCGCTTTACGTATAAAAGTGTTGCTCTTCTAGTAAATTAAAGCATTTTTTTTTAAAGATAGTTTTCCCCCACCTACAAAAAAAATAGTAATGAATAAAAGTATAATTTTATTAAAAAATACACTTTTTGTCAGATCTTCTTATTGATTAAATGGGCACCGGTCCCAATTGAATCGTATAATTAGAGATTTACTGTATTTGTTGCTCACGTGGTTATCCTCGTTTGCAAATTGCACTCCGCACACTTACGCTTTACGTGTAAAAGTGTTGCTCTTCTAGTAAATAAAAGCATTTCTACTTAAAATATATTATCCCCCCGCCTACAAAAAATATAGTAATGAACTAAAAAATTTCCTAAAAACACTTTTTGACAGATCTTTTTATTGATTAAGTGGGTACCGGTCTCGATTGAATCGTATAATAGGAGTTTTACTGCATTTGTTGCTCAACCGGGCTGGTTATCCGCGCGTGTAAATTGAACGCTTCTTCTTTATGATTTGGGAAGAAAGGGATAAGGAATGACACGATTGACGGAATCCATAGTTTTTTTGGTCGCATATGCTGGGATTTTATTTTCTCATACATTTCTCCATCATTGGTGATAACCGGTGGCTTATTCTTTGAAGATGTGATCCGCTTATATCTTGATTGACGGTGAGAAAGTATAGAACGCAAATGCTATTGAATTCTTCAGATTTTTCTGTCATGTTTATGAAACATTATCAATTTAGTAAACAATATTAATATGTATGACTGATATTTTTAGGAAAAAGCATACCTTGATTTATCAAAAGGCTGAGGGTCTTAAAACACAAACTACTGAGATTATTATATTTTAGTTCTATTATATAAGACACAATAGAAGTTTCACTCATTAAATGTGAGTTCTTTTTGTGTTCTAAGGTTATTTCTTTGAATATTTACACGATCTGCTTTAGTTAATTTTTATAATGAATTAGCTATATTAATTAACTACAGGGTGTTCCAAAATTGACCGGAATTGTATAGGACGCAATTCCTAAATATTTGCCCGGCCCCAGCCAATGAAAAACGGCTAACTAATTGGCCGCCCTTTCGGTCGTGCATGAAATCTTGCACTTGTGCTACACAAGAATGTAGAACTTTTAGTTTGGTTTGGTTGAATTTACATCTGCTAAAAATTACATGTTCAACTAGTTTTCAAAAAAAAATTTTTTAGGAGGCTGTTCATTTTGGATAGGTTGTTGCATAATTGTTAAAAAAAACTTGATGACCATCAGTCTATACATAACAATTATTGTATTTTGCTTATTTATGCTGGGTAGGTATATAATAACGCTCGCTATTCGGGGTGGTCTGTATCTTTAATGATCCAAATGCAGAAGACTTTGAGACACTTACTAATCAAGAAGGGGGGAAAGAATGGAATCATAAAAAACAAACTCGTCTCTTGACCAGGGTTCTAAATTACGAGGCGTAATTGGATGCGTTGGCCGTAATTAGTCATAATTGGCTACGCCGCGTAATTTAGTACCTTGGTCAAGAGACGAATTTCGTTTTATTATTCCATTCTTTATCGAAGAAAAGAAACTCGTCTCTTGACCAGGGTTCTAAATTACGAGGCGTAATTAGCTGTGTTGGCCGTAATTGGCCATAATTGACGACGCCTCGTAACTTAGAACCCTGGTCAAGAGACGAGTTTGTTTTTTAAGATTATTCTTTTTTGAGATTATTTTTTAAGATTCTATCTTTTTTATGATTCCATGCTTTTTCCCCCCTTCTTGATTAGTGAGTGTCTCAAATTTTGAAGCATTTGGACTATTCATTCAAGCTACAGACCACTTCGAATAGCGAGCGTTATTTTATAACCACCCTGTATATTCCGTTGTGTGTGCATGATTAGAGACCCGCTTATAAGATTTCGTCAAGTAAGACAGCCACAGAAGGATTTTTTACTGACAGAGAAAGGAAGTACACCCAGGGCAAAGGTGGGAATTGAACCCGCACTCATTACAGCGCGCGGACTGCTAGCGTTATGGCCTGCGATCCAAACCACTCGGCTATCGATCCCCGCATGACACCCTAAATTGTCTCCGTGTTGGTAGATGGTGCGGTTGGTAGGTTCAGTCTCTAACCTACTATAGAACTATTTGGTCCCAACACATGCACATTTCGACAAACTGTACATTTCTATCGCAAAACGTTTAGCTTCTTCCAATTTTCAAACATCCAGCTCGAATTTGAAACACACCAAATTATTTAAATCGAAATCCAAACACAAAAATTCCATTTTCGTAGTTACTAATCATTTTTAGTAGTTTTAGAAACTGTGATGTAACAGAATCTGCAAATTGTAAAATTACTAGGCAATATGTCGATTCAATCAAACCAAACTCAAAACAAATGCATCCCTTCGTCAACACATTCTCGTGCTGCCCTAGTTCACGTATGCAACCACGACCAAAACGCGTGATCAATTGGCTTTTTACTATTTTTCGGAGGGGCCGGCTCAATATTTCGGAATTGCATCAATTCCTATTCCGGTCAATTTTGAAACACCCTGTATGATCACATACAGGGTGTTCCAAAATTGACCGGAATTGTATAGGACGCAATTCCTAAATATTTACCCGGCCCCCGCCAATGAAAAACGGCTAACTAATTGGCCGCCCTTTCGGTCGTGCATGAAATCTTGCACTTGTGCTACACAAGAATGTAGAACTTTTAGTTTGGTTTGGTTGAATTTACATCCGATAAAAATGACAGGTTCAACTAGTTTTCAAAAAAAAAAAAAAAAAAAAAAATAGGAGGCTGTTCATTTTGATAGGTTGTTGCATTATTGTTAAAAAAAACTTGATGTTGACCATCAGTCTATACATAACAATAGGGTACTTGACTGTATCTCTAAAATACCTTCAAATATTATTTAAATTATAGTTGAAAGTAAAAAATAACATATGCTTTTTAATTTTTGCGAAATAAATCTTTAAATCATTAAAAAAATCATTATAAAAAGGCATTTTTTTCACGTGATTATCATGTGATCACAAACACGTCGGTTTGGCTGACGTCACTATGAACTATAAACAAACCGGCGTGATGTTTTTTGTTTTCTGATTAAACTTGATTTAATCCCATTTACTATTGAAATAATAAATATTGAGAAAATGTTGGGCTGTTTTACAGAAGTGTATATTTCAAATTTGCCTAAAATCGATTACAATGTGGTGTTTCAAAGTTTGTTTATAGTTCATAGTGACATCACAGATACCACGTGACAGCCAGAAAGCGTCTTCAGGAGTGATTTTTCGTCCTGATTTTTAAATTCCTTTTTCTGCCTTTTTATGGGGTATTTGAAAAAAAGAAAAAATACGGGTCTAATATTTTTGGTATAAGAACATTTCAAGCCAATAAATTTTTTTTAGTCAAATACCCTATTATTGTATTATGCTTATTTATGCTGGGTAGGTAAGCACATATACAGGATGGTTATAAAATAATTAACGCTCGCTATTCGGAGTGGTCTGTAGCTTTAATGAATAATCCAAATGCAGAAGACTTTAAGACACTTACTAATCAAGAAGGGGGGAAAGAATGGAATCATAAAAAACAAACTCGTCTCTTTGACCAGGGTTCTAAATTACGAGGCGTAATTGGATGTGTTGGCCGTAATTAGTCATAATTGGCTACGCCGCGTAATTTAGTACCTTGGTCAAGAGACGAGTTTCGTTTTATTGTTCCATTCTTTATCGAAAAAAAGAAACTCGTCTCTTGACCAGGGTTCTAAATTACGAGGCGTAATTAGCTGTGTTGGCGTAATTAGCTGTGTAATTGGCCATAATTGACGACGCCTCGTAACTTAGAATCCTGGTCAAGAGACGAGTTTGTTTTTTATGATTATTCTTTCTTGTGATTATTTTTTAAGATTCTATCTTTTTTGTGATTATTTTTTAAGATTCTATCCTTTTTATGATTCCATTCTTTTTCCCCCGTTCTTGATTAGTAAGTGTCTCAAATTTTGAAGCATTTGGACTATTCATTGAAGCTACAGACCACTCCGAATAGCAAGCGTTATTTTATAACCACCCTGTATATCCCGGTGTGTGTGCATGATCAGAGACCCGCCTATAATATTTCGTCAAGTAAGACAGCCACAGAAGGATTTTTTACTGACAGAGAAAGGAAGTACACCCAGGGCAAAGGCGGGAATTGAACCCGCACCCATTACAGCGCGCGGACTGCCAGCGTTATGGCCTGCGATCCAAAAAACTCGGCCATCGATCCCCACATGACACCCTAAATACCCTAAATTGTCTCCGTGTTGGTAGATGGTGCCGTTGGTAGGTTCAGTCTCTACCCTACTATAGAACTATTTGGTCCCAACACATGCACTTTTCGACAAACTGTACATTTCTATCGCAAAACGTTTAGCTCCTTCCAATTTTCAAACATCCAGCTCGAATTTGAAACACACAAAATTATTTAAATCGAAATCCAAACACAAAAATTCCATTTTCGTAGTTACTAATCATTTTTAGTAGTTTTAGAAACTGTGATGTAACAGAATCTGCAAATTGTAAAATTACTAGGCAATATGTCGATTCAACCAAACCAAACTCAAAACAAATGCATCCCTTCGTCAACATATTCTCGTGCTGCCCTAGTTTAAGTATGCAACCACGACCAAAACGCGTGATCAATTGGCTTTTTACTATTTTTCGGAGGGGCCGGCTCAATATTTCGGAATTGCATCAATTCCTATTCCGGTCAATTTTGAAACACCCTGTAGTAAAGTAAAATAAATTTTATGCAGCTGAACTGATTAATTTTTACCAGTATTGTCTATAGAAAATATGAATAACTTTTCCTAAAAAAGTCTATAGTATAGTCTCACATAAATCCAGTAACTTTCTTGGAAATATATAAAAAAATGTCCATTGTTTTATGCAGAAGATGGGGTGATGCTACTATTTTTACCTATTTCCCAAATACGTGAAGCTTGGAGTGGTATTTGGCAATTGCGATCCACCAAACTTTGGGCCAGGAAATATAGTGCTTAAATCACTTCATAACAACGAATATTGCCAGTTTTTTTTATCAAACTTTTTACAATAAGAAATATTCTGATTTTAGATAATTACCAATGAATTTATATGTTCTCTATTATTTCAAGCAGTAGGGCACAATGGATAGCAAAAACAATTGTCCAATTTCTAAGTATACATCATTAGCTTGGCATTGTAAGGGTATTAAGACGGTATCGGCAGTGCTAAGCACCGTTTCGCGAAAATTTAAATTAGAGACATCGGTATTGTTTGATTTCAAGGTTACCTAGTAATTGACTACAGTTTGTCAACGGCTAATTAGGACGGTCAACTTAGAAATAGCATGAAGCGGTGTTTGCCAATTCATTTGTTGCCGATCATTAAATTATTTTATCGGATTAAGGGTTATTCTTTTAAGATATGAGCAAGTTTGAATAACTAGGTAAATAATCTAAATGAAGTCAATTGGTATGTTTATTTTTTTTATAAGTAATAGTTATGTTTCTACGACACATTTTAAGGGGGACCAGAATCCTCCATTGAAGCCCCATGTTAAAAAGATTTTTTTATATATACCTTTTTCTCAGAATCTATTTGATACTTTTTAATGGAATTTTTACCAATTGTTAAATGGACATTTAACTATACTTTACTGGAGGCAATTTTTTATATTTTGTTTGGTTTTTAAATTATAATTTTTTAAGTGAAAGTACATACTTTTTACCAAAAAAGCATCCATAATATATTTTTTTTAAAAGTAAGATAGTGACAGTCAAATCCTTCCAGCGGTCTTTAGAAACTAACTTCTTAAATACGTATAAAAAAATTCAGGCTGATACTTATAGTAGATTTTGAGAAAAAGGCACATGAACATTGAAAAAGTAAGTTTTTAGAAATAAGCATTTTAAGTTAACAACAAGACAGGAATTTACCTAAAAAACGTTTATTTAAAAAAAATATTAAAAATATTTCCAGTACTCGAAACTTCTATTATAAGATATCGTTGTAAAGCGAAGATTTTGTATTTTAATAAACACCAAAAACATTTGTGTCATTTTTGAAAAATTTTGGAGTTCTGGTCCCCTTAAACAGTTACCCTGAACAATTTTAGACTTTGTACTTATACATTGAATATTTTAAAACTCGAAATTGTACTAGTGTGTGTGTGTGTGTATCATTAAAGAGCAATAAACTTCTTATTTTCTAAGCTTCATCAAAAAAATACTTTATAATTGGTTGACTTTTTAAAATGGTCAAAACTACGTTATTCTGGTTTGCATAGAAGCTTACTGACTTCGAGAAGAGAAAATAAGCATTAATTATTTTCCGCACAAAGCTGGTATTCACAAGAAAGATGTTTTGGGTAGAAGATTCTTCTTAGGAGTGTTATGTTAATTTTACACTAACAAAAGATGGCTTTATGAAGAATGCGGAAAACGACGGGTTTCAGAAATTAAAGGAAATTACTTTGACCCAGAAAACTATTTTTATTCAACATTTGGGTTCTCAAAGGTAATTGAGTTAGTTTTAAATTAAACTAAAAATTACTTAAAAATAATCTGGTGTTTTAAGAGCAGGGACTGTCTGCCCCACACAGCTAATGCATTAGTTTTGAAATCACAACTTTTGCAAACGCATTGCTTTGCCATGTTATCTCATTTTTTACCAGTTATGGGAATATTCATAACATCAATTTAAAACAAAATTTAAAAAAAAAGCAAATAACAACAGGTTATTCATTCATCAATTGATAAAATTTTAAAACAGTGTCGCCATCTGCTGTATATTTTTGGCATTTTAAAACTTCAAAAATGTATCATTAAATAATTAGATAACATTTTCTTTTCAAATAATTTTTATTTCAATGTTATGTTCATTTCCATACCAGGGGAAAAAGGACTAACATTGCAAAGCCATACTTTTGCGGAAGTTGTGAATGCAAAATTAATGCATTAGCTCTATGGGACTGACAACCCCTTTAATAAATTTGGTTTTTGAATTATAAAACAAACGGAAATATCAGGAACCAAACAAGGCCACCGTAATTTTAAGGACCTAAAATTTTGTGCTTTATTAAAGTTTTTCTTGTAAGGATCTGTGCCTTACAGCTTCATGATTTTGAAAGCACGATTTTTTTAAGTATTGGAATTGAAAAGAATAGTGATTTACGTAGACTATTTCGGCTCTTAAAATAATACGAGGTGTTCAAAATACCATTTGGCTTGGTTTGAATGTTTCCGACTGGCGTTTTCTAGCCATTTTATCAAAACCACGGACTAATAGTAATTTGTAATCATTAGTTCTAAACAGAGATAAAATGAATCAAGTCCGACGAAAGCATTTATTTATAAAATTCTTATATGTCAATTTTTATTAAATGTTGATAAGCAGATACTTTTAAGGAAGGATACTTGATTTGTGTGTAAGCAAATTTAAGTATGCTTATTTTTTTTCAATTACGAAAATTTGAAAAACACGGCTCTACTTTAAAGATGGTATTTTGTTCATCAAAAACAAATTAGGTCATATGTTGAGCCTACATTGTACCGTATTTACATCAGTTAAAAAATCAACTCAAGAAAATTAACCAAAATTAAAAGTGCCGCATATTGTTCTTTTGGAAGTTCAAAAAACTAAAAAAAAAACCTGTTTCAGTTTGGCTTTTGTGTATCGATAAGTTCGCGGACTGAGGGAATGTGGAGTATCTGATAGCGTGCACACCATTTCACTATTTCGCTCCGCCAACAAAATAAGAAGCTAAGAAACTGTAGGGTTGGTGGTTTTTCAGAAAAAAAACGATGTTTCAAAAACCGGTTTTTCGGTTTTACTGAATCTTAAAACGTATTAACGGCCTTATGAAAAACCGGTTTTTTGGTCGAAACCGAGGGCAAAAAAACCGGTTTCGGTTTTCCATCCCTAAAGTGTTTCAAATATGGGTCGCCAGCTCTGATAAAAGGACATTCTTGCCAAATTTATTCATTTTTTTCGTTTTTTATGAGTTGCTCTAATATTGTGCATTCAAAAAATCAGTAAAGGTAACGGTACTACGCAATGATTAAAATCATAAGAAATAGCAGAAACTGCCTCCCCCCCCCCCTTCCTCGGATACTATTTTAAACCAATAATACGCGTTATCTTTGGATTACTGTACTTTTTTCACCGTTTTATTTTTAAGGTTTTTATTTCGCGCCTTTTCTATGTAATTTCTACTGTAAAGTACCTGAAGATATGAATATGTTTGTAGGGAAAGTCACTTTTTTTTCTCTCTTTTTAATGTTTTGTCTGAATGTTTAATATAAATCTAAGGATGACTCCTAAGTTCTGTTTTCATTCCATTTCAATTGCTTTTTTACATTTAAAACATGTTTAATATAATTTTGTAGATATTGTTATATAACGACATAAAAACATAATTTTTTTTAATTATTCCACATCGGCGATTCGTCTGTACGACGTCTTAAATGTAGTTATAGATATAAGTAACATCGTTGAAGTTTGGAACATTGCCCGAAAATAATATATGGTTTGACCAAAAAGGTGTAACAACGGTTAACCAGGCGCGCAACCACGGGGGGGGTTTCTAGGGTCAGAACCCCCCCCAGAACCCATATTATAGTCAAATTTTATTTTGTTTACAATAAAAAAAATCGAAAGTGATGAAAAAAAATTCCATAGAGAAACACTATTTCGCTCACCGCCAACAAAATAAGAAACTGTAGGGATGGCGGTTTTTCAGAAAAAAACCGATGTTTCAAAAACTGGCTTTTCGGTTTTACCGAACCTAAAGACTGGCCTTATGAAAAACCGGTTTTTTGGTAGAAACCGAGGGCAAAAAAAACCGGTTTCGGTTTTCCATCCCTAAAGTGTTTCAAATATGGGTGGCGGGAAGTATAAATCTGTGTAAAACAAAATATATTTCTAACGAAACTCTTTTCGTTAAAAATATCGTTCTTTAAGTGGGGGGGGGGGGGGGTGAAAATAGCGCCAGCTCTGATAAAGTGACATGTCTTGCCAAATTTATTCATTTTTTGTCGTTTTTTATAAGTTGCTCTAATATTGTGCATTCAAAAAATCAATAAAGGTCACGGTACTACGCAATGATTAAGATACAGAAACTGCCCCCCCCCTTCCTCGGATACTATTTTAAACCAATAATACGCGTTATCTTTGGATTACTGTACTTTTTTCACCGTTTTATTTTTAAGGTTTTTATTTCGCGCCTTTTCTATGTAATTTCTACTGTAAAGTACCTGAAGATATAAGTATGTTGGGGAAAGGCACTTTTTTTTCTCTCTTTTTACTGTTTTGTCTGAATGCTTAATATAAATCTAAGGATGGCTGTTAAGTTCTGTTTTCATTGCATTTCAATTGCTTTTTTACATTTAAAACATGTTTTCTATCATTTTATCGATATTGTTATATAACGACATAAAAACATAATTTTTTTTTAATTATTCCACATCAGCGATTCGTCTTCACGACGTCTTAAATGTAGTTATAGATATAAGTAACATCGTTGAAGTTTGGAACGTTGCCCGAAAATAATATATGTTTTGACCAAAAAGGTATAAAAACGGATAACCGAAATCTTAGAAAGCAATAATTTGTAGAGGAAGTGTACGTTAAATATGCTAAAAAGTCCTGACGCTGCGTACGATGTCGCCCTTAACGGTTGCGTTGGGTGCCTACTCAGAGGTACGACGGCTCGTCACCTGACTATGATTCTAAATTACGACGTCCGTTGCCAATCACTATCGTTTTGCTAACTTTTATTTTCACAAAAACAAAATCAAGAAAATAAAGCAAACGTACGCCAAGGGAAAACATGAAATTCAAAAATCAAGTCGTCTACTATTGGCGACTGAGCTTGGTGCCGACGAGACTGATATTATGAATTGCATTACCCATAAACAATATCTAATCGTTCTTAAAAACTCTAAAACATTTGCAACTGGCGTAATAAATTTCTCTATTTTTTTGAAGGAAGTATAAAAAAAACCCATAAAAATAAAATATTGACTGATTTATTTGAAATTGGCTTTTTTTTCCATCGTGTATTTTTAGCTTGCTTATTATACATACAAGTAAAATCAGTGTACTACACGTAAGGAGTTTTTGCGCGTCTTTTTATCGTATTCTATTCTAAAATCTGGATTGGATGTATGTCATGAGCAACATATCGGTAAGTTTAATTTCTTCTCTAAAGTATCTGAGGATGAGTATGTTTGTCAGGGCCGTAACTTATAGGGGGGGAAGGGGGGGAGCCTCCCCCCCCAATAATTTTACAAAGGGCGCCATTTTGGGCGCCGTCAGGCGCCCAAAAAGGCGCCCCGCGCCCCCTTCAATTTTTTTAACAATTAACTTTTTAACAGTTATTTAACAATCATACGTAATTGTTAATTTATTTTCCCTCAATAGCTTTTCAGGGGGGCTATTTTCGCCCAAAATGGCACCATGTGAATGGCGCCCTGCCTAAGATTTTAACATAAACAACAGAAGCTTAAACTGGTAGAAAGAACATACTGGTATTTTTATTTAAAAAATAACGGAAATCTTTGAACAACGACTTAGTACTTTTCGCTCGGTCATTCTCTGCGGGGGTCCAATTATGCCACCTTATTTTATAACCCCCTTTAGCTAGTCAAGAAGCATTCTGAGTATGGGATTTCGTAAGACTTTCTTTGAACGGTGACGATTGGGATCATTCGAACTTGGTTTCGTCCAGACAGATTGATTTTCTTAACGAATATCCGAACGATGCGGCGGGATATTTATTTTATTTTTTAGAAAATTTGTAAATAGTATTTTAAAGAGCAGACATATTTTATGCACAGTTTTCTAATTTTTATTTTTCATAGCACATATTTCTAATTTTGCGAACCTCTAGTTTCATATATTTTTTAATGTTTCTTTCAAAATTGACACTGCATTGTCCTTTGGAAATAAGGTAAGAAACTATTATTAATGTGTTCAAAGTTTATTGATATTATTTTCAAACTTTCTTTTTCATTTGATTATGTATCAATTTAACGAGTTTCATTCGGAGCATTTTTAATATCAAGATAAGTAATTTGAAATCAAGTCAGTGGGAAGCAATGGAAGAGAATTTATAAAAATAACTTAACATATATAACTCCACTATTTTTTAAAAATATTTTTTGAAAAATTGATATTTTCCCTTTTCTCTAAGAACACCATTTTATTCGCCTTTTACGTGCGTTTCGAAATATTAGAAGAAAAAAATTTAATTTTTGATTTAATGGAATATCCATATGGCTAGCTGATTGTTGGGATGAAGTATAATATATAAAAATTGCATTTAAAAAAGGGGGGCGGATTAGGAACGTCCAAAATTTCCACTTGCACGTCGAAAAACTACCGATGGGAAGAGGCGATGTTATGGGGGGCGTTCTGCGGGGGGTCTCTTGAAGTGACTTTTTTTGGTGGTGACCACTGATTACGGACAATGGGCTTTATCTCTGTCTGTCTGCACGCAAGTTTGTGCTTGTTTCCTAGTAAAAGATATCCTTTAGGGGGAAGGGGGACTGTATCTTCGAACTAAAAGGCCACCCAAATAGAAGCCATAAACTCACGGGGGTCCAATTTAATTACTCTTCTTGCCCTCTAGTGAGGAAGAGAGTCAGCCTATGTCCGATATGGTCAGTTGTAAAATAAAATTGTCGTTGTCTGTTCTTATACGTAGCTATTGAATGTTTATTTTGTTTCCTTTTGCACATGGATTTGGGGTAGGCTTCTTAACGTATTTACGTGTTGTTTATGAGAGAGAGCTGATTTTATCCACTTTTTTTCTTGCTTTTCCAATGCTTACAATTTTCGAATCCTTCGGCATTTCGAATAATAGTTTTATTTTCGTTGGGAATAAAAATTAGGTAAGAAATTATTATTTATTCATTTTATTATCATTATATAAGTTACTTATTAGATGTATCATTTTAGGGAGTTAAAATGCAATAATTTTTTTTTAAATAATATGTACTTGGTGCATAAAAATCGAAATGAGAGAATAAAGAAAACTCATTTTATAATTTTAAATAGGAAATGGCAAACGTAACCTTTACAATTAAATTGCGTGCAATTCTACTTTTCAATAACTTCATGAAGCAATAATGTTGTTTTTTGCACGATTGTATAGATATATGCTTTGTTACTAATTGTAAAAAGGATCAATTAATTTGGAATCTAACTCGTTTCTATCGAATACTCTATTGCAAGGTACTTTTATAAAGCCAATAATTTTTATGTTTGAATCTATCATAACTAATTCAGTGTTGTTATTTTAAATAAGGATAATTCATTTTTACCTAATTTACAAATTAATCGTTAAACAATTAAATTAGTCATTAATAATTCTTGAATTTTTAATTAAAAAATTATTTCGTTAGTAATTAATAATGATGTAATTAGTTATTAATAATTATTTAATTAGTAATAAAAATGTTGCAATTAGTAATTAATAACAATTCATTACTTTGATTACAAAGTTAAATTAATACATAAGTACTAATTAGTGTAATTAGCCGTTAATAATGGTTTATAACTGACTCAAAAAAAATGTAAGAGGGCGCCAAAACGTGGTCCTCCCCCCCCAATAAAATGTCCAAGTTACGGCCCTGATGTTTGTAATTAACTTGGGCGTGTTTTTTTTATATATTTCTATTGTTTTTATCTGAGTGCTTTCAACATAAATAAATCTAGAAATGGCTGCTCAGTCAGTTCTGTTTTCATTACATTTAAATGAATGTTTAATATTTAAAGCACGTTTTTTAACAATTAATTTCTATTTTTACGGCATACATGCATACACTTTTTTTAATTATTTTACATCGGAGATTCGCTTGTCCTGTATGACGCCAAAAGCACTCTTAACAATATGAATTGCTTTGCTTCGTTGAAGTTTGAAATATTAAATCATTTAATTGTTTTTTTTCTCTTTAAATATGTCCGATTTCTATCAAATTTATTAGTTAGTGATCGGCCAAAACGCGACGTGCTAATAAACATTGTCCGATTGTTTTGTTTTATTAAAAGCCAATTCACTGCGTCCTTAGATACTTCGCAATTTGGCCGGCCAATTCGCGAAGTGGCCGAATTCGGCTGTGACCGTAACATTTGCACTAATTTCTTTAAACAAAATTGTCCAATTAGTTTTGTAATTATAGAAAATTTTTAACATTTAATTTGTTTAAATTTAAATAAATGTTCAATTTATCTTTTCTTTTACCTCCTTTTATAATAAAAATAGTAATTTAAAAATTATAAACAATAATTTGTTATTTATTACACTTAATTTTTATTTAAAAAAATAAAACATTAATTAACTATTAAATACAAATATGATTTTTGTTCAATAAAAATTAATGTTCATAAATAGTAACTAGTAATACTAAATTAATACCACAAAAACTGCATTAAAACAAAAGTAACTTAAATTAAAAATCAATTTTAATTCAAATAGTTTGGATTGAAAAAAAGTAATTTTTAGAAAAAGTAATTTTAATTGAGAATAATTTTAATTAAAACTAACTTTAATTATAATTAATTTTAATTACAATTAAATTTAATTACAATTAAATTTAATTACAATTAATTTTAATTACAATTGAATTTAATTACACTTAAATTTAATTAAAAATAATTATAATTGAAAAGTAATATTAAAAAATTGAAACCCCCCCCAGGATTTTTTTCTAGTTGCGCCCCAGCGGTTAACCGAAATCTTAGTGAAAGTTAGTATACTTAATAAAGCAATCCTTTGTAGAGGAAGTGTACGTTAAATATGCTCCTAAGTCCTGACGCTGCGTCGATGTCGCCCTTAACGGTTGCGTTAGGTGCCTACTCAGAGGTACCTCTCGTCACCTGACTTGATTCTAAATTACGACGCCCGTCGCCAATTGCTATCGTTTTGCTCCAGTGCGACGATCATTCAAATCTGAACTAAAATTATAATAATAACTTTTATTATCACAAAAACAATATCAAGAAAATAAAGCAAACGGACGCCAACGGAAACCATGAAATTCAAAAAGCAATCTTCTATTGACGACTGAGCGTGGCACCAACGAGACTGATATTATGAATTGCATTACCCATAAACAATTCTAATCGTTCTTAAAAAGTCTTTCTCTCTTTTCTTCTCGAGTCTTTTTTTTTTCGAATAAAGAGTGGCGCCGATCACCGATGAACAGCGATATAGTCGAAGGAAGTATAAAAAAAACCCCATAAAAATAAAATTCTTGACTGATTTATTTGAAATTGGCTTTTCCCCCCCTTTCCATCGTGTATTTTTAGTTTGCTTATTATACATAATACAAGTAAAATCAATGAACTACACGTAAGGAGTTTTTGCGCGTCTTTTTTTCGTATTCTATTCTAAAATCTGGATTGGATTTATGTCGTGTGTGTGAGCAAAATATCGGTAAGTTTAATTTCTTCTCTAAAGTCTCTGAAGATGAGTATATTTGTAATTAACTTGGGCGCGTTTTTTTTTATATCTTTCTATTGTTTTTATCTGAATGCTTTTAACTTAAATCTAGAAATGGCTGCTCAGTCAGTTCTGTTTTCATTACATTTAAATGAATGTTTCATATTTAAAGCAAATTTTTTAATAATTAATTGCTATTTTTACGGCATAAATGCATACAATTTTTTAATTATTTTACATCGGAGATTCGCCTGTCCTGTCTGACGCCAAAAGTACACTTAACAATATGAATTGCTTTGCTTCGTTGAAGTTTGAAATATGTATTAAATTATTTAATTGTTTTTTTCTCTCTTTAAATATGTCCGATTTCTATCAAATTTATTAGTTAGTTATCGGCCAAAACGCAACGTGCTTATAAAGATTGCCAGATTGTTTTGTTTTATTAAAAGCCAATTCACTGCGTCCTTAGATACGAATTCGTCTGTGACCGTAACATTTACACTAATTTCTTTAAACAAAATTGTAAAAATAGTTTTGTAATTATAGAATATTTTTAACATTTAATTTTTTAAATTTAAATAAATGTTCAATTTATCTTTACTCTTACCTCCTTTTATAATAAAAATAGTAAATAAAAAATAATAATAATTTAACTAATTAGATAATACAAATCCGGTGATTTAAATTATCTAATAAGTTAATTATAAATAAAGACATACAATAATTTGTTATTTATTACACTTAATTTTTATTTTAAAAAATAAAAATTAATTAACTATTAAATATAAATATGAGTTTCGTACAATAAAAATCAATGTTCATAAATAGTAACTAGTAATACTAAATTAATACCACAAAAACTGCATAAAAACAAAAGTAAATTAAAAATCAATTTTAATTCAAATAGTTTGGATTGAAAAAAAAGTAATTTTTATTTAAAGTAATTTTAATTAAAATTAACTTTAATTACAATGAATTTTAATTACAATGAATTTTAATTAAAATTAATTTTTTAAAATTCATTTTAATTACAATGAATTTTAATTACAATTAGTTTTAATTACAATTATTTTTAACTGCAATTAAATTTAATTACACTTAAATTTAATTAAAAATAATTATAATTGAAAAATATTAAAGAATTGAACCCCCCCCCCCCAGGATTTTTAGCCTACTTTTCTTTTTTTTTAATTCGAAGAATTAAAAAAAAATGAAAAAGTAGGTATTGACATGCGGTCGATGTCCGTCCGTCCGTCCGTCTGTCCGTCCGTCCGTCCGTACCCCCCTTCCAAAATCAGTTCTAGCAATCCGATCTTAAAAATTCTTTTTTTATTAGAAAGGTATAGCCTCAGACACCCAACTTTCATACTTTTTGTCCGTCTGTCTGTACGATAGGACGGACATAAATCTACTATTTGTCGACGAATTTCCCATTGAATTAGCATTGAAATTCAATTTCGAGTCATTTAAATCGCTGAATTTAACTACAAATGCCACGGGAAAGTGATATACGTCAAAAAATTCAGCGTATCCGAATGAGAATATATTGAAAATTTCAGAAAAGAATTCGAATTCTAAGTACTTCAATTATTTAAAAAAAAACTTCAAAATTTAATGCTCATTTAAAAAGCATAGGAAGCCATTTTATAAGAAATAAATTACCATTGCCATGGCAACAATGCTTGAGAAACTTTAATTCTTTTAGACAATGAATTAAAATAAATTTATTTTTGCGACATCGATCAGTTTGAAATGACGTCAAATATATATTTCACTTCGAGATTCCGTATGTTGGTACGAAATGTTTTCATTCTATTTAAAAGCGAGAACTATTACATATTTATTCTTTGAAATATAAATTTTTGCAAACGATTTAAGTAATAATTATTTAATTCTCGAAATAAAATAAATGAAACTAGCTGAATTTAGCTGGTAAATGTTTAATATAGAATTAATGCTGTGTTTGGCGCCTTTTTACCTGTTAAACACAACTGTTGTTTGGAAGCAGGTTAAGTGACAGATTCTGTTACAAACCTACTTGTCTATTTACATTTATTATTCAAAGTGCATTTTGGAATAGTTTTAAGGATTTTTTTTCTACGAAAAATTAAATATTTATTTATAACTGCAAATAAATCATGCGGACGATAAGTAATATTTATTTTATTGGCGATAGAAAATAAATGAAAATAATGGCTTTACGATGTTGAAATTATAGCTGGATGCTGTGGTTAGTGAAATTTATTCTTTTGTATATAAATTTAATGTAGAAACGGTTGTTGATGTCACTTACTGTAACGATCCTAGTTTTTTCAAGATAAGAATTTTAGTAAGTATTTAAGTAACAGGAAAGTAGGCTATTTTAGTTCTTTTAGAACTTCTTGTTTTCTAGTTGCGCCCCAGCTAGCGTTAGCTTGTGATCCTGTGATGTAAATGGTGAACCAAGAGTATCGAGAAAACATTGCTTTGAGAGTCACTTTCCGAGATTCTTTCAGGTTGTACATGAAGTCATATTTAACAGATATTCATTTGATTCAAGTGTAAAACTCTTCGTAGCCTATTTTCCTACAACCTTATTGTCCACAAAGATGCACAATGGTTCAAACAAACAGAATAACGGGCAAAAAGTAAAAGTAACAGTAAAAGTAAAGTAAAAAGAATATAATCTGATGAATTATGTATCTAATACCTTTTAAAAATAAATATGTTGGTTTGGGCCCTTACTAGGTTATGACGACTGAGGCAGACTTCACTTTAAAACGATCTTAACTGTGAGTTTTAGTACAGCTTTTCAATCACAGATAGCAGCACCAAAATCTGAAAACTCATTCATTTTTAAGGACAGTAGTGCTGCCATCTATTTAAAAAATGATTTTCTATGAGTTACTTGTCTATTAATTCATCCTTTTTGAGGAAAAAGTAAACGAGGAAAATATTAATTATAAGTAATTGGGCAGTTTCCTTTAATATGAATAAAACTCATAGAATTGCATTTATAAAGTTAAATATTGCTAATTTTTGGTACCAAATATGATTCGATTACTCTTTTAAACGACTGTGGTGTATAAAAGAGAGGAAAATAAGAAATAAAAAATATACTTGTTTCATCCATACAAAATGCATTAATAATACACTCGTTCAGGTACTGGTACATGAATTATTTGAATGTTTATGTAAACCAGAATCTTAAATTTTTAAATCTTATCCCTTTTTATTGTTAGAAAGCAGCCAAATGACATTAGAGCTTACGTTGATTAGTTTGAGCCACACGCACCATAATTAATAAGCTGTGAATAAAAAAATTTTAAAATAAAAAATAATTAAAAAATTAAAAATTAAAAAAATTTTGTAATAAAGGCTATTACAAATCTATATTAAATTATGAAATAACAGTACGTTGTTTTAATTAACCTTTCAAAATTAATGCTTCCAAAAGATCTTGTCATTTTATAATTTTTTTTGGAAAATGAATTACTTAAAATCTAAAAAGACTTTCAAAGTTAAAAATTTTTATGATAAGAATATAAATTTATTATTTTTTCTTTATACTACAGACGCTACAATAATAAATGTTCTTATCAAATGCTATCCTAAAAACAATCGAGACCTTATATTTGTGATGTAATATTTGTAAGTTCAAGCAAAAAAAAGTTTAAGTTTTAGCTAAGCATTTTTTTCAAACTTGTCAAGTTCATTAAGGTTGAATGAAAAAGAGCCAATCTAAACAAAAGACAATTTAAAGAATGTAAAGTGACAACAATTCAAATGTATTAGTTTGTAGTTTAGAACCATTGACAGAAATTTTCTGCATCATTTAGATGCAAGCAAAAAAAGAAACCAAACGAAATTTATAACCTATGCAACATTTTATTAGAAACTAAAATTTTTATTTAAATTTAACAAATGTTAAAGAACCAAAGAAAATACATAGTTTTTTAAATATAAGTACAAAAATGCCTCTGAAATATTTCAATTATACGAAACATATAATTTCATTAAATATTTAGAGAATGCTCTTTACCAGACCAGACCCTTGTTGATGAGACCATTTCCAAGAAGACCGTTGGCAACAAGACCGTTGGCGACAAGACTGTTGGCGACAACTCCATTGGCGAGAAGTCCCTTTCCGACCAGACCATTTCCAACAAGACCGTTGACGAGAAGTCCATTTCCAACAAGACCGTTGGCAAGGAGTCCATTTCCAACGAGACCGTTGGCAAGGAGTCCATTTCCAGCCCAGCCGAGTCCGTTTCCAGCCCAGCCGAGTCCATTTCCGACGAGTCCTTTGCCGAGGATTCCAGAGCCGAGCAGGACTGGAGCTGCGGCAGAGATGGTCCTCTTGTCGCTGGTGACTGCCCCTGGGATGGCGACCTGGTTTGAGGTCACGGCACCCCCTAGAGTACGGCTGGCCGTGGACACGGCCCCTGGTATGACCACCACTTGTCCGGAACTGAGAAGTCCGGGAGCGATCACGGAGGCATCGGTTGCCGCCAAGGCAGCCAAAAGGAGGGCGATCTGAAGAAGGTGTGGCATATTATCTTAATTGAAGTATTAAACAAAGGAGGGTTGTAAGAATTGAGAGGACGAGAAGCTGTTTTACAGCAATTTACAAACTTTACGGTTCAAATTATGTTATGCTGTAATACGTAATTGACTAATGAACTCTTTTATCTAATACAATTTAACAGATACTATTTATACATATTTTGTAGAAACTTAAATTCTACTATTTATTATGACCAAGAAGTTTCAAATAGTAGATTGGCATTTTTCTTATATCACGGCTTTTTTAGCGACAACTTTCATAATGACCTTTACTAAGATTGGCGTTTGTTTGCTTTACAAAGTTTTTTTTGGGAGGGAGTAAAACTTCTAAAAAAAACTTTGTAAAGTCTTCTTCTTCTTTTTTTGTGTGCATCTACGATATAAAGAAATTTAAAAAGAAACTTGTTTTAATTGAAATTTAATACTAATAATAAATTCATTAAATGCCTCGAATGCTTAAATTTTTTTTACCTATTTTAATTCCATACGTATTTCATTATAAGTAAATTTAGGGTGGTGGTTTACCAGATCAGGCTTTTCCTTTATTATTTAAAAACTAGGTATTGCTTCCTAGTATTTTTATTGGCTTCCAAGTATTTTTGTTCGTATACATCTTATATGATATGAATTCGAGCCTTTGGTGACCAAAGGCTCGAATTCATATCATATAAGAGAACATATACAAACACTAGAGACATAATCGAATTATCAACAGAAATAAAAAAAGAACCTTCAAATATAAACCATTTAAAAAAAGTATGGCAATGTTATGTTTTTAATGTTTCTGTACTGTGTCTTTTCAAGTAAGTAAATAAAAATTAAAGTTAATAAAATGACAATCACAAAAGCCTTCAATGAAAGTGTGTGGTACGGTGATGTGCTTATTATACATTATACATTGTATATTTACTCTGCGAGCCTCGAAAAGACTTTCTTCCCCCATCAATTCGCTTGGTTTTCTAGGAAACGGGGGAAACATAGCTTTTCTAAACCTAACGTGTTTGAGGTTCTGTTGTGATGTTAACAATCAGAACAGTTCAAACCCAAGTAGGGTGGGGGGAAAAACACTCTCACGCCGTTTCGAGTTTGGTTATTTTTAATTATCGTCGCCCTAGAGATACACGAGGGTTATTGGTGACGGGCGTCGTATTTTAGAACCGCGGTCAAGTGACGAACCGACACCTGAATAGGCACCGTTATACACCTGTATAGGCACAACGCAACCGTTAAGAGCGACATCGTACGCTGCGTTAGGACTTTGAAAGATATTCAACGTGCACTCCCTAACACGGGATATTATTCATCAGTCACTTTTTGGCTGCAGGGGCCGTTTGTAGGTCGGCAGTTATTTTGGCGATGCCCGAACCCGAACCTGGGACCTTCCGCATGCTACGCACGCCGTTTCGAAGAAAACCACATGCGGAGTTGAGGAGGAAAATGCTTTCGAGGCTCGCATTTAAGATAGGCAAGGCATAGTGAGCTCTTCCGTTGATACTAATAAAATTATATATGAATAGCAAAGCTAATGAGAACATAATAGTAGTATTTGAATATCATAAAAAGTTTTTATAATTATGAAAAATCTTTAACTTATTTGTATCACTTTGATTGAAGGTGCCTAAATATAGTATATAGATAAAATTTTCCCTATGTGAATAAAGTTGTCAAAGTTAATGTACACTATATTATCTTTTATAAGAATTTAGTCTGTATTGTAAGGGGCTCATATGGAAAAAGCTATCTTTTTGCTTCAATAAGTTAAAAAGAATTGTTATTTTTAAGTATTATTAAAATTTCATTGAAACTGAAAAAGTAGCAAATGTTAAAAAAAATCGAATTCTTATTGTACAAAAACATTTCTATAATTTTACAATAAGAAATTGCTGCAATTTCTAAATATTAATATTTTACAATTCACTTAACTTTTAAGACATTCTAAATTGATTTTTAATGAGAACTTTATCATTGATAATTCTATTATTTTCTATATTCATTTTTCTATATTTGTCTATATTATTTTTTTTTTATAAAAAATAGATTTCAAAATATTTTTACTATAAGGTACCAATTAAAATTATCGAGCACCGAAAATTCTATTTTCAAATATTGTATTAGGTTTATAATTCTGATAACCAAAATTTACTTAATCAATAAAAATAAACAAAACAATTCTTAAGATAATTCGCATTTAACTAAACTTTCTTAACTAATCATTTTTAGATCGCTTACTATTAAGTAAAGCTTACCTTAGCAATCATTTTTGAATGACTTCTGCAATGCAAATGCGGAAACAGGTGCCTTCCCTAGTTTGGGGATCCTATATTTATATCCACCGTAAAGAAACAAAAAGTAAATAGCGGTTCTGGTCAAAACTGAAAATAACTGGTTCCGCTAAGGTCAATTAATCTAATAACCCCACCCAAAGAAAAAGTTAAATGACATCTGTATGATTGTCTGAATTCCGTACAAAATTAGTGCTCGTTATTTATGCAAATTTGAGTGGGTGCCAGGGCCTGACCATGAAAAGTTTGGGACCAAGGCGCGAATACTTTTGTGGAGCCCTTTTCGGGAAAATAGTGTTACATACTGCAAAATTATGACTTTCAAATTATAAGATGGAACACCAAATATTATAATAGGGGAAGGTGGGTTACCTCGGACCTATTTTGACTTTTCAATTTTTATTTTCTTAATTGCTTGCAAAAAGTGAATAAAAATATTTTTACTGAATACTTTATGTTGTTATATACAACATATATTTATTTTAACATGTTATTTAAATGATTTCAACTATTAAAAAAATAAATACAGAAAATTGTAATTAGGACCAAGGTACACCACCGGCGGTGTACCTTGGTCCAACCGGTAGTGTACCTTGGACCAATTATTAATAGGTATAGAGACCCGATTTACAGTCCGAAAACCAATATTTATTAGCCACATAAAATTCAAAAATACATTTTACAACCTACTCTTATTTCTAGCCAAGATTGTAGTAATTGGTTATGTTAGGTCAATTGGCTCAGTAAGGGGTTTTATTGCCTTAGTTTTTTTAGTGGCCTTTTGGCTTTTTCAGCTGTAATGCAATCTTTCTCGGGTGTATTTGTTAAAATGCAGCATAAAATTAAACTGTTATTTCATGCCATAGAAAAACATTTGGCTATCTTTCTGTCTTAAATTTGAAAAAAAAAACTCAAATATTTCCCCCTATGTTTATTCAACTAGGCCTAAACGTAAAAAGGATGTTCTGCTTAGATATTTATTATAAAAAATATCTTTTTAGATGAGCATGCAATAATTATTTTCTATATTATATCAATATGGTAAAAATTTTATAGGCTTCCATAAATCTAAATAATTAACTACAAAAAAAACTCTTTATCACATCATATCAAAATTTCTTACAAATTTCCATTTTTCTAGATTTTACAAATCAGGGTTGCATATTAATAGCTTAAAATACTTAATTTTTCAAAGGAAAGAATTTACTTGAATTTTAAAAAAGGTTTTCAACAATCTGAAGCACATAAGACCTATAGTAGTGTACCTTGGACCAGTCCAAGGTACACCACTTGTATTAGGTTCGAGGTACACCACTTGGATATTAAAAACAAAATAGTTAATCAGCAAGTTAAGGTTAGACTTAACTTAATTTCAAGCACACTGTTTTATAGCTAAAACTTTGCTTTATATTGCATAACCATCGTTTCTGAATAAATACTACATGTTTGAGTATAAAATTACACTAAAGAATCTGACAAAAATTTACTTTTGAACTGTGAATTTAGTTTTTCGAAACCTCTTTAATAAATTGACCTTTTAAACAAACAGATAGAACTTCACTGAGATCCCTGGTAGCAAATACTTTAACTGCATGTGGTGTTGTTTCAATATCTAAGCTAATCGAGCTAGAATCAGCATAGGTTCGAGGTACACATACGTCCAAGGTACACCACTTACCCCTATCATTCAACTATGGTTCTCATTGTTATACGAAAATCAAAAGTATTCATAATTTTAATCATGTTTGCAATAGAACTATTCACAAATTCAAGGTATGTAGAAAAATGTAGAGGTCATTTTAGGGCGCCCTATCCTGGGACGTCCTGGGTAAATATAGGCAGGGTCTGGGGGTTGGGGGGGGGGGGGTACAACAAAACCTTTATTGGGTGATTCGCTTAAAAATGAGTATAATTTCAGTTTTTGGAAAGAAAAATACAGTTTTCAACAAAACTTTTGCCATCAATATATGATGTTGCACGTTTTAAATAATCAATCAGCAACATCTTGTTATGAACTTTAAACTGGTTTTTTTTCCGACTGCTGTGGTAAATATAAATTTCAAAGTTGTTACTCAAAGTTATAAATTTATTTCGGTACACTTTATAAATTAGGCTTGGGAAAACAACAGCAGCATAATTTGTAATACACAAAAACATTATATCAGTGAAAAAAATCATAAATATCGATTAAATGTCACAAAATAAATTTAAGACATTGGCAGTGTGGTAGGAGAAATATGTTTTCATATCTAGTCAATTTATAGCTTATAGTTTACTTTGAAATCCAAATTAAAATCTAAACTGCTCTTGGCAAGATTCAGTATGACTTCCTTTCCTGCATGCATCAGTAAACATAATCAAAACTGGTCACTTAATGGTCCCAGAACCAGTTTTATATAAAAGGACTGTAATCAAACACTATGCGTCAAGACTTATGACTCATAATAAATAAAAAGAATCTTTTAAATTTTGCAAAAGTTATTTTTTATTTTATAAATTTAATTATAAACTTTTAGTTTACATGGTAAAATTGATGAAAGAAATTAGAATTGAATTTAAAATGTTCCAGTAGATCAGTGCACGCTGCGAGAAATAAAAAACATTAGCGACATTTTGGGCAATTGAAGTTGTCATTGAACAAATATTTACAGCTATTTTTTTTAAATACGTTAGAAAATAAATATTATTAAAAAAATCCGTTCACTGGTATACCATATTAAACACGCAAGGGACATAAATTATTCCACTTATGGAAGAGTCACAATCATAATTTTTTTTCTTTCCATTAACTGAGACGAAAAAAATCATAATAATTCCGCCAATCGTACAATTTTTTATCCTTTTCCTCCTAAATCATAAAAAGGAATCTTTCAGTTTACACTCGTGGATAACTACCCAGGATGAGCAACAGTTAAACTCCAAATTATCTAATTCAATTGGAACTGGTTTCTATTGAAATAATGAAAAAAAAAATGAAAGGTTTTTTTTTCGTCCATATATTACAATCGGTTTGTTGAGAATGCTATTTTTACTTTATTACCTACACTCCGTGCCAACCTAACTTGGGTAAAAACAAAGAGTAAAAGTGCAGGCGGAAAAGCGCGTCCGATACTTGGAAACTCTTGTAAGTTAATATTTTCATACAAAATGATCTGAATACAATTTATTCAAAATACACTTTTCATTCTGATAAAATTGCCAAATTATCTAAAATATTATTCAAATCTGCTAAATCTTAAACGGAATTAATGTTTTAAACATGTTTTCTTGATGGATTCACAAATTATTTATGGAACTCTTTACATCCGCGTCATTATCTTCTCCATAGCATATTTCTATTTACCCAACTTAGGTTTTCAAGGAGTGTAGTTTGAAATGAAAGGTAATGAAAGTATTTTGATATTGTCGAAAATCCAATAAGGATGTTTTCTGTTTTCTTCACGTTTCAGAGAGAGCCGTTAATGAAAAAATGTTTTTTTTTTGAGCATTAGTCCGTCTGTCTGAAATCACTCTGCAGTTCGATTTTTAAAAAAAAAAAAATCTACAGACTTCAAATTTGGCACGCGAGTTTCCAGTGTTTGTCGCCGACCCGGCAGCACAACGGTTAGGGAGCTAGCTTTTGGAGCTTCTGGGTTCGGGTCCGAATTCCGGTAAGGCTTGGATGTTTGTGTATGTCAATAAATGTTTATTTTTATCTATGTGTCTGTGTCTTCCTTTCTTTGAGTGTCTCATGTGACTGCCACTTCTGGCGAGCAGGGTAACTGACTGTAAAGCCTATGATCCTCTCTTCTGGAGGCTCATTCACTGTCAGTTGTCATTTACCAGTGCCTGTCGGACGTCATAATAAGCATTTTGACGAAATGTTTTTTGGATTTAAAGATACTGCTGAAAAACAGTGAAAAGTCTGTGGTCTTCAAATTTGGTGTATGACTTCCTATTACACTTCGAAAATGACTTTAAAAAATTAAAAAAAAAATCGCATGTGCAGAACGGATAGCCGAAACTAGCGTATTAACTGTCTATTATCGTGTGATAATTGTAATTCGTGAAGTGCTTCACACCCCTACTTTTTATAAATTAAAAGTGTTTTTATTGTGCGAAGTTCGTGTAATAATTTTTTATTAAATCAAACTTTTTTCTATACTTAAGGGTTAGATAGAAAATTTCGTGATGGAGAAAAATTTAGATAGTGGGACTTGAAATATTAATGCTCAAGGCAAACTTTGTTGGGCGCAATTTTGTGTTATTTAGAAAACGCATACTTGCGACCTTCCAACATTCCTTTTAAAATTTTAAACAAAACCCTATTCAAAACACCACAAGGACATAGCCCCAAACCAACTTAACGGTACCTCAAAATTTTTTCTTCTGCAATAAATCTAAAAATATCATAAGAAAAATAACACAATCCCTATAACAATTAATTCAATTCCAGACGTAAACAAGAAGACCATATTCCATGCATAATTAAATCAGTCCTTGGAAGGTCCTCTGTCTCAGGGTGTGGATCAAACCAAATCAAACCAGATCAAACCGGATTGATATTCAATAAGAAGACATTATTTCCGATCGGTTTGTTTATTTGGATCGAAACCAAAGATACGAAGTATAGAAAAGTTTGATATTTTAAACTGTTATGGTACTCTTCATTTCATAAAAAATAAGAGGGATTATCAGTCTCATAGAGCTAATGCATTAATTTTGGAATCACAACTTCAGCAGAAGTGTTGCTTTGCCATATTAGCAATTTTCCCCCAGGTGTGGGAATCAACATAACGTCGAAATAAAACAAATTTGTAACGACAATTTTGCTGGTTATTTAATTATATATTTTTGAAGTTTTAAAATGCCCCAAAATATTCAACAGATGGTGCAACTATTTTGAAACTTTATCAATTTTATATTAAATAACTTAATTAATTTTATTTTAAATAGATTTTAGGATGATTCCCATACCTGATGAAAATGGGACAACATGGCAAAGCAATACCACTGCTGAAGTTGTGATTTCAAAACTAATGTATTAGCTCTATGGGACTGACAGCCCCTCTTAAGTAGGGAAGGGTAGGATAGGTACATATATATTCCGGCTCGTGTGCTTGATCAGAGACCCGCTTATAAAACTTCCGTCAAGTAAGACACAGAAAGTATTTTTTATTGTCACAGAGAAAGGAATTTATACCTAGGGAGTAGGCAGGGATCGAACCTGCACAAATTGCACCGCGCAGACTACAAGTGTAATGGTCCAAACCACTCGGCCATCTGGTCCCCCCACACTCTCAACTAGACCAACATCTTACGTAGCTAAGGCCCAGCTTCCGGACCCACCCGTGAAGCCAGCTGAAGGATGGAATTTTGGCAATTAAAAATTAGATTTTTTTTATAAAATGCATCCCCAAATAATAAAAATTTATGGTAGTAATTTTCGCGTTGGCTAAAAATGTATACGGTTTTTTTAATGATTAAAACAATTATTTTCCTATCATTTTTTGTGTGGAAATTATGTTGAAAGAGGTTACAATTTGTATTTTTGTTCAGTTGGAGTAAAGGATAGAGTCAACTTCAACTACCGAACCAAGCCTTTTTATTTACTCTAGTAGACAAAAATAGGAGTTTATTCAACAGTTGTGGTTATTATACCGTATCTAAAATATCATCTTGGCTGGCTGGACCTCCTAATGAGGAGGTCAGTCGGGATCTCCATTCTTCATCGTTTATTTTATTTTTGTATTTCTACTCTAAAGGACATTTATTTAAATTATTTTTGTATTTTAATGCTTCTTTATGTTTTATGAGGAATTATAAAAGAAAAAAAATTACTGTTACAAAAATTTTCTGTGTTTTTGGACAATTTTAAAGAAACTGTCGAAAGTTTTTTTTTTGGCAGCGGTAGGATATTATTTATTAAATAAATTTTTATGTGCTCACCATTTTTCTTCAAAATACGTAAAAATCTTGTAACATATTTTTTTTACGTCCATAATTCGGGAAATGCCAGGTGGGGGTTGGCCCACTTTCCCCAATGGCCCACTTACCCCACCTTACCCAATAAGCATAAACAACATATACCAGCTCATTGAAAAACAACCTTTTTATTGTGCATTCCCAATTCAGAAATCACTACCTGGATGATGCAATAACGAGTCACTATTGGTCTATATTTAGAATTAAAATATTTAGTAAACAAGGTGATTTGTGATTTCAATGCCATTTCAGTAAAGGGTGGGGTCAAAGGACGCCCAGTGCGTGATCAATGCATGATCGGGAGACCCACGATTGTTTTATGCTAAACAGGGAATGTATAAATACCCTTCCTAACGGGACCTATGTTATCAATACTCATCAAGATGATTGCTAAGGTATGATATCTATTTTTGTATTATACTCTATTTTTTTTAAAAAATGTTTTATTATATTAATTATTGGTTTTTTTTGTAAGTTCCGGTTAGGTTAAATGGTTTTTAAGGATAATTAGTAACGTTATATTAATGTTTTATTGTTGATAAATATATAATATATATATATCGCTATACTTATCTAAAAATATATCATTAAAATTGATTAAAATCGCTTTAAAAAAAGGAAGAAAAGCACATCTAAAATAAAATGTACAGGGTAATGTAAAACGAATTTTTTTAGTGTTAATGAAGCATATGAACTTAATGAAACATGTTTCAAATCTTTAGGTTCAGCATTTGTAAAATTAATTTTTAGAAATTTAATTTTAAAGATTTTTATGGTAGATTTTTTGTATAAAATCTTATGTCAGTAAATATTAAAACGTGTTAGCTTTTATTTTGTTAAAAAAATACTCATATATATATAAATGGATTGGTATAATAATTGGTCTGTTCTTTAGTCTTGTCTAATTCTGTTCTTTATGGATTAGAATAATTAATGAAGGAGAAAAATTAATTATCATTTTTTTCACTAGCCACTTAAACATTATGCCAAGAAAAATAGATGTAAACAACTTCACAATAGGTTATTATAATTAATAGCCAGCTACTGATAATATTAACGGATTAATATGGCAATCACATTTACGGTGAAAAATATACAGGCATATATTAACAAGATTCTTAATTTTAAACTACAATTGAGGATGTTTTATTTGAATTTATCTTATTATTACATCTGACAGGCAGTAGAAACTCGTGTAACAAATTTTGAAGTATGAATATCTTTTCATTTTTCTGCAATATATTTAAAACTAAAAAAAGTTTTGTGGCAGATAACCTTTGCGCAAGCGGGAATTTTTCAAAAAACTTATTATATATTCCGTCCGTCAGCTACTGTGAACTCGCGTAATTAATTTGTAGTTAGTAGGGTAGGGTATTTTACACATATATATTCCGACTTGTGTGCTTGCTCAGTAAGCCGCTTATAAGTCTTCGTCAAGTAAGACAGACACAGAAAGATTTTTTACTGTCACAAAGAGAGGAAATACACCCAGGGCGAAGGCGGGAATCGAACCCGCGCCCGTTACAGCACGCAGACTGCTGGCCCGCGATGCTTACCACTCGGCCATCCGGGCCCCTGTAGTTAGTATTTCGTTTTTGTATTTCAACAATACCTTAAAAACCAAAAGCTTGTCATAGAATGGAAAAAAATTTTTTCTCTGCTACATTTCTCCGGCTGTATTGAATATTTCAACAAACATTTTTTTTAAATAATAAATGTAGATAACTTACAGGTTTCTACCTTCCCTCTCTTTAAAATTGGTTAGAATATTTTTTGTTACATTATTTATTGAAAATTAAAAAAAAAATATTCGAACCAATTTAAAAAAGTGAGAGGGTCGGACCTGTAAGTCAGCTGCATTTATAACATAAAAAATCCGCTTTCAAAAAGATTCAATACAGCCCTAGAAATGGGGCAGATAATTTTTTTTCTATATAGAATTAACACTAATGCACTTTGCTTTGGAGACCCCCGGTCCAGCATGCCCATTCTCTCTTAAAGCTCCATTTTAGAATCACCACCCGTCCAAAACGCATAGGAAAAACAAAATCTCCATTTTGGATTTTCAAACTTTCGAAATATTTTTCTCACCTTATATGCTATCTAAGGTAATTGAACTTTTTTTTCAAAGCCAACCTGTATATTAACTAAATTACCATTATCTTTTCAGATCTTTACTTTCCTCGCTGCTTTCGCAGTTGCCCAATCTTCCCTCATCGGAACCGGGTGGGGCACCGGACTCATTGGAGCTCCAGGAATCATCGGAGCCCCAGGAATCATCGGAGCTCCGGGAATCATCGGAGCCCCAGGACTTATCAAGTCCTCAGGAATCATCGGAGCTCCCGGAATCATCGGAGCACCAGGAATCATCGGAGCCCCGGGAATCATCGGAGGATCGAGAATCATTGGAGCACCAGTGCTGTCCAAGGGATTAGTCAGTAATGGCTGGATCGGAGCATCTCCTTTGGCAATTGGCTCTCCTATTGGTTGGGGCGGAGCCAGGATTATCAACGGAGCTGGCGCTATTAAGACCTTAATTTAAATTAGTTCATTTTAATTGTCTTCAAATAAATATGTAATGCAATATATTATAAGTTAAATATCTTAATCTATAAAATTTATTGTTTGAAATTATTATAAATGTTATTATTTGAAATATAATTATTATTCAAAAGATCTTCAGTGTGCTTATTTCAATTATATGTCTCAAAATAAAGTTCTTTGATAGTAACAAGACTGAATACTGAAGAACAGGAAAACTGTAAATCTTCCTTTGAAGGATCACTTTAAGATATCCTAAAGGCGCATTCTTATTCATATATTGTTCCTGACAAAATTAGCCTTTTCACACTTTTTTTTACAGTAGTCGAAGCCTATATTATAAAAGCAAAATTCATCTAAACATTGGAAGACTGTTCGTAATATTTTTAAAAATTAATTTGTAGTTCTAACTTTAGTGCCCTGTCACCAATTCTTGAAAAAACTCTTATAATACGGAAACATATGGTAGGACAGTGTATAAAAGATTATAATATATAATAGTTAGTATACACTCTTAAAACAAACGAGCGGTTTTAATTCAGTCTGAGTTAATTTTCACTTCTCCAGTGTCGAAAATGCACTTCTCCTACATGATTGGATCCTTTGTATGTTGAATCTGCGAAAAGATCACTCCAAACAGCGATTTTAACTCAGTCTGAGTTAATATTCACTCCTTTCCAGTGTCGAAAATGCACTTCTCCTACAGGAGTGGATTTCACTCCTCTGTTTTAAGAGTGTAATTTCCTAGATCGTTTCGTATGATAAATTCAAACAAAAGTACTCAGATTTATATTTCGAATTAAAATTTAAAGGAAGTAAAATATAATCAAAACAAAAAATTGTTTTAAAAAATTGCATCCTAACCTTCTTTAGAATAAGTTTACGCTCCAGTGCTTAATCGTAACTTACGCACTACTGCTTAATCGTGACATACGCACTAGTGCTTAATCGTAATGTATGCACTAGTGCTTAATTGCTTAATTGTAACAAAGTTAAAAGATCTGAGAAGTTTAAACATATTATGGATTCTTCGAAATTGAAATTTTCATAGTTTTTTTTATTATTGATTTAAGTTTTTGTAAAAAACTTCTATTTAGGTAGAACTGATAGTTTTTAGGCATCTCAATGCATTATCGTTTTGTTTATAACATGAGAATTTTAAAACAAATCAATATCTGGTGATAAACACAACGATTTACTTAAACTATAAAACCAATAACTATTAAGTAAGCAATGTAATACTTCTATCAAAAGGATTTTTTAAAAACTTTTTTACAATTATGTGAAGTGTGAAGAGATTAAACTTGATGGCATGGTCGATTTTTTAAACATGCATGTAATAAATATACGAAATAAGAAACCGAGAAATTGCTGCAGCAAATTTATTATTCCAAGAAAATTTACACACAAAATATTTGCATTGACATGACACATAGAAGGATAATCAAAAGTTCTGAATAAGAAAAGAATTAAAATATACAGAATACCAAAACTAGAGCGCCCGTTGAGGGTGGTTCTCAACATAAATGCCAGAACTTCGTTAGCTGAGGGTGGAAGAGCTGTTGCCAACATTTGAACGATTCCATGGCAAATCACAATGAAGATTGATAAATAGTTCTTGTGCAAAGATATTTGACCTGCCTTTCTTCATCTTCCTTAACTTTTTTTTCAAGTTACAGGTTGCTCAAAGATCTTTGTATGCTTATTTTACACGAATGAACAAGGACACTTAATTTATCATTCACAAATATTACAAATAAATATAAGAAATGAGGAGACGAAAAATTTATAAAGTAGTTAATAAAAGTCATGAAAGAATGATGCATTCAAATATAAAAATTTATTTGGATATAAAATCGCTTTAGGATGAAAAATAAAACATTAGTTGCGTATAAAAATAGTTATGATGATGTTTAACTGAACTGCAAAGAAATGAATGTTAAAAACTTATAATTATTTAATAAATCAATTAATACGAATCGTGTTTAAATACATTTTTAGGTGATGAAAAATTTTAATCATTGTCCACTTCTTCGTTCGCTGTGTCGACCTTGTGAACCTCTACGTGAACTTGGAATTTGACTGTATACTCCTGAAGTATCGGCCTGAAACAATAACAAAAACAGTTTATAGAATTTATATAGTTAATAAAGTTGATCATGAATGCTTTAATACCATGAATGTCAAAACTTTTGCATCAAGTTTAGTAATTTTATTTCTTAAATGGTAACTAAACACTACAGGTTCAAATTCCTGCACTCTTGAATCTTTATTATCACCTATCTACGAAATGAAGTGCAGCGAATAAATATATGATTAGTTTCTAAAATTAATTGTCAAATAACTCACACGACCATATAGGTATATTATGATTATAATTATTTACTCATTAATTATGCTGTTCATGGAGATTTTGGAATATGTAAAAAAGAGCGCCAGATTATATTTAGATCTCATACTGATCATAGCCCACACATATCAGTATATTATACTCAAGAATACCGTTGGTATTCTTGAGTATAATATACTGATAGAGAGATAATTCATGCCATTGCCATGTATGGATTGAATTGTTAATGAAGACTAATTTGTACCATGCTAGCCATATCAGAACGAAAGGAACCAGTCTGGATGGGTGAGCTGGTCTGAAGCAAGAGCTGCTGCAGAAAATCGAAGGAGTTGGCGTAAAAAGCTAAAGGCCTTATGTGTCACAGGGCACGAAGAGGATTAAGTAGTAAGTAGTAGCCATATCAGCAAACACACTTTTCTGGCAAAAACTATTGCATAGGAATTATGCTTACTTACTGATTAATCATGCTGTTGATAGCCAATTCGGATATCATTCGCATCTTATATTAAGTTTTCATTTGCATATAATTGTTTTTAGATATCATGCTCGCATGGTATGTATCCTAATAATATGCCCTTCAAAATAGTTCGATATTCAGGTTATTTTCCCATACGGATGTATTATAGTTAACGAATGCTAAAAGGCATCATGCTGACAATGTATGCATCAGGATAACATGCACTTCATAATATATTTAGATATTCTAGCCTCTGCTATATCTGTATATATATTGTTAATGAATACTAACAAATATCATGCTGACAATGTAAGCATCAGCCTAACATGCTCAGCCTTCATTGTATGTTTAGATATTCTAGCCTTTGATATGCATTTTAATGTTAAGGAATACTTACAGATATCATGCTGGCCATTTCAGCAGACACGCATCTCTGGCAGACGCTCTTCCCGACGCCATCCTCGGTGGCTATGCACTCGCAGCACATGCCCCAGTCGGTGGTGCCGACCATCGACGACTTGACCACCAACTTGGACAGCACGTCCATGAACTTCTTGTTGGTGTTCTTCTTGGTCTCGGTCAAGAATGTCGAGTCGAAGCTGGAGCCGTTGACTTCAAAGGCCAGAGGAATGCAGACGTCTTTCGGGATCCTGAGCTGGGCCAAGAGGTCGCCGTCGCCGAATTGAGGGCTGTCCTTGATGTCCTTGAGGGTGTAGGCGAATTTCTTATCGACGCCTGAAAGCAAGGATATTTTACTGAAGTATTCAATAATGTAACAGGTATCATTATACATATTCAAGCTACAAATTCCTTTATTGAATATTATATGGCACCACCTCTAATTTCGTATCGACGCCTGGAAAAAAGGATATTTTACTGAAGTATTCAATGATGTATCAGGGGTATTATATATAATAGCTATCTTATCTAGTAATTCCATTATTAAATAGTAGATGGCATCGCTTCGTTAAACATTGAATCAAAAACAACTTGCATTATAAAAACTAACAGGTATCCTTCCGAGTAATCCCTCTACTGTGCGGATTTAAAAAAAAAAGATCACTGTAATGGATCTAATGAAGACTAAAGCGTGTGTTATATGATTGTTGAATTAATTTGAAAGTTCTTCCTTACTTTTTTTGTTGACTACATAACGTTTGTTTAAGCGCAAAACGAACCTTAACACTTAATTACTTTAAATCCTTCCAATTAAAAGAAAGTAGTAGAATAATCGTAAAAAAATCAATTTTAAAGTTGGAAAGAGGAAATTTTGGATTGCGATTTTGGTAAGACGAACGAGCAACTTTGCAGAATAAAATGAAGGCCTGCAATACAAACGCACAGGCATAAAAGAAAAACTTACCAATGACTCTTCTAGCTTTGGCGTTTTTGTTCGAGCTCTTCATCTCGTATTTCTGTTCCATTAAAAGATGGAGCGTGATATCACCGTCGAGAAGAGTTCGTAACATCTCCCCATATTCGGCCTTAAACGAAAAAAAAATGTTTCAACTCTCTGTGGTAGTATACAATATAATATAAACTGTCAATGTAACATTGTGTAGTTCAGTAAAATAATGATCCAATTCTTCTTAACTACAAATAATTAAATCTCTGTATTTATATACGTTAATTTGACCATTTGCGTGAGTTGCACACGTCTAGTTTATTTTAAGTACTGCCAAGGAGTGCAAAAACATAACTTCCTAACCTTAACTTCTTCGGACTTGCAAGTAGAGCACTTCATCAGAACGAAACTCTTGGTTGTTCCAGGCCTGTAAGTGAGTGCAGCAGCAAACCTCACGGCTTCCAAGATGTTGACTGGTCCATCTCCATACCTCAAGCTTTCCAAAGCTGATTCCAGTGATCTCAAGGGCCCGAATTCGAGTCCGTCCATGGTGTGGACGTGTGGCTCAGCGTGGACCTGGTCCCCTCCGAATCCGACTACTCTGTACCTGATGTCCTGGTATCCCTTCTGCCTGAAGCTCTCTTCGATGCCCTGTGCCATCTTGGAAAGGTATCGGACCTTGTCCCTGTTGCATTCTTTCTCTTCCACCAAGAAGACAACGTCGGCAGCCGTGACTGAGCCGTCTCGAGGGAACTGGATGGCCTGGCCTTCTGTCATGTACGAGCCGTCTTGCTTCTCGCATCGAACTGTTAAAACGAAAAGTTTTTCTTAATATCATTTTGGATAAAAAAAAGGTATAAAAAAAGCTCGTTACTATGCGGAATTAAAAGGAAGCATGGTTGGTGGGACATATTTTATGAAATTAAACCTATAATATAATTAGAATTTAAGTACATTAGTTGAAGTATATAATGTTCAATATATTCATATTAAATATATAATTTTGCTTATTAAATATATCGGTTATTTTCTAATAAAAAAATTCAAAATATCACTGAAGACTTATTTTATTTGACAAGTTTTGAGTACATGATGTTAATACATGATACAGTTAAGGTAACTGTTGGAAGGCTGACAATTCTTTACTGATAAAAATATTTATTTTGTCTTTAAACGCTCTGTATGATTACAATTTAAACGTATTACTTCAGTATGTTTAAATTAACCGCGTAATTCTTATAAAATACATCGCTTATTTTCTTGTAAAATAGCTAAAATATATCAAGTAAGAGTACTACTTAAATTAGTTTAGTTAGTGAAGTTTTGAGTTTGTGATGCAACTGATATAACTGTCCGAAAAAAAAAACAACTAGCTGTTAATAAAAAATAATATTTTTGCCTTTACAATCGAGGCAGAAGCTCAAAATAGGGCATTACATTAACGTAAAATAAAAAAGGCCGAGATACGAAACACTCAAATAACTTATCATGATTTACCGGTTACCAGAAATTATACATTCTCAAATTGTGCCCGATTTGTAAGCGTATTAGTATGATCTAAACTAACTCACCACAGTGTTTAGGCATTTTAAGCGGGACTCCTTCAGTCTTGCACTCCACGAAGTAGGCTGCTGCAGATTCGCAGATGGCGGAATCGCGGTCATTTTCGTGAACTGCTGAGAGGTCGCTGACACACATCTTCAAGTACGCTGCAGGATCGACCTAAGCGAGGAAAAAGAAATTGTACGTTAGAACTTTCCAACCAATACAAAGATCCAACTTTTGTTACCCTTTGATATCTACGTCATTGTCTTAAATACCGTATTAACGATTAATATATAAAAACACTTTCTCGTAAATATGGCTTCTTTATACTGGTATTCTTTTATATTTGCCAATGTAAGTCAATATATTTGCTATTACAATAATTCTATATATTTGCTTTATTATCAGAATTTCATGTTACTTTTTACAGTTTTCCATTTAAGACCAAATTTAAGACAATTGAAAAACAATAGACCAGTTATGATTTTTTTTAGCTTATTGTTTAATAGATGAAATAAAGAAATGTTAAGCAATTAACCGCATTGACCGCTAAAAGTGAAAACGAATGAAATAAATTGCCAATCTCAAGACCTCTAGTAAAATAAAAGATTCATTTCAGCTTAAGAAAATACTATAGGAACCATTATATTCACCTGTTTGAAACATGCTCTGTATTCTGAAGTAGATTTCTCGAAGAGATTCTTGCATCTGGTTTGAACATTGTAATCGTTCGATGGTAGGGTGGCGAAATTGTCTGATGTCGTGCACACTGCCTGTCCGACTTCCCAAGACTTGGTGAAGCTCTCTACATCTCCCATGATGTACCTTGAAGGCGACATCATGTCCAGACTTGGTTCGTAGTTGAAGGTTCCGAAAAGTCCGGCTGTCCTTCCGAAGTAGAAGCCTGATAGCGATACGCTGCAGTAGTTGTGGGCGAAATTGCATACGACAGAGAACCCTATAGGCAAACAAATTGTTTTTTAAAAAATAATTTTTTTACCATAAATTATCTGAATTAATGCGCTAGATATCTTAAAAAAACTATAGTGTAGAATATTTTTTGATGCCTATTATAATAAAAATTTTATTATGATATAAAATTTTAAGGTACACTGCAACAAATTGAAACCTTTTTGCCTTAACTGAAATGCTTATGAAAATATAAGAAATATTGTAAAGATCTCTATAAATATAATTTTAAGAAACATTTCCTTTATATTTTCAAAGCAAAGAAGTTAAATGCTTCTGACGCATACGCAATTGATTCCATCCTATCTCTGTCAATACGATCCGGAAACGGGAAAAGAGAAGCTACTATAACCTTATCTTTTTCGTAACTTGGTGGTTAAAACGCCTACCTCGAGACTGAAACTTTAAAGAAGGTTTAGATACCATATACTACCTGACAACCTACAAATCGTATATGTTCTGTAAATTTGTATTATTTAAAATAATTTTGAAATGCTCAAAAATATTTCTGAATATTGCAGAAAGAGGTTTCCAAATATTCGAAAACCTTTTTGAAAATTACTTGTACCATATAGCTGCTCCATATATGCAAGAACGTTTTTTTTTAATTTTTCACAGTATAATTAAAATGTTATAACAGCTCAAGTTAAAAATATGTCACTAAAACTATGCTAAACCTAATAGAATCCCAATTACTGTTAAGTTAGCAATGATAGCTTGTTCAAATAAGTTGTGTTTTACCAAGAAAAAAAAATACCTTTCTTTTCGTTTTCGACCCTGACGTTAGCTCCCTCCCTGATCATGACAGTCTTTCCGATCTGGATGGGCAGTTCCGCTTTGGTGTCGTCCAGCGTGATCTTGTAGTCGTTTCCGATGTCCACCTTGCGTCCGTCCACAAGTACGGTTAGTGACTTCCTGATGTGGTCCCTGGTTCCGTAGTTGACGATCACGGTGAAGTTTCCGTCCACAAAGTCTCGGGCCAACAGATAGCTGCACTTGCCGGCGAAGTCGTAGGACAGCTTGTCGAAGGTGATGAAGTGCTGGTTACCGGACAGCATAGCGTGGGCTGTACGGAACAGAGATAGTATATAATTTACTGACTTTCCAAAAAATAATATTAATAATTTCGTTCGTTAAGTTTTCAATTTTATGGCAATGACCGCGGGTGTCCAAATCAATGTGCCCCTGTCTATTTCAATGGAAAAAGCATTGATGAAAAAATATTGGTTGGTTGGCAGACATATATTTTCGGGCTTGTGTGCTTGATCAGAGACTCGCTTATAAACCTTTGCCAAGTAAGACAGACACAACACACACATACACATACACGACAGATGCTGTCATCTATCGTGCGCCACCTCCACATTTTAGACATGTTCCTGAAGGGGAGGGAAATAGTCTCCAGGAACCTGTAACCTGAACCGTGGGAAACTGCACAATGACCGCCCACAGGACTTTCGGACCCAACAGCACGTACTCCGCATATACTCGACAAACACAAGCATCCACGCCTGATCGGGATTCGTGCCCGGACCCAGAGGCTCCAAAGTCTAACACCTTACACTCTTAAAACAAAAGAGTGAAATCCACTCCAGTTGGAGAAGTGCATTTTCGACACTGGAAGGGATTGAATATTAACTCAGACTGAGTTAAAACACTCTTTTGGAGTGCTCCTGTCGGAGGCTTAACACACAAAGAATCTACTCCTTCCGGGTAAGTGCATTTTCCAGACTGGTGGAGTGAAATTAACTCAGACTGAGTTAAAATCGTTCTTTCGTTTTAAGAGTGTAACCACTGCGCCGTCACGTCAGCTAAAAAAATATGTCGCTGGCAAAACAAAGACAAAGATTGGATATTTTTTTACAATTGTTTTATATGATAAATGTAGCTGGCTTACAGGAATCTATAATCCCACTTTTTAAAATTGGTTCGAATATTTTGTTGTAAAATAATTCATTGAAAATGTCAAAAAAAAACTATTCTTCTTTTTTCCTGTAATTCAGCTACACTTATGACATAAAAAACCTATTTGAAAAAATATTCAATACAGTGGCTTAGAAAATCACGTTTTTTCCCATTGGATTAACATCGATCTCTGGTTTGGAGACCTACGGTAATCCCTCCTTGAAGTTCATGACAAAAATACTTGCTCCTGGTAGAAATGTGAACACTTATTCAAACTCCACCCACATTAATATTTAGATGATTTTTACAAAATGATTTATTTAGACAGAAACCGCGACATTTTAGGATAAATGACCTCCAAAATACTCACCACTGAATGTTGGCAGCCAGTAGCTAGGAGTGAAGTACTTCATGAACTTATAATAAAAGTCCCAAACGCAGAAGTCTTCGTAGTACTCAGCAACCAATGCATTAACATTGATCATCTTCTGGTACTCCGGATAGCTCTTGAAGTCAAAGACTTCCATCAAACTGCCTCGTGGTGCTGGCAGGCTGAATTCCAGGGACATGTGACCCCGTTCTGGAGAGAAATCGTACTTGGCTCCAGCCTTTGATTGGTAGAATTCGGCTAGGTAATCGTGGGCAGCGTTCAGGGCCATTGTCTTCACGTAGTTGGTAGCGCTTTCGGCGGCGTTGGATACTACTACGTCCATTCCCAGATTGTGGTAGACTTCTACTCCCTGAAATTTAAAATTACAACACTCGTTTATACACATACTTTTTTTTATTAGTAGACATTTAATTTCAGCATTGAGTAAGAATATATAATATTTATTAAGTTTTATAAGGATTTCTTCCGGATGAATTTAAGTGGTGAATCAAAATATAATTGCTCTAAAACAAAAATTTACCTGAAAACTCTTGAAAATGCCTTAAACTCCTGAAGTATACTAAAAAAGGTTAATATTAAACACAATACTATCCAACGATGCTTATATGCATAACCTAATTTTAAAACTGTGTATCTAACTGTAAAATGTTCTTTTGTTTCGATTGTATTTGAAATAATAAGATGGTTATATTCACTTAACCATAGCCTTTGTAGAATTTTAATAAAAACTAATTTTTAAGCACAATATAGCCATGATTATTTTACCCGTTACCTCTAATTAAAATATATATACACACTTTACCTTTCTAAGAGCTGAATGTGCCATTCCGGACATGTAGTCAACTGTCGGGTGGTTTAGGACAGTTTCCATGATGTTGGCATCGTATACCCTGTTCAAGAAAGCCTGGGCAGTTTCTGTGTATTCGTAGTCCATAAGTACCTTGAATGTGTTGGCAACGCTGATGGCGTAGTTACTCAGAGCCTTGTAGTATGGGTTGGAAAAGAAGAAATGGGACACTTCGGATGTGAATTCTGCAGAACAGAAAAGTTTAGTGGTTAACTAATTTCTGACGAAGCTATTATTCTACACATAAAAAAAATGCACGGATGATTTAATTTTTTAGTTTTCTACATTTTAAAGGAGTGTAGATACGTAACTACCTTAAGAAACTAATAATAACTACTTAAAAGTGACCAGCATATAATTAATGCGACCAGATATTCAAAGCCAAAAATCATAACGTTCTATTGCTATGCTTTTCAGAATTCGTTTTTTGTATAATACCACCTTCCTTTCAATTGTAAACTGATTGCCTGATAACAAGCAATAAATAACTGAGTTCTAATTAATAAATATAGTTAGCCATATTCTGAGTAATCCAATTCAAAGAACTAATAGTATTATTATTGTTATTATGATGTTCTTTTTAAAAATAAACTTTATGTGTTTAAACAAGTGTAAAATCTATGTTTTATTTCATATTTCAAATGTTTTTGGCGACTTAAACAGAAAATAGGAGCGCAACAAGTAACACTATCCACTTTATTCAATTAAATTTGAGCTCCCTCTCGACAAATCTGTATTTTTTAATCTATTGCATTCCTTTTTGAAGTTTTAGTTACTAACAACCCTCATAGATGACAGTAGTAAAAGTTTATTCAAAATTCAAGAGTGAAGATATTAAGTGTTGTAAAATTACGTCTTTGTCAGTATTCAAAGTATAATAACATTAGTACTAAATACAAATAAATTGTCTTGAAAAAATAATTATAGTTCAAGAGGGTTATTTTAAAATATATTTAGTAGTTTTCTAGTCATTCTTATCAAAATTGGAATCTTGTAGTTGTTTTTTTCCCACATGGCAAAAATTTTAGAAATTGAAATTATTTAAAATCCAATGCAGTTAATTTTTTTCATTAGATTCATGCATTAGAGGGTTAACAAAAGGTCGGAAACAAATTATAAATAATTGTCATCCAAATTGGCCAACAGGAACTCACGTTTGATGGAATGCCTAATCCTATCAGCTGCATTCCTCGTGTAGTAATATCCGTCAATGATGTATGGGGCATAGGATCGGAGCCACATGTCGAACTTCAGGACCATCTTGTTTGCCCATTGGTGCATTCTTGCGGAGTAGAGTCTCATGGCATCGTCAATCTTTTCTGCTAATGAATCGGCTGCTTTCTCCAGAGCGATTCGAGCTTCTTTCATCATTCTGGATGCTTTGATTATCAGTTCGGAATGGTACTTTTGCATGTACTCGCTGAAATCAAGGAGTGCGTAGTATGCGGTGAAATACACGTCTTCTACTTGTTCCACTATGATGTTGCATAGCACTTCAAAACCGAGCATGAGTCCATTGGCAGTTTCCCTAAAAGTAAATTTGAAGATTTTAGTATGTTGTGTAACTATATTTAATGTATGAGTATAACATTAAGGTTGTTGAAATTGTCTTATCAGTTCTAAATCAATAGGCATAGCACTTATTTTTATATCAAAATGTTTCCTCCACATCATATATAGCTTTTTTTTTAATCTCAAAATCTTGAACACATTTTTTATACTTAAAAACGAGCCTTAAAAATAAACCGTCTCCAGACTTTAAACTAATCAATGAGGAGAGCAAACCTTCAAAAGCCAACATCTGCAACTTTGACTTAGGCCACTTTTATTTATATGCTTATCAGAGTTAACTAAATCGTGCCTGTTGTTGTTTAAGTACAAAAGTGGCTTAAGTCAAAGTTTAGAGACATTGGGGTTTGCATGTTTGCTCGTCAAATATTTTCCTAAACTGTTGATTCAAGCTTTTATTTAATTAAGCAACTACTCCTTAAACATCCAACTACCTTGCGAACTCCTTGATGTTTTCAATTTCAGCCACAATGTCCTTCATGAGGAATTCATTCCTGGAGTACATCCTTGAGAAGGCCTCTCCGGTTGTCCTGATGTCGTTCTTCATTCCCTGGACTCCGGTCCTCATGTCGGCTAAGAACGGAGACATGACATCGGCCATCGCTCTGGAGATGGCAGAGACCCTGTAGGAGACTTCGTCGGAGAAGCTGGAGGCGAACGACGAGTACTGGGCCTTGCTGGATCGGATGAAGGATCGGAGGGTCTCACCAGTGCTGATCTGAAAGAAGAAAATAATGTAAAATATAATTAACAACACACACTTTCTGAGATAGAATATTCAACAGTGCGGATTCTTCAGTAACCAAAGCAAAAATCATTTCGTTAAAAATGAAAATATGTTATATTTAAACACTCGTTTCTGAAAGTGAAGTTGCTAAACAATAAGGGTTTTATCTCGTAGATATAGGACCTCTTTTCTATTTAAAGTTAATGAAGATTCGAGAGAATTATAAACAGGTTTTAAGGGTATAAAATTTTCTAACCTTCAACGCCTTTCAATTTGTATTCTTAAAAGGTTTAACTTAGTTTTAATTATAGCAATAAAAAGATCATATTTTGAAATACTATTAATTAGAATGGTTTAATTTTTAAATTTAGTTTGAGATTCTATTAAATGAAGTTTACACAAGTTTAACTATATATAAATCTACTTACTCTGAGTTCTTTCCATAGTTTTGGTCTCCAGTTCACTTTCGAACTAAGAATCCTAGTTTTTTCCAGTCCCAAGTACACCGAGGCATCAGTCTTTTCAGCTCCTTTGTTCTTGTGCGAAATTGTTAGGCTTGCCGAATCCTTGGGGAATGAAGCAGTCACCTGTAGTCCTGTGTCTCTTTCTGTAAAAGAAGAACCTTTATTTAAAGAATCTATACCATGGAAATAAAGTACTTTATCAAAAACGGATGCTCAAATATGACACAATTTTCTTCATTTTTTCCGAAATATTGTCGTGAAAAATACTGTGATGATTTTTTCATTTATAAAAAACCTATCGCATTCAAATTTTTTAAACTACTGACCATTTAGCAACAGCATAGCTTGTTATTAGTAAATATTGTGACAAAATGCTTTTGATAAGAGAAAAATGAAATTCAGTTAATGCAGTTGAAATAAAGAGCTACATAAGATTTTGTAAAAATTCTGTATTTCACTAAACTACTTAAAATAAAATTATATATTTAACCTATTTGGTTGCACTTCATGGGTTAAAATGATCAACCCTTTTTTGAAGTAAAGTGTAAGTTATCGAATGTAAAATGTTTTACAAACAGATAATTTGATATTTACCTCCGTTTAGAATGCTAACATCCAAGGCTCTGTTTCTCTTGCTGAACTTTATCTGGGCAGCCACGTCAGAAACGTCATTGGTCTTCTTTTCCAGGGAGACGTCATATTCACCATTTCTTCCAGCGATTTGGCCAGTTACGCTCATGAGGTCCCGGTTAGAACGCATCTGCAGGAAAAACAAAATTTGTTATGGATTGAAAATATCGATGCTTTTTCTAGTTTGTTGCTCTAAATTATAATTGTAACAGCTTAAAAAATTAATATTGAGGTTGTATTATATTTTTAATTGCCTTGATACAGAAACTCTTGAATAGCTGAAAAAAATCTTATGTGAAATGCACTACAAATGGAATAATTTTATCCTTGTCTTTACCATTAATTTTGCTTTTGCAAATGCAAAACGTCTATCTATTAAATTCAATAAATATTAAACGAATCGCAATCTATATACATAAAAGGCGACTTCTGTTTGTCTGTTTGTTTGTATAGGATGCAAAAACTTAAGAACCACGCAACAGATCGTCACGAAATTTGGTACAAAAACTCATCGCATCTCCAGAACAAACATAGACTAAGAATTTTTCGAATCAGATCATTCCTTCTATCATTTTCGAACGTTTTAAGGGGAAAAAATACACCACTTTTGCTCAAATCCGATCATTTTTTCTCTTTCGTGATGCCATCAGGCAGAAAAATTTAAATAAAACTTTTTAGAAAACAATTGAAATTGAAAATATTTCATTTATTTAATATTTGTCATTGCCTTCAGAAACTAAATTAATAATTTGAAAGAATAATTGATATCTATATGTTTCAAGTGGCGTAATCCTATCAGTCTCCATTGTATTATTTTATTGTGCCTATATGATTTTAATTATGAATTTTTTAAAAGCATAGTTAAGCTTTTACTGAACTATGTTGTTTTTGAAATCCGTCGCACTACAGATGAATATTAGGGTTTTATGTTTTCCTTTTTTCGCCAAATGCTTTGCCAAACTCACCAAGAAAAAACAAAAAACGCGCAAAAGAGCATTTTTTAATAGCTGGTTGGTTGTGTGATGGTCTTTGCGCCAGAGCTGAATGGGTGTAATGGTAGCTATATATTTTCCTCGCCAAATTTTTCAAACACGCCAAATGAGCTAAAATGTTTCTATTCGGGAAATTACTATGACATTATCTGTTAATTTTAAAGCATTTTTTAAATTATGAATTTTTAAGGTAATATAAGTAACGGGATTCTGTACTTTATAATAAACGGTAACAGCAACATAAGCTTATTATTCTATAACGGATTAAATGATAGATGAATTGAACTGACCTACATAAAAATGCAAATCGTTTGTTGTTTGCTGGAGTAGCTTATTTTTAATTATTACTGATTATTTTGTATTTAAATATGTATTCTTTTTAATTTGAGCTTCTTATCAAATGCATTTTTTTGAAATTAATATAAATCATTACTATATCCAGGATGGGTAATTAAATGGAAAATTACTGGGTAATCTTCATATCTTATGTAACTCAAATGAAAGAAAAAAAAAATGGTTAAATTAAGTATTAACTTTTTTTTTCACCTTTACCCGTGCAACGTCGGGTATAACAGCTAGTAATCATATAAAATGACAACAATGAAAATAATTTCAATGGCATATACTGCATGTACTGTGTGCATAATTTTTGTTTCAGCAAAAATATTAACGATGTTGAATTTATTCGTCCCATGACAGCCTATATTTATTACATCCTAAAAATGTCATTTGTTTATCTAAATTGCAATGTCATTCAGATAATATTATTAAAACCTTTAATAAATATGGACGTTTTTTCTTAAGAATGAAGGTAAAATTGTACTCACCAAGAGTTCAATCTCTTGTCTCAGCTTCATGATTTTGGCCTTGACCTCCCTTACGTTCTGCATCTGATGTCTGTCCATGCTGTTTAGCCTCAGATGGGCCGATGACTCCAGCTTGCTGTCCATAACTTCAGCAGCGACTTGAATGTCCAACCTACTCACTAGGTGTTTGAGTGAGAGCATTCCAGAGTATTGAGTCTCTCGTCTGCTCCTGGACTTGTCTTCTGCCTTGACTTCGAGTTCTAAGTTGTGGTTTCTGTCACGGGAATAGTACAGAGAACTCTTCAGATGGATTCCTCCCTCGCGAAGGACCGTGAAGATGTTGGATTGCACAAGGCTCTGAAATTCACCATATATTTTAATTGTATGAACATGTTTGATACAAAGGGTATTGTAAATGGAAAAATTTTAATAGCTTTAACTTTCGGCATAAAAATATGATATATTACAGTAATCTTTTTTAGGAATCACAATGCAAACAGGATATGAAATTTATTGAAAAGAGAATAGAAGATAATTTGTGTTCTTACTGATAGGATAAAAACTATGGTAATGAAACAAGTCATAGTGATTTATTAGTTTTGGATTTTTATTGTGATTTTTTTATTAATTTGTGTACCTAAAAATAAGATAACGATAATATTTTATTTTGGAATACACCTGTGAGTTTACAACATGAATTTTGTTTTATAAGAAATGTAGTTCACTGGATGTATTGCCAAATTCAAATTTCACTTATTCTACGGTTAAGAAAACACGAATAGTTTAAAACTTACTCTGGACAGCTTAGGATGTTCCAAAACTACTTCGAATTTACGTGCTGTTTGTCGGTCAGTGCTGATGTCTGCATTCACAAATCCAACTGCCACGTGTTTCTCCAAGGATCGAGATGCATCCCAGTAGAAGTCTACTCCACCGCTTCTGGATCTACTTGCGTTGGTGAAGTTTCCTTTTACCATGAAAGATCTAATGGGAGTGTCCAACCTGGTCCACAGCTCTTTACCGACCTCGGTATCAGCCAACTTGAAGTCGTACGAGATCCTCTTTTCGGCTCGCTCGTCCCAGCTGAAAGCCGCATCGTGAAGAATCTGGTTATCGTCGCACTGGTGAGATGTTCTGAAGGATACGATTCGTTGGTAGTAGTTGGACTTGAAGTTGATTTCGCGTCCGTTCTCCTGCTGCTTGCTGTCGGCCGTGATGGTCAGTGGAAGAACCGGCACATCCAGAACGAAGTGTGAGGATTTTCCTCCGAAATGAATGACTTCCATCTTGAACTGCTTGTTGCGGTTAAAGTCGAGTTCAACGCTGTCCTCCATGTTGGTGTGTTTCTTCACGCGACTGTAAGTCAGCTTGACGTCTCTGACCTTAGCGTTGGGGCATCCCATCTGAACAGATCCCTTGAGTCCATCCCTCTGGTTGCGGTGGAACACCTTCAAGAACCCTCTCTTGCCGTCCTTTGAGTACTCGATGTTTGAGTTGATGGAGTTGGAGCTAGTTTGGTGTTGCATGCTTCCCTGCAGGTTACGATAACCATAGTAAGGTGTCTCAGCTTGGAAGTCCATTTCAAACCTTCCCGAACCTTCGTAAGTCAAAGTTGAGTTCCAGGAATACTTTTCATTCGATGGGCTGACGTATGTAGCTGCAAGCTGTTTTCTGCTTCCAGAGTTTCCAAATGCTCCGCCGACTGTGTATGTTCTGGAACTAGGTGTAGAAACGGTGATGGAGACGTCTTTTTTCTCAGAGCTGCCTTCCCATCGTCCAGTCGCACTCCACTTAACGTTGTTCAACTCCACCTCTCCCCTGCCAGAAAGTCGTGTTCGACTAATTCCGTACTGCCCGTAAATGCCAAACTTGCTGTTTGGTACACTGAAGGTAACTCTAGAGTCAGCACTTGAATAGTCAGGATTGTAGTGCGCGGTTCCGAGAAGTTGGACTGATTTGTAGTTTCTTAATGGTAGTCGGAACATGAGGGACATTTCTTCTGAGCCTTGGCTTCTGATCAACTTCGATGTCATGCCCAATGATGGTAACCGCGGGCTTGAAGTTTCGATATCGAAACTGGTGTCGATATTCTGGAAGCGATCGTTGCGAAACTGTCCATCGAAACGCACCATTTTCAATGATTCAAAAGGCGTATTTAAAGTAAGGAAAGCTTCCATACTTTTCCATCTATAATAAAATATTTATTTTTTAGAACCTGACACTTTAGGATAATGTGTTATAGAAATACTCACACACTGCAAAAGTTTGAAAAATAAATGCTTATGCGTATAATAATAGCGTGTAATGCGTATAATAATTATATAATATTTATTTATGTATGCGTATAGTAATTATTTAATTACCATTAACTTACGAATAATTCTTAAAAAAAAACTGGAGTAATAGCTATACAATTTACAAGAGCAAGAGGTTTTATTTAGGGCTTTTATTCTTAAAAGGATTCTGTTTTTGATAACGAATTTACAAATGCTTAACGTTATAGAATTTCTTCGTGTTAACCAAAGTAACATAAATCAATTGCCATGCCACAGGTCCGGGGATCGAGTCCCGGATCGGGCGAGGTTGAATCATTAATTCACGTCAATAAAATGAGGACCAAGCATGCTTGGCAGATAAGCACTGGGGCTTCGCGTGAGGTTGACAACCTAACCGGGACATATTCCTATCACCTCAGAGCCCTTGGTCATGCAATTTGAAATAGGCACGGTGGGCCTTGGCCAACTAATGAGCTGTCGCGCCGATGTGTTTAGTTGCTACTAATTAACAAAAAAACAACATGAAAAACTTACCCTTCGTTTTTCATGTTTCCAGCCACTCGAATTTCTTTCCCAGGTGTAGACACAGACAGGCTAACATCAGCGGCGGTATATCCAGTGTGCTTCATTGTACCAGTGATGTAAAAGGGATTGAGGTACTTGGAAAATGGACATTCGATCTTCAGCTGAGCAGATTTCTCGCCTTCGTAGTTTTTCAAGCTACCAACTACTTGGTGGTTTGATGTTGGAGTTGAAACAGAGAATGTGGCTTCGATGTCGCGGCCGTTGCTGTTAATATATTTCGCCTGAGTTTCCAAAGTTGAGAAGGATAATAAAGTGCTGTCTATTTTAACATTTGCTAACATTTGTCTTCCTTTGTTTTCATATTTCGCAGTTACTTGGTGCGTTGCACTGGGGAGGATCAGAGACAAATCGCCAGTTAAAACCTTATCTCCTCGTTGGCGAGAAAATTTGGTTTTCAATTGAGCTCCTCCTCCAGGCAAAAGAGGGCTTCCAATTCTGATGTCAGCCTCCATGTTTCTGGCGTTGTTTTTTAATTGTCCATTCAAATAGTTTACATGACGGAACATTTCCAAAGCCATTTCAAAGGAGATTTGCTCCAAATTCTGATAGTTTGCGTTTATTGAAGCAACAGCCTCTACGTCACTTAGAGCGGGAGATTTGGCTTTAGCCAAGAAGTTAAACTTCTCGTCATCTTGGTGGAAAACAACGTCCAGGACATGGGAATATTGAGGGAAGTCAACAGAGAACTTAGCTTTAGCGTCGTTCCATTTCTTGATATCCAGATTGACGGTGGAAGAAACTTTGCTGAATGACATTCCGGGGAATTTCCTAAAATTCTCGTGATACCTTCCAGTGGAAGACTCGATTTTCAGAGCTTCAACCATAACGGATGCAATGAATGGTCTAAATTGGCTGTTGGCTAGTCTGCCTTCAACGTTGATACTTTCTACTGGAGTGTTTATTTTTAAGTTGATGTAATTACCAGCATCATCGTTTTTGTATTCTACGTATGCGTCGAAATTGCGCAGGACATTGAAAGGAGTGGCAATGATGAGTCTACCATCCAAAAACTGATTTCTGTCATTTCTGAGAGAGCTGTCAAAGCTGAACTCTTTGTAGTCTTCGAAAGGTGTGTCAATTTTAACTTTAGCTTCATAAAATTTTCCGAGTTTCTTGTTCAATCGAAGGTGAACGCCAGCTTTCTTGTCTCCCCATTTAAGTGTTGATATTGCTTCATATAATTCATAATTAGAATCGATTGTCAAAAGCAATTGTACGTTTTGATATGATGAAATTGGGGAATCAAAAGTCATCTGAATTTCGGCCAAGTGTGATCCTCCGAATACTCCTTTGAAAGAACCAACGTAATTATCTCTCTTATTCAGTTTTAAATTCATTCCAGCTTCATAAATTCCGGATCGGATTTTGTAATGTGAACTTAAGTCGATGTCTTCGAACTGCTTAAATGAACTTTGAATCTTAATTTTCAATTCACCCATGTCTCTGCTTCTCACAAATTCCCCACCTAGTGATACTTTATTCTGTCCCCATTCCAAGTTCGTCTGTGAGCCGATTTTGTTTTGAGTATAGCTACCAGAAGTTCTTAAGCTGGATTGCTTATAATTATCCAAATTAGTAAATACCTCAATGCTGCCATCCAGAGAAGTACCTTTGAGTTCATATTGAGCTACAGTTCTGTATTTATTTACCTTATTCCATTCCGTGGAAACTTCACCTTTCAATCCAGAACTTGTAATGTCGTATTTAACCGAAGCCTTCATTTCTCTCATAGTTTCGTAAGGGGTGTTGAATTCTACGCTCACTTCAGTAGAATCACTTCGATGGGCATACTTTCCTCTCATATTCATGCGCCTCCATCCCCTTTCGTAAGAGATAAATATGTTGCTATCTGGGCGCATGTTACCAAAGTTCACAATCAAACCCACTTGCTCAAAGTCTTTGAAAGGCGTTGATAAAGACATGGCAAAGTTGTTCATTCTGTTGGAGCTTAAGAAACTTCCCTTGACGACAACGGATTTCCTGTTGCTTTCATCCCATAAGAATGAGATTTCTCCTTCCTTTTGTCGACTTGTCAGGTCGTATTTGACAATGGTTGAGTAGAACTCGTACCCGCGGAAAGGGCTAGTGAACTCAAGTTGGGCATTTAAGCTTTCCCATCTATAGTTTTTGATGTCAGCTCCGAATGTCATTTTGTGTCGGCGATCCCAAACTAACGAAAGAGCTCCCTTGTGCTCCCAGTCCTGACATTCCAAACTTCCTTTCAGTTCCAGTTCTCTGGAGCTTCTGAATGGGGAAGTGAATTTTACAATAAATTCTTTCAAGAATGTTTTATCCAAATACTGGGCGTTAAGATGAATCTTGCTGTTCTTATCCCATTGAATGTAGCTCGTGTGTTCTAGCTGATGACCGTTGCTTGATTGAACGACAGAAATCTTTCCGCTGGGGAACGAAGTAGTCGACGTCATTTCCAAAGTAGTTTCAAAGTTTAGAGCGTCCCTTATGTTAAGTTTGTGGGTTAGAGATCCACTGAGTTTGTTTTTGTTCATTTGAAGTTTGCTGAAGTATTCATGTCCTCGTCTGGTGTGTGCAAAATCAGTTTTAAGCTCTTCAAATCCTCTGAATGGAGTGTTAATTGTTGCTGAAAATTCCACATTCTTGGTATTGTAACCCTGTTCCATCAGACCGATGGTTAAAAGAGTTAGTCGTTCGTTATTAAAGGAAGCATCCAAAGTACTGCGCAGTTTTAAGTTTTGTAGTTTATGGACAATGTCAAGGGAAACCTTCTGAACATCCATGTATCTAGGGAAATGAGCAATTACAACAGCATTTACTTCTAGGTCATTCCAGTTCATCAATTTTCCTTGCGAATTCAATGTAGCTGACGATCGATGTGGAAGTTGCGCATCAAAATTGACTTTGTAGGCATTTTGTGTTAACTCTAAAGATGTTGAGACTTGTGCGGTTTCATAATTTCTAAAGGGGCTAGTGAAACTTAATTTTCCTTCAAGGGTTTTGCTGGATAGTTGGTTTCGTCTAGAAGCGCTAAACACAGTTGTAATCTTCTTGCGATTGCTCCATTTCATTTCTACGTCGGTATTAACAGTTATTCCATCGTTGCTGTATGTTATTTTGGTTCCGGTTCTTTCAAAACCTTGAATGGGCGAGGTACCCTCGAAGTTGATAGTGCAGATTCTTCGTCGTCCACTAAGCTCATGATTTCCTTCAGTATTGAAGGATAACTTCTTGGATGGAGACCACTGAAACTGGCCGTTGGTTTTAAAGTTATTACCGGTATATATGTGGCTCAGTTCACCGGAAATGTCTTCAATATAAGAGAAAGGTGTGTTTAGTTTAATGTTACCTCTCAACAAAGAAGATTGTTTAACGCCGTTAACCATGTAGCTGATCTGTTTATTCATTCCCCACTTCAACTCAGCTTTGTTGGTCACTTCCCTCGAGTTATGGTCATGAGCAATAGCAAAAGCCAACTCCTCAAATCTTTTAAAAGAAGTCATTACTATAACTTTAGATGAAACGGAAGCGCTTCCTCGTGAAAAGGAGTATTTACCTAGTGATGACAATGTTACGTCATTTCCGAATGGCAGCAGAGTTGCAATTTCACTTTCCCACTGTTGATTGGTAAATAAGTGAGTAATGCTAAGCGTGATGTTCTCGAATCCAGCGTAAGGTGTTGTAAGCTCAATGTGACTTCCTACTTGTTGTCTTGATCGATCTAGAAGAACGTTGGAAGATAGTAACCCTGAGACTTTTTCTGTGGGAGACCATTCAAGCTCAAATTTGTTGTTTGTTTTCCACTGAGAGCTGAACAGAAGCCCTTGAAGGTTTGTGCTCACGCTTCCTTTCACGACTCTACGAAGAATGTCCATATTTACTGTGGCATCGTATCCATCGTTTTGGCTGCGAAGTTCTCCACTGAACAAAACTCTTTTGCTTGGTTCTCTGTCAGCATCCCAAAATGCTTCTAAGGATGCAAATTTCAAGGAACTTCCCATCCTTCCCTCAATTTTAACAGTGCTCCTATGTTGGTTTGGCATCTTCAGTTCGATGTTGGCATTAATTTTTTCCTTTATGTTGTTGATGGCAGCTTCCAGTGCATAAATATTGCTCTTCATTAGTAACTGTCCAACCATTCTGTGATTAAGTCCATTTCCAGCAGTGTAATCTACTTTTGCACGATATTTGTCTCCTCCTTTGACTATTTCGGCAGATCCGGCGAACTGACCCCTGTGGTATCCAGCGATGGTGGCGAAGTTCATGGCATTGGATCCTGGGAGGCTCAGACTGCCATCGACTTCATACTTCCAACGAGATCCTTCGCACTTGTCCTTATAATGAACCACAACGCCAACTCGTCTTCCAGCTTGCCACTGACATGAAGCAGTACCTCTGTATTCCTTGTTGTTAGCCTGGCTCAGCTCAGCTTGGATTCCAGCTTCCCTTCCAGGGTAACGCAGCTTCACATCTCCAGAGGCAGAAAAGAGGTTACCAGTGGCCATCTTCAGTTGTACGTCAGTGACAAATTGCTTGTTACTTCCGTATTGAACTTGTAGCTCGTGTTTAAGGGTGTTTTCGGTGTTCTCGTGCTTGACACTAATGCCATAGTCAATGCTCTTCTCCGGGTAGACCAAACTTAAAGACGCTTCCACCTTGTTGTTGGTCAAACTTCCTTCGTACCTAAGGATATCTTGGAGTTTGATTTTGTGTACACGGCTTCTCGCACCATCTCCAAGAGCGATGGATATCGTATTTTCAACGTGCCCTGTTGTTTGCATTGTTTCGAATTGTACTTCAGTATTCCATTCTGGAAGTACAGAAGCCTGGATGTTCAAGAGTCCTGTATATTTAGTAAGAGCGTTTGCAGACAAGTTACGAAGTTTTCCAATGATGTTTAATTTATTCATTTTGCCTTCCAAAATTCTATAGTCTGCCGTTAGTCTTGAAGACATGCTGTCTCCGATTTGAGCATAACCCTTAACTGTACCGTCTAAAAGGAAGCTGCTGAGGCTGAGTTCGATATCGTGACGTTGCTTCTTGCCTGCTTCCATGTTACCTGAAAAATAATATGCAAGTATGTCAACATTTTAAATTTTAATAATAATAAGTTTAAGTAAAATTTTAAGATCGAATAAAGTTGACTTAAATTACAGAATTTTTTCTTAAAATGCCTCAAGCAAAATACTAAATATTTGACATCAAAGTTTCAAAGCCAATGATAAAATGTATTTTCACTTTAAGGATTCAACTATTCGTAAAGCATTATACTTGCTAAAATAGAATTTTTTTTGTCTAGCATGTTTATAAGTTTTTTTTTATCCATATATAAATTTAGTTAACATAATTATTACTTAAAAATTTACAACTAAATTGAATGTTTAAGTACATGCTCAATTTCTTCACGTATTTTAAACTCAAGGCACTATATTTTGTCTGGTCTTTATAGTTTAATGATTAACCAAAATACGGACACAAATGAACTGCATAAATGAGTATCTGCGATTGTTTTTTAAACTCAGATATTGTTTTAAATTTTAATTGCTTACAAATTAAAAATGCCTTGACATACCTTTTGCTAAAATAGGTTTTGTAGTCAAATCTTCAATCTGCATTTGAGCTGTATACTTTTGCCCGTGACGTAATTCGGCAGATCCAGTTACGCCCACCAAGCGTCTGCTGGGAATTCTCATCTCCATAGACGTTCTGTAGAGATCGGCGTTCTTTTCAGCTGTTATTCCGATTTCAGATTGCAATGAAAAGTATTCCTTGCCGTCCATTGATAGGCCTAAATCAAGTTTCTTCTGCGAGTTGGTGTTCACCATTTTAGCTGTGATTTAAAATATAAAATCATTATAACATATTCAAACTGTTACGTTATTAAAATCAGGCGATTTCATCTGTAATTTATTCATGCATGTTACAAAATCATTTTATAATTATTTTAAGGACATTAACTTTTAATGATAATGATAAGATTTTGGATAATAACTTTTTTAAACGCATGAATATATTTTAAGTTAAAGGTCTGTAATTAATGAGATCAACTTACTTGATAAAATAGATTTTATATATTGCCACGATAAAATATCATGTTAATTTCTTTCGTCTCACCCCCCTTGATATTTCTGGTGTGGAGTGCTCAGTAGTGATTCGTCAAAAAGATTAAAACTAACTATAATCATATTTAGCTATCCAACTATATCCGCCAATTTAACTATGCCTGCCAATCTAAATATATCCGCCAATCTAACTATATCCTTCAATCTAACTGTATCCCCCAATCAAAAACTCAAATGTCTGGAATGTCCAGTTAGCAACGCGTCAATGAGATTGAAATAGGCACTATTATTACCGTTTCTTGAACATTATATGATTGTTAAAGGGGGTTTAAACCACACAAATTACATGCTTATTTTGACTCTGTGGCGTAAAGGGGCTTGCTTCGAATTAGCAAAAGCACGGTATCGAGACCCGCACTATATTTCAAGAAAGGAAAACTCGTATATATATATACACAATGGCACATGGTTATATGTTTGGCATTTAAAATAATCCCGTGAGTACCGATTTTGTTTGGAAACTCAGAGGTAAAAGTAAATTTCGTCAACACATTAACATGTGCAGAGAGCACAGCCATAATGATATTTCTTACCATCTACTCCAAATTTCTTCACCGGGGTCTTGATTTCGAGAGATGCGGTATGTTCTGCCTGGTTGAGATATAATTCCATCTTAACGTCACGATCTACTTGAGATTCAGGGGTGTTCACAGACAGAATGCCATGCTTCACGAATCCACCATCCTTCTGTAAGGGAATTCAGGGTAATTCATAAGTTTTTGTAATCTATATATCATGTATACTTTTTACAGAAATTGAGTTGATGGGTCATTTCGTAGTTTTTGGAAAATGATTCTGTAATCCCTAAGTTAAGTTAAGATTTTTTAAAAATATTTTTCTTTTCAAACACATGTCGATGAATATCACTAAATTAGCACTAGTAAAAATTAATTAAAATAACCATTAATGGGCTTGTTTCAAAACTTTGTCAAAGAAAACAAAACAACTAAAGAAATCGCAGTTCGGAGCGCGTGACGTTATAAAAAAATGTAAATGTTTTTATGTAAAAGTATTGAATTAAAGTATATGTATCTTCCATTGATCCATTTTCAAAAGAAAATATTTTAAATTAGAACAAATTACCACTTCAGTCTTCCACTGCGCATCGAAGTTGTAGCTCTTGAGAGACGAGTCGGTTTTCTCAATGTACAGATTGAATCGAGCAGGGCCGTTGAGTGGTTGCAGGGGTGCGTTTGCCCTGTATGCTGGAAGCTCCAGCTCCGAACAGAACTTGACGCCGAAGACCTTGCTGATGGAGTTTCCAGTGCAGCTCTGGAGATGTGTTCCTTCGTTTCTGTCAGTGGCTTTCTCCTTCTCTTCCATTCCGTGAACAATGAACATTTTGCTCCTGAAAATAAATTAAAAAAAATTCAGATTAATCCAGCTATACAGCATCACGATACTACAATGTTTATGACGTAAGAAACGAGTGACGTTATAAACAAGGTTGTATATTAAGTGTTTGGGTGAGGTTGACCCATCCTTTCATCCCTTGAGTGGGTCGATAAAGTGGGTACCAAGCATACTTGGGAACTAAACACTGGAGGAACGGCGTGAGAATGACCACCTTACCGGGACATATGCCTTGCACCCCAGAGCGCTAGGTCACAAAAGCTGAAATGGGCACTGCATGCCTTGATCCAGTAATGGGCTCTTGCGCCGAGGAGTTTAGTTTAGTTTTCGAATATTAAATGTAGTAAATGTGTAAAATACGCATAATATACTCATTTTATTAATTAAAGTTAGATTTTGACACCTATTGAATAAATTTTAACACGATGTGTTGTAAGTATCAGTTAAATTTCTCCTTCTTCTGACAATCATTTAAATGCGGAAAATAATCTTCATATTTGGTGAATATTTGCTTCATTTGGCGAATAAAATAAAATTTTAATGATGAAAACGAATTAAAATAAATTTCGCCAAGTAGGAATTGTGGATACCATACAAACGTATGTTTGCAACTTTGTAACCGATTATTTTTGTTGTTAGTTTTAATTAAGTAATAGATAAATAAATGGTTCGTCGTAAAAAATGTATGTGTTCAAAGTTACGCCAGCAAATTTGTTATAAAAATAGATTGTAATATGTTCTTATTAAGGTTTTAAAATAAATTATTGTTCAGGGTTTGGCTTTAGATATTGTATTAATTTACAATCCACAGTCTACGCTTGAAAATCAAAACTATTTTACACAATTTTGAATTACATGATAAAGTTTTACAATGCTTTAAATTAAATGTTAAAAGGACCTACTTGAGGTTGAAGACTTCAATCCTGTCTCTGGGCATGTTGAGCTGAACCTTGACTACCTCTCCCTTCCTGACCTGTACTTTTCCGTCCAGCACAGACGAAGAGTGCATGGTGCTCACGACTCGCATGCCAGACCTTGCAATCTGACCAGCATCGACGGTCAATAGGCCGGAAATCTCAATGGCACCACTGTGAGAAAAGTAAATTATATAGTAACCTGTAATTATGTGTAATTATAATTGCACAGATTTGAGTTACTTAGCGAATTTCGATTGGATTTTAAGCAATGTTGACCATTTATGGATCGGAATAAGATGGTATTTGTATGTTAGTCTGATTGGGATTTTTTTTTTATCTAAAACCTGATTTGACAATAAGCCAAAAAAAAAAAAATAGGAATTTTAAGAAGGAACTGTGTGTTCTTAGTGCAACTGAAAATTTATCAACGTTATGAGTTGAAAACCAAACCTATTTAAAGTCGACATTATGAGTAAAAAAACAAAACGCATTAAAAGGTTTATTTGACACCTTGGAAATATCAACCGAAATCGATCGGTTGTACACTCTTAAAACAAAAGAGTGCAATCCACTCCAGTTGAAGATGTGCATTTTCGACACTGGAAAGGAATGAATATTAACTCAGACTGAGTTAAAATCACTCGTTTGGAGTGATCCTGTCGGAGGTTTAACACACAAAGGATCCACTCCAAAAGGAGAAGTGCATTTTCCAGACTGGAGGAGTGAAAATTAATCAGACAGTTAAAATCGCTCGCTCGTTTTAAGAGTGTATATTATTTTTTTAGTTAGTTTAAATAAATAGGATATGAAGAGTCTTGAGGAAAAAACCCTTCACCAACTGAGAATCTACCCCTATTCATTTTTGCTTGGCAGCCAGTGGCGTTTGAAAGCTGCTTTCTCTTTGGGTTTTCTCGTCGGACTCGTGTCTCACGTGAATCTCAGTCAGTAGAAAAATTGTAGTTAAGGACTTATTCATTAATAAAACGTCAAGAACACGGTGTCCGTGTCTGTCCCACTTGACGAAAGCTTATAAGCGGTTCTCTGAACAAGCACACAAGCTGGAATATATATGTACCATACCATACCATGTGTGGTGATCTTAAATAGAATACCAGGCCCCATAATACTTATTTATCATTACTTATTTTTTTAAAAAATAAATTTGTTTATTCTCTTTTTGGGAAATAAAAAGGCAATTAAAAAATAGCATCTTATAAACTGCCTACCTTGGTTCAATGTGCCCTAAGACGTCCACATGTTCGAAAGACTGAACGTCGAACTTTCCTCCGACCTTGAGCGCGACGCTGGCTGTTCCATTGAGGGCGATCTTCAGCGGCATTCCACTGGTCATGGGGATGGTGAAAGTGGTGTCCAAGAACATGAAACTTCTGGAATATTCCCTCTCGTTCTCTTCGGCGAGCTTGGTGACAATGTCCAGCAAGTCAATGTCGGGTGTTCCGTCTCCGTGGTGTCGGTACTGGTTGTACCACAGGGAGGTTCCGAAGACTTTCACGTCGAGAGAACCGTAAGGTTGCACAGGACTGCGCTTGTGTTGGTTGTACTATAATAAAATGTAGGTATGTTGAATTCAGATAATATCTTTAACTTTGAGAATGAAACATGTGACTATTCACGAAGGAAACGACGTATGATACAGGGTGTCCGTAAAAGAATGTTCGAGTTTCAAATTGTAATAGTATAAGCTGCAATCTACTAGCCTTTGGAGCTGCTGGGCTCGGGTTCGAGTCCCGGTAAAGGCATGGATGTTTGTGCTTGTCAATAAATGTTGTTATTTGTCTATGTGTTTGTGTCGTCCTTCTTTGTGTGTCTCGTGTGACTGTCTCTTCTGGAGAGCTGGGTAATGAGCTATAAAGCCTACACTTTCCCTTCTAGAGGGCGCATTCACTGTCATTTGTCATAAGTTGCAATCGTTCGACAGTTGTGGTTGAAGGTGACTAATAAAGATTAACTAGAACAGTTTCAGATAAGCGCATGCGCTTGTACCGCTACATCGTTTTCACAGTTGCAGTGTGATCTGTTCCATTACTCCGGACTTGCTGCAGACAGTATGGGAATAATTGTACTTTCGATTGGATGTGTGGCGTATCACTAAGGGTGCACACATTAACCACTCATAGGAATAACTAGGTTAGTTTTCTTTCAATTTCATGTATGATTTGCTATATTTAGTATAAAATTAACTCCTGTAATATACCATTGGAACTCGTACATTCTTTTACGGACACCCTGTATATAGGCACATATAGTTTATTTGCTGTGTCGAATTTGCATGTTTCTGAGAGGCTGAAGCTTCCTTCGGGAATACTCTCATATAGGTATGTTGGTTGAAAGTTTTCTTCAAGTAAGGGTTGCATTATTGTATTTCGAGATCCAGATTTGGAGTAGAATCATTTAATTATCTAGTTAAACATATATAGACCACACAATATTAAGAAAGCTGTTAGAAGGAATATTAGGGGAACAGTCAGATCGGTAACGTTCAGAAAAAATTGTTTTGTTACCGAGAATACGCGCGTGAGCGATTCCGTTACCTACATTTCCTAATCCATTTAATCGTATAACTTGTTTTGAGAAATGTGCGTTTAAACTAAATCTTATTGTACGAAAGTTGAATTAAATTATTATTGAAAATTAGCAAAAAAATACGTGTTTAAGACCTAAGTAGAATTTGTAAATGGCAAAGATGATTTGATGATCTGCATAATTTTTTTTTAATAAATTGAAAATATCAAATATTTCCGTTGCATTTATGACCAGTAATTGTTTATTTAATAATGCATTTCATGGAAGAGTTTCATAATTTTTATATGAAACCTTCCTTTGTAAGTAGTAAGTGCAAATATAAAAAGTACCTGGTTGTCAATTTCTTCTAGCTTGTTGGGGTTAAGTGACCTCTTCTCTCTAAGCAGTCGTGCGACGTTTTTCTGTGGGAAGTATCCACCAGGTCCAAAGAAGCTCTCAACGACGTGTTCTAAACCCTCCATGCGTCCATCAAGCTAAAAAAAGCAATGTATTTTAATTAATTTTTTAAAAATAAATATCAAAACATAATAACTGAATCGGTAATGGAGACGAGATATTCTGAATGCATGGGTTTGTCGTTTTATCTGAAATTCGAATTTATATTCTCTATACAACCGAAAATGCGCGTTCTTCTAACTCTGCTTATCCAAAAATAGTTATGTAAGTTATATGCTAAAAAAATCTAATACGCTTAAACCCGATTTAAACTTGAACAATTAATTTTAAAATTAAATTAAAACGTGTGCCATACTTAATCCCTTTAAAAATTACACATTGACATAAAAAGTCGTTAAAAACAATCTTTTTAACCAAACAATCTTTTTAACCAAAAACCAATTGAATAAACTACACATATCTTTACACAAGCACATGAAATTATTTACACTGTTAAATATTAAGGGCTTGTTTTCACTTAAAAAATAGTTCCTAGCAGCTGTAACGGCTGTGTGGTAAAATGTTTTAAAATATATTTCGTATTAAGTTGAACCTTTGCTTATGTTTTTTTGTTTTCGAAAATCTTAAAAATAAAAATTCTTCAACCGAACAATACGGTAAAAAATTTCACTATACACCAGTGGCAGCTTCTAACCACATTCAAAGTGAAAACAAAAACCACAATTTTAACAGTGTACGACTGTATCAAAATGAATTATCTCACTTGGAAAAGATTGCAGCTCTTGCCGAAGACATCCACAGTTACATTGAACATGGCGGTCTTGGGCAGATACGACTCTGGAGTGAAGACCAGATGAGTGTCCAGATGAACTCCCGAATCGATGGACTCCAGGAAGAAGGTCGCTTCGTGTGCGCTGGAGAACTTTCTAGCGTCCGAGGCAAACTTGTTCATGAGATACAGGTTTGAGAGGATGTCTCGGATGCCTTGCCTCTCTGGGTGCTTGGATTTGGAGAGAGCGTTGAGGTGGGTCCATACGAAAGAGCCGACTACAAAGGGTTAAAAAGTACTTTTATTAATTTTATGAAGTTAAATTATTGCGGAACTAAAAATAGGTACTATAAAATACATAAAAAGAGTTAAGGAGTTAAAGTTATTAACAAAGGTTGGAAAAAAAACTTTCCACTCATAAATGAGGTTTGTGCTTTGTTTTATTTAAGTAAATGAAAAATGAGACAAATGAAAATTTTTGTCATGATAAATTTCTTTAGGACAAGTTAAGTTATACGAAAAACACATTTAAAAATTTTTAAGATTAAATGAAGTCACTCGTCACGATATCAGGGACAAAAATAAATGCATATTGAAAATGTATAAAAAATGTATACTTAATTGTTTTTACGCATAATAAAAATACTTTTTGCTTAATGACTTTTATATCTTTTGTCAACTTTTACTACGATTTATATTTAAGTCAAGATTTGTTGGTAATTTAGTTTCATTTCACATTTAAAAAAACTAAAATTTCATAACTCTATACCAATTTTAATTTAAAACAGCATTTTGTTACACAGTTTGTTAAATATCAGTGATTAATTATATGAATACTTGTTTCAAAGTTTTTTCATTTACGAAATATTTTAGAGATGTCAAAATTGGCAACAGATATTCAAACTCGCATTTACCGTGATTAATCGTTTCTTGCAACATGACATCCTTCACGACTTGGATGGTGGTATGGCTTGGACATCTCATTACAGCTAAGTAAGCTGCGATTCTCATCTCAGTGTCCTCGTTGTAGTTTCCATAAGTGCGCATGAGTGCATCTCTCTGCAAAATCCAAAATTTTATATTTTCTTCTTTTTTTTTGCAGAAAGGGAAATTTAATGCTTGAACAATGTTGTTTAAATTTGTTCTGAATTCGATTTTGGAATACTTAAGTTATACTTATAATAAGATAATTTTTAAAAATGTTAATAAATCCATTGTAATTTTTTTTTATTTTACAGCAAATACCATTTTTTCCTAGGATTTTTTTATGTAATAGTATGCGGTTTAAAGGAAAACAGTTTTTGTTTGTTTTCAACCACGTGAACAATACACTCTTAAAACAAAAGAGTGAAATCCACTCCAGTTGGAGAAGTGCATTTTCGACACTGGAAAGGATTGAATATTAACTCAGACTGAGTTAAAATCACTCGTTTGGAGTGATCCTGTCGGATGCTTAACACACAAAGAATCCGCTCCTTCCGGGTAAGTGCATTTTTCAGACTGGAGAAGTGAAATTAATTTAGACTGAGTTAAAATCGATCATTCGTTTTAAGAGTGTACTTGACTACAATCATACAAGAATTTCAACTGTTTTTTGTTGCATGGTATGTTGAATATATTTTATATTATGTAGTTGTCTATACTAAAAGTGCAATTTAATAATAAAATAAGCACTGAGTTTTAGTCAAATTAAAGCTATTTCATATTATTATTCAAATCCAAAGCAAAAAACAGAAAAAAAACTCACGTTAACTTCACAAGAGACTCTTCTGAAAGCGTCAATTGCAGCCAATCGAACTTCATTCCTCAGTTGTGGGTTCTTGTAGCAAGCTTCCATGATGTTCTCCTTACCGAACATGTAACCAATATTTCCGATTGCTTTTAGAGTCAAAATCACCTGTAATTAAAATGTTTTAAAACATATACAATTGCTCACTACTGCGTTACATCTATGTTGGGAGTAAAAGATAGCATATTTTTAAAACTGAAATTGTTTATATTATTTTATAAATAGAAATATTTCTTTAATTAACATAGAACAATTATTGTACCGTACAAAATTTAATTTGAGGTCTGTTGGTTGGAGTTTTGGATTAAATGTAACTCAGGTTATACTGTTCGACATAAATTTCATAACTACGGATGTAAATAAAATCGCCTTTATTTAAGGCAATTTATTTAAAACATACTAAATGTATTTTTGTATACTTTTCAATTAGGCTGGTATCATTAGATCATTTGCTTCCTATCAGAACTACGCTATATACTTAAAACAATAAATAAGAAAAAACTTTAAACAAAGTTAGTAGTATCTTCGCTCTCAATAGCACTTACATTAGCTCAGCTATTTTGTACTCTGCGAATACTATTGTTCCTTATACTTATACCCTATAACGAATTTTAGAAGCTTAGAAAGTAGCAACTTGACGACCCGGAGGGACAACAGTTAGAGAGCTAGCCTTTGGAGCTTCTGGCTTCGGGCTCGAATCCCGGTAAGGCATGGGTGTTTGTCAATAAATATTATTTGTCTATGAGTTTGTGTCGTCCTTTCTATATGTGTTTTTTTCTGTCTGTGTCACTTATCGAGAGTAGTGCAACGGGCTATAAAGCCTATGCTCCTCCCTTCTAGAGGTAGCATTCATTATCATTTGTTATTTGGTCATGTAAATAAAGTTGTATTTATTTAAAACATACTAAAAGTATTATTGCATACATTTCTTTTAGGCTAGTATCATTAGATCAATTGCTTCCCATCAGAACTACGTCATATACTTAAAACAACAATTAAAAAACTTTAAACAACGTTAGTATTATCTTCGCTCTCATTAGCTCTTACATTAGCTTAATTAGGTAGTACTGCGAATACTATTGTTCCTTATAACTATACTCTATTATGAATTTTAGAAGATTAGTAAAGTAGCAATTTGCTAACCCGGAGGCACAACGGTTAGAGAGCTAACCTTTGGAACGGGGTACGGGTTCGAATCCCGGTAAGGCATGGGTGTTTGTCAGTAAATGTTATTTGTCTATGTGTTTGAGTCGTCCTTTCTATATGTGTTTCTTCTGTATGTGTCACTTATCGAGAGTGGTGCAACGGGCTATAAAACCTATGCTCCTCCCTTCTAGAGGCAGCATTCATTATCATTTGTTATTTGGTCATGTAAATAAAGCTGTTTTTATTTAAAGAAATTTAATTAACACATACTAAAAGAATTTTCGTATACTTTTTTTAAGGCTGGTATCATATTAGATCATTTGCTTCCTATCAGAAATACGTTATGCACTTAAAACAATAAATAAAAAACTTAGTATAACATAGCATTAGTATATCCTTCGCTCTCATTAGCACTTACATTAGATTAATAAGTTAGCTTGTAGAATACTATTGTTCCTTATAACTACCCCATATTATGAATTCTAGAAGCTTAGTAAAGTAGCAACTTGCCGATCCGGTGGCACAAAGCTTAGAAAACTAGCTTTTGAAGCTTCTGGGCTCGGGTTCGAATACCGGTAAGGCATGGGTGTTAAATGTTATTTGTCTATGTGTTTATGTCGTCTTTCTATATGTGTCTCGTGTGTCTGTGTCACTTATCGAGAGTGGTGTAACGGGCTATAAAGCCTATGCTCCTCCCTTTTAGAGGACGGATTACAAATTAAGTTAAGTTAAAGTAACAACTTGACTTGAAGTCAACTATGCATTACCATCTTATCTTCTGGGTTGAAGCAGTTTTCTCCCAAGTTTTCTGCCAGTTTGTTGACAGCAGCTTGGACTTCTGCGACGTTGGAGCAGTCTTTGCCTTGGCAGTAATTTCTGATGAGAGCAGAAATACCCAAGATAGCTTGATCGAAGCGACCGTCTAAGAGAGGCTGCAACACACACACACAAAAATCATTATTTATCCACATTTGTAATATAATTTAATTTAGGTAACATTGAACTAAAAAACATAAATAATAATAAATAATTGTTTTTAAATTAAAAAAAATTAGCAACACCTATTAGTTTAAGTTTTAAGGGAATACACCAAATCAATAATTTTACTAAGCGTCACAGATTTTTTTTTTCAAATTTTAAAAATATAAAGATATTTTTTAATAAGTAAAAATTTACAATCGGTAACAAATGCATCATTATAAATTCTAAGTACAACTATTGTTCACATGTTTCAATATTATACTTAGCAGATAAAGAGACCTAAAAATAGCTTGCTTAAAACCCTTCAATACTTCAAAAAGATTTTAGTGAACTGCCGAATCCTAACACGTTATGAAAAAATATTAAAAAGTTTACAATACTTTTAAATTATCATCCATCGTCATTGAAATCAAATGATAACTGAACAATTGCTTACATTATTTCGTTTTCTACCATGAATTTTAAACTCTTAATGGAATAGTACCGTGATTGTTACCTTCTCTCTCATTATTTAAATGAGTTAAGTTAATCAGCACTGTGAATAATATTGTCTTCATTTTTAACTAATTTCAAAAGCTTAGTGAAGTAGCAAGTTAAGATCAATCTCTTCAGCACTTTAAGCTTAGTGAATTAGTACCGTGAACTATTACTCTCATTGAATGTCTTATTACAATCTTAGCGAAGCAATACAAAGAACTATATGACTCAATTTATTCAGCACTTTAATGAGCTCAGTGAAGTAGTTACTGTGAACAATTTTGCAATCCCTCATTAGCACTTTAATAATCTAAGTGAACTATTTTTTTATCCCTCATTACAGGTTAATACTATTAGTGAAGTAGTACCGTGAAAGTGGCGATAATTTCAGGAGATATTTCCGTGATGAAGGACAAGGAAGTGAGCCAGAAATTGCTCATTCTAATAATCTAAGTCAGCTCTTTTGTTATCCCTCATTACAGGTTAATACTATTAGTGAAGTAGTACCGTGAAAGTGGCGATGATTTCCGGAGATGTTTCCGTGATGAAGGACAAGGAAGTGAGCCAGAAATTGCTCTCGGCGTCGGACACGGCTTTCTTGGTGATCATCTCGTACATGAAGCGGGCCGAGTCGGCTGTGCTGACTAGAGGAATAGCATCCATGAAGAACTTCCTACATAATCAGGAATGAAGATATATCATAAGCTTTTTGAAGTAAGAAAAATATAATATATTTATTTATTTTATTTACATAACACACAACAGATTGACAATCCAATTACAGGTGTTGGAAGAAAATCAAGAAAAGAATCACACACTAACAAAGTAAAAGCTCATAACATTTGGTTTTTTAAAACATTTAAAAGACACCATAAAACATCTAAATCCTCGCAGATACTGTTACAATTTCTGTAAAACTTTTAAAGGCAAAAGTTATTGGTATAATTATGTTTCATTAAAACATTTCCAAAAAAGTTATGCCTTCTGAAAATCCGAGTAGGTACAGATATTTGTATAGTGCTCAGTATTTCATTGCAGTGAATCAAATTATTACATACTTTAAAGAAAAAAAAACAAGATAATTCTCTTCTATATGGTAGATGGATAATAGGAAGATACATTACACAGTATTTATGTATTGAATTTTTAAAGAATGGACATTCAGATTTTCACCAGTGGAATACACTAGACGAGAACCCCTTAGAATCAGCACCTTCCAAATTACATTGCAATCTTTCACTACCGTATGCTTCACATTAGGTAATTAAAATTAAAAACAGTCAATTTTAATGGATTCATTAGTTTCTGGTAATAGTCATTACATTTGAAAATCGTTTTCAAAAATTATTAGTTTCTCGAAATTGCAGGATTGTTCTTTTGCAATAAATAATTTCAAGCTACTTTCCTTTACTTCTAAAAAAAATTTAAAACTATCGTACTGTAGAAAAGTGACCTATCGCACAAATATGACTTTTCGTGTTGTAAATGCTATAATATTCAAATTTTAAATATTTAATAATTAAAGCAAGAAACTAAATCAATTAGTAGAATAGTTTTAATGCACTAAGCGAATCGCTATTTTTTCCATCATGCAATGTAATGGAAAAAATAAACTTCAGCGACTTTTCTGAAAAACTAGTATTTTCGCGATAGGTCTTTTTTCCGCGTACAGTACGATATTATTCAAGCCATGAGTAATTTTTGAGTGTATTTTTTATTTAAACTTAATACATGAAAGTTCACAAATTCAATTTTGTTATGCACATACCTGGCCCTCTTGTTTCCTGGGCAAATGGTGTCGGTTTTCTGATAGAAGGCCTTCAGAGACCTAAAAGACAGCTTCTTCAGTTTGTAGACGAATGTCGAGAACTTCTTCGGGACGGAGATGGAAATGTCCTCCTGGGCAGCTTCGCACAGCTTCTTCATGGCCTGTTCGGTTTCCTCTTCCACCTTGGCGGAGCTCACTTCCTGCTTGGCGTGGCTGTACAGCAGAAGCTCGGTTGTTGGACGGTAGTCTGAAAAACGTATTTTAAAGTTTCATTGAGATCAGACGTTACATAATTACGAAGGATTGTCAGTACCATGCAGGTAATGCATCAGTTTTGGAATCACAACTTCCGCAGAAGTATTGATTTGACATGTTAGTCTTTTTTTCACCAGGTATGGGAATCATCATGACATCAATTTAAAAAAAAAATTGAAAAGAAGTTATTTAGTTATTTATTTATATATATTTAAATTTTTAAAATTCCAAATATATAAGCAGATGGGGACACTATTTAAAAACTTTATCAATTAATAATTAATTAACCAGATGTAATTCTCTTTCCAATTTTATTTTTAATTGATGCTGTGATGTTTCCTATATCTGGTGAAAACGGGATAACTTGGAAAAGTAATTCCTTTGCGAAAGTTGTGATTTCAAAACTAATACGTTAGCTCTGTGAGGGTGACAGTCCCTTTTAGACACTTATATATTATGTCTCTTAATTGTCATGTTCAGAAAAATAAGCCATAATTGACTAGCTATTACGATTTTAAAAAATCCCAGAACTGAAATAAATTAATATTGCGGCATAAATTATTATTTGCTTCTTTAAAATATGACGTATGTATCGGTATCAAACAGCGTATTTGATGGTAAAAAATTGTTTCTACATGATTTCATATCCACTAAGATTGGAATAAACTACTTACTAGATTGCACCACTAATTAAAAAATTCCTGTTAAACAAAACTTAAATTTTCCTTTCAAAAATCAGATAACTAATCTTTTATTGAATAAAGATAATTTTTCATTGATTACATCGAAACTCTTTCAAATTTAGTTACGAATGTTAAGCAATGTTATTTAAATCATAATATTACCATTTCCTGTGAATTTTCTCTCGCTGGTGGTGGCGAAGATGAGCTTCTGCGAGACGGTTGTCACCACTCCGTTGCCCCTGTTGGAGAAGGGCCTGAACACGAGTTTCTCGTTGCAGTTGGAAGTCTGGAGGAACTTGTCCCCGATGACCTGTTCGCACTCCTGGCTACCGGTGACCACTGGCAGGGACTTGGTTTGCTGTAAAAATTTTAAAAAAAAATTTAGTCCAGCATAGGTTCTAGTTCTAAACAAAATTATGTTTTGAAACAGAAGAAAGATTGTTAAAGATGTAGGTAAGTGGGACGTAGAGTTTTCGACAGTTCAAGGGCTTTAAAATGTACATATTATTTTTATGCGACCGCTGCTGAAATACAGAAGAGAATAAGCACATACTACTGCCGTTGTCAGGTAAACTGTCGTAACCACAACTATACATTGGACCTGTTTTGCTCTGAGTATATTTTAGTATACTTTCTAATGGATTATTATTACTGAGGACATGAGACAATGGTCGAAGTCATTACTCTAGATACTGCAGTTTACCTGCCTACGGCAGACTATGTATTGGGAAGGTCTAACATCACACCTTAAAGTGAGCAGTTGAGATCAACGAACTTTGTGGTTGCACCACACCTTACAATATTTAAAAAAGTATACGTTCCCTGCCTCAGTTCCAAAGCAACGTATGGGATATTTCGCAGCAATAAATTGTTATAAAAGTAAATTAAGTCTTCTATAAACTATTGAAATAACCGGAGTTTTAAAGTTTAAATTTAGAAAAACTACAAGACTACTTACGAAGTCCTGGGAGTAGGGTGTTCCTTGGAGATAAGTTTCGATGTTTTCTCTGTCTGTGCAAGAGCTGAGGTCCTTCATTTTCCTGATGGTGTGGGCCCCTTGCCAGCTTCTTCCGAGAGAGTGGTATTCGGCGGTACATTTACCAAGTACGTCAGTCTGTAAGGATGTTATAATTTCTATTTAAACAAATGTGGATACAATATTTTCAGAACATTTCTATTCACTTTAGGATGACATCGCAACTTAGTTCCATAAATTATTTGTGAATCCATCCATAAATCATCTTTAAAACATGAATTTCGTTTGCGGTCTGAAAGATTTGAATATTATTTGAGAAAATTTGGCAATTTTATCGGAATGAAAAGTGTATTTTGGTTAAATTGTATTCAGATCATTTTGTATGTAAATATTACCTTACAAGAGTTTCCAACTAAATTACCAACCGCGCTTTTCCCTCTGCCTTTTAACTCTTTGTTTTTGCCCATGTTAGGTTGGCATGGTGTGTATTTCCAATTCTAAGTGTAAAAAAGAAGTTTTATGTATATAAAAAAAACTATATTTATACCTCCATCGTTCGAGTGGTCCAGTCCGGTTTGACCGTGTAAGTCTGGAACGCGGACAGAACACCCTTCTGGATGTTGGTGACCCAGGCTGGTACATTCTCGGACGGACAGACATGTTCGACCTGTCCGTTCTGGAACGAGAACCTGAGAGTGCTTCTCTCGATGGTCTTGACGAAATCACGAGCCCCTCGTAAGGTCACTAAGTAATCCGGGCTCTCCGGATCAGATAGTTTGAGGTTGACTGTCCTCAGCTGTAATTCAGATGAAAATTAATGAACAATTTTATTTTAAAGTGAAATAGATAGATATATAATATTCCTTCTTATATATGTCTCAGTATCTCAAATTTGAAGTGGAGGTAGAGAGATTTCCTAGCCATTTGATTAGGTTTCAAAAACTTTTTTTTAAAAATAAAATGATCTAGGATATATTTTTCAAAAACTGACAGGAAAAAAAAATATTTCTGATATTTGTAATGCATAGAAATATTCTCATAACGTATTTTCGATGTTTTCAGGTATTTTAATGCTGATAGCACAATTTGGCCACGTTAATTACACAATTTTTGCTTCAATATTGAAAAAAATCATATTTAGTGAAAAATTAAATGGAACAAAACATTTTGCCTATTGTCAGATGAAGTTATCAGATTTTACTTCCCCTTTATCTTTAGAATCATTCAAATACATAATCTAAAAAAAAGTTATACTTATTTTCAACAGGATATATATTATAGAAATTGTCCCTTTCAAATATAAATGTAAATTATATTTTCTTAGAATATTAAATTACAAAAAAATATTTGGTTTTGTTCTCCTTTAAAGGTTGTAAAATAGTGCTTAAAGCAAGTATTACATAATATATTCGTAGGTACGAGTAACTCCTCAAATTTTAAATAGAATGAAATAGAAGCGAAAACAACTAAAAACTTATTTGAACGTTCTCGTAAAAACTCGTTTAACTAAAGTTTTAAACGTTGCGCTTTTCGTCAAGTTGTATTTCAAAAATGTTTACATGACGCCCAGTGAAATATCACTTCTCTCACCACGTCGAACAAACCGATAATCAGTTTTATCCTTCTTTGAAATCAAGACATTTTAAAAATTCCTCATCTGTCAACAAAACACTTATACTTTTTTTATTTGTGTTTATTCAGTAAATCTTGACCAATGATTATTTTAACGATAATTTATTTAACGTTCTTTTTAGAAAACAGATTTGTGTTATTTTCGTTTTTAATGAATTATTGAGTTCCAGCAAATTTTAATAAATTATAAAAAAATTTAAAATTAATTTTCTTAGAAACATTAGGCATTTTTGCTCACTCAATTTATTTTCATAAATATATTTATTATTTGAAATATTATTATTGAAAAGAAAGATTATTATGAAATATTATTTCTGAAATTAGTATTATAATAGTAATAAATATTTATTTAATGAGAAAATCATAATTTCTCTATATTCATATATTTTACTATATGAAAATATTTCCGCAAATTTGGTAAAAAAAATATTCTAAAAACACATTTGTTGAATTCAGAATATTTTATTAGTTAATAAGCGAAAAAATACGTAAATAGCTTATTTTGAAATTGCACTTCAACAAAAAGGAAGACAATCTCCGCAAAGACCCAAATAAAAGACTGTCCATCCAAAAAGACAGATCACATTATAATAAAAGGTGAAATAAAACGATAAACAGAGAACTTTTAATTTTCTTTAATTATAGATTTGTACCAGAAAAGTTATAGTTTTTGAATTTGAAAATGGTTTGAAGAAAATAAATCGGAAGAACGAATAAAAACCACAAGTTGGTTTTCTTATTGAGGCTTTTGGTTCCCACGATACGCAACCAAGTCCACTTATAACCGCTCACAGCTACAAAGATCATGGTAACAACCCTCGAAAATAAGATTACAAGATGGCCTTTTTTTCTCTTTCTCAGCTAACAGTAAACAGATATTGAGTATCGATCGATTGATTGGTCCCTATTTGTGTTCGAAAAAATTTCGGACATTGATTCTGGAAAGCCAATTATCGGCTTTTGATTAAGGTGTAACGCACTAGGGTCGAAATCAGATAAGATATCTCAGGGTAAAGACCCAATTTCAGAAGAGAAAAAAGTTAAAGATGGCAGCCAATTGGGATAAGGTTCAGCTGCTAACGGAAGAATGTTCTTGAATGTTTGGAAAATATTTGAGTTGGTATAAGGGGTAAATAAATGCGAATTTTGATATCAATTAATGGGTTTGATTACAGAAATTTTAATTATCTAATCAAACACTTTATGTCTCAAGGTGACGTTAAAATTGGTTGATTTTTAATCGAAAAAGTTAAAGATGGCGGCCAATCGGGGGAAGGTTCAGCTGCTAATGGAAGAACGTTCTTAACAGTTTTGAAAAGTTTTGAGTTGGTATAAGGGGTAAATAAATGCGAATTTTGATATCAATTAATGGGTTTGATTACAAAAGTTTCAATTATCTAATCAAACACTTTATGTCTCAAGGTGACGTTAAAATTGGTTGATGTTTAATCGAAAAAGTTAAAGATGGCGGCCAATCGGGGGAAGGTTCAGCTGCTAATGGAAGAACGTTCTTAACAGTTTTGAAAAGTTTTGAGTTGGTATAAGGGGTAAATAAATGCGAATTTTGATATCAATTAATGGGTTTGATTACAGAAATTTTAATTATCTAATCAAACAATTTATGTCTCAAGGTGACGTTAAAATTCGTTGATGTTTAATCGAAAAAGTTAAAGATGGCGGCCAATCGGGGGAAGGTTCAGCTGCTAATGGAAGAACGTTCTTAACAGTTTTGAAAAGTTTTGAGTTGGTATAAGGGGTAAATAAATGCGAATTTTGATATCAATTAATGGGTTTGATTACGGAAGTTTTAATTATCTTATCAAAAATTTTATGTCTCAAGGGAAAATTACAATTAGTTGATGTTCATTCGATAAAAAATAGATAAATTTTATGTACGAAGTGCGAGAGGATTGTTTTTGGAAAAGTATGTCTTTATAGCAAACTATGTGATATATAAATAGTTTATGAAATCGTATTTTTAGAAATATTTTATAGAACATTTTAAATATATTTATCAAATTTTTATGAAACGTAATTTAAATCCCACTGCCTTAGCAAGCGATAAAAAACTATTGTTAATTTCAATATTTTGCAAGTCTCGTATTGATTAAGTTTGAATTACGATTGACAAAATAATCATTACTTTATTCCTTTTCTGTTACATTTTTAGTTTTTTGGAAGAAGTTCATAGTATGATGTTATAATATCAATTTGCAGATCGATTAAGTGAGATACATGTCAAAGTTAAAAAAGGACCATTGTTAGTCGAAACTACTAAGGCATATTTAAAAGTAAGTGTTTGTTTTACGCTTTATAAATAAGTAGTCTAATAACTGAATAATAAAGATTTTTTTTAAATAAAATAACGGAAAATGATGTGTTCTTTGAGAACATTTAAGTACTTTTTACAAAGGTATGGTTTACTGGTAAACTATCGACGCCAAAGACAAATATTGTTAAATTTGGTAATGCGTATGGCTAATGAAAGTTCAGAGCGAGCATCCAAAATGCTGAAAATCGTTATTTAAGGTGTATCGTATTTACTATTATTTTATTATAGGCTTAGAACAGTTAAACTAATTTTTCTACATTAACCAAATGAACCTTTTGTGTCCTATGAAATATCCAATTTGTACTATACATTCTTATTGATTAAAATTATCTTGGGTTTACTAAATAGTCCAATTTTTTTTTAAACTTATAGATGCGTTGTCTGAAATTTTTAAGGAAGAAGTGGCTATGGAACTGCACATGGAGTTAATTGATTTATGAATGAAGAATGTCTTATATGAATAGGTATATAATAGTCTAGTATAATAGTCTATAATAGTATATAATAGTCTAATATAATTATCTAGGTTAAGTGCTTCCAGCTGCCTATTTTTCAGCCTCCCAGGAGCTTTAACACAACACAGTTGAGCCTCGTCATTTAGAACCGCCGTCAAGTGACGAGGTGGAGAATTGGGATGATCCCCAACTGAGCTTCGAGCAACATCGTTTGCTATCGACGTCGGGAGTCCACAGATTTAAAGAGCACGTATGTCCCAGGGTACTCGGGGGAACCGAGTACTCTGGGACTGGGAATTGAAAAGAATGCGTTGAATTTCTCACCCTTAGAGAGAGTTCGCATTTCGAAAGGACTTCAATGTCGACTTGGGCCGTCAGTTGAAGCTGGGTCTTGTCTTGCGAAGATCCTTGGACGGATGTGATTGTGGTGGTCTCATAGTCGTATGTGTATGTGCTTCCTGGTTTTAGTGTGAAATCGCTTTCATCTACAGGAAAATACATACACAGTTAACATAACACTATGAATGCGGAAGATTTTTGCTGCCGCGTAACACGTCATGTGAATAGCATTATTGAAACCTTAGTTTATCATTCTTTATGGCATGGTGATGTAAATGTTAGAAGCGTTAACTAATGATGGATATAAGACTTTTTTTATCACCAACTTTGAGGATTTCAAAACAAAAGAAAACTCTCTGAAAAGTATAGAAGTGGTATTAAAAAATCCAAGAGTTTGCATCTATTTTGTCTTAATTTAAATTATTTATATTTTAACAAGATATTTATGTTCCAGGTTTACAAATGCTATCGACCAACAACAAAATTGGGTGGAGCTAATTATGGTTTAAAATAAATAGCTATGTAGAAAACTATTCTATGAAAATAATACATTATATAATTTATGAAATAGTTCCTTTTTTGTTTCACTTCAAAATTAGAAGATATTATTTACAATGAATCATAAACTCAATGCATTAATTACAAAATCATTTGTAGTTAACATTTACATTAGCTTTGTTTTTTAATAACTTTCATTAAATTAGTTTGAATAACTTAATTTAAGTAAAAACTGAACCCGTATAGCATTATAATAATACATGAAATATTTGTATGTAATTAAATTTGTATTAAAATATGGTATGTAATTAAATTTGTATTAAAATATGGTATGTAATTAATATTTTGTTTTATTTACTAACATAATTTCCAGTTAGATTAGTAACTATACAAAAAAATTCTTAAAAGGTTAATTCTATGTAATTGTAGTGTAAGTCACGATTTAAAATTAAGTTAAAAGCCTTTTAAAGTTAAAAAAAATTAAATAAAGTACATTGCATTATTTAATTATACTAAGTGTAGATCAACTATTCTACAATATTTTTTTTTCCTTTAATGTTAAAGGTTGCAGTAATAATCACTGTTTACGAACGTGACTTACACTACAGACAGGATAATTTTGCATTGAATTACCCAATAGCAATTTCGAGGACAATTAACTGTAATTAATACTGTATTTCTTTGTGTATGCAAAAAAAAAATAACTTACCTGTGCAGTACCTGGCACACTGACTCCTCTGAGTGACGGGACCTGAAAATATTTTTTTTATTAATTAATATTTTATATTTTGCTTACTCCAAAAAATGTTCTGGGAGACTTGAAAAAATCAAGTTTTATCACTTCAAGAATATCTCTATTCATCAAACTTGCACTTTGGAATACCTTAATGAATACAAATCTAGGTTAGGATGTGCACTAGAGCTACAAGATGGCTATTGACGACGGGCATCCTAATTTAAAACGGCAGTCAAGCGACGAGCCGACACCTGATTAGGCATCCAAAGCAACTTTTAAAAATCTAGGGGATATAGGAGAAAGGGAGAATCGCTATTTCGTGAGAATTTTTAAATAGTTTTTAGAAAGTTTCTAAAGATTCTAAGTCAGCCTAAGTTCACTAATACTTTTTTATGAAGTTTATAAAATCATATTTTTTTTAATGTATCTATTATATTTGCAAGATTTGTTTTATAAGCGTGGAATAAAATGTTTTATTAAGGCGTTCTATGTCCTTTGCTCCAATACGTACACTCCCCCCCCCCACATTAGCTCTTTACTTAGCTCTCTATATAAATTATTTATAACATATTTTTTTTATATATAAATGCGAAAAAGAACACAAATGTGTGCAAGATAATTTAGCAGACTTAAAAGAGTATTTGGAAAAATTTAAGAAATGAAAACAATAATTTGTACTTTAAGGGTTATGACATGTATATATTTGTAATTTTAAGATTGAAGGTAAGTTTAAGAAATTATTTTATAAACTTAAAATTTAAAATAAAATAATGTTTACACTTTGGAATTTCACAATGAGTATTTAAGTAATGTTAAGTTAGTTATGTTTTATTGAGTCGCTCAAAGAAAATAATATTGAGAGTATTTTTCAAATTTGTAATTTAATTCTTTCTTAACAAAAGATATTTCTTTAAATTGACTATTCCTTTAAAATGCAATTTATAAACAAGAACATACAGAATAAATGTAACTTTTTTTAAAAAAATAATTGCATTGTTTTTTGACTTGTTCACTGTATAACCGTTTTTTCAAGGAATTAGAAATTACGAACAATAACGTTAAGTAAATACGTTTTCTTAAAATTTATCCTTCTTTATCCTCATATTTTGATTAAATGATTTAAATCATGATACATTTAAATATGAATAAAGCAATAGTACTGGTTCCATTTCATCAGTTATTTAAGATAAAACACTATTTATGAGATTTTAAGTTTTTGAAAACAATAAAGAACCTTGATTTATAAACAATGCTGGCAATTACATTAAAAGATAGTTCTTGACACTTTTTTTATAGGTAACAGTGATAGTTTCATTTTAACCCTTTCAGTCCCAAAAAAATACTACACTACAGAAACATCTGATATTCACAAAATAAGCTTATTTTAGGTCAAATATACGAATTCCGCAAGAAAAAAAATTCATTTAAATTTTTTATATGGTTTTTGAATCAATGCCAAAAGTTTTTAATTGTGGAAAACAACAAAATAAAAAATATTTGTTCCCTAAAAACACTTCGAGTTATATATTTTAAGGTATCTGACCATATTATAAAAAAAAATTTAGTAATTATTTTAACCGAAATAGTTTAAATTGTGTTTTAAATATGTGGAACTGAAGTGAACTGATCAAAATTCAAGAGAAACGCTTGTTGACTATTTTCAAAATAAAAAAATAGTAGTTCTGACTTATATTGAGATTAAAGTAAAATATTGTCTGATAGAGCAAAGTGTGTAGAATCGAATGATGTGTGTTTGGATGTCGTAACGGGACATAAAAAATTTGAAAAAAATATTGAAAGTGATGATGCCAAATGGCATCACTGGGACTGAAAGGGTTAATAGTGATACATTAACTATAGAGCGAGTACTTTTGAAATTAACTTTTGCATTTTAAATCATTTTATTCGACATGAACATCAAAATACACCAATAGTACTAAATGACAAATTTCTAGGTTCAAATATTTAGTTCAAACTTTATTTTTAATATTTAAGGGGATTATAGACAGTCATAAAATAGTTAAATAGTTTTATGATATTTTAGTTGGTCATTTAATGAGCTTTCACGAAATGTATAGTATCACTCAAGTTAGCTTCTAAGTAGTTACTACTCAAGTAGCTACTAATTATTTATATATAAAAGCAATGGTTTATTTGTTATATGATAAATGTGTACTTCATTATATTTATCTTAAATATAATAAAAATTTAAGGTCAAAAGTTAGAAGAATGGCAGAAGTGTTCTACTACATAACAAAAATCGTTATAATATGCATGCAAACAAAAGAATTTTATGTGTGATTTAAAAATCAATTGAATTCTTTCAGATATCCAATTCTGAAAATCTTAGTTTTTTAAATTGTTTTTCAAACAACTAGTTTAGTTACATATACCGGTCTAAATATGGTTAATGTTAGAGTATGCGTAAAGTTCTCGTTTATGATGTATGATGTAAAAGGAAGAATACTTAAAAAATAATAAACTTCATGGATAATATTATTGAAAGAGCAAGCATTCAAAACCCAATAACTCTAACTTTGACTTAATCCACTTTTCTTTATATGCTTAGCAAAGTTAACTAAATCATTTTGTTCATGTTTAAGTGGAAAAGTGGTTTAAGTCAAATTTGGAGATATAGAGTTTTGAATGTTTGCTCGCCATTGATGCTTTCACTCTTGCAACAGATCTTAATACAATAATAATAAAGGATGGTATCTGAATATTTCAGCAATTTCAACTTTTAATAGTATGAAAAACTTACTTACTATTAAAAAACATTAATGGATTTCAACATCTTAACTATACTTTAGAACCACATGCTCCACAATAACTCCATTTATTGAACTTAGCTAAAATCGTAAATTTCAAATGCTTAAATTCCCCTAGTCACTATTTTTGACTTATAAAATTAGAGTTTTGCAGAAATATCCAAAACACAAACCAAAACGTTTATCCAAAGTATAACGAAGGTATCATTTCTGGAGCATCTGGCTGTAAGGTACATATTCAACAACAGACTTCCCATAACTAGTATTATGAGTCCTTTTCCGACATACCTGCAGCAGTACTGGCGATGAAGGCACTGATGAGCAAAAACTTCTTGAAAGACGCCATAAATAAGATTGTGTCTATTTTACAGCACCTGCATTCCTTCTTGCGAGGCTGACAGAACGTCTTGTAGCGTTCTCTTCGAACCAAAGAATGCTTTGTGATGCTCGCGTAGTGGGAGATGGCTTTTAACGGCTGACCCCAGAGATTCCAGAGTCCAGACGCAGTGTTTGACCTTTTGCAGTTGAAGGTCTACCCTCGCCAAGATTAGATTACCGATTCGCTTTTCCCGATTTTGCACGGGTTTCACAATGTTCGTCAACATAGGCTATGGGGACACATTGTTAAAAATGTTTAAAATCCCTTAGATTTTTATAATTGTTTTGGGGGGAACTGTTTGAGGAATTCAGTCTGTCGGCCTACTTTATCCAGGCGGATATTGGGTCCGATTCTGAGAACTGCCTTCCTATATTATATAATATAGTATAGGCGATGATAATGAAGAAGCCCTTTTCCTTCTGAAAGCCTAGCAAAATCTAACCAATTAATTTTTCTGCCAACAAAATTTTTCAGACGTATAGCGTCTCGACCAGAAGTTCTTAGCGATGTTATCTTATCATACAGACCTAGGAAAACTCAATGAATATGAAACTTCGCATATATCCAATCTTATATATTTATAAATCTTCAAGGCATTGTACCACTAACATATTAAACGAACAACTGCCCTCGTATTTAACCTTCTGTGGAATACCGTCAGCTGCCAGATTTTAAACAAAACTTATGGTTTATAAACATTTCTAATTCTTTTAATTTAACTAAATTGTAAAATTAAAAGAAATTTAGAAGTCGTTTATCCTTTGCTATGTATTTTTTTTTTAAAATAAAAGTTAATGATATTTCATTTTGCATTAAAAATTAAATTTTAAACTCATGCAGTGAGAACAAGTTCATGTAAAAGTCTTAAGTTTTATCCTAATCATAAGATATTTCCTCTTTGCCCTAAGTGCCAGCAAAACCAGGCATCACCCTACCATATCCTTGATTGCTTAGGACTGGACTGGATATTTCCTTACCCTCTATTGGTTTCGGACTTTCTGAATGTCAACGGATTTATTGACAACGACAAGTTTATGTTCAGCCCATTTGCTAAATTGACTTAAAGATTGTTCAGTTGTATCTCAAGTACTCAACTCAAATGTTGTTTTGAAGAGTTTTTTTTAAAGTGTTTTATATTGACAATTCCAAGTTGAATTGAGTTCCAAACGACGACTTTATCTTCATTATGTGATCTTGGTTTAAGATAATTCGTTGCAATTTGCTGGTTTTTATAAATTGACGTAGATCACAAACCATTAGACAGTAGTTATAGAGTCATTGATTACAAAGAAAAGTTTTAAAAGAAACGTATTTAATAGCTTTTAGGTTTTGAACAGAGTGACTGGAAAAATTAATAGTATTTTAAAAAACGGGGTAACATATGATTTCCCTTCCTTTACAATTTAGGATGCTTGGGGATGTTTGGGGATTCTAGAAACATCAGAAGGTTTTTGCAAGTATCTTGCAGGGTTTCGCTACTTAATTTTAGTGAAGAAAAATGAAATGATTTATCTAGGCCATATAAGATAACTTTTTCGAGGCCTCCGGTCTGTCAATGAGAAGATTTCGTGAATTGTTAAACAAGTAAATAAACTTTTTTGAACACTTAACATAAGCTATTAGAGACTTCTAAAATATTGGTCCAGAAAAAACAGCTACAGTTTACTTAAAAAGCTTATCACATTTATCGTTGGCTGTTTGCCGAATTATTCATTTATAATTTATAGTATATCTCAAACATATTATTAGGGAACTGAGTTGTGTCAAATCATTAATTTATCAATTTAACCTTAATTCATTTAAGGACCATATTTAAAGCATTTAAAAGATCACCGTAAGCAAATATATTTATTTAAGGGGACCCTAGATTTCTATAACGAAAAAAAATTAAGTGTTGAAATTTTTAAACTTTTTTAAAATGTCTTTACAATTAGGTTCAGTTTATACCCAACACCAAGCAGTCAATTATATTTAAAATTAAAAAAGTTATAGGGTGCAAGTGCCATGCAACGTTCATGGTTTATAATATAGCACACATTAATGGGATTTGAAATTTTTTTAAATATATTTTAACAGGTTTTAAGCATTGATTTATTTTGTTATAGAATGCAATCGTTTCCTTATAAAGCGAAACGGTACCCAAAAAATTAAATCCTGCATTTTTATAGCTAGCATTCAAATTAAACTATTTTTACAAATAACTAGCATTCAATAAACAAATACGAAAAATAATTAAGGATTGAAACATTTTTAATTTTAAAAATAAAATTCTTTAACACTTTTCTTTTCAAAATGGTACTCTTCCTAAAATTGAAATATTTTTTTAATTTATACTTTTGCAACATGTTCCCACAACATCTGTTAATAAAAGTTTATATGGATATTGAGATATCAGTTAAACAAGAACAGTTATGCAACTTTATGTATAAAAATGGCCAAAAAATAATATTTTTTGCAAATTTTCAACTTCATAATTTTTTATAAAAAGAACTATTCACAATATACCTTATCCCACAACAACTTTTGTTAATCGTTTATGTCTCAACACAGAGTAAAAAAAATTGGAGCTCTATATTAATTTGTCTAAAAGCTTTTGGGTTTTAACCATTCACAAGCAGAAAAAATTAAAAACTTTAAATAACAATTCTAAAGCCACTTTAACAAACCACTATATCATTTTCAATAAACCTCCACCATTATAAAGTAATCCTTCTTTTTGCAAGCTTCCTTAGCTCATAGCTTTTGAGATTTTTTAACTATTTTCTGGGCAGCCCTAAATTTTGGGTACCGTGTCCCCTTAAAAGTAATTTTTTAAATGATTTCCTCTAAGCATGGCGCTTGATTTACGTAGTAACTGTCTTATTTTATTATTTATTGTAACAGTCTTATTTTATTATTATTTTATATTATTATTTAACAGTCTTTATTAGCAAACGAATTGCTGAGAATGACTTATGACTTTCTTGGTAGGGGGCAAGATCGCCAAGCACTGTGACTTTAAGTCTATTGTACTAAACCCCAGAAATGACACAAGCTCAAGAGATGACACAAACACATCGACAAATTACAACATTTATTGACGGACATAAAAATCCATGCCTTTCCGGGATTAGAATCCGAACCCAGCAGCTCCGAAGGCTAGCATCCTGATCATTGCGCAACATTGTTGAGAATGTTGATGTCTTATCTTATACTTGATACCTAACGCATTTAAACTAGATAACTAATGCAATTAACAACATCTAAGAGAGTGTTAGTTTCAGCATTCGGAATGAAAAGTAAAATATATTTGTGACTTACTTATTCGCTTAGACTTTTGCTTGGGGCGATGTTTTAAAACAGTGTTGTCCTATCATCAAAATATAGTTTTTTTTTTAAAGTTTGACATTGGTTTTGTTGTTTATTGTTTACAAACATTTAATCTTTCCAATCTGCAAAACAATCTTACTTCGATAACTCTTCACTTCGGTGCTTCTTAAAATTGATTCTAGAACAATTATAATTTTTCTTATTATGAAAAGTTCAGAATTCGGGAATTTTGTTGGGGATAGGGTAGGGTGAAACTTTATATTCGGGTGTAAAACAATTGGAGAGCAATTGGAACAATTAAATGAACCATCATCCTGCTGCGAATTTGCATGCGCTGTAATGCTTAGTGTGTGGTATCGTTTGATGTGTGTGGTATCGTTTGATCAGTTTGATAGAAAACAAAGATTACAACGCAGTGACGTACAGAATAAACCACAAAATATGCTGTAATTCTAAAGATTGTTTTTAACAGTTTAATGATGATTTCTTAAAGATTACTTTAAAATTTAATTTTATATAAACATAAATTTTTTCGCCTTTTACTTTATAATGTTCTTGAATTTTCTTTTTCGGTTGGTTTACGTCTATAATTATTCTTTCACCATTTTTAAGTTACGGGAAAAACTTCTTGAACTTTCAGATTACATAACCCTATCTCTCAATGGTATAGGTGTACAAAAAAACATCCTTCATTAGGTTTCAAAACTGCGTAAATGAGTTGTAGGATCTTATAAACTGTTAAAAAGAAAAAAAAATGCTAGGGACCGATAACATATAGATGGCTTTGATTTCTATCATCGATGGGTAAGAGGTTTCTCTTATCTTTCATTCATTTACTGGGGATACTCTTTCATTCTCTTAAAGAAAAAAATCGCGTGAAATTTTACCCAGATCTTAGATATCATTTTTCAAAAAAATATCTAAAAATAAATGATTTGCTGTGAACTAGCGCAAGACTACGTTAAAAAAAAATTTCAAAATATTGCAAATGTATAGAGATTAATTATACTGTAATTGGGAAAATCCATTTACTTATGTAATTCGCTTTATGGGGATACAGTCGAACTTCATTAACTACAACTCGCTTAACACAAAATTTCGCTTAACATTCGCTGAAAGCATTTCCCCAGACTACAAAACGTTGAGCTAATGCTAAAAATTCTATTAACGCGAGTTCGGGTAAAATGGTTGAATTCTACTATTTCCTTTGAAGAAAGTAAAAACGTGAACTTGTGACCAAAAAAACCATCAAACCCGATGTGTAATTATTTTACGCAATGAGGGAAATATTAGATTAGGAGTTTTCAATTTGTGTCGCACAGTATTGAAAGTAGGTAGAAGGGAGCATTGCAAGCATTTAAATTTGTCACACGACAATTTCATAATTTCTTCTTTGTCCATGTACAAATAGGAGCAATATATGGCTAACTCCTTTTTCTTTTTGGATTTTTCAAAACTCTTGGGCGGGAATATCAACTTCGAATCAGTTTACCGTTTTAATAAACTGAAGAATATATTTTGAACTGAACTATTAATAACTGAAGTTACAAATCAACTGCAAATTCCAGGTTATTTCATTTTTTGGAGACAGAATAAATGAGCTCGCCCGATATATGTTACAAGTAACTATTTTATAAATATTTAAAAATTATTATTTTAACTTTTTTGTTATTAATTTAGTCCTAACCCATTTTATCCCCTTTTAGCTTCCACACTACGTTTATAACGTAAAAAGTGGAAGGTTTTATAATCGTTCAGTCCGTCCGTCTGTCTGTCTGTCCGTCTGTCACCCACTTTCACAGAACGAACCGCAAGTCTCACAAACAAGTGAGATACGTCATTTTGAAGCAAAAAATCAGTTTAGGCTACATTCCAAATTTCAATAAAATTTAAATTAGAAGTTTATTTAAAAATTAAATAACTCAAAATTTAATCTACATTGAAATAACTTGCAAATTCCCTTTTTATTCAATATTTTCGCTGCTGTCATTACATAAAGAGAAACTTTATTTAAAATAAAAATAAAATTCTTGAAAAAAAATATCTTTGCGATATAATTTAATTTGGATTGTTGTAATAGCTTAATTAAGTTATTTGATGGTTCATTATATATGTATGAAGAAAGATGCATAAAAAATTCTAAATTTGCATAAAAAATATGCAAATATTCGCTTTTATTTTTAAAGCAATAATTTTACTAATTTTTTTTCGAAATGTAAACTTGTGACTAAAAAAATATATTTATTGAAAAAAGTCCATCATTATTCTTCGAAGTTCAAAAAAAAAAAAAAAAAAAAAAAAAAAAAAAAAATTAGCAAACGATAAAGATTAATTATCAAATCTGCAAAGGAAGATTAAAGAAAATTAATAATTTTTGCCTACACTGTAAAAAAAATTCCTTAGCTTTCAGTATATATACCAGGAACTTTCCTGGATTTTTCAAGTATCCATCGCTTCGTGATAAGTTCCTGGGATTTTCAGGTTTTCCCTTTCAAATCTGGCAATGTTTGCCATGAACCGCCGCCATTGCTCGCGGCGCCTCGCTCAAAATCAGTAACGTTGTTGTGCGTTGTTGGTATAACGAAGTTGATGAACGACCCGTCCGTATTTTCGAGTGGTTAAGGCATCCGTCTCAGGATTCAGCCTTCTCAGGAGTGCGGGGGTTCGAATCCCACCTACTGCCAGTCATCCTATGAATCGGATATCTGTACTGGGGGAGAGTAGAAAATCCCATTCGTGATGGATGGGTCCGAGTACACGGGGACAGACATGCTCGTTAAATCTGTGGAGTTCAAAGTCCCGACGGCGTCAGCGTACGATGTCGCTCGAAGTTCCGTTGGGTGCCCGCTCAGGTTCCTGAACGGTTCCATGTATTTTATAGAAAGGTTCCAGTTATTTTCCAGAAAGATTTTAGGTATTTTCCAGAGAAGTTACTGGCTCTAAGTGAGATTGTTTCCATATTTTTCGGAGAAGGTTACTGATATATCCCAGGAACATTACTGGTAAAAATTGGGCAGCTCATCTGCCCATCATTTCCCAGTAACGTTCCTGAATTTTTTTTACTGTGTATAAAAGTTTGAATTAGAACTAGCCAAAGGCCCTGTTTGGCGAATTTCTTTCTGAGGTTTTAGTGTTTCCTGTTGAGCGTAAAATGTTGTGTGGAAGCGGTGTAAGTGATAGATTCTGTAACAAACCAACTAGTTTATTTATTAAAAGGAAAATCGTAGTTGTTGCAATTCAGTGTTTTGAATATTTATAGAATATAATGGAAGTTACTTATTAAGTATTTTTTTTTAAATGAAGTTTTGAACTGATTCGTATACATTTTAAAATGCAATCAATTGAAATAGATAAATATTTAGTAGAAATATATATAAAAAAGTACTTTTGAGACAACCTTGAATTATACATATCGTTTATAAAATATATACTTCAATAAGTCAAATAACAATTCTGAGAAGCATTGAGATCGTTATTTATTTTAATTATAATTTCTCGAATTCAGCAATTTTCTTAAGAAGTTTTCCTTTCAATCCAGTTATCTTATCGAGCCTATCACGTCGATTCAGCATTTTAATGTTTATTTAAATTATAGAGTGCAGGTGTAACAGAGTCATATTCAATAAATATTTCGGTTCAGTACTGAGATAAGGAGACTGCTTGTTGATGGATTCGTTACTTGAAGAAAAATGATGTATCAGCTTTTGAGAAAAATTTCTATTGGAATCAATAAATTATTCTTCTAATATTTATAAATACACTTGAATGAGGAAAAGTATAGTATATTGAAAATTTTTGTTTTGAATTATAAAAAAAATCAAAATATTATAAAATTGAAAACACCACTCATATAAAATTAGTTTTCTTTTTAAAAATTTACAAAGAAACTATTTTTTTAAAAGTTTTCATGCTCAAGATTAGATAGTAAATATATTTAAAAAATTCTAACAAATTTGATAAGTTTAAAATTATTAGTTTTATAGTGTCAAAAATTACTTTTATTAAACATTTTTAATATTTTATAGATAAAAGTATTTAAATAAAAGCATAAAGATACTATTTTCACTCTTAAAACGAACGAGCGGTTTTAACTCAGTCTGAGTTAATTTTCACTCCTCCAGTCTGGAAAATGCACTTCTCCTAGAGGAGTGGACCCTTTGTAAAAAACCTCCGACAGGATCACTCCAAACGAGTGATTTTAGCTCAGTCTGATTTAATATTAACCCCTTTTCAGTTTCGAAAATGCACTTCTCCTACCAGAGTGGATTTCACTCTTTTGTTTTAAAAGTGTTCCATGCCCGGAAGCACAAGCTTTAAATTAAGGGCAATTTTAATGAGAATGATTTTTTGGGGGTATCTCTGCAGTAAACAAATTTCAGACATGGGTTGATTAAGTACCTTCTAATTACATTTAAAGGTTTAAGACGGTTTGAAAAAATATCTGAAATATAAATGGGATATTAGTTCTTAAAAAATCCTTGTGGTGTGATTCGCTTGTCATTTTCGCTTTCCCTGGGCTATTGAAGAAAATAATGAAAATTATACAAGTAAAATGAAAAATTGGCAGGAAAAATCCCCCCACAATACAGCTGTTCTATAAAAATGAGTTTTAAAAGTATACGTAAGCTTGTTATTATAAGCATAAAAAACTACATTTTTTGTGTATGTTGCCATTAAAAATCTGTATTTTCTCTTTGACAAAAATCTTTATTATCTAATAAAAATTCTAGTATTTTTTTAAAAATAAAATCAAGACTAATAACATAATTGCAAATTGCCGCAAATCTAATTCCCTATTTAAATATAATCAAGAACTTAGAAAGTTACAAAGAAAAGTAAGGATAAATTTGACACTTTCAGTCCCAATGATAATTTGGCATTATCATTTTAGATTTTTTTTTCTGATCGTCTATAGCCATTTATGATATCAAAAGGCATATCATTCGATTCTTCAAACTTTTTTCTATTGGAATTTTTTTTTATAAATCCTAGATTTCAGCCCTATTTATATTTAAAAAAATTATAAAAAGAAAAATGATGATGCCAAATGGCATCACTGGGACTGAAAGGGTTAAAGGACATAACAAATTACTTTTATATATTACTGATTGTTCAAACTAGCTTAGTGTATTCGTAAATATGTACACGTATGGAATGTTTGGAACCGTAAACAAAAAATATCTAATGTTCAAGGACTAGATAATATTTAAAAACACTATAGGCTTCGGTTTTCAAGTTATCCGAAGGACTAATTTGATATATTCACAGAAAGATTGACTGTTAATGGATGAGATGGAGAGTAAAAATATTTTTAATTTGAAACTGAAAATACATTTAGCAACCTTATCGTAAAAGTGTCGCATCTGTAACTTGAGTTTTTTCTTGAAAGTTAGTTAAAATTTTGTTTCCTCATGCCATTTCCCTCTGAAAAATGACCTTTGTTTTAAATATTGCTCTAAATTATTGCATTGATATTTCTAAGAGCAATTTTTCGTATTTTGTTCACCAGTTTTTCTAGCAATAAGCATGCATTTTAGCATTTTATAAAGAACAAATTTTTATTGCTAGTCTACTTTTTTCATTTGAAAATGATTTTAAGAGATTATCTCTTTTAAAATAAATCTAATTTTTATTGTTTAAAACTGAATTTGAGATTTAAAGAACAAAAGTTTCGCTGGGAAACTAACCTTACATTTTTACCCATATCACGGCCGTCAAGAAGGTTAAGAGTAGTTCTAAATAATATTTCTTGTTATTTTAAATATTTTAGTGACTTATAATGCAATTTTATTTATCTACACATTTTCAGTGTGTTAAATGCAATAAATATAAGAACAAAAATCTAAAATATTTATATTTATCAAAAAAAAAAAAAATTCACTTGTAGGTTTACCAATTCGAGTTAAATTAAGTTTTAAATTATATTATGTATGGAACTTTTCAAACTACAGTGCCCATACTTATTAAGTTATTGACTAAAATTTTTTAACAGACTTGAGTATGCAACAAAAACCTAATATAATTTAAAGTGAACTATTAACAAATCCGAGAGCATTTATATGAAGAAGTCTAAAGTTAAGTTTTGAATAAATGGCCTTTCTGCATCAAAACTTTTCTGAGGATAAGTGAGATATCTTATACCAAATCAAAACTTTCACTGATAGCACAGCAAAGGACAAAGGATAAGTCAATTAAAGCTATCTAATAAAATTCTTAAAATTGTTCTAAATTTTCAAGATTAGAAAACCTATACAGAAATAATTTGTAGAGCAGAATTGACAATATTGTATATTTTGAATACTTGTTTTGCAGTTGATACATGACAAGTAAAATTTTGAGGTGACTTGAATCAAAATAATTATAAACATTGAGCGCAAGTATTTATAATATGTTTTGTATTATGAAATGTAAGTCAATAGTATGATAACGATTCAATAGTAGCATAAATATAAAATTATTTAGAATTATGGATAGCTTAACGACGCAAGAAGTACACAATTATGAACAGATGTGTTACATTATTTGTGACAGCGGTATAACAATATTTATTTTTACAATTATTTTAAACTTGTTCTTTCAAAGTAATATAAAGCTAATTACTGGCTTCAAATCAAGCAAAGTCATCGATTTTTATTGCACCGCGTGTGGAAAAGTGACAGGCCGAACAAATGCGATTTTCGAATTTAAGGTAGGCGAATACCCAAAATTCCCCAAGATTATAATTTTTTTTTCTATTATTCTAATCTTTTCGAAATTTGGCAAGGTGATTTCAAATATAATGAACAATGCTATTTAGGTAGTTTTTAAATTTAAATTTAATTAACTTATTTGTAACGGTGTTTTTCAACTAAAAATGAGGTTTACGCTAACAAGTCTACCACATTGAATTTTCGTCCTATAAACTTTAAACATGTGTTAATTTCTCCGTTTTGAACTGATACATGCAATGATCCTCTAGAGTTACATACAAATTACAAGAAAAGAAGTTATTAAGAGAAACGTTATGAATTAACTTAAAAAAGAGATTTTTTTCAATTAACTTACACTTGGACATTTTTTACAAAAAAAATACTATATTTGCACCAGATGTTAGAGGCTTATAGCACTGATATACATTGAAATAGCATCCGTAAAAAACTTCAGGTAAATTAATGTAAAACTTTTTTTCTAGAAGTATTAGCGTAAACGCCTTTTTTTAGGGAAAAACATCGTTTAAAATAAATCAATTATTTTTAAATAAAAAAAAATACTTGCCGAAATAGCATAGTTCATTATATTTGAAATCACTATGCCAAATTTGGAAAAGATAAATGTTATAGTAAAAACTTTAGAATTTGGGGCATTCTCCTACCTTAAGTTGTTCAAACATTTGAAATCTAATTCAAAAGAATTTTTTTAATGGAATGTCTATCTTCAAAATTAGGTAAAAATACTATTTATTTTTAGTGTTTATTAATTTAAATTATTATTGCAACATTAACAATCTCATGAGAAATTTCATTGATTTAAAATGAATGGTTTAAGGAAATTTATTTTGTTAGATAAATCAGTTTGGTACAGCATCATAGAAAAAGTAATACGATGTAAGTCTTTGATATTTCATAAATTCTGCATGGTTATTGTTATTAAATTAGATTGATTAATTCTCTTATTATTACCAAATGATTTTGGATTTTTTTAAAAAAAATTTCAAGTTGAAACTTATTTAAAAATAAGAAACGCTTCAAATGTGATCAGAAGCGAACCCGGATTTTTTTCCAAATAATTAAACATAATTAGTTTTGGAACTGTAAACAATTTTAACAAACGATAAAGAATATTAATTAAAATTGTAAAAGAAAATAGACAATTTTGGCTTTTTAAAGTTTAAATTATGCATAAATGCTGTGTGTGGAATGATTTTTTCTAAATATATCCAACAAAGATTTCCCAAAAACGACGAAATACATCTTTGAATATCAAAGACTGGATTCATAACAAAAATTAAGTCATGTTCCAATAAAAACATTTTGTAAAATGCCGATAATGATCCTGATGGTTAATAATCATTATGCACTCAGTATGCTTAATCAGTGCTTAAAAAAGGCATTTACGTTTGTTTTTAGCCTACTTTTCTTTTTTTTAATTCGAAGAATTAAAAAAATAAAAATGTAGGCATTGACATGCGGTCGATGTCCGTCCGTCTGTCCGTACCCCCCTTCCAAATTCGTTTCGATCCATCCGATCTTAAAAATTCTTTTTTTTTGTTAGAAAGCTATGACCTCAGAGATCCAACTTTCATACTTTTTGTCCGTCTGTCTGTACGATAAGACGAACATAAATCTACTATTTGTCGACGAATTTCCCGTTGAATTAGCATTGAAATTTAATTTCGAGTCTTTTAAATCGCTGAATTTAACTACAAATGCTACGGACAAGTGATATACGTCAAAAAATTCAGCGTATCCAAATGAGAATACATTGAAAATTTCAGAAAAGAATTCGAATTCTAAGTACTTCAATTATTTAAAAAACTTAAAATGTAATGCTCATTCAAAAAGCATAGGAAGCCATTTTAATTAGAATTAAAACACCATTGCCATCGCAACAATTGCTCGAGAAACTTTAATTCTTTTAGACAATAAATAAAAATAAATTTATTTTAGAGACATCGATCAATTTAAAATGACGTCAAATATATTTCACTAGATTCTTTTTATGTTGAAATAAAATGTTTTCATTCTATTTAAAAGCGAGGAATATTCATAGAGATCTTAATTAAAGTATTAGAGTGGGGGCTCACGTGACCTCCAATGCTAACGGCTTGACGAGCATGGAGGCCGCTATATTGTCGAATTGTGGAGAAATTGGGCCAGTGATGCCAGTACTTTAAGTAGAAAAAACGTTGAGAAAAAATAAATTTAATTCTAAAATTATCAAAAAATGTCATAAAAATAATAGCTGCATTTTGGAATATTTTTATTGGCTTTTAAAAAACTTGAAACGCTTTTCTAGTATTTTTATTATATTTATTTTGTAATTTTAGAATTATATTTTATTTTTCCGAGTATTTTTCTTAATGTGGCGGCGGTGGAGACAAGTTACCAGTGTTGCCATCACATAAAGAGTGCTACGAAAATATAAAATTTAATTCTAAAATTACAAAATCAATAATATAAAAATACTAGAAAAGCATTTCAAGTTTTTTAAAAGCCAATAAAAATATTCCAAAAAGCAGCTATCATTTTTATGATATTTTTTGATAATTTTAGAATTAAATTTATTTTTTCTCAACATTTTTTCTACTTAAAATACTGGCAACACTGGCCCAATTTCTCCACAATTCGACAATACGGCGGCCTCCATGCTCGTCAAGCCGTTAGCATTGGAGGTCACGTGAGCCCCCACTCTAATACTTTAATTAAGATCTCTATGGGAATATTACATATTTATTCTTTGAAATATAAATTTTTGCAAACGATTTAAGTATTAATTATTTAATTTTCGAAGTAAAAGAAATGAAACTAGCCGAATTTAACGTGTAAATGTTTGAATTAATGCTGTGTTTGGCGCCTGTTTACCTGTTAAACACAACTGTGGTGTGGAAGCGGGTTAAGTGACAAATTCTGTTACAAACTAACTTGTTCATATACATTTCCTATTTTAAGCGTATTGTGGAGTAGTTTTATGGTTTTTGTTCAACGAATAATTAAATATTTATCTATAAATGCAATTAAATCATGCAGACGATAAGTAAAGTTTATTTCATTTGCGATAGAAGATTAATGAAAATAATTGGCTTTAAGAAAATGAAATTATAGCTGGATGCTTTGTTTAGTGAAATTTATTCTAATGTATATAAATTTAATGTAGAAACGGTTGTTGATGTCACTTACTGTAACGAGCCTAGTTTTTTCAAGATAAGAATTTTAGTAAGTATTTAAGTAACAGGAAAGTAGGCTATTTTAGTTCTTTTAGAACTTCTTGTTTTGTTAACTACTCTCCATAACATGTATGTGCAGTGTGCACCACAGTTTCACTAAAAGCTAATTCATCTTTTAGAGTCAATTCTCAATAGTATTCGGAGCTCTGCATATCACATAATATACGTCCATCCCTTCACTATTTCGAACACCATACAGGTCAATGAACTTCTTAAGAACTTTGAGATTTTGAGAAATACTAAAATCTTACTGGATGTAAATTATTATTAATAGTAGTAGTTTAAGGTACAGAATTCTACTTTTATTTTGATACCCACAAATGATTTAAAGAATTGGCATTAACTACGCAGTTTACACCATAATTACTCCCAACACATCAAATATCTCCAATAAATTATTCAACTACCTTAATCTAGTTCAGTGAACCTGCCTAGAACGTTAACCCAATATGCCATTACTGTATGGCGAAGTAGGGAATTTATCATGAGGTTTAAATTCTAATCACTTTTTGTTTTCAGTCGCCAATCCAGCACAAACAGGCGATAAGATAGAGATGCCAATCTTAAGGTCAGCGGACAACAAAAACCGCCTGCGACTTTTTTTGCTTCCCATACGTAAAACACGTGTAATGACCCGTTTTGACATGGGTTTGTGTGAATGAACATCAACAAGAAGAAGCTATTATGTAAAAAAATATGATAATTATGGCATTTGTAATGCTTGTTATCTTTTATCTTATTCATGTATGTAGTTTGCACAAATATCGAATGTACTGATTTTAGCTAGTGATAAATATAACAAGTGACACCCTAGTAATTTAATTTAAGGTTAATACATTTCGAATTGAAAGTGAGTTTCATATGTAATGGCTAATTTAGTGTGATGCAATTTGTACTGGCTGTAGTTGTTGTAGTCGTGGATATCCAACAGAAGGTGATTGCCTGAGACTCCGAAGAAGTTGGACTTCTGTTTGTGCTGGTGAAATGTAAAATTAAAGTATATACTTTAAATGCTGACTGAAAACTAGAAAATTCAGTCCAGATGATTATTCATATATAGTAATTTCTGTTCTGACGTGGCTTTGTTTATTTGCAGGACCTGTTAAACACTTCATTAAATAAAAATTTAAAAAAAATGCACAAGCTTAATAATGACACTGACTTTTACTATTTTCATGGATTTTCTTAATTTAAATAAGATAGCATTGCTTGTATCAAAATACATACTAATGTCATATTATTTAACAAAGTTTCAATTAAAAAAATATTTATTATCCTTTTTATCAAAAATAAGAATTATGATTCGTTTAGGAATAACACCAAATTATCATCATCACCATTATCTGAAGATACTATTCCACCTTCCGCTGACCAATAAAATAGCTTCAAAAGAGAAATTGAAATGGTGAAGTGTCGTTTTAAAGTATTTGACAAAAACGCATAACTAAGAATTCCCTTAAAAACAATTCGGGTTAACAATGTAAGTTAAACTGAATAAACATTGGAGAGTCACATCGCAACTTTAAATTTATTCATTACAAAAAGCAGAAGTATTTCTAGAGATTGGCATTGTAGGATCGAGGAATGTATGACATACCACATTACCATGCTATGAAGTGTTCAAAACGGAAGATTTAATTATTTTTAATGCAAAAAAAGTACAGCTCTGCATTAGCTCTTATGAAACAACACCGGAATTCAAAATTTTTTTTTAAGTCTCAGTTTGCAGACCATTAAGAAACATTGTTTTTTTATGTGTGGTTTGTGGTATGTGGTAGGTCCCCCCTATCGGCTCGTTTAAGGTGACGTATTTCCTTCTAGCTTTCATTCTTTCTTCCTTCGAAAGGGCCTAAGTTCGCTGTTACCACATCACATTCATTCACTAAACGAGGCTAGAGAAAGAATTCATTTTTATTTTCATCCTTTGTGTTAGCACTAAGGACCTGAAACCTGCCCGTTGTTTCAGAACTCTTACCCACCAGCTAGAACCGCCACTGATTGAAAAAACTGCTCAGACGTAACATCATTTCCAAATTTCTCCTAATAGTGCTCAATAAAAGCTTCCCATGGCGAAGTAAACTATAGTTAAATTTAGCCAGAAGCTAAGGCTGCAAATTCATATTATGCAACTATCTGCGTCATTCAAGCTGATAAGGCCCACTCTGTATCCAGCTTTTTTTCTCTCTTTCATCCTCAACATCAAAATACTTAAAAGGATGAGATGTAAGAGATAACAATCATTGAAAGTTATATTAAGTTTTAACATGTGATAAACGGATGACAGATTCTCTCGATGCAACCCTATTTCTAACTTAACTCAATCTCAAGTATTAGAAGAAAGTTTGAATTTTAGATTTTCTCAACGTAAATCGTTTAAAGTGATTTATTGTACAGAAGATGCGCGAAAGCAAACTTTGTGTAACAAAATTAAGGAGCAATCTTAATCGAAATCTTTTCCTGTCAGAAAAATAATATTAAGAAGTTAATTTTCGTCTACGAGAAACCTCATTGAAAATGACGAGAATATAGATTTATTGGACTTCCAATGCTACTTGCGTCTGTGAAATACCAGTTGTGTAAAAAAATGCATTTAGCTTGCTTCTTTGCAAAAGCAATAGGATGCGCAGAACTCGACGACTCTCAGTCTATGATTTCAATTCATACGAACATTTTTTTTTGTTTAAATGAGCTAGAAAATAAAAAGTTAAATATCGTTTTGGTCCACTGCACCTACGTGCAATTTTAAATTTCGTTATCACTTAAACAGTTTACGTTTATTTTTTCACCCATTCTGTCAACATAAAATTCCTATAGCTCTCACCTGTCCGTTTGATTTTCTTCTTCTTTTGTGTTACAATAACCCTTAACTCGTAGCAGTTCTACGCCAGCTCTAAAATTAAGATATTTTCCCCTGTTTTTTAACATTTCATTCTGGACGCATAATTAATCTATTTCACAAATTTCAAGACAAAAAAAAAACTAAAACTAATTTTCTAAACACACACTTTTTTTTATAAATTTAAAAATGTATTTAAAAAAATTGTCTTTAGTTGAAAACTCTAACTGATAGGTGATGAGAATATAAGTTTATAGAACTTCAATACTGTATTTACGTTCATTTGGGGGCTGCAAGGCTTTAAACAAAAGTCTGAAAAACCAAAGTTCGCACGACAAAGTCCGTTTATCGATGGTATTCCAAAATTCTCTTGACAAATCTGCACCCAAAGCACCACGAGATTTGGTCCCATTTCTCTAACCTATTTCTGATCATAGGCACGAGGTTAAGAAATATTGCGACACAAATTTACGCTTTTATCAGAGGGACATTTTCGATGTAAACAAATTGTTGTATAGTAAATAGAGCGTATGACGTGCAAAAACTGCTGCGTCATATACTTTTGGATGATTAAAAACTTAGATTTGTAAAGCTTGAACAAGATTTAAAAAAATAATTTATTCTATGTCAACTTCCAAATTTAAGTTTGCCAAAAACAGTTTTTTTTTCTAAATTTTTAAGCTTATCACGTTTAAATAAATGCCATAAATATGCAACTTTTTAAGAAAAAGTTTAGCATATTGAAAATAAGGGGTTGGTTGGTACACATAGATATTCAGGTTTGTGCTTGATCAGACCCGCTAATAAACCTTCGTCAAGTAAGAGAGACACAACACGCACACACACCCAAATGACAGACGCTGCTATCTATCGAAACTTCCGCAATTTAGACATGCCCCTGAAAGGGAGGGAATCGGTCTCCAGGGACCTGGTACATATGTCTACCAACATGTGGTGGGTGGTATATGTCTGGTGGGTCTTCAGTGGCATCTGGACGCGATCGCAGGACCTTCCTATTTGGAGAACGAGGTCTTGACCTCTAGGCTACCCACGGCCCTTATTTAAAGTATTTAATTTAGGCTACTTTACACTTGCCAAAATAAAAATATTTTTAAGCAATGAGTGAGTTTCTTGAATTTCAATAATTCCACAGAAATGAAAATAAGGTATCGATTGGCTGCCCAATGTAGTGTGCGGAGCTTCTCGTGTGAAACCACTTGAGCGAAATCATTATAAAATCCAGGAATGGATACGTCAGCTGAAACAAGCCAATTGCCAAAATGCCAATTGCCAAGCCACGATACAAAATGTTTCAGGTACAAATCATGACACAATCTAATTTTCCTAACATTAAATATGTTTTAAAAATGCTTATTTAGCACAATGCAATTTGATATTTTGTAATTTTTTAAATCAAAACGTTTTACTTACTTAATTTCACTGATGTAGAACAAAACAGTAACGTAATAATTATTTTAAGACATTTATCCATTACAAACGACTCACTGTCAAAAGGCATACCTACAAATACTTATCTAAGTAAAATTGTCCACTTTGAAAAACAAGTGCCCTTTGTTGCAAGTATTTATTCTGTTACAGCTTGCTTTACTTTCATAATAATAGCAATATTTAGTTTTCAGCATATTTAGCATTTTCAAAGCCTGAATAGAAAGCAGGAAATAATGTTAATATCAAAAACATGTATTTCCTTATGTTAACAATGCCAAAATAGTCTCTTTCTATCGTCAATTATTCTGTGCTTTTTTATCACTTAAATGAATATTTTTTTCTGTGTTTATTATTTTTTTCTAAATTACAAGTTTTGATAATTAATTTTGAGTACACATAATTTAATTACATGAAGGTAAAAAATAAATATGATTCGATGGAAATTCATTGTTCAAATTAAATTTTTAAAATTTTATTTATGCTATATTAGTAATGTAAACTAGCATATTCAATCTATCTATTTGTATAAAATAAAAGATTTTAATTATTGCCAATGATTTGTCTATTTTCCATGATTCCGATGATTAATTCCAAATCTTTCTTAACTATTAAAAAACCCACATGAGTACGTTTGACAGCCAATATCATTCCGGTTCGTCGTTCTTGCAATCTTCATCGCACTTACGAACGTAAGTAGGGTAAAATCGTACGTGGCGTCGCGACTTTGAAAAATATTTAACGTACATACCTCCACACGGGGACGTCGTATTATTCGTCGGACATTTTGGATGCACGAGCCGTTTAAAGGTAGGCAGTTAATTTGGCGATACCTGGACCCAAACCTGGGACCTACATCATGCAAGGCGAATGGCTTTACCGACTGGGATCCCCAACCCTACCGAGTTGTAGGAAATATGAGTGGAATGTTTGGCCGTTTTTGTTGCACAAATCGCCAAATAGAAACCTATTGTTATATTATAGCTGTTCTGGCAATTTTATCAGGGGTCTATGGGAAAGTCCTCCAACTCCTGGGAAGTACTGGATTATAATATTCTGATGGAGTGCCGTCTAGTGGAAAGCGAACAATTGGTATCTAAAAAAGTTTGCATAAAAACACAAGCACTGTTATTGAGGGTACACTCGTGCTACGCCTTGTTCATAAAGCTAGTACTTAGATAAATTGTAAATTAACTATAAAAAAGAAAATAACGCAATAGCAGAAAATGTAGAGTCAAATACACATAAAATACTTCTCGAATTCAACTAAAAAAAGGGTAAAATACAAATAAACTTAAATATACATGAACTTTTGACTTTTAAAGAATTTAGCTAAAGTAAATAAATAAACTTAATTGCATTATAAAATAAAAACATTATAAAATAAACTTCAATGAGAAATTTCTCAGCCTAAATAATTAAAGCTGAAAACAATAAGTTTAAGATTTTTACAAAACACACTGAAATCGTTCAAATTCCGAAATTTATTTATTAAATAAACAATATTTTACGGAAAATGGTAAATTTAAACCGACGTTTATTTTTAAGTAATTTCTAATTGGGTTATATAATTAATTTTCTAATAGAAAAAAAAGACAAGTAAAATTTTACATAAATTCATAAAAGAGGCTTCAAAATGTTTGAATAAATTTATTGACTAGAAATACACTATTTTATTCCACATTATGAAAGTTGAAAACATAGAACAGTGAAATCATGATTGTATAATAAATAAAGAACTTAACAGCAAAAGAATGCAATTTAAAATTTAATTAGCCTTTAAAAAAATAATATACATTAAAAATACACTCATATTAATAATGATATTGGACGGAAACTATATTAACTGGTTCGTGATGAAGTTGGACGGAAACTTTATGGACGGATTAAATGTAAAAAGTAGCGGGGGGGGGGGGGGGTCCTATGAATATTTTTAAGATTTCTTTACAGTTATTTTATAGAAAGAGACGTTTACAGATTTAGAAAGACTCAGTCATATTACGCTGATCTCGCTTTGCTAAAAATCTTGAATGTACTGTACATAAAGAAAGATAGAGTACGCATAAAAATGTTTAGTGCTTAGATACAATTGTATAGAAAACAATCATTAATAAACTCAATAATAAATGTATCAAAATTTAAGAAAAATTAACTTAAATAATAAATCCAAGAAATTGCAGTAAGAATTACTAAACTGATTAAAAAAGAATTTATTTTTTTAATCATTAATCTAATCATAATAATATCCAATGGAAGGATTGAGATTAAAAATGCAAATCTGTATATTAAATTTTACAGTACTTACAATTTAAGATCATTTGTTTAATCATAAACTATAATTTAAGTAGAGAATATGAGGTTCATTAAAGAGATTTACAAAGTTCAAATTATTAGGCAGTTTATGAATAACAAAACTGTTTTTAAGTTGTTGGATTCTCTCTTACACATTTTTTTTTATCTCTTGTTGAATTCTCTCTTACATATTATTTATCTCTTGTTGAATTCTATCTTACATATTATTTATCTCTTGTTGAATTCTATCTTACATATTATTAATCTCTTGTTGGATTCTCTCTTATATATTATTTATCTCTTGTTGGGATTCTCTCTTATAAATTATTTATCTCTCGTCGTTTAACATCTCTCAAATTCGTAACGTACATAATTCTAAACCTTGAAAATATGCTTGGCGACATTCGCAGATTTCCGAGAATTGACAAACATCGAATAAAATATTAAGTACTAACATATACATAAAGTGAATGTTTATTTTAACAACAGATATTAAATATATTTTAAATATATACATTTTGACTAGGAGTATAAAACACACACGTTAAACACATTTTTTTTATAAAATGCAATAAAAATTATTTAAAATTATATTTTTTTGCGAAAAAATACCTTATAAGCCTAAATGAGATCAAAAGGAATATTATTTAAAACAAAAGTTCAAAAGAAAATGCACCAATTTTAATTTTCTAAGGACCACTGACGCTTAGAGAAAAATTTCAAGTAAAAAATTAATGTAACGCTAATTATTAACAATGCCAAGTATTTTTAATTGGCAAAAAATTAAAAAATACTATTTTACTAAGTTTACTGGAGCCAAGCTTGGTCATTTTTTTTCAATATAAAATACATAATTGGTGCATTCTGTCTGACATGACAATTCCAAATTTTATTCTTTACAAATTTGACAAAACAAACATTAATTTAGAAAATTTTATTTTATGTACACATTATGAAGACTGGGCTCCTCGAATAATTAAATAAAAACGTAGTAAAACCAATCTAATTTTTCTAGTTTTTATCATTATACAATTTTTAGATTTTAAGGAATATTTACAGTGAAACCTTTACCTCATCAAAACAAATGTTATAAAGGATTTTTTTGTGTATGCACAGGAAAACACACTGATTTCGTTTGAAAAAAATTCTGTTATTCACCATTATTTTTCACATTTATTTGAACTAACAAAGCATCCGTAGTTTTTAAAACAAAACTTTGGAAAAGGTATAGAAGTTTACATCTACATATAATACCCGTCAATAATAAAGTTCTCATGTGCCTCAAAATTAAGTGTCGAGCCAAATTTTTAGTCAAGAAACCGGTAATGAAGTTTTGTTAAGTTAAATTAATGTCGCACTAGAGCTACACGAAGGGATTTGGCGATGAGCCTTGTAATTTTGAACCGCCGTTAAGTCATGACCGGCAATGCCAATGGGTAAGTCCATGTAAAATTATCTTGTCTGTAGTGTAAGTCACGTTTGTAAAAAGTAATTATAAATTCAATTTTTAACATTAATTTAAACAAAATTGTAGGATAGGTAATCTACACTTATTTTAACTAAATAATGTAATGTACTTTATTTAATTTTAATTCATTTGTAAATTAAATTAAAAAAGCTTTTAATATCCTCATAAATCGTGACTCACATTACAGTTAAATCGTGACTTACACTACAATTAGCCCAACTATTGGGGACAAATCTCGATAAACAAGTCAGTGGTAGTTTCCTTTTTACATGTTTGTTTGGATATTAGATTTACTGGTTAAAACAATCCAGATATCAAATATCTGGTAGCAATGATTTCTGAAGTACAGACATATGTAGTTGTAATGTCTTTATGCTGCATAGAGCATTCATTGCATTGCGCTAATGAAGTACTGCTGTCTCAGTCCATTTCCAATGGCAGCCTGTTCTTGGTTTCTTGTCAGCGTGACTTGAATCTTTTTCTTAAGAAGCTCTTCTCGAAGATTGCGAACATCTTTTTCGGCCATGGTGCGTAACTGAAAACAAAAGTATGTTCGTTAAACTTAGTATGCTCTTGAGGGGCTGCTGTTGAGTACAAATAATTTGTAGACCAAAGAAATAAGAGTCATTTTATATTAGTGGCGCCATCCACACTCATGCACAAAAAAAAATGTCGGTTGACTTTCCATGAAAAACATCGTAATTTGTGTGGGTGCAATACAAAAACGTGTATTGTTAGCAAATAATAATACATGGTTAGTACATATATTAAAGGCGCAGCAAACTTGCATTCAAAACTGCAACAAATATTTTTGTCGAAAAAATTAATTTGTTATTAAAACTTTTTATCTTTAGTAGAGATCACCAGAGTTCGCGTACCTATTTTTTTATTAACGATAACAATCACGATTCCTTTATAAAACTATATGTCTACAAAAATACGTATTACAAGTATCACAGAAAGCATTAATTCTCTATTTTGAAATACTTATAAAATATTTGAAAACTTGTATAAGTGGAAGTATTGCATAATTTATTTACCTTAACTTCTGTGTGCAGTTTCAGTCTTGTGCCTTCAACCCTTCTCGTAAGATCTTCAATTTCTTGGAGTAATCTTGCGATCATGATTTTGTAGCTCAACTGTTGAAAAATAAAGAAAATTGAAACATTTTCATAATAATATCAATAATAATGTCGTGTCAATGCCATGCATTTCGTTGCAGAATATTAATTTAAGAACATTAGAGAACTTGTTATGCAAAATTTCGGTGCAAGCAATGAACAATCAAAGATCACCTTATGATGTCATTCTAAGCTGATTAATATGAGAAAATTAAATTAATCTTTAAAATATAAATTTTAAATAAATAAAGTTTATCATGCAATTGTTGAGATACATTGTAGTTGGGGCCCGTTCAAACGCGACGCCGTCTAACTGGATTTCAAAAGTCGCCAACGAACCGACCCGAACCCTATATCTTAGTTATGCTTAGGAGAATAAGTGTTTTTCAACTGCACACTTTATATGTGCAAACTAATTAAATGCCCGTTTAGAGATGTTATTTCGCACTCTAAAATTTTATACCTTATTTGAGGGTCGTTCTGTTTTCCCAGATATGGTCAGGAGTGCCCAAACTCCCGCTTGAACTTTTGCTAGCAATTCTCTGTGGAGCTTCTCCAATTCTTGTCTGAGTTTGGAACACTCTTCCTCGAGTCTCGGAGTAATCTTCTTGGCCTCTAAATACCGCTTCCGCCACATTTCCCTCACTAGATGCAACAAAATATAGAGATTAAATACATTGTTTAATAAAGAGTTACACATAAATATCTTAAGTATTAACTTTTAAAAAAAATATGACTGATATCTTTATAAAAAAAATTGAAGGGATGGAACTGAACATAGAGAAATGTAGAAAGGTAATATGTGAAAATCAAACAGGCGTGATATCGAAACATATAAAAGCATGTGTGTAATTCGATATCCATTAGTGCTCGTAATATCGCGTGCCCAAAATGTCAAGAGAAAAAAATCCTGCGTACAATAAGAATAAGTGCATTTAACGGATTTTAAGTTGTTAAGCAGAGAGAGAGAGAGGATTCGCGCGCGCGCGCGAGGATTAAATAGTATTACGCTCTACTTACTCATACAATCATTTGGGATTGATATGTAGTTACCCAGCCAAAATATTCTGCAGAATTGCTTCAAAAAAATTTCGATCTTGCAGTTATCTTTAAGAAATCTGCAGTTTTTTTGAAGCAAAAGAAAATTGAAGTATATCGAATGGGGATTATGCAGTTTTTCTGTAGCAATTGTGCAGCAAATCTAAAGTCATTTTTAATGCTTCAGAAAAACTGCAGTTATTTTGAAGCAATAGAAAAGTGAAGCCTGACTATGGATATATCTGCGGTTTCTATGCAGCAATTCTACAGCCATTCTGAAGTCATTTAGTCACTAATTGCTTCACAAAAAAACTTTAAAAAACTTCAAAAAAAACTTTAAAAAAACTTCACAAATTCTGAAGGGATTTGAAACACTAAGTCTGCATAATTGCTTCAAGAAAACTGCAGCTATTTTGAAGCAATATAAATGTAAAAATTGACCACATGTGTATCTGAAGTTTTTTTGCAGCAATTCTACAGTCATTCTAAAGTCATTTTGGCACTTAAAAAAAACTAGTTATTTTGAAGCAACAGACGAGCGAGAATATTTTCTAACTAAAATATAGTTTGCTCATATATTAACAGAACCAACTTCATAACAACCTTCTGTAGCACAGTCGTTAGAGCATTCGACTGTTGCCCATTTCCCATCGGATCAAATCCCGCGCTCCTACTTCCGAAATGGTCAGAAAAACAGCCCACTCGTTCGATAATTTATTTCTTTATAATTTTTATTTTAATAACATTTCGCTAGATGGCGCCACGTTTTCTTAAAAAAAGGCCAAAATATTCTGAAAAATTGCTTTACGAAAACTTCAAAAAAACTGCAGTTTTCTTAAAGCAATTCTGCAGACTAAGTGTTTCAAATCCCTTCAGAATTTTTGAAGTTTTTTTGAAGTTTTTATAAAGTTTTTTTGTGAAGCAATTCTGCAGAATTTTTTGGCTGGGTAAGGTTAGAAAATCGAACTTAGTTTTTATAAATCAAATAAAAAATTATATCTTTAGTTAAATTTTAGTTGCGTTAATAAGTTAAATTACAGTACTTGATAAAAGTGTTAATATTGTATGGAAATTAGTATATGAAATGTTAAAAAAGAAGCAGTATATTAAAAAACGTTAACTATTTTAAAATCTATGCTCGCCAATGAAAAACGTATTCAAATATTTAGATGCTATAAAATATCATGCAAGTTCGTATATACATGCAAGACGTCGAATTTTAATTAACAAATTAATTGAAAACATATATTTTTAACCACTCAAAAATACTTTAAAATTCACACTTAAGTACATTTGGACAATCCATATTTAATTGTTGAATACAGATGTTAGTACAATTAGAAAAAGCTCTTTAGACAATATTTGGGATTTTATAAGAGTTACGAATTCACAAAGCTAATAACAATTTCTATAATACTTTTTATTCCCAACGAATAAAATAATAAATAATTTTTGATTTACACAAATTGAAAGTTATATTCTTCCTTAACCATACATCCATCAACAACTAATAAATAAATAATTAGATGCTTACGTTAGTAAACAATAAAATACTTTTCAGCTTCTCAAAACTACCTTGAAAGTTCCACAACAAACCATTTGATCTTAGTAGACGCGAGATTTAATATTCCACGAGAATATGCCCATTTGATATTTTGTCCTGCGACATTTTGTACGTAAGAAATTTTGTTTGCGACGTCATCGATATTTTATCCCACGCCATTTCGGCCTCGAAATTTTGTACCCAAACTATAATTTATAGATTTAATAAACTTTAGAGGGGATTTAAAATGAGTTTCAAATTTATATAAAAGTTTGAAAAATACTGAAAATTAGGTTTAAGTGCCGTTTAATAAAATTATACATTGCTTCTAAAATATACCGTTTTTTAATAGAATGTATAAACTTGTATATTTACTAATGTATAAAAACCTGAAATTTAGAAATCAATCTAGCACACATTTTTAAACTTGGTTTGCCTTATCTTCAGACTTTAATGCTTTTTGAATAAAATACTTACATCACTTATTATAAAAAACATTTATATCTCCCTTGAGACCTGAAACTTTAAAACACATAAGCTTGAAGTAAGAGCTTTCAACTACTACCTACTCATAGCTGGTGAGAAAGAATAAACTAATTTATTCAGAATGGATACAGTTTTGGTTGATAAAAATTTATTTGATGTGTATAAGTCGTTCAGGTTTACGTAAATATAAAATTGGTTTCTTTTTGTATCAAAGAAAATAGTTCATAGTTCATGATACCTATATTTCGAAATTTATGAATAAAAAGCAACTGTCAAATAACAGTTATGACTGGCCGAAACTAAATATTAACAATATATAATTTAAATATCCAATAAACTTTCAGCATGTAATATTTTTCCTTGTTTCAATATTGCATTTTGAGGGGGAAAAGTTCAATAATATGCTTAGATAAATTTTATTTACTTGCGCCAGCACAAAAGATTATCTATTAATGCGAAAAGTATCAAAAGAATGTGTGGTTACATGCTTAAGCTTCAAAAAAACGTTGACTGTTTACAAATAGCAATTATCCAAATACAATTATCAGTAAGTTATAAACACACAGAAACTGCATTTTATGCACGCTTTTTAAACATTGAGAGATAAAGAAAACGCAGAGACAGCGAAGCACACATAAAAAAGCGGAGAGGAAGGAGAAAGTAGAGGAGGGTTATAGTTGACCAAGATATAGTACAATATGTATGGGATTGATTTTGCTTTTCTGAAAGTGAAAAGGGTAAAGACATTTAATGTGGTCTGAATAAATTTGGAGGAGGATCAACCGAATGCAGTATCGAGACTTGCAGTCTGTACTGCTCGACTCTGCAGAGGTGTTGTGATTGGTCAACAAAAATACCATTCTGGATCTCGAAATCTTAAGGTCCAATGGCTAAGTGGTAGTGTTTCGCATTGCCATGTCACAGGTCCGGGGACTGAATCCCAGATTCGACGAGTTTGACCAATCCTTTCATACCTTGAATGTGTCGATAAAAGGGGTACCAAGCATGCTTTGGAACTAAACACTGGGGGTTCCGCGTGAGACTGACCACTTAACCGGGACAAATGCCTAACACCCCAGAGACTTAGGTCACGAAAGTTGAGATGAGCACGGTAGGCCTTGGCCCAGTAATGGGATGTTGCGCTGAGGAGTTTAGGGAGATCTCGAAAGAGCAAAGTTGTGGATTTGTTTGCTCGTTTTAAGGCCAAGTGACAGCACAGATATGCTAGGATAATATTTACAACACCTACAAATTAGGTTTTCCTACAAATTAGGCTTTTTTAATGACTTCCCATAAGGAAATTGAAGTAGCTTTTTAGCTTCTATATAGAAAACACTCTTTACAGGTTCACTTAGTCAGAACCAAATTATAACCTCCTTTACAAACATTCGCCACTCTCAATAGAGATTTAAGTGAACAAAATACTAGTATAATAAGTCAGTTGTGAGTCGTAAATTTTAAATAACAGACAAACTTTCAATAGTTTAATCAAAAAAATTGGTAAGAACATAATTCATCAGCAAACTATATTACTTTATGGCTTTACGAGTCTCAGTTCAAACCCAGCATTGAATTTGTCTAATAAAATTCTGGGTTAACGGAAATGTTGTTAATTTTTCCCCCCTTTAAACATAGGTGCAAGGTCGGTTATTAATAAACGATGAATCACCTGCATATCTTTCTATTTTCATTAATATAAAAGGATATTTGTAGTTCGATGCTTAACGTACCTTATCGAAACGACACCCCAGTCAACAGGAATGGATTGCGCGTGATTAGACTGTGTATTTGACTTAACCTTAGGTCCATATACTCCTATACAAAATGGCCAATTTTCAACGGTCTTCTGAATCTAAAGTTCAGTGCGTACTTAAAACTTCAGTACAAAGTAAGACATTGTTTCATCCAGTCCACCAATACCAATGCCACCAACTAAATGTTGGAGTATTAAATCAATCTCACCCCTTCTACTATATGAAACCGTCCTGCGTGGTTGCGCCCTATGTGATGTGACGTAACTGTATAGCGTATATTTTTAATGATTCAGCTTCTCCTACGTCTCGTATTTGTATTTCAGTGTTCATGTTAGCATTCTGTTAATTACCTAATGTTTAATTAATAAAGTAATTTAACGTTGTCTGTCTGTGCTGAACTTTATGGACCCCCCTAATCTAGTACTAAATATATTGAGTACCATATTTTCAAGAGATTAAAATTTTGCTGTGGCGAATTTTCGTAAGGGAGGTGTTGAGAGACTGCATAAAAACCAATCCTCAATACATATTGTACATCATCGGGAAAGAAGAAGGACGGACAACAGGGACAATGGTATAACAATGCTTGCCTGCAGCTGACTCGGCCCTCCTGGCAAAGTGTGGCAGGTGTTCGCGCAAACAGGTGCTAGTCTCACCTTGTTCACGCCGCTGGTGGGCTCGACTCTGCAGCTGCTTGATCTTCCGAAGCAGCTCTTCCCGCTGGCGCTGGCGCATCAGAGTCTCGTTGCGGACTTCGCTTAGGATGGTCAGGAGGCGATCCTCTGGAGGGAAAAGAAGGATAATTAACTCATTAACGAGGTTGGGAAGAAGAAAAAGAACTTTTATTTAACACATGATGTTGGCCGTCCAGGGGCCCCAAGGCCCGTCCAGAAGACTCAAAAATACATAAATGAGAAAATACATTTTTTTTAACATAAACAAAAGAAGCACGGCACTTGCGTGGAAACAAAAAGATAAAACAGTGTTATTGTAACAAACAGAAAGAGGTCGGACAAACTTATAGAAATTTAAAACAAAAGGCACACATAGCAGCTGTATATTTTCAATGAAACTAAATAATTTGCATGAAATATAAACATGAAACAAATTAAAGAAAAATAAGTTTTAAAATTTTACATGATTTACAAAAAAAAAAAAAACATAACAAACTGACAATAATTAATTTAATTTAACTTAGAGTTTAACAATGATTCTTCGTCGGAGTTTAAAATGTACATTTTATGGGAAGAAAATTGTCGTGCCAAAATGAGTTTTTTCGTTTAAGTTTAAATAAATGAACAAAATATAAGATAAAATAAAAGACCATAACCAGGAGAAATTATGCAGGACAAATTCAGTTTTACGAAAAACCAATTTGAGAAGTTTAGAATTTATGTTTTTATTTGGAATTGAAGGCGTTAATGGTATTCACAAAGTCGTAGTGGGGGTTAAAAGGTTAAAGGTAAGAGAAAAATACTTTTGAGGTCCATTATGGAAAAGATGAATAGGGTAAACATAAACAAGTTTGGGGTTTGGTACAGTTTTATTTTACACAAATATTATAATTTGAAAACTATAGACCGACTGTGAATCTTCAGGTGTCCCGTTACTTGATAGTAATCTTACACACAAAAGTGGTTTAAACTTCCACATTAAAAAAGCACAAACTGTACACAACAAAAACGGGTTAAGGTTACACCAAAAGACGGAGTTAAAAGCGACGTCAGCATTGGTACCTCTAAGTTTATGCACGGCCAACTTAGCTTACGAGTTCAAAAAAAGCTCTCCTGAACGTACGCTAGTGGACAGAGAGTTTGGCGTTTCTGTTCTGAGAACCAAACCTGCTCGGAACTCTAAAAACTATAATCAGTCGTGAACGAATGGTTCTGAACAGGTTTCGATATTAGGCTTCTAAATCTTCGGATCAATGCCTTTCGGAACAGTGACGTCAAATGTTCGTCCATGCACGCTTTCGGGAGAGCCTCTCTGCCTTCAAAGTTGAGTAAGCCCTGGTTTTATGTAAAATTGAACTGATTTTACTGGAATAAAACATTATACATTCAAATTGAAATTCTGTAGCAAATTTTATAGTTTGATATCAAAGTCAAACTTCGATATAAGACAAGATTTAAGCGTGCCATATTTCAATAATAATAATAATTATAATGAAAATAATAATAATGATGGTGATAATAATAATAACAAAGTATCTTTATTGACTACTTAACTCTATCTTGATAGAAACTGAAATTTTTTTGTAATTACGTTTATTTCACAACATTTATGTTGGTAAGAACCAACATAAATGTTAACATAATGTTAATTCTACCAACATAATTTTAATTTTATCTAACTGACACATGATTTATGAGTGTCCAGTTTTGAAAAAAAAAATATTTGTTCCTAAAACCATCATTTTGCATGTGGAAATTATTTCCACGACCAGAACAATATTGAATACTTGGAAACTATGCTTAAAACAATTTAATGAATTCTCTTCAGATACGAAAGGGATCTCCTTCCTTTCTTTCACTATAAAATATGGAAAAGTGTTACCATGGTTTTTTTTTTATGTAAAGCTACACCCATGCTGGAAGAAGCTGATTAAACTCACATATTATTGGATTGTTCCACAAAACACTGTGCAACTTTCCATCATTTTTGAATTTCAATAAGCTAACTCGCTTTTTGAAATTCAAAAATGATGGAAAGTTGCACAGTGTAAAAAATGCACTTCGATTACTTATCCCTCCCTGATTTTAAAAAGTATCACGAATTATTGACACTCACTAGTATTATAAAAAAATAACTCGATTATTTAGCACCCACTGGCAGTTAAAAAAATTCTATTATTTAACACACACTAGTATTAAAAAAAGTACCTCGATTAATTACCACTCACTGGTATTTGAAAAAGTACCTGGATACAAATCCGGTAAATGATGATCCGGAGGGCTCGGGGTCCGGATAAGAGCACACGCTCTCTTCCTGGCAATCTTCTTCCGACCATACTTGGCAGGATGTCGGATAATCGGGAGAGGGAAGATCGGCGTGTTTTGTCTATCCGACCACAAGTCCACTGTGGCCACTCCGCATAGTGCAGCCGGAGGAATCGGCGGAGTCATGGAAGACACATCGGCCATGAACACCGATCTTCTCTTCTGTTCTTGAACCGTTTTCACCCTTTCTTGAACCGAAGATTCTTCTTGGCCGACAACTGAAGACTGCAGCTGCAGTGATCCGTTATGCTTCTGCGACAATCCTTTTTCAAGATCGGCAAATGCAGAGTTGATCCGTTGTTGTCGCTGAAGTGACTCGTGTTGTTGTTGCACTAATCCATCTCTTTGGCCATCCAGAGCAGACCTCTGCCGCTGCAGCGATCCGTAATATTGTTGCGCCGATCCCTCCCTCCGCTGTTGCTGTTGTTGTTGGTATTGACCTAGAGGCGTGCCAAGACGCAGCCCTAAGTAGGGCGCGATCCTCTTATCAAGCCAGCGCCTGTAGGCACTCCTGACTTTCTCCCGAATAAACAATTCCCCGGCCCTCTTCGCCATTCGGATCACCTGACACGGTCGATACGGCCGTCTCAGAGGCACATACACTGGCATCAGGTCATATCGGCGGCAGGTGGCCAGTAGGTCATCGGTGGGCTGGGATTTGACCTGATCGGACCTGAGGAAACGGGATAGTCGGCCGGAGAAATAGGACGGGGGATAGAAGACTGTTCGATATGACCTGGTGGGACGGATAGGGGGCGACCCGGGAAGGATGGATCGTAGTCTCCGGTTACCGAATCGAGATCGGGAATAACCGCCTATGGGCAGGCCCCCGTACATGCGACGTCGGTAGAATTTCGGGGCATTTAAGAGTCTGTCTTTTAGGGCAAACATAGTTGAGTGCAATATTGTCTTCAAAATATTATGCTATACTTAGTATATTTATTAGTCATGGCGGGTTTTTTTTGCAATTATTCTTCTAGAAGTAACATATTGAGTTTTAATGAAATTGTATCTTTAGAACGTATTCCAAAATGAGAATAGATACTTTAAAAAATATATTAACTTTGTCTTTAAACATCAAGTTCATGTTTGTTTTTTAAATCCAGTAGATGATTAATATCAACGATTTTTTAATACTACATTTCTAAATCTTTAGTAAAGGTTGTTTATTATACTAAAAACAATAAAAGACATTTTTAGTAAGCAATGCCACATAAACTTATTTTTCTATAAGTATTAAGATGTGTCTTAAAATTCAATTAATAGATTCCTAATCGGTACCTAAGTTGAGTTTCTTCAAAAAATAAATACTAAAATAATCTATTTAGTTTTATAATATAATTTAAACTTTAACAATAACTAGTACAAATAAAAAGCATTCGCATTAGATACATTTTACTATTCAAAACAGTTTCAAATTAATTTCAATCAAACGGACGAAAAAACTTCGACGAATACATTTCGCAATCTTGAAGTCCTATAAGTCTCCTATCCAACAATATTCCACCATTCCCTCATAACAGACCACATAACAGTCGACTCTAAAAACAGAAACACTGCACCCGAAACATCATCAAACCAAAGAGTCGCATCACCATCCACGTAAACGAACAGCGAAGCATGACGAAAGGACAAACTTCCAATAGCGCGACTGCAAACGAACTGTCATAAGCCGATACTTTCCCCACTATATCGTTTACAGTTTCCGCCACCTCAGTACTCCCCCTCCCAATACCACGTTATATTCGGCAGTCTTCAGGGACCGGATGCGAAAGACAGGGATTATATGTTAATTGGAAACTGCTTATTTTATCGATGGAATGAGAATGTTCGTCGAACAAAAAATATAAACTGTTCTTTTAAATTTATTTTTATGCAGTAAGTTTTTCTCAAATGATTTTCTTTATAATTTTTCTCACCCAAATGCTTTGAATTGGCTTTTATTTATTGAACTTTAAAAGTTTATTGTTTTAATTTTCATATTAGAGGAAATTTGTAACTCTAAGTTATCCTTTTTCACTTTCATTAATTAACTTGTATAATTTAGTTTTTTTTTTTTTACATATGAAATGTATGAGTATTTTTGTCATTAATTTAATTATTTGTGACTTTTACCAAACATGAAAAACATTTCTTTCAAATTTATTTATAAGAAAAGATTTTTTTAAAACTTTCTAAGCCAAGCCTTAATGGAACTCTCACTAGGAAAAACCAGTAGATACTCGTATTTTAGCAGATGTTTGTTACAAGCAGTTAAAACTAACAACACTTGGGTCAAATAGCAAGAAAGCTGCCTTTTTCGACTTTTTCAGAAACTCAAACAATAATTAGTTTATAAAATAGAACATTATACAGAAACAACTAATCCTTAAAAGAACTCAAATAAAACTCTCAGTTAGAATCCCTAGGGATTGATTTTTTCATTTCTTCGGTTCGTTATAATTTTTCTTTTACATTTTTGTCGGCGATGTTCGATCACCAAAACGAATTATGAAATAGTCTGGGTGGAAGGAAACTGGGTGGGGCGGGCTGTAAAAATCTTGAAGTGACCTCGAAACGGGAGCCGGAAAAATTTCAGGAAAACAGAAAAAGGTAGGAGGAGCCCTAATCCAAGGTCGCTTCATGAGGTGTGTCCGACAAACGAACCTCGGTAGACTTGTAATAAATTAAAGGGTGCTTAAGGTGCTGTCAAAATTAAGTGTGGTTAGTAACGGAGACTTGGATAGGATAATGATGATATTTGCATCCAAGAGGAAATTTTTTGGCCAAGTAGTAGCTAAAGCATTTGTACGATTTTTGTTGCGTCAAGTGTACTAAGTATAGGGGAAGGTGGGTTCCCTCGGACCTATTTTGACTTTTCAATTTTTAATTTCTTTATTACTTGCAAAAAGTGAATAAAAATATTTTTACTAAATACTTTATGTTGTTATATACAACATATATTTATTTTAACATGTTATTTAAATTATTTCAACTATTAAAAAATAAATGCAAAAAATTGTAATTAGGACCAAGGTACACCACCGGCGGTGTACCTTGGTCCAACTGGTAGTGTACCTTGGACCAATTATTAACAGGTAGAGCGACTCGATTTACAGTCCGAAAACCAATATTTATTAGCCACATAAAATTCAAAAATACATTTTACAACCTATTCTTATTTCTAGCCAAGATTGTAGTAATTGGTTATGTTAGGTCAATTGGCTTAGTAAGGGGTTTTATTGCCTTAGTTTTTTTTAGTGCTCTTTTGGCTTTTTCAGCTGCAATGCAATCTTTTTCAGGTGTATCCGTTGAAATGCAGCATACAATTTAAACTGTCATTTGGTCATTTCATGTCATAGAAAAACATTTGGCTATCTTTCCGTCATAAATTTGAAAAAACAACTCAAATATTTTCTCCTATGTTTATACAACTAGGCCTAAACGTAAAAAGGATGTTCTGCTTAGATATTTATTATAAAAAACATATTTTTAGATGCGCATGCAATAATTATTTTCTATATTATGTCAATATGGTTAAAATTTTATAGGCCTACCATAGATCTAAATAATTAACTACAGAAAAATTATTTGTCACACCATATAAATTTTTTTTTACAAATTTCCATTCTACATAATTTTACACATCAGGGTTGCATTTTAATAGCTTAAAATACTTATTTTCTCAAAGGAAAAAATGTACTTGAAATTTAAAAAGGGTTTTCAACAATCTGAAGTACATAAGACCTATAGTATTGCACCTTGGACCAGTCCAAGGTACACTACCTGTATTAGGTTCGAGGTACACCACATGGATATTAAAAACAAAATAGTTAATCACCATGTTTAGGTTAAACTTAACTTAATTTCAAGCACACAGTTTTATAACTAAAACTTTGCTTTATATTGCATAACCATCGTTTCTGAATAAACACTACATTTTTGAGCATAAAAATACACTAAAGAATCTGACAAAAATTTACTTTTGAACTGTGAATTTAGTTTTTCGAAACCTCTATAATAAATTGACCTTTTAAACAAACAGATAGAACTTCACTGAGACCCCTGGTAGCAAATACTTTAACTGCATATGGTGTTGTTTCAATATCTAAGCAAATCGAGCTAGAATCATCATAGGTTCGAGGTACACATATGTCCAAGGTACACCACTTACCCCTACTAAGTAGGATATAGCGTCCTATGTATACTATGGTAAATAAGTAGGATATTTAGCGTAATACACTCCGTGCCAACCTAACTTGGGTAAAAACAAACAGTAAAAATGAAGAGGAAAATTCGCGGTTGGTCCGTTAGTTGGAAACTCTTGCAAGGTTATATTTACATGCAAAACTATCTGAATACAATTTAACCAAAATACACTTTTCACTATGATAAAATTTCCAAATTTTCTCAAATAAAATTCAAATCTGATAGACCTTAACCCTTTCAGTCCCAGTGATGCCATTTGGCATCATCACTTTCAATATTTTTTTCAAAATTTTTATGTCCCGTTATGACATCCAAACACACATCATTCGATTCTTCACACTTTGTTCTATCAGACAATATTTTAAATTAATCTCAATAGAAGTCAGAACTACTATTTTTTTTATTTAGAAAATAGTCAACAAGCGTTTCTCCTGAGTTTTGATAAGTTCACTTCAGTTCCACATATTTAAAACACAATTTAAACTATTTCGGTTAAAATAATTACTATTTTACTATTTTTTTTAATAATATGGTCATATACCTTAAAATATATAACTCAAAGTGTTTTTAGGTAATATATATATATATATATATATATATATATATATATATATATATATATATATATATATATATATATATATATATATATATATATATATATATATATATATATATATATATATATATATATATATATATATATATATAATATATATATATTTATTTTGTTGTTTTCCACAGTTAAAAAATTTTGGCATTGTTTCAAAAACCATATAAAAATAATTTAATGATTTTTTTTCTTATGAAATTCGCATATTTGACCTAAAGTAAGCTTATTTTGTGAATATCAGATGTTTCTGTGGTGTAGTAAATTTTTGGGACTGAAAGGGTTAAACGAAATTAATGCTTTAAACATGGTTTTCTGGATGGATTGACAAATAATTTATGGATATTTCTATTTACCCAACTTAGGTTGGCAAGGAGTGTAAGTATAATAACTAGGATTAGTGTACTTAGTGTACTATAGTATATTAAGTAAGATATAGTGTACTGAGTTTACTCATGCTATAGTAAAGTGCTTTGCATTTAAGTGTGTGGTTCTAATTCAACTTCTGGTCTAGATGATTGGATTTTATTTCAAGATGTAGGTCCTGTACAAATTTGCCTTAAATAATCTAAATTGTAGTAATAACAACTAATTTAAATATTGTAGCATAAATAAAAAAATCTAGCTCTCTAAGGTAACATATGTTAGGCTTTCTGACTTTGTGCATCGGATTTGTAATTTTTAATAGTTTCAGCAATTAAATAATTTAAAAAATTATGCATTTGAAATAAAAATTGAAAAAAAAATTCATTTGATTTACAGCTCAAACAAAAAAAAACTTGGTCCATTAATTTCAAAAAGAGCTTAAATATAATTTAATTGTAAAAGAAAAGGAAGCGTTAAACAGAGACCGTGTTTTATTAAATATTTTAATGCTGCAATGGGAGAATTAAATTGAGAAATCACAGAAATTAATCACTGAAATCAACTACGCACTACACTATAGTTTATTTTTTTTTCAATTAGCGAAATGCATTAATTTTTTTTAATTTTCTTATTATAATAAAAAAAAACCTTTTCAATTCATTGATCTATAATTGGGATGATGTAACTAAAATTTTCTGTGAAGATATTAAAAATCACTACGAAAAGGACATTACAGTACGAAACTTGGAAACTGTGTCAACCTTATTTTAACGTTATTAATGGGTTTTGAAGTACTGATGACAAAAGGGGAAAGGTTATACTTTCGATTTAGAACAAATATCCGTTTTTATTAATAACTTTTTGTGCCACAATATAAATTTAATACAAAGACAAAAAAAATCTTCATTCACATTTTATATACTGCAAATAATATACAGAAGTGATGAAAGTATGCACTTCAAATAAATTTTTAGTTTACTCGGAGTTTTAAAAATAATTGTAAGTTGTTTTTGCTGTATTATTTTGCTTTGAACAATAAAAGATGAGTTAATTTAATTTTTAAATTTTAGGAAAATATTCCTGAAACAAAAAAAATCTCATAAAAAGACTGATCAAGTAGCATAAGCTCATTTTTTTTAGTTCTAAAACGTTTCTATTGTATCTTTTTATCCAGTATATTAACACAATGTTTTACCATAAGAAAGAAAGGGAAGTGAAAAGAAAATGTTAAACACAACAAAATCTTTTTTAGAATTCTACACTCCTTGCCAATCTAAGTTGGGTAAATAGAAATATGCTATGGCGAAGATCCTTCCGCAGATGTAAAGAGTTCCATAAATTATTTGTGAATCCATCCAGAAAAAAGGTTTAAAACATGAATTTCGTTTAAGGTCTAACAGATTTGAAAATTATTTGAAAAAATTTCGCAATTTTATCAGAATGAAATGTTTATTTTGGTTAAATTGCATTAAGATAATTTTGTATGTATATATTTCCATACAAGAGTTTCCAATTAACGGACCAATAGCGCTTTTCCCCTGCTTTTTTACTCTTTGTTTTTATCCAAGATAGGTTGGCACGGAGTGTACGTATTTCCAGTAAGAGCAAAACAATTAAAAAATCTCAAGCTGTTCCAAAGTTATATGATAGATATGCTACACAGCCTTCAAATATGCATAAAAAGAGTTTGGACGTGTGCCATCCCCTAAAAAAAAATCCATAAAGTTTTCCCAAAAATATTGCTGATTTTCTTATTATTTGACCTACATTTTCTAAGGCTTGTGAAAATTATATGTTGATTTTTGTTGCGTGCGAAGAATGTTGTAGTTACTCAGAATGTCTACCGATATACTTCACCGAAAAATATCACGCAAACTTTGGTTGATGCTTTTTTTTTATTATCGCACATCTTTGATCGACTAAAAAAATAATATACCCATCAAAAATAACTTCGCATACACAAAAAATAGGTCGCATATTAATAAAGAGTATATATAGCGTGATTTAACAATGTACGTCAAACATATGATTGAATATTATTCATGGAAAAGTGTATTATTTATGGACTTATGAAGATTCCTGGTGAATTTTATAATGACAAAATGGGTTAAGAAAATTGAGTTGCTTAAAAAAGGTGCAAAGAAAAAAATTTAATCAAACACTGTACCAAGAATTAAAAAAAAGAATCTCCGAATTTCGAAAAAAAATTCGCCTATATGGAGAAACTTTTTGATGGAGAATTCTTCAAACTTACCTTTTGTAAATTTAATTAGTTCTTAGATTCGGTATTACTTTGTCGCGTTTTACAAAATCGAACAAATGCGTTTTATCATAATACATTGAATCTTTGATTAAATTTGAATGAATAAAATAATTATTTTGCACAAAATTTTATTCTATTCACTCAAGTTTTCCATTGCAATTTCACATAACCACGCGCTCATAAATATTTTTTGGCCTATGTTTAGTTACATGGTTTCAGTACTTGAAATTATGAAAAGGAAGAGTAATTAATTTCCAATATAAAATACACTACTTAGTCATTTAAGGGCTATTTGAAATATTTAAGGACAGTTTCGACAAATAGTAGATTTTTTTTTTGGTGTCTGTGCCTCATATGACGTACTGCACAATGGGCCATATGAGGTATACATGCCTATACGTAAAGCTATAAAGAAATAAGTTTAACTTCCATGCAATATTTGATACTACATTTAGTACTACATTTTGTACAAACTGTCGATCGATGCTGCAAGGAATGAATCAATTGAAAAATTTGATTGATGAACCCTAACTAAATAATAAGCGAATTAACTATGAGCTTTTTTTGTAATGTGTTGATTGACTGGGATTATTAGTTCTCGAATTGGATTAGTTTATTGTACATTGTATAAAATTTGTTATCCATGTAAATCAGTGTATCTCTTTAAAACAATATCAAGAACACAGTATGAAAGTATTGCGATGTGGTCTAAAATTCGAATTGGATATTTTTTTACAACGCGTTGTGAAAAAAAAAAGAATATACAATTTGAATTTTCGTTTCCACAACGTTGCAACGTTCTAGACCATAGATGTAGGAAGTACCCCTCTTTTCTACCTATATGTTCGAACGATGTTGATCTTAAACAAGTGGTTTTTGAATATCGGTATGAATCGGTGTGAAACCACTCCGCGGGTTGAACTAAAAGAGCTACGAACTTCAAATATTTGGTATACGAATTAAAAGTAGTTGTCGGACGGCATTATAAGGTTTTAGAGAAAATTGGGAATGCGCTAGTGGTAACTGCCATAGATCTTTTTTGGTTTTGAAGGTATTGCTGAAAAATGAAAAACTATAAAGACTCGAAAAATTTTAGTACACGAGTTCCCGTCCTGTCGAACGGCATGATAAGGGTGGTTTTTTAAAAAGAAAATTATGCATACGCAAACGTTATCTGATTTTTTAAAATGTGGTCAGGTGCAGAATAACCTTTCAATAGGTGCCTGGTGATATTTAGTGGTTTTGAAAGTTTTTTTAGCGTAACAAAACCCTATTTTTTTCACAGTTTTGGCCATTTTTAGTTTAATACTTTTCAGATAAATTTGAAATTTGGCGGAAGAGAAAAAGCAAAAAAAAAAAAATCGCAATAATTTTATAAGTACAGTCTGGTGAACTGAAGGTATTAAATCATACTATCTATACAGATAAAAATGTGCAATGAAGGTTGAAAACATGATGACATGAGGATAACATTGCATTGAATATTTCAATACGACTTCGAAATATATGATAGTGTGATGTCGTAGAGCTTATTTTATATTCAATTTAAAAGTTCGAGGCTTTTTTGGGGACACCTCTAAGAGGTAACCTTAGAAAAAAAAATCTTACACGAATTTAATATTTTTTCTCACAAACAAAGCTCCTTGTTTAAAGACCTTTTCAATTATACGCACTAAAAACGATTAAAAAATCGCGTGATTTAATACAGCAAACTGGAATATCACTCTTTATTAACGAATGTCTTAAAAAAAACGGAAATGTGTGTACGGAATAATAATTTTGTGATTAAAGCGGACAAAAAACTCTGAAATAAAAGCATCGTGCTTTGGTTAAAAATGTGAGTTATTATTTAAAAAAATTGGTTGGATGTATATGACAAGTTGTATTATGTGTATCTTGCATTTTCTCTTTGTTCAAAAGGCTTCGAGATTTGATATTGAATAATTATAATAGGTACACAATTAAACAATTTTAATAGTTAAAGATTATTTTCGTGCATTTTTATGCATTAATTTTTAACTTACTATTTATAGTTTTATATTGCACCCAATTTCGTTACGAGTTACTTTACTAAATTACTAAAAAAAAAAGAAAATAAACATTTAATCAAACTCATTCATGTATTTTTACTCTTTGAGGGACACAAACGTATAAACCCGTCACTTGACTGTTGTGTTTTCCAGCAACACCAATTATTTTTTTTAAAATTAATTTTATTACATTTTAAAATTTTAAGCTTTTGGACCAACCTTGCTGGGCCTCTGGCCTGTTGTTGGACGTCAATTTCTGTATTTGTATTTAAAGGAGCTATTTGTAACCATCTACAAAAGGTATTTTTTTTAAACATAAGATATTAAATTTTCGCCTTGAAAATTAAATTTAAATGAAATGCGGTATTGAATATTTGAATGAAATGCGGTCCTATTTGCTTTTCTCTCAAATTAAAGGGTCAAAAAATTATTTAAAGGTTAACATTTTGATTTTAGTCTGGGTTTTGTGACCTTATACTCTAGAGAAAAGGGCCTACCCGTACAAAATATAACCTTTAAAATATCTCAGTCATTTTCATTTCATTGATTGATATATAAAACAAGTTTTTAGAGTTATTTATATTTTTGTTTAATAATTAAGACAATTACTTTACACGATACTGTGCGCCTTGTAAGCCCAAGATCGCGGGTTCGGACCCCGGCTGAGTCGCCAGTTTTTCTAGAAGGGAAAATTCAGGGCACGCATGTTAAATGATTATTTAGCAGCATGTAAAAGATCCCAAGAGCGCCCATTTTGCTTGGGTTCTATCGGCAAAATTAAATCTCGGCATGCTTTAACATCCACAGATAGTTCAGATTCATTGTAATCTGTGCGTCAAAATTGGTAGCGAGAGCCGCCTAGATGGTGCCACAAAAAAAATGGCTCTCAGTTCTGGGGAATATGCCGAGTCTGCAAAGGCTTGACTGCCAATATTGCAGCCCCATTAGAGAGAGAGAGACTTTACACGATACTTATATAACTAACAATTCATATAGTAAATGTACCAGTTTGTAAAAAAGTAATCCGTCCTAATTCGAGGCTAACCTAACATGTGACTTTATATTTAGAAGATTATACATTCATTAATACAGCTTACGTTGTCCCAAGGTAAATTAATATACCAAACCCCAATGTCACAGAAAAGAAACCATGCTATTATCATATTATAACAATCAATTTAACTATTATTAAAAGCATTAAATAAATGTTGAAATCTCAATAATGTCAAATAGGTAATCTAATATAGCAGAAATAGAAACGGCCTCCTTATAGCGTGCAAAACCTAAGAGTTAAACCAAGGTAAAAGCCCAATAGATGTTAGGTCTATCGGGAGTAAAATGAAAAGCTTAGTTGAAGAACGTGCTAAGTAACAAAAAGGTGAAAACGAGAAAATTACCTTTCAAGTTTTTAGTTTGCACTGAAATCTGTTAAAAACGGTACTTGCAAAGGGTAAAAAAATTTAGTCAACTTTTTGTTTATGGAAAGAGAGAAACTTGTTATGTTTAAAGGAAGAAATAATATATTCATTAAAACAAAAATCTCAATATTTTCGAAAATGTCACTTAGCACTTTTTTCCACTAAGCTCTTCTAAATGTATAAATGTGGACATTAGCCACTGACCGAATTTCCAGGGCGCGGTTTGGTTATCCGGCCTTGAGGTTCAAATGGGAATACTATCGATCTATCTGGCCAATGAATCTTTTGTTTCAGATACACGATAAATTTGACTGTAAGAGTATTGCACTTGGAGGGTTACTGAAATACAATTCCATTTTTTTCAGCTTTAACTCTCTGGAGATCCAATGAATCTTTTGTTTCAGATACACGATAAAGTGGAATGTGAGCGTATTACACATGGTGGGTTACTGAAATAAAAATTGAAATGTTCTGGTTTTATTCTCAGGAGATTAGAGGCAGACGATTTTGAAACGTCTCATTCCATCACTCAGCTTGTGGCGTCTCCTGAGTAATATTTAGAATGAAAAAAAATTCAGGTAATATAAGAGCTTTTTGATTGGCGAGGCCTTGTTTTTAGATACAATGTGCCTGGTCATAATTAAATTAATAAAAAGGCATGCTATTAATTCGGTGCTTAAATATACCATGCAAAAAATTAAATACAGAGTTTTAAATAAGTTTATCTTGTTATTAACTGTTTTATTGGCAACTCAGCTACCAGCTTAATGTAATGTGCTTTCTGGAAGTTTCTGTCTAGACCTCATAATCTTGTAAATATATGTATTAAGTAATTCTACAGAAATATAGAGTTATCCTATAGGCGATATTTATACGAACAAATATCGTATCTTTTAAAACCCCATTTTTGCGCATTTGAATTTAGAAAATTTAGAATGATTAAACATTGCCAAGATTTTCATAATTTTTAAGAGACAAAATAACAAAGCATTTTTGCACATAAAAGTTGCTTTTAGGCACTCAAAATTTATTTTGGTAGCAAGCAAGTATCAATTTGAGATGAGAGTTTGATTTGATCTACTCATTTGAAAGAACATTTTACAGATATTATATCTTTTACAGACAGATTTTCTTTTATTATCAATAGTGCACGATTATGTGATTGTGTCTATGTATTTGTTATCTTTTTTAAATTTCACTAAAAAACGGAATAGTTCAACGATATCACTGTATCAATAGACTCAAACATTCAAATGAACTAATCACAGAAACACTATTGCAAGCTACTAAAACATGAAAAATGCTTGAGAGTCGATTCGAATTTACTTATATGAATCCATCCGTCCAAAATTCATCACATACATAGTAAAAAGTAATTTTCAGTCTTTAAAACTTTTTTCTGAAAAATAAGCAAATGCGTTTTCGGGATTTTACAGTTAAATAATAAATTTTTTACAACAATTAAAAATTTAAAAACCGCAATCATAATGTAAATCAGTTTTAATATCGTTAATATTGAAAGAGCAAGTCACTTATTTTATCATCAAATAAAATTATTATTATTATTTTGGGGGGGAGAGGGGGGGGGGTTCTGCACATTAAAGTGTTGTCAAATTTGATTCCGGAAAAACTTTTTTTTCTTTCTTTCATGTTTATTTGACCAATGTACAAAATAAAATTAAGTTAACTTGGTCGAGGACATTTTTAGATATGACAAAGAATTGCTTTATCTTGAATTATACACTTTGAAAATCGATTAAAATTAAGATTTTTTAATTGTTTCTTTTCACTAAAACTTTTTTTTATTTTACTATATGAAACCGGAGCATCGTAGCTGCTTCCAGGCATATGGATCAACGATACACCACAAAATTAGAGTAAATTTGAATCAAATTTCTACGGTGTTTCAGCAGTATATTTATAATAAATATTTTAATAAAATTCTTAGTTCATCTACATTTAAAAAAAATAATAAATCGACTTTTTTTTAAAAAATAAAAACAATTATTGCAAATCATAAATATTATGCTTCTTGAAATACTAATTTAATGAACAACTCCGCTGAAAAGTACTAAGGATATTTTCAGATAGTTCAATTAAACTGAAAAAGAAAATGAAACGCTTGCAATAATTACAGTTACAAGTTTACTTTCAAATTAATCTTTTGTTAATTTATAATGTAGGCACACTAATACATTTGATCCCATCAATACGCTAGAAAACTTGATAGACTATCATGATTATCAAGTCGTCTTAGTTTTGATGTTAATGAGTTTAACATCCTTAAAAATTATGTTTGCATAAATTATGTTTGCATAGAAAATGAATAAGCTAACAATATAACTTTAAAAGTTATATTGTTAGCTTTCAAATTAATATATTTCTATAAAAAATATCAATTTGAAAATATATAAATTTGTAAATTGGAATTTTTTAAAAAGACATATTGTTAGCTTATTAATTTTCTATGGAAAATATGAATTTGAAAATAACTTAATTGTTTTTCTTTCTTGCCATCAAAAATAGTCTAAGATAAAAAAAAACCACAGCAATGTGTTTCTAACTCCCCCTTCTCAAATTGTTTACGCATAATACAGCAGGGCTCAGAAAACGATAGTTTTAAGGGTCACTATTCATTCTATTGTAGCTCTCTTCTTATATTTTAAAGTGCTGTCAACATTGTCTTAATAAACATGTAAATAATATTTGCGAAAAATAGGTAGTAAATATTATGGAAAATTATCTTCCGGTTAACTTCAAAACAAGTATAGTAACATAAAGTAAAATGTTACAAGAAATTTCCTGAATCTTCTTTAAAATTTATGCGAAATCCAATTACAATCAGTGGAAAAATTAATATTTTAGTATAATCAATAAAGTGTATTTTAAGAATTCAGGAGCATAAAAATTTATTGAAGAACAAATATATATATGAATTATCTCTACTTGCAAATTGCAAATTGTATAAATAAATAAAATTATGTTTAAATGTTTAGCCAAAGTGGCTCTAACCACCCCTAATGAAAAACCTATAATAATTAATTTAAAATATTAAATTTAGTCTTAATTTATTTGTAAGAACACACATACCTAGGAGACATTTTTAATATTACAATTGTGTAACAGTTTCAATTTCGCTATGTTTTATTTTGAATGTAATTGTAAAAAATTTGGTTTGGGGCCATTAATGTCTTAAATCAACATTCATAAAAAAAATGATAATTTTATAATCCATATATATTTCTATGTTATTAGTTGGTCGACTTTGGATGCTAAAAATATTGTTTGTGTGCTCATTAGAATTGGATTAATTTTTACATAATGTATTGGTGCAAAACAGTAAACCGTGTTCAGGTCAAAGTGTGTTTTGAAATTACATTTTTCATTTAATAAGTCAAGAAAATTTTAGGTGCATATATTTGGAAAAATTCCTCATAAATAAATTAGAAAACAAAAACAGCAGTTAAATTTTTATATCAATAAAAACAATTAAAAAAGGATTATAATAATAATATTGGTAAACAATATAATAAAAATTGAAACACTAGTAATAAAAATATACTAAGCTACAATATTAAAAATGAAACAACAATAAAAATAATTATAAATATCTATACCATAAAAACAATAAGTACAAAAACATAACAACAATCAGAAAAAATAGAAAAACCATACTCAGGATAAAAAATAGAATAACAAAAGCACTAAAAACAAACAAAAAAAACTCAGGATAAAAATAGAATAACAACAATAGCAATAATATAGAATGACCAATACTTAAAATAAAAATAGAACAACAATGCTCATAAAAAATGACAACAATAGCAATAAAATAACAACCATAGAAATAAAAATAGAATAACAATAACAAAAATAGTGGTAAATTATATCGATAAAGGCATGAGAAATTAAATATAACCAACCATATATCAATAAATTTTAAAAGAAAAATAACAAGAAGTTTTTAAAGAACAAAAATAGCCAATTTTCCTGTTACCTAAATACTAACTGAAATTCTAATCTGGAACCAACTAGGTTTCTAACAGTAAATATAATCACAATTGGTTCTAGTCATACACATTAGGAAAAAAGTTGCTAAACACAGAATCGAGCTATAATTTAACCTTCTAAAAGCCAAAATAAACTAATTTCCTTAATATTCTTTCACAAATTAACTCAATATTATTTATCGTCTGCTCGATTTATTGCAGTTTGAAGAATTATTAGATATTTATTAATAACAAAAAATTAAACTAATCAAAACCGCTTAAAAAATAAATGTAAATTATAACTGAGCAAAATTATATGCAAAAATTTTTTGCCTTGCCTCTTTCTTGGTAAACAATTAATGAACAATCAAAGAATCACATTTTGCACATTTTCTGACGTCATTCCAAAATGATTTCAAATGAAAAAATTATTTCTTCAAATATTTTAAAATAATAAAGTTTATCATGTCATTGTTGATTTGGCAACAGTGATTTAAAAATGACCCAAAACTGAATTTCAATGCTAATTCAAAGGGAAATTCGCAAACAGATAGTAGATTTATGTCCGTCCGGACGTACAGACAGGCGGACAAAAAGTATGAAAGTTGGGTCTCTGAGGTCATTGCTTTCTCACAAAAAAAAAAGTTTCCAAGATTCGATTGATAAAACCGATTTCGGAAGGAGGTACGGGTAGACAGGCAGACGGACATCGACCGCATCTCAATACCTTTTTTTCCCCATTTTTTTAAAAAAAATTTAGAATTAAAAAGAAAAGAAAAGTAGGCTAAAAATTATACAATCACTTAATTATTAAAAACAACACTGCTTTTAAAAATTAAGGGGAAATTTGCATTCGTTTGTTAAACCTTTCAGTTGCAACTTTTTATTTTTTCTAAAAATATGGAATCTGTGTGTGTGAAATAGATTCATTAAGAATCCAAAATAAAATGGTAAAAAAAGGAGGAATACTCTAAAATTAGTAACTAAACTTTAAAAGGGAGAAATTGGAATCAAAACTTAATAAATGAATAAATTTTAAGAATAATTTTTTTGGAAACTTGATTTTACCTTTTTTTTAATAAATAAATTTTGAAACATCTAAGAATACAAGTGCGAAGAATTTAGGGTAAATTTATTTGATAAAATTTTTTGGGAGTGAATTTTATTTTACCATTTTTGTCATATATTTATTTAATCAAAACACACATTTCTTCATTATTTTTTATTGGGAGTGAATCATTCAAAAGACATAATTCTTCCATCTAACGATAAATAAGTGTGAGCCCAACATTGTGAGAAAAAAATTCCTAAGTTGATGAATCGAAATGGAATCAATGGAGGTGAAAGGGTTTAAACCTCCCCTATTTGTTTTGAGAAGTGTATATTCATTATTGTAATAATTGTGAGTGTTGATATTAGTGTTAGGAATATTAGAATTATTTTGCTTAACTCATTTCATTGCTATTCTAATTTATTTTGTTAAGGTTATTGCAACTTTTATTGTTATTGTTGCCATTTTATAAGTATTTCTTCCGTTGTTATTACATATTATGATTAATAGACTACTCATAACTTTTGTTGTAGTTACTTTAATTTTGAAAAGGTTATAGTAATTATTATAACATTTATTATTGCTATACTCATAGTATTATTGGCGATGTTTTATTATTACTTTCTTTTATCATTATAGCTGTTTTTCTAATATTCATTTCTGTTATTATAATCGCTTTAGTTGTCTTCGTAATTATTTTTAACAAAATTTATAAAAAAAAAATATATTCACTTACTATCATTGGAATAATCCCACGCCGCATCCCTCAGATCTCCAGTCGATGCCGCCGTGGTGCTCCACTTCTCAAGCTTAGCCCTGCCACTCTTCCTATTCCTCGAGACACTCCTCGCATTGCCGAACCTCCTCGCTGGCGAACCACCGCCGCCACCCTCGATCGCCTGAGTCCTGCTGTTCGAATTATTCTGGTGTTCCATCCGCCTCAGGTACACCCCCCTGGCCTGCTTCGCCCGACTCAACCTCACCGGGTCATCCACCCGACTGGACCGACGACTGAAAGACGTCGTCTGGTCCTGTGGTAGAGTGGCTGAAGGTGCATCTGAAGGCGTCAGAAGGTTCTGTTCCGAGTACACTCGGTAGCTGTCGTACTCGTTTGACTCGTCCACTACCACAGGAGTTAGGTTTTGCTGGTCTATGGTCGCGCTGGTGCTGGAACCGTCCTCGCTGGTGTTCTCCAGTTCCTTCACCTTGAGGGTGGGATTAGTGCACAAGAAAGTACAATTTTAATTTCTAGATTTTATTAACAGATAAATTAGGCATTGATTATGAAAATATTAGGTTACTGACGTAATTATTCTTAGGTTTAATTTTGAGTAAATAAACGACATATTTACAATTACGTTAACAATATCATAATAAATAAATAGAACTGTGACAATTCGGCAAACGAATTAATGCATAACAAATTAACGTATCAAATTAAAAATTAGCAAAATTAAGACCTTTCAGAAAAGAATGAAAGTGGCTAATCAGGAGTGGAAAAAACACTCCGCAAAAAGAATTCACTCCTATAGGGAAAGTGCATTTTCAACACTCTAAAGGAGTGGAAATCAACTTAGACTGAATTAAAATAGCTCGTTTTTTAAGGCTGCTCATCACCCCCAGACCCGGTCCTCCTTCGATCGGGCTTGCTAATGGGGAAAAATTGGTTTTTATTCCAAAAAAAAAAAAAAATGAAATTAAAGGAATATTTTGATGCGGTTTTTTTTTAATTCATAAAGCGCATTTAAAATTGTCTTTTAGAGGTTATTTTTTTAAAAACGTTCTTTACTTCTTTTTAATCAAAATTTTTTCTATTAAAAAAAGTAAATAACTTTAAAAAAAAATAACCTCTAAAAGCACAATTCTATTGGAGTTATATTAATTTAAAAAACCCGCATCAAAATATTAATACATAATTTCATTGCTTTTTTTATAACAAAAACCATTTCCCCCCTTAGACTTACCATTAGCAAGCCCGATCGTAGGAGGACGGGGTATGGGATGATGAGCAGCCTTAAGAGGACTCTCTTAGGATTCCACATCTTGGAAATCGTAATGTTATTCCTATGGAAAACATTCGCAAGTCAATTACCGCCACAAATTTATTAAAATTTTACCAGTTTCTTGTATCATTGTAAAGAACGAAATGAACTAAAGGGGTAAAACTAATTTGTTTTATGAAAATCACACATTTAATATTTTTAATATTTTTTTTTAAATTCGAACTTAATGCCTACTCCATTTTTTACTAACTTCAAAAATTATTAAAAATACTAAATGTGTGATTTTCACATAAAAAATTAAGTTTTATCCTTTTAGTTCCTTTCGTTCTTTCAAATGATACAAGAAACTGGTAACCTTTTAATAAATTTGTGGCGGTAATTGACTTGCGAATGTTTTCCATAGGAATAACATTACGATTTTCAAGATGTGGAATCCAAAGAGAGTCCTCTAAGATTGCAGAAACGTGGCTCAACACACCTCGACCTCGATGGTCAGTTTTCCGTTCTGGTTGACCAGCCGGCCTTCTTCCAGGAAATTGTTGGAGGAGTCTGTTTCGCTGGTTTCTTCTGTCTCCGGGGTGGCGGCTGCTTTAAGTGGAGGAGGAGACCCGTAGTTGTTGTTGTCTTCCGAGTCAGCTTCGGAGAGGGTCTTGGATTCAAGGTTCCCGTTTTCTGATATGTTTGGGAGACCTTCGTGGTTTCCTGACACAAAAAAATACAATGGTTCCGTTGGTTGAAAAATTTATTAAAAATTATCAGCAATAAATTTTCAATGTTTTTTATTATAACATACCAATTCAATTGCAATCGTTTAAAGTTCTATTTTTGTTGAAAAGTACTATTTTTCTATTGATAACAAGTCGTAATTTTTCTAATACGTTAATTTTTTGCTTAAGAAGCAATAAATTTTCTTCAATTGCAAACAATATCAGTTTTACGTAAACATATAATAAACAATTTGTAATGTTTACTGAATTTGATATAGACAACTCGTTTATTGCGAACTTATTCTTATTTCATCTAACCATTTTTAACCAACTATTCAAGAAGAATGTAAAACTTGGTTTCTCATGCAATCTTGGAAAAATTCGAGTTACACAAATATCGAGGTCTCTTATTTAAAACAAAAGATATGACAGATCAACAAGTATGTTTTTTACAGTAACGCAATTAAGAAAAGGAACTTTGTAAGAGAGAAAAAATTTCGGCAATAACTTCGTGTAAGATACAGGTTGACCAATTTCCGCACTTATTCCTGCAGATAATTATTCTTCAAGCTTTGGTTCGAAAGCATCACTTATTAGGAGAACGACATTTCCTTACTATTCGGAATTGACATAAAACATATCGTTAAAAATAGTTAAAGAAAATTATAAAACTGTGGGAAAATTAAACGATAAACAGCAGAACTTTCCATACAGTATTAAGAAGCGTTAAATATAGTCATTCCATGAAATACCTACCTAGTACTTTCGTGTAACTCTTAGAAATGAGTGTGGTTTTTGGTGTTACTGCAATTTTAGACCAATTCCAGGTAAGTGGGGGAAATCTATTGTTTGGGCGGTGGTGTAATATGTTAAGCAAGGGCGTTGGCACGGGAAGTTTTTTTTTTAGAATGGACACTTTTATTTTTTATTCCGCTTTGGGAAACGACTTTATTTTCGGTCATTTTGAGCGATGCTTAAAATGTATTTGAATAGTTTGGTCTAGTTAGTTAAATAATTCTTTTTTATTCAGTTTTAATTATGTTGAGTATGGCTATATATTAAGTCTTTCCTGTGTCAATGGCATTTACAAATCTGAGTATATTTGTTGTCATCTATTTTTTTAATTAATCATTTATTACTTTTAAGCAAGACTTTTTATGCGATGCATAGAACAGCGGAATTCCCACTTTATTTTTATAATTACATTATTTCTTTATGGAGTTGACCAGGGCTAGTTTTCCAGGGTGTTTTCGTTTGCAGAAACATATTTAATTTACGTGTATTTTCATTTTATTTACATTTTATTTAGATGTTTTAATTACACAAACAAAACTATTTCGATGAAACTAGCTGATTACGACATTTTAAACAAGAAAAATGTTGGAAAACGTAGTTGGAGTTTCAAATTGCCTTAAAATAAAATTGAAAATGCTTAGTCTTGCTTCATCATGTTTAATTTGGATTTATCCCCGTCCCATTTTCTACTCTTAATTATGTAAAATCAGAAAAAAACCAACTAATTTTGATATTAGGCTTCGACATTTATGAAATCGCTAAAAAAATACATATCACTCAGGAGAATACAAACGTAAACCTGGTCACCTGACTGTCAGGTTTTTCAGCAACACACGTATTTTTGTTCAATTAAATGTTTAAATTTGACTGAGTTTTAAAATTTAAACTTATGGAGGAATCATTTATAATCATCTGCTTCAGAAATGCAGTTTCAAAAGAAAGTAATTACATTTTCAACGTAAAACTTGCATATCAATCTTACGAAGTAAAAACAAGATGACATCAGCCAATTTGCTTATCCCAATTGATATATCCTCTATACTCCGTGCCAACCTAAATTGGGTAAAAAACAAAGAGTAAAAAGGCAGAGGGAAAAGTGAGGTTGGTCCGTTAGTTGGAAACTCTTGTAAGGTAATATTTACATACAAAATGATTCGAACAAATGGTCCCTCTTTGACATTACACTTTACACTTTAACCAAAATACACTTTTTTCATTCTGATAAAATTGTCAAATTTTCTCAAATAATATGCAAATCTGTTAGGCCTTAAACGAAAATAATGTTTTAAATATGTTTTCTGAACGGAATCACAAATAATTTATGGAACTCTTTACATGCGCGGAAGGATCTTCTCCATCGAATATTTCTATTTATCCAACTTAGGTTGGCAAGGAGTGTACGTCTTTTAACTTACCGAATTCCCGTCCATCCCTCCCATCCACAGCAAGTGTGTGATGGTGTACCACTTCCGGTTCGTCCACAGTTTCGTATTCTCGTCCTTCCTCGTTACTCGTCCCGTCGATTTCTCGTCCTTCCGCGTCCACGAGTCGAATGACAGTGCTTTCGATTTCCGGGGGGACCTCGTTCGTACCACCGCCCCTGAGAGTGAGGTTGCGTCTTGCGTGCATGGTGTATACTCCGTTGGCACCTGTAATTACAGAAACGAGAACAAGTTAGCTTTTAATCGTTTTCTTTCATTACATTCATGAAAAAACACCCGACGACCGATATGTTTAGACAGCGAACAAGTACTCCGGGTCAAGTCCACATATTCTTCGTTTGGTATCGGCAACACTATCAATTCTGCAACGCACACAATTGCGAGAATCGCTATTACTATAACAGTTTTCACCTCCATTTGACGTCTTCAGAATGTTCCATTTCGTTATATATACACCCATCTAAGTCTCTGCCTACAACCAAAAAAAAGTTTACAGTCGAGCTAGACCATTGCATCGTACCACAGACATGTCGCACAGTCGTTTTCTGCCATACTCTGCCTGCTTAAAGCTGTCGTTTCACCTGCTTTCGTCGTAAAGTCCTACTTTCTTATACTACTAAAAAAGAGTTGGTTTCATAGCCCTTCACGACCGGCAGTCAGATAGAGCTGATTTAAAATGATGAGACTAAATTTGGAGTTTTATCGAACAAAATGCGTTAAACGGCATCAATGCCAGCAGCTCCTCAAAAACAAAGTCATTTTTTATACAAATAACGAATGGTAAAAGTCAGCTGCTTAGGTTTCGATATTTTTGAACAGATTGAACATTCTCTTTTTTACCCGCACAAAATCTAAAGTACAGTAAGTTGATAAGGCTTGACCTCCAAAAAAGGTTAGCCTTTAAGTTGTCAACCTTAAAATTCGAGATTCGATTTCGGATGAACTATATGAAAACAGTGGAATCAACAAAAGTGTTTCGATTTCAATTTCAACTTATCTGGCGAAAAGGTGATTCTCATTCACCCTATTCTGGCGAACTGAAGTTGTTCTCTAGACTTCGAACTGAAGCTGAAATGATGCCATCAACAGACTCAAAATGAAGCTTTACGTTTACCGACTTTTTATTAAATTCAAATGTCAATACATAGTCAGTATTTTTGCTCAAACTTTGAAAATCTCATGCATAGCATATAGTTTCAAAACTTTAAAAAATAAAACTAAATAAACCTTTAACACTTACGCAGGATTGTCATACTTCAAATCTTGAAAACAACATACAATGCAGCACCCATTCAAAGCTAAACATCCAACATTCGAAGATTAAACCGTATATCTTTCAGCCTTTCCCGGATGACTATTAGCGTGCAAAAATGAACCTCCGTTACTCTCTGCAACACTTATAGATGTGAATTTAATCTTTTTAATGCTGTACTTGGACCTTTCTAGTGAAATTATGAGAGAAGGAGTTGATAATATTAAATTTCCAGGTATAAAAACGTAATGTAAAGAATTCTGCATACTGGAAGGCACTGCCCTTAACTTTTTTTTTGTCACATTGCCAATCGTCGGAAATCCAGACACGGAATTCCCCAAGATGTTAGATAAAATAGTTCATTTAAGCTTAAATTGCTCTTTTTAGCAGTTTATGATTCTACGTTGGAAGCTTCATGGAGGGATTTTAGTAGTATAGTTATTTAATGACTCGATAGAAAAGAAATAAAATATTTATTGGAAATCTGCTTTTATATGGTACATGATAGCAAATAGACTTTATAGACTGCACTTTTATAACAATATCTTTGACTATTAAGTGTGGCTCGGTGGTCTAGGGGTATGATTCTCGCTTTGGGTGCGAGAGGTCCCGGGTTCAAATCCCGGTCGGGCCCATCAAATCTTATTTTTTGCTATTCAAACATAAATCAATAAGTCCGAAGCAACTAACTTTAGAGTATTCTAAATTAACGGAATTCATGAAATTAAACAGATTCAGAACACCCTTTTATATGGGGCGAGAGTTCACAAAAATTATTTCCTAATTAACACATCGACTGCCGCCCTACTATAGATCTAGTAGCGACTCCGAATCACCGATAACAGCACTTATCTAATAAAATTTCCAGAACAATTTCTCCAACCTTTTTTATGGGTTCAAACTCTTCTGAAAACTCGATAAACATAATAGTAGAAGTGGTTAGACATGAGAGCAAATTGCCTGGACCGCAAGCAATAACGTCACCAAACCCAATCGTAAATATTCCAAACCAAAACCAATCGCACCAAGCCCAAAACCCAATCGTAAATGGTGCTAGAACGGACCCGGCTTCGAACACCATATAGGGCATGGGTTTCATGTTGTCTTGAGTACATGTGAAGAACGTGCTCGTTAAATCTTTGGGTAGGAAAGTCCTGTGGGCGGTTATAGCACAGTTAACATGAATGGCGGGTTGCCTGTTAAAAAAATGTTTCACACCGTTAGCAACGTGCCTAAATTGAAAAGTTGGCATCCTTTCAGTGCAGTTATCAAACTTCCAACATAACGGGTTCTCTGGACCTTGGGCCAAGGGAAGTTAGTTTAACCCCTTCATCCTTCCAGCCTGTGCCCTGGAGGCACACGACAACCACAACAATGGCGCCCGGTACTTACTGGTCAACCTTAAGGCTACCACAGAACATTCCGGAATTTTACTGTTGCACCATTGGAGACTGAGTTTGGTGCAATTATTATCGTGGTAATACTTACAGGTCAGTTATGACATTTTGGTAATAAAGTGTGTCCGTAAAAGAATGTCCGAGTTTCAAATTGTAATACAGCGCGTCCCAAAAGTTTATAGGCTGCTGTTTTTTGCAAGTTTAAGATATTACTAAGCGAGTGTGAATGACGAAATTACTTATGCGAATATCTAAGAGGGTATTTCAAATAATAAAACTCTCAAACAACTGTGAGAAATCATACATTTATTTTTAAAAAATAAAAACAGAAAAATGCCGTCCCAAAAGTTTATAGACAAAATGTGTTAACAGCTGTTTTTATTAAGAAAAATATAAAATTGCATATCATATTATTTGTACACATGACGTAATAGCTTCCCAATATAAGAACTAGTGGGTTGTTTCTTTTTTGATCGATTGCAAAGATGTCTGCGAACGTGCAATTTACGAAAAATGAAATTTTACAAAATCATCGTTTAAAAGCTCGTGGGATGAGAGTTGTAGATATTGCTAGAAGAATTAAGCGTAACAAAGCTGGAATTTATCAAATCCTAGCGAACGGTAAAAATTTCGAACCAAAATCTCGTCCTGGAAGACCTAAAAAGACAACAAAGAGGCAAGACAGATAAATTTTGAGACTTGTTTCGACCGAAAATGTGTCTGTACGATCTACAGCCAACGAAATTACAGCTTCAGTGTTAAAATCTACAGTCCACTGAAGGCTAAAGGCAAGTAAGTTTTTAAAATATCATAAAATGCGACGCACGCCAAAACTTACAAAACGCCATAAGGATGCTCGAATTAAGTGGGCAAGAAATTACATGCATTGCAAAGACGAATGGCTAAGTGTGGTTTTCAGTGAAGCAAAAAGTTTAGTATAGATGGCCCCGATGGATGGAAGTACTACTGGCACGATCTTCAGAAGGAACCAAGGTCCTTTTTAAGCAGCTACAAGGAGGGGTTCAGTAATGGTGTGGGGAGCCTTCTCCTTCAACGGAACAACTGATATTGCTTTTTTGAAAGGTAGGCAATATTCTGATGTTTATCAAGAAACTCTTGAAGCCCACTTACTTCCATTTGGAGAGTTGCTAGGGGGAAATAAATGGGAATATCAGCAAGACAACTGCTCAATTCATGTGTCTAACTCCACTTATGCAGTGGTTTAGACGCCACAATGTTAAAGTTATGGAGTGGCCAGCTTTAAGTCCTGACCTGAACCCCATAGAGAACCTCTGGGGAATACTTTCGAGGGACGTTTATGCGAATGGGCGCCAATTTGCAACAGTTCAAGATCTAAAGATGCAAATCGAACAAAGTTGGTTTAATTTGAAGCCCAAAATTCTCCAAAGTCTTGTTTTAAGTATGCCAGATCGCAAGATTTTCAAGTGATAATGAAGAACGGTTTAAAAATTTGAACAATAGTGCAAAATTTAATGGAAAAATTGACTTGTCTATAAACTTTTGGGACACTAAAATTTCATTTTTTTTCATTTTTTACGAAATCCGCGATGTTGTTATTTTATTTGTGTACAGTACTACTATTGTATTGATATATTTGATAATTAAAAATAAAAAAAAAATCTTGCAAAGCATTTTCCTGGCAAAAAATTGAAAAAACACAACAGTCCATAAACTTTTGGGACGCGCTGTAGTATCATCAGCTGTAATCGTTCGACAGTAGGGGTTGAAGGTGACCAATAAAAGAATAACTTCAACAGTTTCATCAGATAATCGCATGCGCTTGTACCGCTACATTTTTTTCACAGTTGCACAGGCTGTTGCTTCCATTACTCCGGACTTGCTGCTGACAATATGGGAAGAATTGCATCTTCGTTTGGATATGTGCAGTATCACTAAAGGAGCACATTGAGCACTTATAGGAAAAACTAGGTTAGTTTTCCTTCGATTTCATGTATGATTTGTTATATTTAGTATAAAATAAAATCCTGTAATATGCCAATTAAACGTCGGACATATTTTACAGACACCCTGTATAATACTTAATTAACTATAGATTACGGTAGTCGACCCGGTGGCTGAATGGTTAGTGTGCTAGTGTTTGGAGCTGCTGGGTTCGGGTTCGAATCCCGGTCAGGCATGGATGTTTGTGTTTGTCAATAGATGTCGTTATTTGTCTATGTGTTATTCCTTTCTTTGCCACTGTAAAAATTCTTTCTGTGTCTGTCTTACTTGACGAAGGCTTAAAAAGCGGGTCTCTGATCAAGCACACAAGCCGGATATATATGTAGCAGTAGTAGTATTACAGTAACCTTAATCCCTTACCTTTTCCGTCCTTGTTCCGCCCCGGTGGTACAACAGGTCCCCTCGTCCCCGTGTTGGCCACCGTCCTTCTCTCCCGCGCCGATACCTGCGCCTTGAGGCATCTCGAATTGGCCCTGATTCTCTCCATCAGGACATGGCCGTCGTCGAATTCCTCTATCTCGTCAGCGTCTTCTTCTCGTTCCTCGTCTTTTTCTGAGTCATCGTGGTACGAGGGCGGAGGACGGGGCACTGCAGGGGGGAGTTTGGAGGACTGAGATGATTTGGTGGGTTTTTTCTGTGGCTGTAATGGTTAGTGATGAGTTAAAGTTGAGCTTGAGAATTTTTTAAAATTTAGTGCCAATATCTGTTATTGTCGATTTACATAGGATATACGTCAATACATATTTTATAAGTAGATTTTTGTAGAATATACTTCAGATTATTTTGTATGTAGTTAAGATTTTATAATAAAAAAGTCAATTTGATATAGTACTTAAGGCTGAAAGTTTGTAGGTTCATTATTAAAAAAATAAGTTAAATCTGAAATTCCTCTCTGTGTTCGCTGCTTTGTGCTATATTCGAACACAAGGAAGAACATATCACAGTTGGCTTTTCACCATTCAATCTGTTTCCCTCATTTTTGATCTTTCTATGATCCATACACATGAACTCATATGAATTTATTTATATTATACAAATAGACATAGTAAATTTTAAGAAAAACACTTTTGTCTATTAAATAGAGATAGTACACTGAGCACTCTCTAGAGGAGAAAATGTTAGTCCGCTTGAGGAGATGAGTATAATAAAAACATAAAAAGAACTAAAAGTGCGCATTTTTAGAAACTTATATGTTAGAGTCTATGGCTATAGTAGCTGGAGTTCATGATCATGCCTCAATAGTCATCGCCAATAGTTCCCCGTGTTTCTCTTGTAAGCCGTTTATTCTGAAAATTCCATAGATTTAGAAAGTAGCAGATATGCTCATCGATTGCGCAATCCCGTACAACGCAATACAAACCGCGCGATTGTGTGATGAATCCACATTTCGCCGTTTTCGCAATGCATCCCTGGATACTGGTTCACAAAAAATGCTTATGCCGAAGAGTTACATGCAAAAAAAACTGCATTTTTAATATGCTTCTTTTATGAATATATTCCTCATGTCTGCCAGAAATTATCAATACACATCCAGCTATAAACTTATGTAAGCAAAACTGGTAAAAAGTTTTAATTAGTTAATATTAAATATATATTTTTTATTAGTCGAATTATCTCATGCCATCTGGTGGCGTAAGGCATGCCATGTGCTAGGGCTAGCGAACTGCCTTATGGGATACTGGTTCCCAAGTGGCTTCACCTTTCCCCCTAGGGGCAGATCTGCTACTTTCTAAATCTATGGAAAATTCACTGATGTACAAATAAATAGAGAGCTCTTACTTTCTTGTTCTGAGTCGCATTGGGGGTCTCGCCCAAGGCCTTGCTCCGCCTCAGCCTCGTGGTCCTTGTCTCGGCCCAAGTCGGCAGCTGGGTGCCGCCTCGCTCCTTCGATTCGCCGCGCTTCTGCCTCCTGCAAAAATAAAGACACGATTTTAAAGTCGCCAAGGACACAGACACTATTTAAAGTTGCCAGTTGACGTGATTTAAAATAAGAAATTATTATAAAAAAGTTATTTTAAGAAAACAGTTTTTAATTCTAACTTTATTTGGGTGGTTTCCAGGCTAAGTTTTCCGTTGAAAAACTGTAGCTTTTGCAAATTCCCACCAGTAATCTATTGAACAACTAAAACAATAGAATGAGAGACGAAATAATGCCCTACCATGGAGGATAATTTTAGTAGACAATTTAACTACCAAAATTATCCTTAACTAATTAACCTACTAGTTAATAATAACGAGTATTTAACTAAATAATTAATTGAAATTATCCTCCATTTTAGAGATGGCTTACTTCAGTTTTTATACGATTGTTTTAGTTGTTAAATATATTACTGGTGGGAATTTACAACGCCATCTGGTGCTAGTTTTTCTGTAGCTATCATACAAAACAATGCAAACAAACTGTTGAAATTTTGGGTTTTGTTTAGTTTTAAAAATCTTTCCTTGTTGCAATGGCTGAGTGGCAAAGTGTTTCACCACATTTTCAATATTCAGTTGAACCATTTTTGTTTCGAAAACCTGAAAAAGTGTTCAAAACTAAATACTGAAAATATGATGAAACGTTTCAGCAATGGCAATAAGTTTTAAGCTTGTTTGAAATGCATCAACTATGAAAACAAATAAATTTTGAAATGCATCAACTGTGAAAACAAATTAATTTTGAAATGCATCAACTGTGAAAACAAATTAATTTTGAAATGCATCAACTATGAAAAAAAAATTTGAAATGAGTCAACTATGAATAAAAATTAATTTTGAAATGCATCAACTATGAAAATTTTTTTTTGAAATACATATGAAATCTAATGAACTTTTTTCCTTAGCATCCCTGGTAAAAATATAAAACATCAGCAGGATAAATCTAAACATTTCACATGCGTGTGGGGAATTGTTGTCCACTTTTCGTGTTCTAGCCATACGTGAAATGAATATACTAACTACAATGAACGCATTAAGGTAAATTTTAATTCAGTACAAAAAGTCTGGTTTGAATGCATTATGCATTAGTATTGATTTTTTTTTTTAAAGAAAGGTAAAAAGTGTTACTTTTTGGATGTATGCCTGTTTCTCATTTAGAAGTTATTGTAATAAATAAGCTTTTTATTATGAAAACTAACAAATTTTTAGATTAATTCATTATTGTGTTAAATAATTTTCCTGGAATGAGTTGGGCATTTGCTGAAAACTCATCCAATGATTAGCATAGTGGAAATAAATTAAAAACTGGGTATGGGAATTAATTAAGTCAAAATAATTATAAATTTTTCAATGATCAACAAATCGGATTCATAAAAAGTCTTTCCAGAAAGCACGCAAATCATATTTAACCTCGGAGCATTCTATCAACCATACTTACACACCATTATGCATGCAAATCTTACAAACAAATAATTAAAGGTCTCACAAAACAAATTTGGGTGAAACTTTAATAGTTGCTCCTACATACTGAGAATCATAAACTCGTCTACTCATTTTCTCTTACGAGACAAACAGTAACAAATAAACCTGAAGGTTAAGTTATTAGTTACTATGGAGATTGGACGAAACACACCAAACGTTTAACTAGACTGTTTTTTTTCCTTACTTTATTATGATAAAGTATGTTGTGTAATGCTTATTATTAACCAGTAGTAATCACTCTTGTTTTATGTATTCACATCACTTTGTTAGATTTTTTTTGGTTTCAGTCATTTAGCAGTTTTAAAAAGTAAGTAGTTCGTCTAAATACTTATCCAATCCATACTAATATTCTTTCGCTGCTACTTCCCGTTACATATCACGGATTGTAAAGAATTTTCAGTCTCTTGCATTTTTCTAGGATTTTAGAGTATTCATTTAATTTGAAAACAACTGCTCAACCGTTTTTGAATTTGTTTAATTATTTTATTGATGATGTACATGAAACTTGCAAATATGTAGTTAAATAACTTTTAGATATTTTATGCTTAAACAAAGTAATTTCTATGCACATAATATTTTATTGTTTTCTAATTATTACAAGTAGTAAAGAAAAATATTACTGCGGGACTTATTATGTTTTTTAATCTTCGTTAGAGTAAATTTGTTATGTAGCGTAAATGCAATGATGCCCCACAATTGTATACGTAAGGAAGCCAATATAGAAACTAACATATAAAAGAAACATACAAAAAAAAAAGAACTTCTACCAGCACATAATTATTTTCCTAAGTAGCACGGAATTTCATTATGTCTTATAACAAAAAGTTAATAATAAGATAAAGTTTAATTGTTATTTAAAAAAAATATATCATACAATTCGCGGTTGTTTTTTTAAGAGTGCATTGCTTAATTTACAAGGTATAAAAGTAACGATTCAAAGCATCGGGCTTTCGTGTCACGAGGATATTTGGCGTAGAATTGCATTATTTTTTTATGTACCCATGCAAACATAAGAAGTAATTTTTTAAGATTGAAACTTCATAAACTTTTATTGTTTGAAAAAACTTTCAAAGACGATCATTTTGATATGGATCGGCTGGGTTCTTGAAAAATGGCGGAAAATATATTTTGATCATAACTCCTGAACCGCTTGTCCAAATAAATGAAATTTGGTTTAAAAATGATTTCTAAATCTTTTATTATGTTTTTTTTTTTATGGGGTTTTATCCAGCCGTTAATCCGCTATGTGGCTTTATTTCAGAAAATCATGTAATATTTAACGCGTTTACTTATTTATCTGGACACACATAAAACTTCGCTAATAACATGTATTTGCGAAGTTGTTGGTCTTTTTATTGTTTAAAAAACAGTTTTTGTTTGATGCAATTCGGAGCAGTACTTCTTTAGATACGCTATATGTAATACGCACGTGGGGCCGGTGGAACCGTTTCGTCTTCTATCCGCTGTGTGTTTATGGCGCTGGCGTCGCTTGGATGCGTCATCTACTGCATAATCTATATTGATCATGGTCTTGTGGATTGTGGATATGCTGTTGTTAACACAGGTAAACACTTCGAAATAATTTCATATAGGATGTTTATATATCATTACCAATTTATAACATATTGCAGGAAAAGATGAAGATAAAGTTTTTATTTGACGTAAGTTAAATAACAATGCATGATATCATAAATTCATACTATTTAAGAAAGTTTTAATTTTTGTGTATTTTGTTTTTTATTGCCACCTAAGTCCATTTAAGATTTAAATTCGAAATTAAAGTTAAAACCAATTTTTGCTTGAAAATTGAGGACTTTTATGAGCGGTAAAACTTAGCGGTATGCAACAAAAGCTTAGCTTAAATGCAATTTTTTGAAACATTTTCCGAATTTAAGTTTCGTTTTCAAAAACCATTATGTTTAAAGTTTACCGTCAGTACCGGAGTCTTAGATGCTAATACAATGCTAAGCAAATATATTACAATTTATCTTAATAAAAATGACGCGTAAATTAAAAAAAAAAAAACGAAACTACTGCATACTAAGCCAATCGGAAATCAAGAAGGGAATTGTAGCCCAGTAAACTCCCGCATTAAAATTGGTTATCCAATGCTGGCTTAACGAGCCTGGTCAGGGACCCCTTTTTGCCATAGAGGCATCAAACAGTATTGAATTAATTTTAAGTTTGTTTTTTAAAGGTTTGTTTTCATATAGTATAATTTTTTCAATTAAAAAATGTAGAATATAATGCAGTTTTAAAATTTGTCTCTGGTTTTTTAGTTTTCATGTAAAAGATATTTTTTCTCTTGAAGTGTTGGGTGCTGGTGAGCCCAGTCGGTTAAGGCTTTAGCCTTGCATGTGTAAGGTCCCAGGTTCAGGTCCAGGCATCGCCAAAATAACTATCGAACTATAAACGGCCCGTGGAGTCAAAAAATTCTGTCATAACGACCGTGCAGAGGAAGGGCATGTTAATTATGATCCAAAGCCCCAACGCTGCATCAATGTCGCCCTTAACGGTTACCCCACGTAAATCCTGGGCAAGTGCCAGTTTTGAGTCTCGATCAACCCCTGTATGCCATTGCTAAACAAATACAGTGGACGTGGCCACAAGGATATAGTAAAGAGAATTTCGTGATTCTTCCAGGAGGTTTGCACATTGAAATGGCTAGTTTCAAAGTGGCTGGTGATTGGTTATGCGGTAGTGGTTGGATTCAAATGTAAGTTGAGGCAGGTATTAAAAAAATTGGGACAGCTGAATCATATCTAAAGGTTTTGCATCTGTCATGCACGCGACATGCCCATCAGGTCTTTTTCTGCTTTGTATGTTTTGCAAAAACGTGCATACTGCTCATACATCGAGGCAACCGATGATCAAGAGCCATTGGACTTTGCTTTGTGGTGCACTGCCATGGCTGCGAAATACCCGCAATAAATACTGGCCAACAACAATGACACTAGAACTCACCATATTGCTATTTGTGCAATCTTTAAGAGAGTCCAACTACACTTTGTACGAGCAAGCGCTGACGGAGCTTGTCCCATGTTTTTTCGCGTTCGACCACACACATTATGCCCTCGATTTCCATAAGCTTAACAGATTTAGCACAATTGCCTTCAAGACTTCCTGAAGTTGCAAAACAGTTCGTATCTGGGAATTTCACTGTAAAACGTATAACACTTGCATACGTAAATAATGAAAACAAGATTGAGCTGTTTCATTTTCTAACTCAAGCTAGCTAACTTGAATATCGATAGTAGAAATTAGTTAATAATTACTATATATAACGGTAAATCAGTTGTCTGTTTTTCTGCTCGTGAATTGACTTTTCTATCTCTTTGCACACATGAAGACGCTGATACCAGAACTATGATTCATGTTTGTGATGCTTTAAACACTGGAAAACGAAATATATTGATCAGAACAGTAGATACAGACCTGGTGGTGCTATCAGTCTGATTGGTTTAAGCAAAAAGCATAGAATTGAAGGTAGATCTTGAAAAAGGCAACGATTTCCGATACATACCACAGCCCATACAATAAGTGCTACTCTTGGCCTGAGAAATCGCATGCTCTGCTAGGATTCCACGCATTCACAGGCTGTGATACGACTTCGGCATTTGTTGGGAGGGGAAAGAAGTCTGCTCGGAACGTGTCTAATAGTTACCCCGATGTAACACCTCCTTCCTATTTCTATGGCCAGCAATACCAGAACCATTGCAATGTGGTTGGACCAGAAATGATGGAAAGGGCTTCGGCCACTGTGGAGAACTCTACCTGACGTTTCAAAGAACTGTCAAGAGCAACTCCTTAAATGTGGCTGCAAAAAACTTGCGAAGGGCGGTGTAAATGCAAACGCCTAGGACTAAAATGCACCGAACTCTGCTCCTGATGTGACTGCAAAAACTAAAATTTCATATCAAGAAACTAAGAATTTTTGTTAAACAATTAACGATGATTTTTAAGAAAATTTTACCAGGTGAAACTGATAATTATGGTACATTTATTTGAATAAAAAAATATAAGGCAAATGAAGGACACATTCCTGAACAATTTATTTATGTGAAAGATAAATTAAGTTACACTAGAAGTAAACTTAAAATTTTTCAGCTAACGTTTTTATTTGGAAACATAGCGTTAATTGTACTGACAAAAAGTCGTCATCTATGGGTTAGTCAGCGTGCTTACGCTTGTACTTGTTGGCAGTATACTTTTTACAGCATCGACGTATTTTGCGATCATATGACGCCACACTTATCGATCAGCAGTCGTATTACATATAGCGTATCTTAAGAAGTACTGCTCCAAATTGCATCAAACAAAAACTGTTTTTTAAACAATGAAAATACCAACAACTTCGCAAATACATGTTATTAGCGAAGTTTTATGTGTGCCCAGATAAATAAGTAAACGCGTTAAATATTACATGATTTTCTGAAATAAAGCCACGTGGCGGATTAACGGCTGGATAAAACCCCATAAAACATATTACATAAAAAATTTAGAAAGCAATTGCGATCATTTTAAACCACATTTCATTATATTTGGACAAGTGGTTCAGGAGTTATGATCAAAAATAGATTTTCCGCCATTTTTCAAGATGGCGGCCAAACGGGTCGGAACCCAGCCGACGTCCATATCAAAAAATTATCGTCTTGTTCTGGTGTACAAACCCTGAAAGTTTCATAAATGTTTCTCAAAAGGCACAATTTGTCACACTTGCAGCCGGACTATTTAATTTTATAAAAGTACTTATACTTTATTATTTTGCAACCTAATGAATTTATTCAACGAAGCTAAAATGTTATAAATAATGCCTGTCTTTAAGTTACGTCACATTTCCATACAATTTCAAACCAACTTTTCCGAATTTAAAAAGTAAACAAGTTGTTTATAACGAAGTTTATTTTTAAAAAACGTATCTTTAGCAACTGCACATACAATAAATTCACCATGCCGATTCCAAGAGTCCCAATTCTATTCGATTTGGAGGCACAGTGAGACAAATCACTGACTTATAAAATGTGTTTTTCATTTAAAATATCATTCATTCTTCATTAACATTTTTTTTAAAATTCTTCTACTCAATCTCATATACGTATAAGCTTTAGTGTAGACCTAGCGCGAATTTTTTCAACGAACAGAGGCTTGAAGAGACAGCAGTTGGAGAACGAAGTGCATGTTTGGTGCTGCCATCTTAAGGATAAGAATGAAGACGAAAACGCACGCAAGCAAAATATGGTGGTCGAAGATAGTTATCGATCCGCATTTTAAAATTTTATATCAATTTCAGTTGTAAATTAAGGTTAAGGTCTTCAATAAAAAATTTCACACACTATATTTCTATGTTCATTTAACAATGATATAATAAGATATTAATAAGCAATATTTTTTAGTTTAATGGATTATTGGACAATGAACAAGATATAATTCTTTCAGCAGAACTTAGTACAATAAAATATCATTATTTTTTATAAAATTCAAAATAAGTAATCCAAAAATACCCTAAAAATCTCACACATTGAACTTTTACATACTAGAGCACCAAATGTCAAACATTCCAATATTTTCGGCTTCCGACAGCTTGCCAGGCTACACTGAAATCTTATAAGTCAAGTCAAAGTCTCTACAAGTGGTATTTTTGCCAATTTACTTCCTCTAGGCCAATTGAAACCTATGTTAAAGCGGGATGGCATTTCACCATGGTTATTGGGACTCTGTCTACATAATGGTGGATGAGAATGAGAACGCTGGAGAGCGGGTCCCCAAACCAGAGTGCCATAAAGTCCAATTGAGAAAAAAAAACATATATTTTTAAGTACAGTGCTAAAGCTGTATTGAAATATTTTTACACGAGGGTTTTTTTGTGTGATAAATATAGCTGAAAATCTCATTTTTCGAGATTGGTATGAATGAATATATATTTTTTAAAATTTTTAATAAATAATTTTACACAAAATGTTCGAAGCAATTTCAAAATGAGAGATATATAGACATGTAAGTCAGCTGCATTTATCACATATGAAAAATCGTTTTTCAAAATATTCAATACAGCCTTAAAAATGTGACTTAGATTTTTTTTCTATTGGATTAACGCATATCCACTTTACTAGAGAACCCGCTGGCAAGCTGGCTCATTCGCATTTAAGTTGGCAGAGTCAAAATGACCATGATAAAATGGCAACCCACGTTAAAATATGTTTCTATTGGCCTAGTTGGCTGTAAATTGGCAAGAATACGATTTGTAGTGACTTTTACTTGACTTAGAAGTTTTCCGTGTACCCTGACAAGCTGGCGGAAGCCGAAAATAGTAGGATACTTGACATTTGGTTGGGATCATTTGCTCTAAAGTATCGCCCGTATCTACACTCCGTGCCAACCTAATTTTGGTAAAACCAAAGAGTAAAAAGACTGAGGGGAAAGCGCGGTTGGTCCATTAGTTGGAAACTCTTGTATAAGGTAATATTTACATACAATATTATCTGAATACAAAATAACAAAAATGCACTTCTCATTCTGACAAAATTGCCAAATTTTCTCAAATAATATTCAAATCTGTTCAACCTTAAACGAAATAATGTTTTAAACATGTTGGATCTGGATGGATTCACAAATAATTTATGGAACTCTTTACATCCGAGGAAGGATCTTCTTCATAGCATATTTCTATTCACCCAACTTAGGTTGGCAAGGAGTGTAGTCACTCTAACTTTACCTGTTCCAACTGCCCCCTCTAGCCGCCTCCGCTTGCCTCCCAACACTCTTCTCCAAGCTCCTCTCCCGGATCTTGCGATACCGGACATCCTCGCTGCTGGCAAACCTTCCCCCTGTAGCCTGAACCACCGACTGTCGCACGTCCGACTTCTTCCGACCAGTCTGTCCGACCGCGCTCAGGTCGTCGGCCGACATGGAGACGGTCATTCCTCCGGACGGTGGCATCCGGCACTCATCGAAGTCCGGGATATCGAAGTCCGGTAGAAGCTTGGGGAGCGAGATCGGGTCGTCTGTTAGGGATTCAGGAGTGGCTGAAATGTAGGAGATGGTTTGTTATTGTATGGTTTTGTATTACGTCAAGTGGGGTAACTTTGGCTCAAAGTTTTGAAGCTTATAACTTCTCATTTAATGCATTATTTAAAAATGCACTTGCATTGACCTATTAGTAACAGAATATTCCAGAAGAAAATCACTACTATTGTTTCATGCCTGGGTCAAAATTACCCTGCTGGGCCGAAGTTACTCACTCTAGTTTGATATTGTATCCGATTATGGATTTTTTTAAATATTGAATGCGGATCGTATGGAAAGCTTAAACGTTTTGAATTTTTGCTATAAGCCTTAAGAATCAAAAAGCTAAATTTGTTTACCGTTTGTCACGAGGGTTGGGTCTTTTGAACTAAGCGTTCAGAAATGCATCTCTATTCATCAATTTTATTTGTAAACGAGGCTGCTTTCTTTTTTAAACAGAGTGACCTATTGTAGACTCGGCATAATTTCCCAGAACGAAGAGCTAGCTATGTTTTTGTTGACCATCTAGGCAGATATTAAAGTATGTTGAGATTATAATTGTGCAGAGCTAACTCAAGCCAAATGGGTTCTCAAGAAATCGTTTACATTCCACATAATCATCTGACCTATAAGAGTACACGGGAAAAACCGATTGATTTTTTAGAGAAGTTTCCTTAGCTGGCCACTTTGGCGATGATAGCGAGTTATCGCCATAAACTTGTGTAAGGAAACCAGTTCCGACCACAGAGATCATAGTTAAAGTAATAGAGTGGTAGATAGCGTGACCTCCAATGCTAACGACGGGACGCGCAAGGAGCTCCAAGAGGAGCCCCAATGAAGCCAGTGTTGTAGGTCACGTGATCTTTCACTCTAGTACCTTAACTAATATATCTGTGGTTCCTAGCTACCAAGATTCAGGCGATTGACGATCCCGACGCTTGGACCAAGCGAAGAAGAAAGAGAGAAACCGGTTTTCTGCCGCCAAAGTCCGCCAAGCCGACAATAGCGGGCGTCCCCCTAGTAAATCAATCGGTTCTTCCCCTGTTCGTGTACTCTTCATATGTGTCGACGATTGTCTTAGTCTTAAAATCTGCAGACTCAGTTGGTGGTGTTAAAATTTATTTTTGCGACCTTCTTTCATTGGTAGAACAGTAAACAGTTCCTAAGACAGACCTCTGTCGTGGGATCTCTGGCTGTTGCTGTCTAGACTCTCCTCCAATCCACTGTCTTCTCCTTGGGACCAAGTGTTTGGCCCCGTGTATGTCCCTTCTTTTAGGTACAGCTCAGGTTCAGGTGCCTAAAATTGACAGGAAAAAATATGTAATGATCAGTTATATTTAATTAAAAAAAGTTTTTAAGTTTGGCAATTTAACTTTAATTTTAAACATTTTTTTTTTTTACTTTGGTTATAATACCTTGACATTAATGCTAGGGGCATGTATCAGATCTTGAGTGACAGCAGAAATGCTAAAAGAAGAAAATACTCTCTCGAAACTTGATTTGTGAATCAATGATTGATAACAGATAACCAATCTGATCACCCATATAAGGGAATGCAGGAATGGAAGCTTGAAGAACTATGGTACCTGAAAAAAGCCTATTGCCGAAATTCTGTACGTGCTAATGTTTTGTTAAATATGGCAATTTGCGATCAATTCTTTTGATGCTTAACACCGGGACATATTTTTTTTGTTAAAACGAAGTGTCTTAATTAAAGTCCGGGATAAAGGTTCATGATTGTTTTGTAAGATTACTTTTTTTATAAAAAATGTATACTGTTGGAAAAATTATATGATTAATTCGATAACTTGATTGGTTACAAAGTTGTATAACATAACACAAATTAGATTCGATCAGTGCTCTTTTATGTCAAGTTCATAAATTTATTCTAAAATCTGCAGCAACCTGCTTAAGTGTGCAGTAAACTTCTGAAACAATTATGGTTAAAATGAAATTTATAAAAACATAATTAAGAAAAATTAAGCGGTTTATACTACTTTACATTGCATTTGATAATAGTTATCCAGAAAGTGCCGAAATGATAGTAATTTGAATATTCCAAGGAAATTTGAACGATCATTTAAGTATAGTTATACCATTAACTGCAATTATTATAAAATCACATTTCATGTGTTATAATGAATCTTAAAAAAATGTTAACACTGATAGTAATTTCCCACGAAGGGCATTATTTTGGGGGAAAAATTAACATTGAAATAGAAAATATTTTACAAACATTGTGGTGCTGCCATCTAGCGCTGCACTGAGTTAATAATAAAGTTCATAAGTTTTTAAAGTTTGATAAAATTGTATTATTATATATTTACGCATTGAACTCATTTTCTATATGCAGATATAATATAGATGTATAGTGTATGATTTAAAAACAAAATAAATAAAAGCCTAAAATTCTTGTATTCTAAAACAGGAAATAGATATCTTGATCTGCTGCATACAGAGAATATATTTTTAAATGCCCCGAATACTTAGTTTTTAACTTAAAAATTGAAAGAAAAACAGAGAAATAATGTACGACTTAAAATCTTCTTGTATTAAACTTAAAATTTTCTCAAATAAAAGAGGCTTATGCAAAATGTTCTGCATACAAATCCTATTCTATATCTTAATCATTTACAGAACTAAAAACCTTATTTTTTTTTTTAAATAATGCAATTGGCAACCAAGATCAGGATATTATATAAATAATACCTTATTTGTATCAAAATAAAATAAATTCGAATAAATACAGCATATGATACACTCTAAAAAAAAATCTGTAAGGTTACTAAGAATTCTCTAGGAAACTCAGCTTCCATAAGTTTGTTTAGTAATGTTACATAAGAAATATGTGTATATATTACTAATTAAAGCTTAGTATCCAATATAATCATTTAAATTGCAAGCATACTATAAAAACTTCAGTAAACGTTACAAGATATATTCTAGTAATCAATACATCCACTTATGTAGTATCTTTACTGGGAAAAAGTTAGTAACTAGCAGTTTCAAAAATGTTAAACAAGAGGGCGCCACTAATTTTCTTTTAGTCAAGTATTATTTCGACTTTTCCGGAGCAGGTCGCAGGATTTGAACTCGCAACCTCAAGATTAGCTCGCTCATGTTTCAACGAGAAGTAGCACGTAATGCCACGCGGTCATCGGGACATGTAGATTATTTGCGTGTAAATAATGAGGTTAAAATCTTGATCGATATAAAGCTTTCGGATATGAAGTTTTAGAAATAATTTAACGCAATTTGTATGTATGTACTAAAATAAAAAAAAAAAAACCCACGTTTTTCGGTTTCTCATCGTTGCGATATTGATTCGTTAGAATTTTTCGATGAAAAGTACATTGATTGAATTTTCACCTTTGACCGATATCGAATCAGACTTTTATCTCTTAGTCTTGTACACTTTCAATTTACGGACGCGATCACCGGTTAGTTTTTGCTAAATCCGATTGCCGATCGAACAAATTTCGAGAAACAAAACAATGCAATAAGGGAAACTACGCATCTCTCAAAGATAGCCAGGTGGCGCTGTAAGCGTTACAACAATTTACTTAGTATTGCTACAGTAGTTTCTTTAGGTTACAGATGATTTTCTAGTAAATGGTGAAAACCTGTAAAGTTACTAAGTAATCGTTAGTAAATTCAAGCCAAATTTTTTACAGTGTATGCAATAAGTATTCAATTTTAAAGGAAAAATAGTTTTTTTACGGTTAAAAATGTAATATCGAACTAAAATATCAGTATACACTTTTATGTATCCTGCTGCAAAAATTAAGACTAAATTTAGGAAACTTACTATAGTTTATTAATATACTAATTTGGGCCAATTATCTGAAATACTTGGTTTTCTACTGGCATTAAATTAAATGTAACTTTTCCAAAAGAAATTTATTAGGATTATTTATGAATATATAGTTGTAGTTAACCAATAAAAGTTGATTTACAACATTTTTTTTACCTGAATAATATTTAAACTCAAAACAATTATGGCACTCAGAAACTGTACAAAATAAAGAATAAATTTTTATTTAAAAAAAAAGAAATAATTGCATTAAAAACTATTGTGTTTTTGTGTATTCATATATGTATTTAATACAAATACAAAATAAATCATATTCACTTTTAATAAAATCGATACATAAACAAACAATTGATACAAAAATCGGGGAAATAGATTAAATAGCGAGGTCATCGAACCAGTAGGATAGCGGACAGAATTCCTAATGAAAGGGGTTTGTACTATTTTACGCTTCACAAAGCAACAAAGCATTAGCAACAATGATACGGTAAACCATCGGGGAATCGCACACCTACATCTTGTTTTAGCTAGATTAGGATATAAACTGGAAGCTGGAGCATAATAAAAGGTTTCATGGAAACAATACTCTGTATAGAAACTTTCGGTTTGAATATAACAAAAATGAATCTAAAGCTATGGTATTTATGAATGTAAGGTATGTTTTTCACTTTAGAAAAGTCAAACGTCATGTGACATGTTAAAGAGGAATTTATTTAAACAGTATTTCAGAAAGGTCATGCGATGTTATATGATATTAGCATGAAAGTGGTTAAATAATTAAAATATTTTTACAACCTTTGCTTTTTAATTACTAAAAAAAACCTCAACTCTACTGGTTTAAAATTAAAATAAAAGAGTATATTATATAAGATCATGAAGAAAAATACATTTTAAGTGTAAAGTACATTAATAATCAATAGTGGTTTTATAGATAATGAAACTAAGTGTGATGATTTGATTAGTCATTTTTTTTTAAAGATACATGATCAAAGATCGATTACCAACTCAAAACTCATAGTAAGAGTTTTTTTTAAGTGTGATAAACTAAAAGAATATTGCGCTATTTAATTTCCTTAAAAGCATTTTAATCAATTTAGTTTTATGCCACAACCAGTTATGTTACTTTATAAAAAAATTATGTTACTTTATAAAAAAATATATATTTTTATAATTGCGTGAAAAAAATGCGACTTTTACATTATAATTTCAATATCAGACGCGTGCAAAAAGTTAGACTTTTTGAAACAGTGAAAAAAAGTACTTTTTTCACCCAAAAGCAGTGAAAAAAAAAGACTTATTTCACTCTTTTCATAAGATGCCAACATTTCAAGTTAAAATTTCTATTTCATATAATATTAATAAAATCCAGATATGTATCGATCTACTTTTATTTAAAGATATAAATGCGCGTGATATATTTTTTGGCCAATGATATTTTTTTTCACACAATTATAAAAAATAGTGTATGAAACACGTGCGAAAAGTAAACTTTTTAAAACACGTGTCATTATTTCACTCGCTCGTGAAATAAAATCCACAAGTTTTAAAAAGTATTACTTTTCACACTTGTTGCATAAATAACTAATGTTTAACGAGATTCACTTTTTAATCCGTATTAAATGAAATATTTCAATCATTTGAGTTATGCAAGGAAACTAGGGAGTTTTTTTTATAACAAAATGTGTCACATTTTGTTTTGATAAACTAAGATTGATGGTGGTCACTTTCAATTTTTATATCAACTTTAGAAAATGAGAAATGGAATTTTTAACAATTTGAATAAAACTATCAGGTCTACCTAAAATACATTTTACTCAAACGATATTACTTATTATTTAAAGTGTGATAGGATGAAGAAAGATTTTACAGTTGAGTAAAAACTGTTTTACATTAGCGTGTCGAATTGGAACATGATCATGACATCTGTGATTAAGGATGCCTAAAAATATCTGCTTGACATAACAAAAAATATTCAAAGAATCCTGAAAGCAAGGTATCCAATCACTTATAACTAATATTATCTTAAAATAACTGCACTCTAACGATACATAGAAGTATCTGCTTAACATATAAAAAACCCAACTTCATAGAATCTTGAAAAGAGGTTCATAATCTTTATACATCTCTCCAATAATAAATACTATCCTGAAGTAACTTTACTCTAACGATATTTAAATTTATCATCTTAACATATAAAAAAAAACGCCCAACTTCATAGAATCATGAATGAAAGTAGACAATCTACACGACGAAGTATTCATCAACTTAAAAATGATCATTAAATATCATTATCGGTAAAGCATTGGCGTGCTACCAGCCAATATGTATTGATAATTTAAAAATAGAAGGCAGTAAATCCTCACTCCTATTAGGTTAATCTACCTAATTCAGCTATGTTTACAAGACAATTATCAAGGTCAATGCCACTTGGCCTATGGTCAAAAAAATGATTCGAAGAAGACAGGATCGATTGGTAGTGCTTTGCTTATGGGAAAGACGCTCATCTGGTCAAGTGGTCAATTGCGTTGCTTAGAATTTTTATTAAAGGTATACAATTTTCATATCATGTAAAACTAATGCTATGATAAAAGAACTATTATTTAAAGATACATCAAACTATTTTCTTAACATATAAATAACCCAACTTCTTAGAATTTTGAAAAGAGGTAGACAATCTACATACATCTTGTAAGAGAGATTCGAAAAAGACATAATTGATTGGTAAGTGTTTTTTGCTTATTGGAAAGCTGCTCATATGATCAAGGGGTCAGTTGCATTGCTTAAAATCTTGAATAAAGGTATACCATTTCCATATCTTGTATAACTAATGCTATCATAAAAGAACTACTCTCGAAAGAGATAAATAGAAGATAGTTTGATGTTTGATGTACTATTAGATACATCAAACTTTCTTCTAAACACATAAAAAACCCAACTTCTTGGAATCTTGAGAAGAGGTAGACAATCTACATACACTTTGTAACAAACCATTCATCAACTCAAAAGTGTTCATTAAATACCCTTCCCAGTAAAGACTTTTCGTGCTACCCGCCAATATGTATCTAGAATTTAAAAATAGAAGGCAGTAAATCCTCAAGCGGTTCCTCGCTGCAAGGTTAATCTACCTCATATATTCATCTCTGTTTACAAGACTATTATCAAGGTCAATGCCACTTGGCCTATGGTAAAAAAAATGATTCGAAGAAGACAGGATTGATTGGTAGTGCTTTGCTTATTGGAAAGACGCTCATCTGGTCGAGTGGTCAATTGCGTTGCTTAAAATCTTGAATATAGGTATACCATTTCCATATCTTGTATAACTAATGCTATCATAAAATAACTACTGTCGAAAGAGATAAAGAGAAGATCGTTTGATGTACTATTAGATACATCAAACATCAAACTTTCTTTTTAACACATAAAAAACCCAACTTCTTAGATTCTTGAAAAGAGGTAGACAATCTACATACATCTTGTAACAAACCATTCATCAACTTAAAAGAATTCATTAAATACCCTTCCCAGTAAGGACTTTTCGTGCCACCCGCCAATATGTATCGAGACTTTAAAAATAGAAAGCAGTAAATCCTCAAGCGGATCCTAGTTGCAAGGTTAATCTACCTCATATATTCATCTCTGTTTACAAGACTATTATCAAGGTCAATGCCACTTGGCCTATGGTCAAAAAATTGATTCGGAGAAGACAGAATCGATTGGTAGTGCTTTTGCTTATTGGAAAGTGGCTCATCTGATAAAGCTGTTGGGGGTCTCTGGAGCTGGTCAAGTGATAAGTTCCCGTTGCTATGGGGGTGTTGTTGGTTTCGTGAATATGTGATGGAGTCAATGGCTTCAGGTTAATAGATTAAAAGGACTTCTTGTTGATGAGTAAATTAGATGTTGATTTGCAGAGAGGACTGTTATGTAAAGGTTGTTATTTTGAATTTTACATCACGTTTTAGAGGCAAACATTCTGAAGATCAACAGTCTGTCTCTTTTTTTAATAAAGGAATGGATTGTCGGTTTCTTAATAAAACACGATATAAATCAAAATATAATGGCAAATAATGTTTTTAAAATTTTTTGGTTCTTAGAATTAAATACTACAAAATCTTAATATCTTTAATTTACACTAATTAATGCTCATTTATATTGTTTTATGCCATTGGTATATAGATGATAATTAGTTACTACATTTATGTATTTACTTTTGCTCTTTTGATAATACTTTTAAGTGGAATTTGTTATTTATGATGGAAGAAAAAGTATTTACGAATATAACTCTTTTGACAGAATTTATACCCGAGATACCAATCTGCATATTACCAACAACAAAAAGAATTATTGAAAAAATACTTGGTTTGAATTCGATCTAAAAATATCAGTCTACGCAGCCGCGTCCATTTCAAGAAATTTACCTTTAGCTCACAAAAAACAAACTTTGCAATCATATGTATTTGCTAATTTAGAAATGGAAAAATACTGAAAAAATATAATTTTTCAAAACAAAGCTTTTAGATTTGAACTAGAAATTCAAATCAAATTCTTCCAGTACCGACGACATTTGCGGAAAATTAAGAGAGCGATAAAGATTTCAATTTGTATTTGTTTCGCATTTTGATGTTACTAAATATTTCGAAAATATCGGGTTTTTATAAACTTTTGTGTTGATACTTATGTAGAAAGAGCATCATGCGTTGTTTATGCCTTGGCTACATTATTAAATGGCGCAGAAATGGCGAAATTACTAGTATTTGACAATGATTCGTCCAAAAACACATTTTTGTTTTCCGATATTACAGTTCAATTTTCTTTAAGACAGTTTTTCGGTACTGCTAGCGTATTCGTGCCGGTCTCGATTTGGCGGCTTAACTTAGTAGCGAAAACGTAATAGCCGAACCGAAAGCCCAAACTCGCCAACTGGCATTCCGGTCCGAATACGCTGTGTACCAGTTTTCCTGAATTCATTATAGTAACTTGGAAAAATAAAAAGATAAAGCAGGTTTTCCTTTTTCAAATATCCACTACATTTATGATAGTAACTCAATTTTTGCTGAAATATCGAACTGAAATTTTTACCAAACTCTTCAGCAGAAGCAGAAAGTTTATTTTCTCATAGCAAATTTTCTTGCCAACCATCGTTAATGAGCTACTAGTTTTAATAGGCAATATTTTAACTTACGAAAATAAAATGCGGAACACCTATGATATAATAGCCGGCTCGATTTGGCGACGTGTTACGATGTCAAAATATGGTAAACATTATATTTCATTATTTCACACAACTCGATATAGGTATAGAAACCCTACTTAAAATTTTAAATTCGCCAAAAGTCTCAAATCAACAGACGGGCTATTATAATCACCGCCGTTCCTAAAACAAAAACAAGAAACAGGATTTATTTTTCAAATTTTTAACCCCATTTCATATGAATTTTTTTTAACTGTACATTGAACATAGGCATTTCCGCCACATACATCTCAAATTTTGAGTCACTTTAGGACGTCCAAAATACTTCAATTGCCAGAAGTGAAAACACGATTCAGTTCTTCGTCGCCTTCTATGGCTTGCTGTATCATCGTTTTTGTAATGGTGGAAGGGGCATTTCCATCCGCGTCGGCTCCTTGTGTGGCCCCTGCTTCAATAAGTTCCACAGCGATGCTTTGCAATGCGGCAGCCAGGTATACGCTTGCGGAGGGATTAACTGTTCCTTCACACTTTTCTTTCAATACGTCGTGAACAGCCTGGATGTTGATAGCTATATCTGTAGTTGTATTAGAATTCGACATGGCTGAAGGTTTTGTTTGAAAAATCAGCGAAACGGAAAAGTTATTCAGAACAACTGTTATATAAATTGAAAACGTTCAAGAATTTGACTTGCTATTTTAGTAATGAATTATTTCGAAAAATAAAATTTGAATATGGCTCGTTCGTTTAACTCGTGAATCATTTCCATTAAAAAATTTGCAATAAATTAATCCTAAAATGCAATCAGGTGACGTATTTTCCAGCTTTCATTTGCATTTCCTTCGATTGGTGTTGTGTTTCCACTTGACATTCATTTAACAATTGAGGATCAAGAAATATTTTAATTTCATTCCCCACTTCTGTTGGCTCTCGTGATCTAAAACGTGTCCATTTAATATTAAATTTTAAAAAAATCGTCTGAGTTAACTGATTGCTTTGGTTATAATTAAAGTAACACTGTCAGTTGCTCAATGTGCCATGGATGACAGGTCTTGTTCTGTTTCAAAGTGGATTGACCAAAGTGCGTGTGAATTGTGCTGTTCCTTAATTTTTTTTCTATTTTTCAAAGTAAGCTATTTTAGTTTTTATTTAGTTATTGTTACGCATAAAATATATTTAGCTGATTTAAAATCAAAATACTTTAATGTAATTATTTTTAAAATTAATCAAATATCAAACTAGTATTTTTCGATTTCGCGGGAGAAAATATCGCCAAACGGATTGTTCTGGTGAGAAAACACAGTATACAAAATTAAAGAACCACAATATACTAACTCTAGCAATATTATGATTATCATTTAACAAAATTTTAGTACGCGAAATGAACATTATTTTAAGCTATGGGGTTGTTTCACGGCGAATATGGCAATAGCTACACCCCGGTGTTGTTTTCCATACTCTCTTCTCTAATTACTTTTCAGATATGCCCATCGATTGCGCAATCCCGTAAAACGCAATACAAACCGTGCGATTGTGTGATGAATCCACATTTCGCCGTTTTCGCAATGCAATACATATGTCTGCCAGAAATTATCAATACATATCCAGCAATAAACTTATGCTAGCAGAACTGGTAAAATTTTTTAATTACTTAATATTGAATTAGTCGAATTATCTCATGGTGCCATCTGGTGGCGTATGGCATGCCATGTGCTATAGCTTGCGAACTGCCTACTGGGATACTGATACACAAGTGGCTTCACATTTCCCCCAGGGGCAGATCTGCTACTTTCTAAATCTGTGACTTTTGTTTTGGTTAAGTTGGTTGTTTGGTAGACATTCAGGTTAGCGTGCTTGGTCTGCACACAAACCAGATTACCTCTACCAACCAACTAACCAATACAAAAGTAAATAGAGAGCAGATTGATTGATTGGTAGAGGGTGAGACATGTGCTCGCCCTAAGGCTGCTTCATCTCAGTCGTCCAGGAGGCGGAAAAATATTTTTGGAAGGGAAATGGAGAAAACTCGTAAAAGAAAAAAAACCTTAAGGTAGAGAGCAGATACATTTTAGGAGTTGTTAGAGAGTAGGGAAAACAAGACCGTATAGCTATTGTCAGATCCTCCGTAAAACAACCACATTGATAATTTAATATTATAATTTATAAACAAAAGCTCAGTTATGTGCCTTTGTTCTGGCTTTTAAAAGGATTTTGTTACTATGTTTATTTTTTTTCTTTGCATTCAAACACACAATGAAGCAACATCATCTTACCGGGAAGTTTATTTGCCTCAAGTTTAATGTTTATAAAGTTAGACAAACTAGTATACAAACTAGTAGTTAACTAGACAAATGCCATGAAACGTCTGGCTAAGAAATGCAAATTTCGATAACAAAAAGAACATGAGTCATTTTAAATAAATAACAGATAAGTTATATTTGGTTTTAAAATATAATAGAAATTGTATAGTATGGGAGAAAATTCTTGCAAAGTTGCAATTTAATTTTAAAAATTACATAATACGATTCTTACGACCATAATAATTTATGTAACAGTTAAAAATAATTCCAATCCAGATTTTCAACCTTCTTACTGAAGAAGTCCCAAAACTATTTTTGTGCAGTGCTCTCATTGAATCGCAGAAACAATCAAAAAGTAGAGTCATAACATCGATCGATATCACCTAAGCATTAAACATTCATTAAATAAAAAAAAGCATTTCCTCAATCTTCGAAAGAGCAGGTGTATCATTTCATACACCGCAACGATTTAAAAGCCTCTCAATAGAAGTTACAGTTCCAAAAACTACGTTTTTACTTTCATGATTCGTTTTTAATCTTATTTCTTTAGCTGTGCATGGAATAGTTGCTGGTAAAAAAACAGGTTTTTTACAAAATGTTTCACTTAGCCCGCTTCCACACAACATTGGTGTTCAACGGGGGAAAAAAACATCAAATACAGTGTTAATTCTAAATTAAACATTTACACGCTTAATTTGTCGAATTTCATTTATTTCTTTTCAAAAGTTTAATAATTATTTCTTATTCTTATCGTTTATCAAATTAATCTACATTTCAAAGGATTAAAATGTAATATTCCTCGCTATTCAATCGAAGCAAAAGATTTCCTGTCAGCAAACGGCAAAATTAAACAATATATCAGCTTTAAAACCTTACTACACCGAATGATTGTTAATAGCTATAAAAAAGCATAAAAAAGTATCCTCAAACAAGAAGAATAAATAGCATTTAAACTTCTATATTCATTAATGCATGCATAAATATAAATGAAAAATTACCGTCTGCTTTTTTAATTAAAAAAAATAGAACGAATTGTGCCTGTTAATAAACAAATAATACGAAAGTTCAAAGAATCTCAATATGGAATACATTATGACTTTATTTCAAACTGATTTATGTAGCAAAACTAAATGTCTTATAAGTCGGTTGTTTCAAGTCGTGAATAGCAATTAAGAGTGAAACCGAAACAACCAATGAAATAGCAGGACACGGGAAAATGTACAGCATCTGAAACATTCTCAATTTTTATTGGTAAAAAATAATAGATGCTATTATTGTTTTTAATAATTTTTGTAAATAATTTTGCAATAAAAATTATTTAAGTTAGCAAACATTTAATATAATCAAAACCAAGAATTGTTAAGAGTATTTTTATTTTATGGGGGAGGGGTTAAAAAAAAACGAATTTTATTTACGAATTTGAATACCATTAGGTAACATAATAACTCATATTGCTTGTCAAATTCCAAATTTCTAAAAATTTACTTGCAAATGCACTACAAGTGAGACAATAAAAACATTTTTTTACGTAAAGCAGTACTAAAATTTATAAATAGTTTTTCACATGAAAACTAAATTCGAAAAACAACATTTACTTGATATTTATTATTTTGTAAGAAAATACAAAAAAACATAAAAAACAGAAATTTTACTGAATGTTTCTTATTTTATGTTGCAAATTAAATAAAGCTTTATTGTTATTTTCCTTCACATCACTAGTACCGTCTATTCTATTGGGACAGTAATGCAGTTTACCTGACGCAGTGATGCATAGAGAGGGTGAACCCAATCTCTCTGTCCAAAGTTGCAACATTCTGATCAATGAATCGGTCTGATTAGTTGGGACACCGCTCAATATTTACTCAAGATAATCGACTCTGATTAGATCTACAATCTTAATTAACGCTGGTTTTATATTGTGTTATATGCGCTTGTGCTTATGAGATGTATACGGAAGTAAATAAATATAGTTTTAAACACATAATTTAAATCAAATTTAATTTTTTCTCCTTAATTTAATTTTTGTAATAATTATGGTGCATATTTACATAAAAGAGGTTCAATTTTAGATTTTAGCTTAATTAGTAAGACTTCTAAAATTTAGTTACAAGCAAAGCGAAATGATATTAAAATAAATAATTGATTTTCAGAGCATTGTTAAGGCTAGTTTGAATGCTATCCTTTACATGCTTGGAATATCTATAACTCCTCAGTTCTCTCCAAATTGTGTACTTTTTATGAGTGCAGCAATAAAAAAAATATGACTTTATTTTCACTTAACGAGTAGTATTTTTTTAAATCAATCAATATTTAAACATTAAAACGTGAAAATGTAAATTATGATAGATTATATTTCTTTATGCTAGTGTTAATAAAAATAATAGGTAAAAATATTATAGGTAATGTTTTTTAAACATTGCAAATTAGGTTTAATTATCTTTGCTTTTTCTAGATACTGAATCATTAATCTATCTAACGTACTACTTACAAGTAACACATAATATTCATAAATTTTAAGTTTATACTAAAATCTGGTTAATATTCATCGAATTAGAAACTAATGGTTAACTTATGTATGAGAAAATCGTTGCACAATGGTAAAATAATTCTCACACGTAAATCGGAAAACTAATGTCTGCATAATTTAACGCTTATTTATTATTCGTTATTTAAAGTCACTGCTCACATACTTTAGATATGTTTTGTACTCAGTTGTTTAAGTTTGTATACTTTTTTAGATAATCAATAAAGTTAATGTAAAATAAGAAATATAATACAGATATTAATAAGCTTGTTTCAACACTCTGTCAAAGAAAACAAAACAACCAAATAAATCCTAGTATAGAGCGTGATGTCTTAAGAAATATTCCAATATTACCTCTTTGAAACAACAAACTATACTGCCATGCTCACATGTTAAAAAAAAACTTATTGTATCGAAAATAAATGGTAAACAAGTTTTAAATTTTTAAATTTAAAAATGTATAATAATAATCTGTATGATCACAAAAACAAAAAAAAAAAACAAATAACAAATCAAAAATATGGGGAGCAGCAAAGAAAGAAAATTTGGTGAACAAAACATAAATAGATATAATTAAACAAAAAGTATAATTGTATAATGTAGTAGAATGTTGATGTGAGAACTTTTTGAATAATCTAGAATTTATATGGGATATTTTTTGAAAATTCCTAACCCATTCTAACCTAACTCTTAACATAATTTTCAAAATAATTTTTACAGATATATTTAACAAAATATAACAGGAACAACTTGTAGAATTTTCTTTAATTAGCAATTCAAGTACGAAACCACGCCAAATAATGCTTTTTTTTAAAAATTAGAACATGTTATTTTTAAAAACTATGAGCATTAAATATTAATTTTATAGAATGGAGGAAATACGGAGAGTAAAACAAATATTGTAAGTGAAATTTTACTTGTTTTCGATTGTTACAAATGCAATAATTTATTATATCTAAAACTTGAAATAACAAAACATAATAAAAATAATAATTTTCTTATTTACAGCTTTTACAGCTTTTAAAATTCTATCGTTAACAACTACACCAAAAAGTAGTACACTCTTAAAACAAAAGAGTGAAATCCACTCCAGTTGGAGAAGTGCATTTTCGACACCCTAAAGGCATGCATATTTACTCAGACTGAGTTAAAATCACTCGTTTGGAGTGATCCTGTCGGAGGTTTAACACACAAAGGATCCACTCCAAAAGGAGAAGTGCATTTCCAGTCTGGAGGAGTGAAATCCACTCAGACTGAGTTAAATTAGGAGTGTTTGTTTTAAGAGTGTAGGCACGAATTACCGAGTAGTAAATGCGTTATCACGTACATATGTTTATTAATTTAATATACTTGACAAATTTAATTTAAAAAGTCAATGAAATATCATCAAATTGTACAACATAATAACCTTCAGAAAATGTAAAAATGAATTTCATTGTTTTGATCTTTCAACCTGTTTGATGGTTAAAAGTGCATTAACCTGACAGACTGACATGTAAACAGAAGCATGCTTTGTCTAGTTTTGCATGGAGCAACCACAAACTAAGTTTCATTTGTACTTACTAACTTACTCTTTCAAAAATATGTTCTTAATTTATTTTTTATTTACTAACTTTTTTAAATAATTTTTTAACTAAAATACTGCATACATTGAAACTTTAACAATAATATTAAAGGATACAAATAAAGTAAGATCTACAGTTTACTAAATGTAATTACTTTAATTTAAGTATCTTATGTTATTTAAAAATCAAAGAACTAAATGTAAACAATCTGCATACTTCTTAAGTTTTAATTGCATCGATGTTTCAATTCGTAAACAAAAACAATTCACACATGACATTAAAACCCAAACATGTCACATACTTACATATTAAATAAAAACTGTTTCCTGTATCGATCTATAAAATCTTCTTTATTCACAAACTGTCACTTGTTTATCCAATGCAAAAGACGCAACACGATTCAAATAAAGACACATGATTAAGAGAACCGAAAAGATGCGCCAACAACTTGGCAGAGAAGAGACTCGAGGGAATGAGATCTCGCCAAATCTACAATGCGCAGTCGTTCTCTGCGCATAGGAGGAGACAAACGTCTACTTCCTAGTAGTAACTCCTGTTCAGTTATTCATTAACAGGGCTTGCGGGGTAAATTGTGATCATTAGAGGTCATAGGAGACTTTTTTATTGTTTTTATTATCTCTATCAGTGTAAAAAAAATTGGATACAAGAAAGAGTGTAAAAAAATCGGAAAATGATAAAATGGTCTTGAAATCACTCATTCAATTTTTTTTTATCTAGGTGATACAAAAAATATTGCTGGAATATATCGATATGTGTTTCTACCCAGAAAAGGGGGGAGGGTTCTGGCTTGTGTGCTTGATCAGAGACCAGCTCATAAAGCCTTCGTCAAGTAAGACAGACACAGATAGAATGTTCACTGTCACAGAGAAAGGATTATAGACCCATGGCGAAGGCGGGAATCGAACCCGCACCCGTTACATCACGCAGACCTGCTAGCGTAATAGTCCAAACCAGTTGGCCATCCTTGCCCCACACAGAATGGACAGGTGACAAACGTTAAGAAAGTAACAATACTGTCGACAATAGCAATACCATCCACTTGTCACGTTGCAAACGTAGTGTGAAAGAAAAAATGATTATTATTTTTAATAAAAACAAGTTCATTCCAATTACCTCATACGAAATATAAAGTAAAGAAAGTTTTACAATGGGGTCGAAAATCCGAAGTGGAGATTTATGTTTTCTTTACGTTTTGGAGGGTACTAATTACAAAATGTGGTTTTTAAGTAGTGGTCTGTCTGACATTTTGTCTAAAGTCCACTCTACAGCTTCAACTAAATAAGCTACGGACTTCAAATTTAGTACACGAGTTACCAGTATTTTTCAAACGTAATAATAAGAGGGGGATTTTAATCACGTTTGTGCAAATGGTAGCTGCCTCATAAATTCGATTTTAGAGTACTTGAAATTACCTTATTCTGTATAAATTCGCCTTCAAATGATGATTGAGTAGTAATTAAAATTAGTGTAGAGTTACACACCTCTAGTTTTCTTTATGAAATAACATATCAAATAATCTGCTGCTTCAGAAACTGCAAAAATTAAATTTTAATGTAAACCAAAATTTACGAGAACATTTCATTGGTTTTATAATTATTAAATTGTTATCATGCTTCACAGCAAAAAATATTCCTTAACCCTTTCAGTCCGAATGACAATTTGGAATCACCATTGTAGAAAAAAATTCTGATCTTCCATAGCCATTTATGATATCACAAAGCCCATCATTCAATTCTTTAAACTTTTTTCTGTTAGAAAATATATTTTTATTAATCCCAATAGATGTCAGCCCTATTATTTTTTTTTTAAATTAAGATCGGAAACATGATGATGCCAAGTAGTATCACCGGGACTGAAAGAGTTAACTATGAATTTATTATGAAATGCAATTCTTCAAAAATAATACAAAATATTCGGAATCCAATTTCACTAACTATACTGAGTCATGAGGTACTATTAATTCCCAATAGAACTAATACGTGTCCTTGAAAATACAATAGCCAATCTTATCTAAAAACTCCCCTAAGAATTTATAGCGCTACCGGTCGTTTCCAACGATATATGAAACGATTTTTTGCGTGTCCTACCTCACGAAATAAGTTATGAGCAAAGAAACTAGAACCATAAAGAGTTTCTTATAGTTCGTAAATTTAAACAACTCTTTTATTGAGAGCGAAGTCACTATATCTGATACGTAAATAAAACTAACGATGTCATAAAGTCGTTATGAATTGTTCTCCTGTTCATTATGGACATCTTGTGTTATAGCTTTCTTAGTGATCTGTTTTCAATTCTGATATTCATTTTTTTTTCTGCTGGAAAAAATATTTTAAATTTTTTTTAATTGCAGGGACAACTGTTGTTTTATTTTAAAATAAACTAAAATAATGTAACACCTAAAACTTTTTTAAGTCTAATTTTTATGGAAATTTCAATAAATTATTGGTAAATGTGTCATCATAATCTATGCATATTTTACTAACTATAATTCTCATTGAAAATAAATTACTTCCAATTATTTTCAGAAAAAATAAATTATATTTTTTGTTCGAAATAAAGACTTTTCAATCTATCTTGGTATTAAAGTCCAACCAATTTCTGAAATTTGCAATTAATTGTAAACTTGTTTTTATTGCTTTAGTGCTTAATATTCTTAAATTTCGTTATTAAATATTATTTTGTCTATTTTTAGAATATTATAATATCTTAAAATACTTTTTGCTATAGAAATAATAATTACTATTTGATAATGACAGTTATAGAATTAATAGAAAATTCTAGAAAAATACATAAAAAAATATTGCCATTATAGAGAAAACTTCCATTTGTGATAAAGTTTACTTGATAGTACACAACAACTTCGAAGTAAAATGCTTGACACAGATTATAGCATTACTCTCTCTTTAAAAAGCCAGAGCTCACTTTATCATATTACTGATATTTTATCTTTAACAATACCTCCATAACGTTAATTAAATATTCAAAACCTTTCATTGGCTTAACCTTTTACCAAACAATTTTGGACAAACTCTCATTGAATGGCCAACAAAAGACTGCTTTTGTGTTTTACAGAATAAAAACCAGCGACATTTTAGAACCAGGCATTACCTAGGAAACTTGGCAATAATCGTGTAATCATTGGAATCTACAGGGAATGGTGAAAGGCAATTTTGAGCGAAATCGTTGCACTAAATAATACAGAGTCACTTAAAGGGCAATAATTTTTAGATCAGACAGATTATGGTAATCTGTAGCAAATAGTTTAAAAATAGAATTGTGAAGTATAATTATCATTTAAAGTAATTATTTTTTATTATCGTCATGAAAATGATTTTTTATTTTATTTTTTTTTTGTTCGAAATAACGACTTCCCATTCTACCTCAGTATGATTGTCAAAACTTTAATATCTGAAATTTGTAATTAATTGTAAACTTGTTTATATTGTTTGAGTGCATATTTTTTTTATATAAATTTCGTTACTAAATGGTATTTTGTCCATTTTTTGTATTATATATTTAAATACTTTTTGGCTATAAAATTATAAGTGGCATTTGTAAATGACCAGTTACAGAAATAATAGATAGTTGTAGGTAAATACGTAAAAAATATTAACATCATAGAGAAAACTTTCATTTGTGATAAATTTTACTTGATCGTACACAACAACTTCGAAGTAAAATGCTTACAACAGATTATAGCATTACTTTCTCTTTAAAAAAGCCAAAGCTCACTTTATCATTTTACTGGTATTATATTTTTAACAATGCCTCCATAACGTTAATTAAATATTCAAAACCTTACATTGGCTTAACCTTTTACCAAACAATTTTGGACAAACTCTCATTGAATTGCCAACAAAAGACTGCTTTTGTGTTTTACAGAATAAAAACCAGCGACATTTTAGAACCAGGCATTACCTAGGAAACTTGGCAATAATCGTGTAATCATTGGAATCTACAGGGAATGGCGAAAGGCAATTTTGAGCGAAATCGTTGCACTGAATAATACAGAGTCGCTTAAAGGGCAATAATTTTTAGATCAGACAGATTATGGTAATCTGTAGCAAATAGTTTAAAAATAGAATTGTGGTGGAAAGAGGTAAGTACAAATGCGACTAGAATTACATGATGGTTAGTTGAATTTTAAGTTTTACGGTTGAATGCTTGTTGTAAATTAAATGTAGGATCTGCAAAAATGACTTGTTGTTAAAATAGTTATTTAACATTGAAAAAAATCTACTCCTCTTATGAGCAAACTTTTGAATTTTTACACCTATTTTAACCCATTCAGTCCCAGTGATGCCATTCGGCATCATCATTTTTCTGATCATAATTTTTTTTAAAAAAAAGGCTGACATCTATCGGGATAAATAAAAAATATTTTCTAACACAAAAAAGTTTGAAGAATCGAATGATGTGCTTTTTGGTATCATAAATGGCTATGGACGATCAGAAAAAAAATTCTGAAATGATGATGTCAAATTGTCTTTGGGACTGAAAGGGTTAAATAGCTATCTAACTAAATAAACTGAAGAAATATACTTTCATAACGAGTTTTCATACGAAGATTTCAGCAGCCAAATAGTAAGGAGTGTTTTAGAGTGATTTGAGGTACATGCTAAAGCGATGCATGGAAAGTTACATAAAAACGCAGCATTATTCGAGAAAAAATACAATTGGTAACTTCATAGTTTATTAAAGTATTAAAAATTAAGAATATATTTAAGAGTATATATGTCAAATATTCATTGTACCAATGTTTAAAGCATTAAAAAATATTCATAATAAAATAATTTAATAATTATGTGGATTTGATGCAGTAAATGGACTTCTGTGTTAGATATAACTGACAATAATGTAAATTTAAATTTAGCTTATATTTGTTAAAGACTTTATAGATAAATATTAATTTATACTAATGGAAGGTGTTGTTCTTTTGATAACTTCACAAATTTTCAATTTTCTTAAGTTGACCATTAAGGCAAACTTCAATGGTCTTATTTTATTTTAATCTGTATCGTATGTTTTATCATATATAATTTTTTCATGGTTCTAGTTTTGATTTATTTAATTTTTTAAAAAAATAACGAAACTGCGGTCAAAGGAACAGCATATAGTTGTATAGTAGAATATGTTTTGACACTCACCTGACTGTCAGGTTTTTCACCAACACATTAATTTTTTTTAAAAAAATATATAAATTTGAAACTTTTGATAAATTTAAAATTTAAATCATGGAGAGACTATTTTTAGCCATCTACTACCGAAATACATAAATTTTTTAATTAAAAAAATAAATTTTCAATTAAAAATTTAAATTTTATGCAGTGAAAACAAGTTTACACTTCAGCAAATTCGCTTATTCTTCATATTGCTAAAGTTCAATCAGGAATTCACACGGGTGTGTTGTACCTTTGACCTGGTCAAGGGAACAACAACTGATCATGGTCAGAGGTACAACACCATGACAATGCAAATTAAAAAGCATGTACAGAAGGGTTAGAATAACCGTTTGTAAAAGCTCCACGATATTTTCTTAAGTGTAGAGCTACTATGACAAATGATTTCTATCAACAAAAACTTAACACAAAAAAATTTTATTATTTAAAATGTTTTATAGAAAAAAAAACACTTACAATTTTAGGATGAAAATAGATTTCTATGGTTCACAGAAATCCTCTTTGGCTTGAATGATCAATATTGGGCAACAGAAGCTCTCCAGTTTAGAAACTAAGTACTTATTTAGAATATTTTTTTATATAAAATATTGCCAGAGGGCTTCAAAGCCTAGGTGGTCATAGGTACAACACCTTCCCCTACTGTTATTTATACTACTGTTTATGGCTTTCTATTGCATTAAAAAAGAAAACTCCGAATAAATAATAATTTTCTCAAAATAATATATATTTTGGTTTCATGGCGTAGGAAACTGTTTTTTTACAGTACTACATTCAATTATTTCCCCACAAAGTAGACCACAAGTCTTAGCAGTCACGCAAAGGAATTTTTTAATTTCACTCATAGAAAACCAACCCACAGATAAAGATTCAACACGAAATAAGAAATAAAAACGGAAACGTGGAACTGGGTTATGGCGGATATCCTATGCTTTTATTTTGAAGCTAATGAAGTCTCAGGTACACACTCTTGCATTTTATGTCAAACTATTTCGCATCTTTCTTCTATGGAAATTGAATGTAATAAAGTGGTATTAGTGCGAAGCTTCGTGTGAATGAAAGTGTGTGTGAGAGAGAGCTGGTTTTGTATTCTGTCTTAGAGTTGAGCTGCGTTGCGATGGAGATGAACTGAATTGTTTAAAAGAAGTTTTATAAAGAAAGAAATGATGCATTAATCAAAGTAATTTTTAAGCCTCTTAAGGTAAAAAAACCATCACTTACAAAAAACAGTATTAATTTTGTCTTATGGTTGCTTAAAATCTCTGATCTTTAAGGGACAATCCCCAGAGTAAATTATTTTTTTTCCAGGTAGGTTAGAACGCACAAAAAACGTTGCAAACTGGTTAAATTGATTAAATTTCAGTATTTAACAAACAAATTTCGTGGCAAAAACTATGTTATTTAGTAAAAAAAATATGGAAATGCTAGAAAAGGAAGTCCCTTTGGAAATGCTGGAAAGTATTTGTAGCGTTGCATTTTTGGATTTAATCAGCTAAAAATTGTTTAGAAAAAATTGGTGTTATGAACGTATTGGTTTCATGAATCTTTAAAAAAGTATTTATACTAGTTAAAACTTATTATTATGAAAAAGTTATACCTTATTTTTATGAAAAAGTTATTATAATAAAAGTTATTATGAAAAAGTTAAAAGTTGTTACCTTTACAATACTTTGTTTTCTATGTGTATACTTATAACTCAGGACAGAGCTAAATTTTTCTAGTATGATTCGCTTCCCACTTATCCACATATATTTGTAACGAAAATTTTAAGTAAAATAATACTTAGTATTTAGATTTTTTAGTTACTAGTTCATAACGGGTGTATACGCTTACTTAATTTCCCTGTTAAACAAAATTTGATTTCCAAGTTATCGATTAATTGTGGAATATTAGTAAAAGTAACTTTCAAATTTAAAAAAAACTGTGTTTTGGAAATGAAATATTAACTTTTGATAAACCTTAACAAAATAATTTTTTCAATAATAAAATTATATTAGGAACTCATTTCTATGTCCGTTTAGCTAATCATATAAGAGTATAATTTACATTTTACTTCGGAAACTTTTAAACTTATTAGAAATACAGCCTCAGTTAATAATAATGGCTGAACAAATTTCTATTATGACATTTCAAAATTTAGTTTTAAATGTATAAAAAAGATAAATTCTACGTACAAATTATGCCAATGAAACTGCTATTATAGCTATCAATCAAGCGATAAATTACTATAACCACTTTAAATAATTAAAAATAGTTGGTTTAATTGATTTATAGCGAAGAGAACAAGATTGTAGTCTAGAAAGAGAAGTAGTTAAAGTGGATCCATCATTGATAAAAGTTATTTTTAAACTCTTAATAAACCTTACTAATGAAAATCCTTCACGCAATTTTATAATTCTCCACATTCAACTACAAGTAATAGTTATCCATGAATTTGTTTAAATTTTTGTTAATGGAATTTAATTTTTCAATTTTTCAAAATTAATTTCTCTGAAAGGTATTTTTAAATAATGAATATAAAAAACTATTTTTCTACATTTATGACATAATTTAATTTTTATCTCTAAAAAAGATACATAAATATTTTTTCCATTAAGGAAGGATTTTAAAATACTGTCATAAATTTTGACGATCCATACTTAAAAGGGAGTTTTAATTAAAAAAAAACGATGGTACCCAAGAGTTTAGTGAATAGTCTTAATATAAGTAAACAGGAAATCGAGAAGGCAAATAATGGCAGATTTTTGTCCTAGTTTTATAATTAAAACATTAAGGAAGTACTTTACTAAATCAAAGATGGACTTAAGCAGAAAAATGCCTTATGATACCATCAGTTTATCATAAAAACTACTGCCCCTTTTTAAGATATATTTCTTTAATATAGATGTCACGCAATAGATAAGTAAAAAACTTAAACGCAATGGATAAGAATAAACTTAAACCTCGTTAAACAAAGATACAGGGAAGTAAATGTTACATTTAATGAAGTTATTTTTCTGTAAAAAATATTTTTATAACAAATAAAATAAAGCAACCCTCTTCATCTTGGAAAAGTTAACACATTTAAAAAAATCTATGCATATAAATATTTAGTATTATTTCGATACGACCTAAGGTTTATAGTTTGTGATATAGATTTTTTTTAAGATGGAATTTTATTCTTCTTTTATGAAATACAAATTGATAAATACACAACGCATGTACATATTAAAATTTCACCAGTAATTTTAAAACGATATCTATAATAATAAAAATGAAGTTTTGTGGATGTGACAAAAACAAATAGTTTTTAATATTTTTTATAAAAAAATGGCAAAATTTTGAACATTTTTAAAACTCTACTTCTCTTTCAATTTTGAGAATATAACTCCGCCAAACTTTTGTAGTTTGTTTCTAAAACTGTTCGAGAACTGCTTGTGGATTTTAAAAAGCTACAGTTAAAAAGTAACATACATTTATACAGAAAATCTCAAAAAATCACAAAAAATACAAATTATTGAATTCGACATTTAAAAAAACTACACATAGTAGACCCTATTCCATGCGCAATTTTGTGCACCATATATATAAATACACAGGTTAAAAATTTCAAAATTCTAACTTATTTAGCAAAAAAGCCTTAGGTATTTATTAAACACAAGAATTGAAAAACGCGAAATAGAGAAAACAGCGGGAAAGCAGACGAAATGCTTATTCAAACTTATCGGAATGACTCCAGAAGCTACTTAGTACATTTTTTTCTACATAGATATCATGATGAAACTTTCAGTAAATTTTCAAAAACAATATTTTAAATATAAAGATAAAAACTGAAAAATTGGTATTTTGACCAATTTTTGGGTACCGTATCCCCTTAAATATCCTAAAACTAAACTAATCTCCCCGGCGCAGCAGCCCATTACTGGGCTAAAGCCTGCCATGCCCAATTCAGCCTTCGCAGCCAAGGGCTCTTGGGCGAAGTAATTTGTCTCGGTTAAGTGGTCAGCCTCACGCGCGACCCCCAGTTGTTTAGCTTTTAGGTTATAAGTCTGGATATCATATATTTCAGTTAATATTACGATTATGATGACGATATCTTTTTATTAAAAATAATTAGAAAATACCTGTAGAAAATAACTGAACAATCAATATTAAAAAAAAAAGCAAGGAACAGTGTTCAGCTAAAAAAATATGAAGTCGCAACACGTTCTGTTTTACATTAAAAAAATTATTATGATTTTACTTACGAATGGGGGAAGATAATTTTTGACTTTCATCTCCATCTCTTGTTTTGGACGAACCTATTTTAAAACAAGAAATACATAAGGTGAATTACATGTGTAAAAATACTATATATTATTGTATTACATTATCTACCTTTAAAAAAACACTATTATACATACACACAAACAATATACAAAAGCATATGATCACATACATATGAAGAGGAAGACATTCAAGGAAAGAACCGCTTGATTTCTTTAGAGTCTTTCCGTAATTGTGTCTGCTTGGCGGACTTTGACGACCGGAAGCCAGTTTTTCTTTCGGTTCTTCATTCGCGGCACAAACGTGGAACTCGAGTCCTCGGATCTCTGGCGTAAATCAGGGTTGCCGCGAAAGATAAACAGAGCGAGTAATCGGTTTCTTTACGCCAGTTTAGGCGATTACTTGCTATCATCCAAAAAGAGTCTATTCAGGAAAGCTTTCTACGAAATAAAGCGGTTCTTCCCCTATACTTTTCATATACAAACATATAAAAAGATAAATAAATTCCACATACTTGAACCTTCATGCTTAAACATTTTAAGGAAGAACATTAGTACACCGTAGAATTTGATATAAAATTACTTTAGTGTTATGGAGTATCAACAAATATATTATATACACCAAAAATCAGAAAAAGGTTGCACTTAATAATAAGTTTACTCCAAAACACTAGTAGAAGCGTGTTTTAAACTATTAACTAGTACTTTTGAAGTCTTTTATGATCTTTCTCCTTTATTTTACAAAACACTCGCTCATTAATATTGGTAATTGGCTAGGTTTAAAATTGCTTATTTGTTCCTTTTAGCCTTAGAAAATATTCTTCATCATTAAATACGCTTCAACCTGAAGTTTCTTCGAGTGAAATTAACTAATTACAATTTAAATACTTTACTTTGACACATTTCGAAAAACTACGAACTTTTCCCTTCACTCAATTTTATAATTTCTAATGCATATAAACAGTCAAATCTCACCTATTCAAAAGCCAATGAACCTCCATAATTACTTTGTCTGATGGATAATTCGCCTTATCCTAAACTCTCTTTGTAAATGCCGTAGAACAGGGTCACAATACCTCAACGAAGTTCAAATTTGGATTATCCGGATTTGGTTTATCTGAATACACCTGACTGTCAGGGTTTTCAGCAACACACAACATTCTCTTAAACTTATAATTTTACAATCTTGCTAAATTTTAAAATTTTGAAGTAAGTAGGAGTAATTTAGAAACACCTACAGCATAAATCTAATATTGAAGAAAAAAATATATAAAGAAGATACATTTTTAATAAAACTTTTACAATTTTATCTCATGCAGCACAAATTTACGTTTTGACTAATTTACTTATTCCTCAGCTGGTCTGTACAAAATCTTCAAAAATATAATTTTAAAATTTAAAGCTGCATTTTAGGTAAAATTGTAATTTTTTTTATCTCATGCAGTGCAAAAAAAAATTTGCACTTCAGCCAATTTCCGGATCCCTCAGAGGGTTTGCGGTCAGTCTCTACATATTCATTAGAAAAATTCAACACAATTAAAGATATTCAAGGTGCTGGGGAGCCCAGTCGGTTACGCACTCGCTTAGCATGCGGAAGGTCCCAGGTTCGGGTTTGGGCATCGCCAAAATAGCAACCATGTCTTGAGAAGAGTTGGAGGCGTAAAATATTTGGCTGGCCTCTGCAAGATCAGGATTCTGAGTAAGAGTCTTGAAGAATTTTAATTTTCCTTTCATGTAAAGAGATGACGTGGTATCACAACCACTCATTGCATGAAGGAAGAGAATATTTTCTGCAACTTTATTCTCTGCTGCATCTGTTGGGGAAAAGGCTACTGATGGTGATTGGCCCTTTCCTGGCTTTAAAAGGAACACATTGTCGAACTTACAGAGGCCTACCAAGATCACTAATAAATCCACATCATCACCAACCATAACAACAGTCTCGTGTTTTGGAGCTAAAGATATGGCGGTGTTCACAATTAGTGTATCTGCATCTTCTTTAGCTTGCTTGCAGATCATTCCTGCTGCAGAAATTTTTGTCATCAATAAATCAATTAAACGCAGTTTGTTTCTTGGATTAGAAAGGAATTTTTCTGAAGACATTGTTGGTACAATTTTTTCTTCAAATATGATGTCAGCGGAAGAAAGTTTTCTGGCCCTTTTTATTCGCTCATCACTTTTGGTTCCACCTTCTGCCAAATCTGGATAGCCATCAAACACAACTACAGCATGTGATTGATAGTTTGATCTGACATATTCTATGTAGTTTTCGCAGATAGCATCAAACGTTTGATCTACGGGCCAGGCTACTCTGTGTAATAAGAATCCACCATCAATGACGTATTGAAATTTTTCATTGAACTTCATATTTTCAATGTGTTTAAATGTTTTGTACAAAGTGGATTTTTGTCCTTTTCTTAAACAACCATTGTCGAATAGGGATAGAGAGTAAGGTCCTAATTCGTCAAAAAAAACCATTAAGTTTTAACCACTTTCCGTTTGTAAATGGGAATAGTACATCTTATTATCGCTTATCAGCTCAGAACCGATAAGGGTAGCGTCAACTAAACTACTTATATACTCACTGGTTAATTGAAACAGGTACTAGGGTAACACTAATTTTTAAAGCGTGTGATTTATTTTGGTGCCCTTCGGAGAAAAACATGTGTTACTAATATCATCGCGCCTCATTTCCGCTATCGAAAAACCGAATACATTGACCGAAATTTGTCTTTTAAAGACTGAAATACAGAAATTTGTTTATTTAAGTGTAAAATGTACAGCAAATGCCCGTTATTAAGTATACCATTGACACCGATAGATATTATAAGTATAAAGCGGCATTAAAGTGAAAAAGGAATAATGGAAAGGACAATGTTTGGTATCAAGTCCAGATAGCTAGGGGGGGCGCGATATTTTACCTGTTTTCGACGCGCTCTAGCTGCTAAACTATTCATCTTAGAATTATCTTGTATGCACAAAAATTATAGGAAATTTTATTGTCTTCAAATTCATAATTGACTTTTTTTCTCTAAAATTGACAGATTTTGCGTTATAATGAAAAAACTGAAAAAAGTCCGATTTTTTTCATGTTTTTTGCTTATAACTCAATTTCCGGAAAAGATACGAGGTGGAAAAGTTCAGATTCGTGATCAGCGACCTCGAAAACATAAAGTAAAACTTTAAAAAAAACTACACCAAAACTTTCCCAAATCAGCCCCTTTTATGGACGAATTGACTGGCCTATTAACGGTTGCGTTGGGTATGCCTATTCAGGTGTTGGATCGTCACCTGACTGCGGTTCTAAAATACGACGCCCGTCGCCAATAGCCCTCGAGTAGTGCGGCGATAATTCCAAAACATAATCTAATCTAAAAAAGATATCCAACACTCACCAAGCCAAAATACTCTAATTCCGGGCTCCATTCCACCCCTTCCATAGAAGCCGGTGTCCCACATCGACTGTCCATCTCAAAATTCATGACGAAATCTACCTCAAGACCCCCTCCTAACTAGGAAGTAAGTTCTCTTAAAGCCCATCGATTTTCTGTTTGGTAAGGGGTCAAGCACGAGACTCGAACCCATGAACTGTAGCTTTCTTCTCATTTAATTCCGTGTCTGTTCCGTCAAAGATTGGCCCAGATTTAGGATTTCCCTAGGGTGTATGCGGAAGCAAGTGGGAGAACATGAGGGTTTCGTGATGAATCATAATTGGGAGGGGGTCAGTAGCTTTTCTTCTCTGATTTTTTTCTTTGTTTTGGTGAATTTCCTTTTTTTTCTGAGGTTTTGGGTTGAGTTCTTAGGTGGTATAGGTAAGATTTTGCACTCTATGGGGTATAGAATGTGTTTAAGAGAGGAAATGTCCTAATGACATAAATATTTTGTTTTAGCAGGTTGACTGTGAAATACTTTTTAAGTAATTACAACAAAAGTTATCGCATTAAAACAAATCTATGTCAAAAAATACTTGCAGATTAATCAGAAATCGATTACATTACTCATTAAAGCACGGAACATCATTCTTTCTTCTACTAAGATGAAAATCTAGAAGCAACTTTGGAACAAAACCCTACCATTACTTCTCAACTTTGTTTTTCCGATAAGTGAAGCCAATGTTGCAATCGATTTATAAGAGACAATAAATAATGTATAGTTATATTTATTGAGAAATCATTAAAAAAGCTTTGACAACAGCTCATAAATAGATAATTGGAGCTTCTACCCCTGTTGTAAAGTCACAACTACGTGTGAAACGTTGCCTTAAACCCCACAAACAAACTTCCCAGCTGCTGATTCGTCTTAAACTACCCTTTGAACATACGCAAATTTCTCAAAAACTTAATTATGACATTCGACAAGGGGGTCCGGATGGCCGAGTGGCTTGGACCATCAAGCCAGCAGTCTGCGCGCTTTAACGTGTGAGGGTTCGATTCCCGTCTTTGACCTGGGTGTATTTTCTTTTCCCTATGACAGTAAAAATTATTTCTGTGTATGTCTTAATTGACTAAGGCTTATATAAGCGGGTCTCTGATCAACCACACAAGTCGGAATATGTATGTCGTACCCCTACCTTACCCCCTAGCATTCGACAAGTACTGAGAACTCGTGTTACAAATTCAAAGTTATTAGCATTTTTCGTTTTTCAGTAATAGCTTTAAAACAAATTTAAAAAAAGATATGTGGCAGCTGCACTTTTGTGCTAAACTATTTTATCGAAAACCTTACCATATTTTCCCACAGACGGCAGGTACTAAGAGAATCGTGTATCAAATTTAAGTCCGTAGCTCTCTGAGTTCGATCTGTAAAGTATTTTGGAGGGGAGGGGTAGGTACATGTATATTACAGCTTGTGTTCTTGATCAGAGACCCGCTTCGTCAAGTAAGACAGACATATAAAGAATTTTTACCGTCACAGAGAAAAGAATATACACATTTGCGAAGGATGGAATCCAACCCGCACCCGTTACAGCAAGCAGACTGCTGACGTAATGATCCAAAGCACTTGGCCATCCGGGTTCCGTAGTAGTTTTAGACAGACCGACAGTCTGACAGACGGATCAATGCTAAAGACTTTTTTTGGAATTACTACCCACCAAAACACGGAAAAAACACATATATCAATTTCGAATTTCCAACCTTATAATAGGCAAATGAATTTTAAAAAAATGTTTCATTAAACAATGTACTTTTATAATAAAAAAATATAAATCGTTGTCATATTCACCTGGGTAAAGTTTCTTCCAACCGATCTCAAGAAAACGTAGTTTTCAGGTACGGACTCGATTCCGAGCTGTCTGTCCATCTCCTTTCTCAGTTCGGAGAGAAGTGTCTGAGGTAAAACCCTGAAAAAGATAAAAAGAGGCTACTTAAAAACTCATTAGATGCAAACAAATGCCAAAGTTCACTTTTGACTGTCTTTTGAAGTCAATTCTTTTGTGGATCCTCATGAATAGGGGGAAAAGTAATCAATGAGATAGCTTCTTGTTGGAAAAAATAATCACTTGTTTTTACGTAATATCTTTTTAAAGTGGTCATTTTCTTCAAAGTTATCGTATTGCTTGTAGAAACGTGGAATCCCCAATACCATTTTTATGTATTTTATATAGTTTGTACGAAAAATAAATAGTTTATATTAGTTTGATTCTTCTCCTTCAGGAGCGCAAAGCCCTTTGCAGACTTTGGCTGCCTCAACAGCACGCCTTCTTCAGTTACCCCTGCCATGTCAACTCCCTTCCAGTTCCTAAATTTTAGGACTTTGAGGTCGTTTTCGGTGTCGTTGAGCCATCGAGTAGGCGGTCTATACCTCTGGAACGGGACCCCTGAGATTCTTAAAGGTTACAATTTTTGCGGTTTAATTGCATACATAATATTTACTACTCTTGTACAAGGTTTAGAAAATGTAAATATAAATTAGTTTAAGCAGAATAATCGATTTTTAGACTTAATTAAATACTATTCCCCAAGTGGAAAACTTTTTACAGTTGGAACGACCTGTTATAATATTATCCTTGAAGTAAACAAGCATAGTAATGTGTCCCATCTACATAGAATAATTGACAGCACCAATAATTCTTAAATTTAAAAAAAGATCAATTTAGTGAAACTATTACATTTAAATAATTCTTTAATTTTATTACCAAACAAAATTTCATTAAACTGCATTTAAACTTGTAATACATCTATCAAATCTCCAGTATAACTCTTTTTTTTTTTTTTGGTCTATTGAATTTTATGTTTAATGAAATGCCAAATTCCTAACCTAATACAAATTTATTTTTCTAACTTTCTGGTAAAATATTTTTTATTGATACATTTACAAGGGCTCAGCTAGTATAGTGGTTTCAACCCTCACTTGCAAAGGGAATTTACACGGGTTCGAACCCCGAGTAAGGCATGAATATTTGTGTTACCCTGAGCACATGCGGAGAACATGCTCGTTAAATCTGTGGGTCTGAAAGTCCTGGGGTCGGTCATAGCGCAGTTTAGAATAGGTGCAGGTCGTCTGGAGAAAATTGCCCCTCCCCTCCAGCGACATGCCTAAATTGAGGAGGTGGCGCCATCTTGGAGTAGAAGACAGACATCCACCCTCTCATGGTGTCTCAAAGCCTTGTGCCAACAGATGTTACTGTAACCCTCCCCCGAGGCACACGTTAACAACAATAAGAGCTTTCGTTTCCAAAAATTGGTTGAGCTACTGAACACTTCAAGTACCTAGGAGACAAATCCTTTTAAAAGTGCAATATTCCCTTCGAAAAAGTTTATGAAAGTGTTCTACTTGGTACAATCTAAACAATTGTGAATGCGCAATGTTTTATGTCAAAGATATATACTTAATGCTTTCACCGGAAGTGAGGACTATTTATATTTACCGCCAGAAGCAACGAATAAAATCATATCTTTAAGTTGTATTTCATACTTATTGTTCACTTTTAAATTATTACTTGCTATTGTCTGTCTATTTACTATGCGAGCCTCGAAAAGACTTTCTTCCCCCATCCCTTCGCTTGGTTTTCTAGAAAACGGGGGAGCATCAGCTTTTCTAAACCTAACGCGTTTGAGGTTCCGTTGTGAGGTTAACAATCCGAATAGTTTAAACCCAAGTTGAGTGAGTAAAAACACGCTAACGCCGTTTCGAAGAAAGCCACATGAGGGGGTAGGGGAGGAAAATGCTTTCGAGGCTCGCATTCCTTTAAGCTCACAGACCTACTATAATGAGATCAAAGTTCATGCAACTTCATTATTTACCTCAAGTTAATAAACAGGACTTTCAAAGACCAGGCCACTTTCCCCAAAACATACAGATAAAACTACTTGTTTCATGATTTATTTTCTTAACCTCGTATTAGCCGTCCCATGAACAAAAAGGTGACAGTTCCGCAAACAAATACAAAAATAGGTTTGGGTGGGAAATTCCCCTGACAATAGAAACTAACACACAATACCAGTAAAACCGTCACAACTTGGGAGCATAGCGTAAATTTCACATTTCTCAAAAAACACATCGATCTGGGTGTGGTTCAGCAAAATAAATGAGATGACCCACATCTGGACCAGCAACAGACAGGAAGTCAGTAATGAAGCACCACCAAAATGACCACTCATGGCTGAAAAGCACGACAAATCGAATCTAAATCACTGTCCAGGTATGGATGGTAAAGGGTTAATTTATACATTTTCGCAATTAGTGCGACGTTAGTTAAGCTAGGGGTTTGGTTTTATGCAATGGGATGGGTAATGGTATTACGTCCGATGTGCTTAATTAATTGGCTTGTCTCAAGGGACTTATTTCGTTCTTCCATCTTTCAATCAAAAACTTCTTTCGGTCAATGCTCCAAATGGTACTGTTTTAACTCGTGGCATTTTTTCGCCAATAGAGTTTCAATAAAGAATTTATTTTCATTCATCATTAACGTTGCCACTTAAGACCTGAATCATGTCAAGTGGCCCGTCCGTGGCTGAGTGGTTAAGGCATCCGCATCATTATTCAGCCTCCTCAGGAGTGCGGGGGTTCGAATCCCACCTACTGCCAATCATCCTATAAATCGGATATTACTGGGAAAGAGTAGAAAAAATGTCATGACGGATAGGCCCGAGTACACTGGACAGACGTGCTCGTTCAATCTGTGGAGTCCAAAGTGCCGACGGCGTCAGCGTATGATGTCACTCGAAATTCCGTAGGGTGCCGCTCAGGTGTCGACCACGTCACTTGACCAGGGTTCTAAATTACGAGGCGTTATTGGCTGTGTTAAAGCTCCTAAAGGAGACTAGCAATACGCAGCCAGAAACGATTACATTACCTTACCTTACATGTAAGGAGGCTCTCCTTGTTGGTATCATTCCAATTGTTCAAAATTTAAGTTTTTATTCAATTGTACAAGTGTCAGAACAGGGAACAACAAATTATAACTAATGTTATTTTCGCTATAGAAATTACACTAACATGAATTTAGAGTTATACTTTGAAAATAACGTTTCTATTGAAAATATTTTTATTTGCAAAATATTAACAACCATATCAAATTTTCAGTACTGAATCTCATTAATAAAGAGTGATAAATTAACATCCAAAACCTAGCCTTAAACTAACGAAATTAATCTGATTATACAAAGTTCACTTAAAAAATATTTAATACATATATAATGAAATATCTTCCACTTGACCTACCTTCTATGCATTAAAGTGCGTTGAAATTTTGTATTAAACATTTTATCTTGCATCTTTTTATCAGTATGTAAAGTTATGTAGTAATAAAAACTTGAGTAATGAGTAATAAAATAAATGTATAACTTTTTTTAAGACCAAAAGCACATAATTAGAAAGAACAAAACCAGAACTTGGTTTTTAAAATTCAGAAAACTATTAACTTATCATCCATTTACGATCGGTCAAGTAATTTTAGGAAACGTAAATTCAGACATTTCTCTCTTCCGTCATGTTATAGGCAATAAAACTAACGAAACGAGCTCTATTTTCTGGAAATTTAATTAATGAGGTTCTCATTACATAAAAAAACTTTTTATGGGTGATAGATGTACAAGAATCCGTTATATGTGGTCACATTTGAAATTCAATTAGGTCAATAAAATTTTAGTATCACTTTGGAGTACTTTTTTATGATCGTAGATGGCGACACTAAAATTGAAAAAATTCTTGTATTTTCCTTCTTTCATCATAATTCTTTCATTATATTTCATAACATCTTTGAAATATAAATGATAAACAAAACAAGTCGTTTATTATTGCTTATTGAAAAAAAAACTACTTAAAAACATTGAAAATTAAAAAACAAAACTTTAAATCTAATGGAAGTTTAAAAACGATAATCGTTATATTAAGCTGAAATGTATATATCACATTTAAAAGGCGCATGAGTATTATTATATAAGCTTCTAAGCAACTTTCAATAATCTTATAAAAATTTATTCTTAATTTAAAAAAAAAATACTCAATAAATATTCGAAAGAATATTTTGAACATAGCAGAAAATATATTGTGTTTGTCAAATATTTAAAAAAAAAATTATATATATTTTTTACAGTAAAAAACAATTATAAAAGGAACATTTCGTTTCCAAAATAGTTCCAAATAAACATTTTATAAACAACTTTACTATATGTTTCCGAAATTCTAAAATATTTCTTGATTCAGGAAATATTCTAATGTTTCAAGTTATTGAAGAATAAATTACGTTTCTGAAAAAAAATTACTATTTATATTTTAAAAAATTAACCCTTTTTCTCTATTAAGAAAACTACATTTTCTATATATTAATTTAAATGCACATACTACTACGTTTACTCGTAAACGATAAAGCGATTTCCCTGCTTTGAACCATCTCTGTAAAAGTTGTTTTACGACAAGGACACTTTAGTTGCTCACAAACAAACATTTGAAATATAACACTCAAAAAATGTAATGTTGTGTTGTGGTATTGATTTGTATCGTATTGATTTGTATTTTATTCATTTGTATTGTATTGATTTCTATTTAATTGATTTGTATTGTATTGTATTGATTTATATTTTATTGATTTGTATTGTATTGATTTCTATTTAATTGATTTGTATTGTATTGTATTGTATTGCATTGCATTGTATTGCATTGTATTGCATTGTATTGCATTGCATTATATTTTATTGAATTGTATATTATATTATATTATGTTACATTATATAGTTATTTAAATTTTACTTTATTTATCTCATTTAGATTATTTCTAGTAAAAATCTTTAGCTCTTTAAAAAGTTCTGTAGCACAAGATCGAGCGGATAAGCAGGATCGTGTAAAGCCTTTCATAAAGTTGATGAAAAGAAAACATTTAAGGGCTATTAAAATTTTAAAAGTTCCTATTTTAAAACCATTATTTAATGACAGAGGAAACATTTTGAAAATAAAACAAAATGTTCCCTTTTTCATTCAGTATGATGAAACAAATAACTCGTAATGCTCCTTATCTTCAACCAAGATATCTGAAAACTGAAATTTTTATAAGGGAAAAATTATGGCATCGAATAAAATCAACTTATTTTTTTGATTGCTCATCAAGCAAATATAGAGCGTTGAAAGCAAGAACTGTCTGGAACGATAAGTTTATAAAAAGAATAATTAAAATTTTATACAGATGAAAATAGTATATTTAAAAAATTCCGATGCAACACTTTACTCGCGTCACATAAAATCATATAATTTATTTCGCAGAATAATGACAAGTTTCAAGCACACTAAAAATACTAAGCTACATTTATAAAAAAATTGAATCAGTTTACAATGGCTTAAGATTAATAAACTTTATAAAATTAATTGCAATTTTTTTTTATCGTAACATTTTTCAAAGCGATTTCTTGATATTAATGCCATATAAATAGACATCAGAAAAGTTCACTTGAAACTTAACAATTTATAAAAAAAATATCCGATAAACGAAAACAATCTTAAAAATTTTAATAAAATTTATAAATATAATTGTATTTTTTAATAAATTTTTATAGATCATTAAAGCATTTCCCCGATATTGTTACCTACATAAATAAAAATCCAAAACAATTACTAAAAACTGCAAAACTTTAGAGAAAAATCGGAAAAACTGGAAAAAAAAATCCGCATTTGTGACGTAAAAACAATGTTAGTGACCTTTGGTCACGCAATCACTTGACTACTTAAACATCTGGTGATAGAAGAAAGATTCATTGTCAACATTTACTTTTTTGTTAATAGGTGCATAAAAGCATGCAAACTCATAAAATAGAATATGAGTGCTGTGTAAATATGGGTGATAACAGAAACTATTATATACTTGAATAGCGTTTTTGAATATAAGTTGATAGAAATATTTAGCGTAAAAATCAAATATTGGTTTCAGTAACGTACTTTTTAAGTCCATGCACAAGATTAAAAGAATATTTATGGATTTAGATGGGGTTTTCAAGTATTATGAAAGTTTATTGCATTGATATTAGCATCGTGTTTAATTAAAAAACTACGTTTATATTTTATATTTTTTTAGAAAACCTGTTTTACATTGTGACAATTCTTTAAGACATTTAAATCTTTCCAAATAGTATATTTTAACAGAATTAAACGTTGACCTCGCAAGACCCTAAGTACAGTTAAAAGATTGTATACATTTTTTTTATTTTTGTTAGTAATATCATTAATAGTCTTTTTGTTGTAGAATCGGCAAATCCCCCAGAACTGAGAGTCATTTTTGTGGCACCATCCAGGAGACTCTAGCTACTAATTTTGACGTCCAGATTACAATGAATCTGAGCTCTCTGTGGATGTTAAAATAAGCAGAGATTTAATTTCGCCGAGAAAACCCAAACCAAATGGGCCCTAAAGGGATCTTTTTCATGCTTCTTATACAGTGAAAACTATAAAATCCAAAAAAAATATATATAAATTTGATCATTCTACCTGCTACTAAGCATAGAAATTGGGTTGTGAAAGTATAATATAAAAGTATTAGCATTACTATGACAATAGAGTTACATCAATTAAAATATTGATTTTATTAATATTTTACTTAATACTTACTTAAATGTTTATTATTCCATTAGGAATCTTTGTAAGATTGAGTAGAACTTTAAGGTATACAATTATTTTACAAAAATTGAATAAAACTTACAGAGAGTTATTTTCATGAATAATTATAATAAAATTGAAATATATTACAGACCGTTATTTTTATGAATAATTATAATAAAATTGAAATATATTACAGACCGTTATTTTTATGAATAATTATAATAAAATTGAAATATATTTCATGGCATTTACAAAACATGCAAGAATACTTTTTTAAAGTTGATTTAAGTTATTAATGAAAGCAATCAAATGAACTTTCAAATAAACTTTTTAATAAAATAAACTATATGCTTTGTGTGACATGCAATATCAGAATGTTTTTTTTTTTTTTAATTTTTAAAATCACTCTCTAATAAGCATTTTGTTTTTTGTTGACTTCGTAAAAAAGAAATACAAAAATTGTCGACCAACAACAGGCCAGAGGCCCAGCAAGGGTTTTCCAAACTATTTCTAATTCTTTAGTAGTTTCCAATAACTATCAAGATTCCAATAAATATCGACTTCTTAAGAGGATTTATCAGCCAACTTTATTTTGATTCTGACTCGTCAGGTGGCGTTACAAATTTTCGCCAAAAGATACGTCTGGCGATTTAAAAAAGGGGATACGTTTCTCTTTCTGGGAAGTGGAGCACGGCAAGATTTCTCAATCACAAGATAAAGATTATTCGATTGTAATCAGGTTTAGACTAACGAAAACTGGTTCCGGTACTCTTTTGCGAGCCCGGACGATGTTCTGGAGGGAAAAAAATTGTGTTGTTTGGTTATTTCTCTTTCATTTAATTTTTTTTATTTGTTTAATAAATTATATTTATTTTGTAAATATTACGATCTTTCAGGTAACGATTTCTGTTCTGGTTTGCTCGTACTAATACATTATATTTCTATTTATAATTACCGAGATTTGATACTGCTATGAACTGCTCTAAAGTCATCCCTGTAAACTTCGGAATACTAGTTTAGCTTCGGCACATAAACAGTATTGTTCTTAATGGGTCATAGAAGTCTTAAAAATGTGCAAAGAAGGTGATCTTTAATGTAATTTTTTAACTACTCAACATATAAGTATATTTTTTATATGTAATTTTATAAAATTTATTTATTATATAACAAATTTTAAAATTTATGAAACTTCAGCCAAAACTATAATAAATGATAACAAACATAAAACTATTTGAACACGTTGGGATTAGGCTTGCGTGCCAAATTTTGAGGTCAAAATTGAAGAAATGAGCAAGAAAATGACTTTATATTGTACAAATATGTACGAACAAAGACTTGTACCTAAATTCTGAGCTCAATTTTAATTAGAATTTATGTTAAAAGCTTTTTTCTAAAAAAAAATAATAAAAATTTAAGAAAAAAGCTCTGAAAATAATTACTTATTAAAATTGAGTTCAGAAATTAGGTATAAGTCTTTGTTTGTACATATTTGTACAATATAAAATCATTTTCTTTGTCATTTCTTCAATTTTGACCTCAAAATTTAGCGCGCAAGCCTAATCCCTATGTGTTCCAATAGTCTTATGTTTGTTATCATTTATTTTAGTTTTGGCTGAAGTTTCATAAATTTTAAAATTTGTTATATAATAAGTAAATCTTATAGAATTGCATATAAAAAATTATATTTTTATATTGAGTACTTAAAAATTGCATGAAAGATCAAACTATGCTTTGTAGTACCTTCTTTGCACATTTTTAAGACCATGACCCCTTAAATCTAGTTCCGTACTTTTAATTGTTGGCGTAGCAATCTTTATGTTTGTTAAAACTAATGGCATACTAATGCAAAAGTAGAAACCCCAATGTATAATGAATCTGTCGTATTAGCAGTTTTAAAGGCAATAATAAGGTCAGCAAGATACAAACAAACGCGGGTTTATGGTCTTCAAAAACATGTGCAGGAACCTTTTGTATTGCTAGTGGCAGTTTGTCAATTTGTTCATTCGGTTGCTCTTGTAAATTAGACACTGGTCTCTTTATTACAAGCCTTACTCCCGCCACTAATCTGTGCATTCGTTCTGAAAAAAGCTTTCTACATTGCACACCTTTGGAGCCGGGAAATCTTGACGTGTTTTTTGCAACTTTTCAAGGCCCCTAAAATAGCGTCGGACTGCGTGATTGGCACATTAAACTTTCAGTACTCTGCCACCAAACGACACATGTTCTTGAATGTTGCTCGAGAAGTTCTTAAAGAATTAAAAAGCCTACATGTGCAGTTACTTAAGTACTTAGAATGAAATTCTCGTCGAAACGCAAGGGTATTATAATAACATTAACTGCCACCTATAACCACTTCCGCACAAGATTTATAAGACTAACCCAACATTCAGTTACAATTTGAATCTTCAACTCTAAAAATTGGCCACTATAATTACATTTTTTCTTCCGCAAATTAAATAAATAATCTTTATAGTTTGCTAAATTTATTTGCAGTTTGAAGAATAATTATGTAAAATTGAACGAGTCACATCCTGTAGCATCCTTTCCGTGATCTTTGGCAATGCTTTGAAAATCTCACCTTAAATTACACGAGATTCTTGTAATTAAATAACTATCAATAACTATAATATTTGAAAAAACCTGATATATCCAGAACATTTGGCAATGATAAACATGAAATAACTCCAAATTGCACTGGTAATTAAAGGAATTTAATTGTAAATTAATACCAATTAGCTCTTTCAGCAAAAAAAAGTAACACTGTGAACCACTTTCTTAGTAAACAAATATAATAAACATTAAAAAAAATCACATTGTGGTATATTTTTTATAACGTCATTCCAAATCGATTTACAAAGAAAAAATTAATAATCTTTAACATTTCAAATAAGATTTTTCGTGATATTGCTGATGTGGCAACAGTAATTTAAATGACTAAAAATTAAATTCCAATGCTACTTTAATGGGTCGTTCGTCGAGACATGACAAGATGACAGATGTCCGTATGGACGTACAAACAGAAGAACAAAAAGTATGAAGTTAGGTCCCTGCTGTCCTCTCTTTCGATGACAAAAATGATTCTTAAGATCTGATGGATAGAACAGATTCTGAAGTAAGGACAGACAGACGGGACACTTTGGGAAGACTACCATGTCAATACCTTCTTTTCTATTAAAAAATGTTTCGAATTTAAAAAAAGATTATAAAATATTCTAAAAATAACGTCAGGGCTTCATCCTCATTGACTATACATCCCTGGACCCATCCCTAAGCATTTTTAAATAAACGTTTATATTTCTCCCTTCAATAAACCCACAGACTAGGCCGTCATTTTAGAACCAAAGGTCACCAAGTGATTAGATTGAATAACTCGTCAAATATTCAGCCAAATGTAACAAAAACTAAGATTTAAGGGTTTATGAGAATTCTTAATAGTTTTAAATTATAAAATTGGGTGCTGCCATTGGAAATTTTAAAGTTAATAGCATTTTTGATATGAAGACGGCTCCTTATGCAATTTTTTTTGTCATGCAATTAACTCATGATGTTATATAAACACAAAGTCAAAAAGGTTCTATAGGATGACTAACGTTCGAAATAATCACTAGTGGGAACTTTTTCCACAGCTGTACATATCAAAATAGCTAAAAGTATCCAAGCGCCAATAGCCCTCGTGTAGCTCTAGTGCGACGATAATTTAAACCAAATCTAATCTAAAAGTATCCAACCTATACTACAACTAAAGTAGTCAAGTTTAAAAGTCGAGCGAAATTCTTTGACTGGATTTATAATGAGCTCCGCCCACTTTTCCATGTGGTTTAGGTTTACAGTTTGAACGATTTAGATATTGGCGTTTTTTTCCTTCTACGATTTGGCGACATTTATTTTTGTGTGTCATCAAATTTTAAAATCATAGATTCTCGTTTGTTATGAACGTTTTTGTCATAAAAAGTACTTGAAATCTAAAAGCATCATTTAAATTCTGTATTAACATACAAAGATAATGCATGAGTGAATTATTTAAATTAATAATAAATCTTTAAAATCAATTAAGCCAAGTTGTCCTACAGATGTCGCCACGATTCTCAAAATGTAGCTTTTAAAAAAAAATAATAATTAAAAACTGATTGATATTGTTCCTTCAAATCTTTTTTAAATGGTCTTTCGTCCCTATTTGCGTATCTGGTGCAAACAGATCATACGTTTAAAAAATACTTTTCAAGAAACTGTGATTTGAAAAATAAAGCATTACGTGTATAGGACTAACAGTCCCTCTTAAAAATATTAGCCTTACTTCGTTTCAAGGAAAATAATAATAATATAGAACTATTTAAATCAGTGTGAGAACTCTTCAAAATTATCTTCCTATTGACACTTTAAAACTATATATATTTTTAATAAACAAGATTTAAAATTAGTTTTGCATAGCGAAGTTCAAGGAAAAAGAAAGCTATCCCCCCCCCATAAATAATTTTAATTCTAAAATTCAGAAATATTTTAATTTAAATTATTTAGCATTTCAATCAAATTATAATAAGTATATGTTTTCAAGACTTGGAGGGTAAAAATGTAATATTTTAATATTTTATAAACGGTCCTATATTGAAGTTGAAAACCTTTACTTTACTGTATTTAAAATAAATTCATTTAGATTTATTTTTTTTAGCATTGCTAAAAAAAAATTATCATCCGTAAAGTTATCTACACTCTCTTTATTGCTGATCAGATTTTAAGTGAAAATCATCAATTTTTACTTTAGTTCTTAAGGAAACCTTAGGCTGGTCAAATACCCATATTCTAACCTGTCTTTCCCATATGGTTTCAAGCGTATAACAATGACTGAAGAATATTAAGTGAAAGAATTTCTGTGGCAGAATGTTCAATAACTTTAAGGGGGTATGGGACACTTTTAACTTTTTTTTTAATATTGCAGATATCAATATAATTTTTTTCCATAAATGTATACTAAATATGCTTACACTTTTAGATAGTCAAAGGTTTTAAATTATCATTATTTTTTAAAAAAAAAATGATATGGGTCAAAAAGTGATGTTTCTTGTTTTTGTTATAAGTCAACAAATTATTTATTGACAAACAAAAATTTAGCATTTTTATAAACAGGAATATGTATTTAACAAACTGTCTTTACCGATTTTTGCTATTTTCCATAGCTTTTTTTTTTTAAATTATCGAACTTTTTTTTGATAATTTCACAGGTTCACTTTTTTTATAAAAATTAATAAATAAAAAAAAAATTATATACATCTAATCCCTAAAGACAAATTAAATATTTATGTTTGAAAAATATGTGTGGAAAATTTTAACACTCTATGGGCAGTAGATTTTGACTTATATCAATTTAAAGTCAAGAAATCATCGAAAACACGATCAAGGAGAAAAACAGCTTTGAAATTTATCCCTTTCTTAACTGAAGCTCTCCAAACCGCCCGAACGACTAAGGATTCGATAATGTTAATCCTATCAAATATTACGGGGAAGCAAACATTATAAACGTGGTTGGCCAACACAGATGTCATGACGCAAAAAGCTACATATCTCACGTTCTACTGCATATATAAATAAAAAAATTTGTTTTACATTATTCTAAAATATTTGTGTTATTTTTTAAGATAATAATATATATATATATATATATATATATATTTTATTTTTTTTGAAGATTTTGTGTCCTATACCACCTTAATAGCTCAAAATAATTTAACAATGTATTTCAGTTTGTATTTAAAACAATGGTTTAGTTTTTATTTAAAACAAAGTGTTTTATTGATATATCAACTTTGATTGTTATCATTCACGCTTTTCGACGCCATTGTGCGCCTGATTTGCGTGTAAATAAATTTATCAAGCTATTAAAAATGACAACAAATTCATAAAAGGTAAGTAATAAATTCATATCCTTCTCAAACACGTTTAGTTTGTAGGGTTGGCGTTTTTTAAAAAATAGTTTTATATAATTATTGTAAAAATATCGATGCTTAGCCATGAATTGAGTTAGGCTTAAATACTAAGTTAAAAATTCACGATGAAATATTTCATAAGTACCTAGCTATTATTTATTAATAAATCTTTTCAAAATTACATACGTTGCATAGTTTTAAGGAAAATGTTTAAATTGTTGTGCACATATTTATTTTAATGATACTAAGATGAATATAAAATTATAACTAATTGTTAAATTGCATTTTCCTAGGGTTCTTTTAATAAGCCAAAACTACAACTTTATATGTCCTTATTCTTAACCATAATTTTGACATTTCTGCAGTAGTTTAATACATGTTTTTTTTTAATATTTACTTCTTTTAGGCTAGCTATTATCAAGCCGGACATGTATACTTAAAATTGAAATGTGTGTGTGTGTTTTTAACAATTCAACAATTGCTTACATTGATTCTTCTGAACCCTAAGACAGCACATAAAAATGGTAAGCTCAAAACATATCTATCAATTTCGACTAAAGTGATTAACCATTAGCTATGTTGCTTACGTCTTTTAACTAAATACTTAAATTTGAGAGCTTATGTTATGCATTTTGAGAACGTTTTAATAATTTATTTCCATCATGTTATAAGGATAATAAAAGATAGCATAAAAATATAAAGTTCTTAATAGTGAAAAATAAACTGAATAGAATAGAATTAAATAAGGAAAATTGCAAAGTTAAATCATAATTTGGAACACCTAGCGTATGCGGGACGGATTGCTATTTGGCAATTTTTGGCGTTCGGTTCGGCTAGTACGTTTTCGCTACTTGGCTGCTAAAGTCGAGTCGTCCAAATCGAGACCAGCCCGAATACGCTAGCAGTACCCGTAACTTAATTTAAAACCAAGATAAGAACATTGTAAGGATAGATATGCAAAACTTTAAATTCCTAAAACTTATTTTCGGATTTGAATAATCTTTTTTCTGTGTGTAAGTTTTGGATATAAGTAATAACATTAAATTCTTTATCTCAGGTATACCCAACACGGTCAGCAATCAATTAATTCTCAACCTATATGTAGTTTATTAGTAATCACATTTAAATTATTTATTTTTATAAATAATTGTTTTTTTAATAATTTTTTCTCTTATTACAACCCCAACATCTCTTGAAAAAACTAACCATTGTTGTATAAATGTGAAAGATAATAATGCAACGATGAATTTTTGCAACAATTTATTTGAATTTCTATTTTGAAACAATGCTCTTAAGTACTCATATTGTAAAAGAGCATTCACTGCGACGCCATTTTGTGAAATGTGTTGACTCAAATAGAAGAACAAGAATAATAAATCTTTCGTATATATATTATGTATGATTTAAATATTCAATCAAGGTAAGTAGATTCAAATCAAAACTTCCTGTAACTTAGTTAAGTAAAATAACAGAAAGTAGTGAAAGCATATGATGATTTCTAAGTTCAAAATTAGCTCAACTGAAGCTTTATCCTAAATCTGCATGCAAAATTTAAAAACTTCAGTCAAATCAATACCTTAAAATAAGATTTACAACTGAACAAGAATAACTTTAGGAAGTATGGTACATTAAAACTAATTTGGTAAAAATGATTAAGATATTATCCGTGTTTAGGTCTCGTGAAATTCATTTTCAATGACTCGAAGTAAAAACATTTCTTGATGATATATAAAAATCGTATTGTACTAGTACTTCGGTAATAGTATCAGCAAAAACCTTATTTGTTGCGTAGCTTTAACCATAAAGCCTTAAATCAGTGATAACGAGTTATAAAATTTAAATCCTTATAGTTTTTAGTGTTGGTCGTTTAGCTTTATATTCTACGACTAAATAGGGTTTTTAATTTTAAGGATACCTTGCGCTATCCGTGCCAGCACCATTATGATTTGTCCGAAAGATTGAGAATTCTTCTATGGTTTCTAATATAGTTTCATTTTAAAGGTGAGAGTTTTTTATTCTTTATATATTTTTTTGCAATCGATATTAAAAAGTATCTGTAAAACATATTTTTCTTTAATAAGTATCATTTGAAGAAGTTAAGTTATATTTTACGAATTGATAACAATGTTTTAATTCTAGTCAAATATCTTTCTTATTTTTATCGATTCAATCGATTACATATATCACTAGTATTTTTTTAAAATGTTGCAATGAGTATTTCTAATAACGTTTTTTTTTATTACAATGAAACCAAAAAAAAAATCATTCGGATCGATGATTAAGAATGATGAACAAGAACAAGGACATCAACAATAAACAAAAACTAAATTTATCGCAAATGAAATTATGTGTATCAAAATGATAATTGATAAAATTATCTAGCAATTCTTATTATACAGACACATAAAAATGAAGACTCCCAGCAATTTTGTATAATACTTATAAAAACTTACATAATAGGTGCATTTTGTCTGAAATTACTATATTTAAACTGAATAGGCTTGTGTTTACAGTCTAATTTGCAAGCATACTAATCGAAATCTTTTGTTTTCAGGAGTTTCTTGGAATGTACGTTTCCGCAGCCCACAGTCATCAATACACAATATACATTAATACAAGTTTAACAGTGGGACTCCAGTCTGCCATCATTCCCTGAAGATTTATGGCACTGGATGACGAGTTCCATGGAAGGAGAATGTGGGTACTATGGAATTATACCGGGCTATTATGGCGTGTGCTAAAACTGGGTGTATATAATAATCAAAATTCATTGTATATATTCATCGAAACTCATTGTGTATAGTCATCCACATTCATTGTATACATTCAAAGAAGTTAATTGTACATAATCATATCAGTCTGAATATATTAAAGCAGATAAAAGTGTGGTGGAAGGATGTGGGTACTATGGAGGTGCATGGGGCTGGATGGCGGGTACAATAATCGTTTGTAAATATTAAGTCTTATTTTGTGTATATCATCATCAAATTTCATTGTATATCATCATCAAATTTCATTGTATATCATCATCAAATCTCATTGTATATAATCAATGAAATTCATTGTGCCCAGTTGTTATAATCATTGTATATAATCATGAAATTCTATTGTATATAGCCATTATTTTCATTGTACATAAATATCAAAATCATTTGTATATTATCATCAAAATTCATTGTATATTATCACCAAAATTCATCGTATATAATTATCAAATTTTATTTGTATTAAGTGTGTTGATATGTGTAAGTGTGGTGGTAGGATGTGGGTACTATGGAGGTGCATGGGGATGGATGGCGGGTACAATAATTGTTTGTAATTCCTAAGTAAAATTCATTGCATGTAGTCATCAAAACTCAGTGTATATAATCATTGAAATTCAGTGTGCATTGTATTTACATTCATTGTCTATAATCATCAAATTCCTTTGTATATAATCAACAAATTTCATTGTATATAATCATCAAATTGCATTGTACATAATAATCATAATCTATATATTAAGGTAGATATAAGTGTGGTGGTAGGATGTGGGTACTATGGAGGTGAATGGGGCTGGATGGAGGGTACAATAATTGTTTGTAAATAATAAGTCAAATTTATTGTACATAGTAATCAAAACTCATTGTATGTAGACATCAAATTTCATTGTATGTAGTCATCAAAACTCATTGTATGTAATCATTGAGATTCAGTGTACATTGTAACTACATTCATTGTCTATAATCATCAAATTTCATTGTACATAATCATCAAAATCTATATATTAAGGTAGATATAAGTGTGGTGGAAGGATGTGGGTACTATGGAGGTGTATGGGGCTGGATGGTGGGTACAACAATAAATTGTATATAATAATTAAAAATCTTTGTATATGGCTTTTGAAATGTACTGTAAAAAGTTGCAGATTTATTGTAAATAAATGCATAAATTCATTGCATCTGATCATTAATATCCTTTTTGTATTTCATCAGTCATATTTTACATTAAAAAATTCCATGTTACAAGTTATTTTTTAAAAAACAAGATATTAATTTTTTTTTAATGTAATACATCCAAAAGTATTAAAAGAAATTAAACATTTTTGAAAAAAAAACGTAAATTAATTCGAAAAAATATGCATAAAAAGGAAAACAAGAAAATGTATTGTGGGTGCAGGTGGATTGTGGGTACTATAGAGGTGCATGAGGTTAAATGGCTTCTATAATAAGTGGTTTCTTGGTGAATAATCACTAAAGCTCATTGTATTAGTTGGTTATTACTAACCAAATCTCATTATATCTGAAGTGTAATGAACAACAAAATAACAAAACAGCTAAACACAAACTGTTTTTTTTTATTTTGTTTTACAAGATGGCAACCAACGAAATCAAAATGACATCGACACTGCGCTGCAGTGCCACCGATTGAATTCAATATAATTTTTTGTTTATGTCCACAGATGTCAATTCAGTATTAGGGACAAGCATTTATTACTTAAAGTAAAAACAAAAATAAGAATAAAGATTTTTTAAAAAGTGCACTAATATTTTTCCAAAATGTTTATTTTATATAATTCTCTTAATTAAAAAGGAAATTCATATCTTATAAGTTAGATACAAACTACCAAACTCATAAAATTGAGGGTTGGGACATACCACGGACGTGACACGTCACACTCTGTGGACTAAAAAAATTGGAATAAAAGAGAAAACTTTATTCTAATTTCAAATGGGATTTGAGATTTGGCGGGATTCGTGCTAAGCAGACGCTATTGGATGCTGATTTAATATTTGTTAAGCAGTCCATTCTACTAATGTCTGGAATAAAAGAGAAAACTTTATTCTAATTTTAAATGTGATTTGAGATTTGGCGGGATTCGTGCTAAGCATACGCTGTTGGATGCTGATTTAATATTTGTTATGCAGTCCATTCTACTAATATCGCTGAAAAGCATAAGAAGACCTTTTTAGATATTTCTTATTTAATCGAACGTCAAAAAACTAAACCAAACAAAGACCACAAATCGCTATTCGTTGGTTAGGCTAAGCTGCAGTATTGATTGCATTGATTTATTTATTGCGAAAAAACAAAAGCAACGAGATTCAATTTTATAAAATTGCATCCATTTTCATCAAACAAAACAAAACAAAAAATATATCATTAAAAACAGGATTACCAACTTCCATATTCTAGATTCTGTTTCAGCATTCCATCATACCATATCATCCTACACATAGCACGTACGCGGAAGAGGAGTCCACTTTTATAAATCATTTCTCATATCGGTAAGTGGAGACAAGCACAGGGGTAATTATTGGCCAATACAACGCCCATAAGCGATGGTAACTTTCTCTGACATGTTGGATGTGTACCCTAGTTGGGCTATCACCATGACACCTCTTTGGTGAAAAGCTTTACCTTTACTAAACGATCCTGTATTGTAATAAAAGATCTCTGTAAAACTCCAATTCAAAAACCTATTCATGGATAAAAAATTATACAGATCCTTACTAATGTTCTCAAAAATGCAGGCTAACTTTAAAGTATTTGAAGTTATAATTATATGCTATATTAAATAGAGTAATTAATTAAAATTGAATAAAGTTTAATTTTGTTTTCAAAAATTCGACAGATAACAGTACGTACCTAAGAAAAATCTTGATATGAAAAATGTGAAAGTATTTTAATATTATAACTTTATTTTTTTCATTATTTTTTTGTAATTATTTCACTTATTTTTTGTTATACTACTCATTAATCACTTTTTTTCGTCTTTTATTTATTTTTTTATTTATAATCACTTTAATTTCTAATGTTAACTCAATAGAAGAAGAGTCACTTTTTCAACTACATTACTATATTTGTTATGTCTTTTGAAAGAATAGATAATTAGATAAAAAAAAAAGAAAGGTATCTTGATGTTTAAAAAATTTTCTTTTCATAAATTTCAGAGTAGTATCGATCATAATTGATCAAATGGGTAGTTTTGGTCAAGAAATATTTCCCGGATTGCTGTTTAATTGGAGAATAAATTCAAAATACTTGTTTACATTATAATAATTTAAATGCGTGAATATACATATAGCGTCAATATATCTTTTAATTTTATATGTACCTCCTAACTAAATCCTAACGACATAAAACAATGGTCCCGAAAATATATTTAAAAATATCGATAATTACAATCAACCTAAGGCAGCATTTTATCGCAAAAATAAATTCTAGGAGTAATTAGCAAACAAAGCACAAGCTAATAAAATAACTTATGTAATACAGAGACTATATTTTTTGCACTAAAATATTTTAAACACCAATAAAAGCCAAGAAAAAAAACCTTAACTAATTGAAATATTTTTGTTACATCAGTTCTAGATATTGGATATAGATTTTATCACTGCAAAAATTCAAACCAACAGGCCGTGAATTTAATTATAAAATGTTTATACCATTCAATGTCTTCAAAAACTTTAGATATAAGTGAATTGTATAGAGACTCGCAACACAACTGTTTGGTTCATAGTTGCCAAGGCAACGTCGAAGACGCTTTTTTAGCTGTCACGGAGACTAAACTTTGTCTACTATGCATAGTAGAACTACTCCTTTTAAATAATGGTTGCTCCTTGTTGCAGTTTTTTTTTATTTACTTTTGTTAATTGATCAGTTTTAAAAGAAATTATTTTAGTTGGTACTATTCAATTATTTAGTTTATGTTGGTATTTAAGACATAAAAATTGGTTTTTTGAAGATTTTGAAGAAAACGATAATTGAGCAAAATAATTTTAAGTACTTTTATGGACAATATTAGGTGCTTTTTAAAAGTACTTTTAGGGTCAATACTTCAATGCATAATCACGATATATATGGAGAGAAAATTATAAGCTTTATAAATAAAACCTAACAAAACCTATTTTAAAATTCTCAATACTCGGCTAATTGAATAACAGTAAGTCTTTTTATAGTGTCGAAATTTTTTTTCTCATGAAAAGTCACTCACATTAAAATGTCTCAATTCATTTGAGAAATAAAATTAAATACATTGTTTTACTCAATATTTTTTTTATTTAAGAAAAAATTCATTAAAAAAAACTTGGATAACAGAGAAGAAGCAACAAATGTTGTATTTCCTTCACATCACCAAGGAGTTCTTCGAAACTGCGCACCCTTTTACTTTGAATACTAAATTAAGCCCGTAGACGGTTAAAATACAAAACAAAATAAACCACGTGGTGTCATGAACAATAAAAGGTCATCGTGTCCCCAGAGTTCTGCACTCAATCCTGCGGTAATGAGATTTTCTTGATGAAGCACTTTCCTGTAGTTACGACTTTTTTTGTGTTATAAATGGTGAGTAGGTTATTTATAACGGCAGCCAATTGTAATTAGATCAACATATTAATCCAAAAGAAACTAAGGTAGTTAGCCACAGTAGTAAACAATGTAGTGTGAAATATATTGACGATGTCAATCCAATATAATTATGATATCAAATTGACATCGCGTGGTGATCGTACGATATCGTGTGCTACTAGGAAGCGAACTAAGGTAATAATGCACTATAGTAGCACACAATATCGTATGATATCCTGACCAATATTCAACTGATGTATCCTAGTCTAATTTGGGTTATTTTATTATCTCTTAATTTGGTAAAACTGAGAGAGTTAAGTGAATATAACCTGTATAATTCATAAATCTCAAAAATACAATAGTACGGCCTTACTGAGTTAGCCTAATACGGCTTGAGAAAGGTACAATTAGACGAAAACGTCTTCTTAAGATGAGCTCTTAACTTGACAAACAAAATAAAAGATTCATTGTTTTCCTTTCCTAATAAAACATTCTAAATATATTGTTATTATCTCTGATTCAAAACAAATTAACCTAATTAATAACTAAAGAATTTTTCTGCTTTAAAATTTTTTTAATAATTAATGAACTTACGGAATTTACAATTGAACTTATTTTAAACTTAATCAATTTAAAATTTACTTGATGAATAATCAAGCTAGGGAATTCATAATTTAATTAATAATTAATGCATTTAATTGATTTAGAATTTAATTTAAGCTTCATATACTTAATTATTTAAAATTACAGTTAATTAAAAAAAATTATAAAAAATATAGTTAAAAACCAAAATTTTTCTTCATAGTAAAAATAAAAATTTATAAATTTAATAAATTTTGTTAGCAAATAGTTTAGATAATAAAACAAGTCGTGATACCACTAACTCAATTTTGAAAATTATGTAAAATGGTTCCTTTTAGAATAACATGTTTCAATCATGGTTTGGTTTTGTGCCACAATAATCGAGTTAATGCTTTAGACAAGGGAGATGGAGGTGTGGACCATAAACGTCAAGATTTTTTTAGACATTGATGGAAATGGTATAGTTTAGTTGGATAAAAAGGTGATTGGGCTATCGGAAATATCTGGGAACTATCTAAACCATTATAAAACACAACCTGGCAACTTTTAACTACAGTCAGGTTGTAATTTTAAAATCAAAAATTTTAGCCATAGATTTGGTACACTCTTAAAACAAACAAGCTATTTTAACTCAGTCTGAGTTAATTTTCACTCATTTCGGTGTCGAAAATGCACTTCTCCTATAGGAGTGGATTTCACTCTTTTGTTTAAGTAAACCTCCAGCAATCTTAACAACAAACCAGCGATTTTAAGGTGATTATGAGCGTTGTAGGGCGATTACGACGATTTAGGAGTTAATTTTCACTCCATTCCAGGGCCGAAAATGCACTTCTCCTATAGGAGTGGATTTCACTCCTTTGTTTTAAGAGTGTACTTTCAACTTTATAATGCTGCAGTTTTATTATATACTGGTTTCAATATAGTACTTCTTTACAGTTAGACTTTATAACCAAACTTTTCTTAAGAAATACACAAAAAACGTACCACTCTGCTGACATAATACGGTTAAGATTAAAATAATTACATAAAATATCACCAACGTATTTAAACAATAATAAATTGAACAAAAGAAATTCTACATACATTCCAATATAGAACAGTTGGTTCAAAATTATATAATGATTGTTATGACTATAAATAATGCAACAAATGAATAAAACACCTTAATAAAATAATAATAAAAAAAAACAATTTCAATACAGCTTTCTAAAGAACTTTTGATTGTATTTTTACGTACTTTTAAATGAAACTAATTCCAAATAGATTATCACAAAAGTCATCTCCTAATCCTAATTATCCTTAAATTTTGTAAATTTCTGTTACCAATAAATAAAATAATTGTATGGCAAGTGTTTTGCATTTTTAGCCTACTTTTCTTTTTTTTTAATTCGAAGAATTAAAAAAAAATGAAAAAGTAGGTATTGACATGCGGTCGATGTCCGTCCGTCCGTCTGTCCGTCTGTCCGTCCGTACCCCCCTTTCAAAATCAGTTCTATCAATCCGATCTTAAAAATTCTTTTTTTATTAGAAAGATATAACCTCAGACACTCAACTTTCATACTTTTTGTCCGTCTGTCGGTACGATAGGACGGACAAAAATCGACTATTTGACGACGAATTTCCCATTGAATTAGCATTGAAATTCAATTTCGAGTCATTTAAATCGCTGAATTTAACTACAAATGCTACGGACAAGTGAGATACGTCAAAAAATTCAGCGCATCGAAATTAGAATACATTGAAAATTTCAGAAAAGAATTCGAATTCGAAGTACTTCAATTATTTAAAAAACATCAACATTTAATGCTCATTTAAAAAGCATAGGAAGCCATTTTTATTAGAATTATATCGCCATTGCCATCGCAACAATTGCTTGAGAAACTTTAATTCTTTTTGACAATAAATTAAAATAAATTTATTTTTTGGACATCGATCAATTTACGATGACGTCAAATATATATTTCACTACGAGATCTTTGTATGTTGATATAAATTGTTTTCATTCTATCTAAAAGCGAGGAATATTGCATATTTATTCTTTGAAATATAAATTTTTGCAAACGATTTAAGTTATAATTATTTAATTTTCGAAATAAAATAAATGAAACTATCCGAATTTAGCAAGTAAATGTTTATTGAGGAGTAGTTTTTTGGTTTTTGTTCTACGAAAAATTAAATATTTATTTATGACTGCAAATAAAGCTGTGTTTAGTGAAAGATGCTGTGTTTAGTTAGATGCTGCGTTTAGTGAAATTTATTTTAAATTTAAGGTGGAAAAACGGTTCTTGATGTCACTTACTGTTACGAACCTAGTTTTTTTCAAGAAAAGAATTTTAGTAAGTATTTAAGTAACAGGAAAGTAGGCTATTTTAGTTCTTTAAGAACTTCTTGTTGTATTGCTCAATTCAGTTTCCAACAGAATGTACAATGACATTTTCATTCCAAGTATGTTTCATATCACTTGCATGGTCTGGCATGGATGTTAATGACCTGTCAATAAATGTTGTTAATTGTCTATGTGTTTGTGTTGTCCTTTTTTGTGTGTCTCTTGTGCTTGTAAAAAACTCTTTATGTGTGTGTCTGTCCCACTTGACGAAAGCTTATAAACGGTTCTCTGAACAAGCACACAAACTGAAATATATATGTACCATACCATAGAATTGCAATCCTTATTTTTGGCAGTTACGTAATTATTTGTATAGATTCAACTTATCCACCGATAATTTTTTTGGCAAATGGCAAGAAATATTCCTACATTCGGCAAGCTATCTCTGTCATTTAAATATATGCCAAAAAGTTATGGAATCTTACATTAGACAGCTATTTTTGTTGTAATATCAATGCATTTGTGACTAGTTATCTGCGTACAAAAGACAAAACAAATAATCACCCTTATAAATGCTGCGCTGCATACTAACTGCATTAGCAGTAAAACAAGTTTTACAGAAAAAAAATTCAACGATCTTTATAAAATAGATTGAGCATCTAATTATGGAAAAGAACGGTTGGGTAGGTCCAACATGAATTTCTGAAATGCCAAGATTTTTTTTATTATTTCTTTAATTGAATAAACGTCGTACTAGAGCTACACAAAAGCTATTTTTAAAGGGACTGATTTTTTATACTGTGGTCAAGTGAAGAGGCTAATACAACACACTTATGGCCCCCGACACAATCTTATAGCATCATCAGGACTTTTCCATGACAAATAAAACGTGCACCTATAAACATGGGGCAATATATTGCATTGGCAGGTTATCTTTGTTTTATCCAGCACGGTTTGTTTCATCGTTTTTAGGGTGCATATTTTTTTGACTGTTTATAAGTGACAATGGAAATTATTTTTGAAATTTTTTTATTATATTGTAGGTTTACATTTACATGGACTTTTCACATTTTTACATTTATATATAAAATTGAAAGTATCTACTTATTTTTAGAGTCTGGCCTTGAAAACACGAAAAGTTGTTAGGTCAAATAAAATGATTATTTGTATTTAAGTATAGCCTTATTTATCACCATTTAGGTTTGCCAACACCCAGAATCTATCCCTAAAAAATTATCACAATACTTATTTATTTAGTTAATTTTAAAACTTTTTATTTTAAAAAATATCATGACTCTACTTTTTTTAGAAAAATAGTTAATAATTATCTTCATTAATTAATCTGTTTAAAACTAGTATCTTAGTTTTAATTGTACTTTTATGAATTTGCAATTATACAACTGCAAATCTTTGCAAATACAAATATACGAAAATAATCGTCTGACCCTGAAATTCTAAAAGTTATAGAACGCCTCAAAAGGATGCGTGATAGATAAAATCTCAAATATTTTTTTTTTTTTTCGAAAGTCTTTTTTCCTTAATGGAAGCCACAAGGTAAAAAACGAAACAGCATTATCAATTTATGTGCCAAGAAACTTAGATAGCTTTTATTTCACGAATCTCCAAAATCCTAAAGTTATTCGATTACGTTTGAAGTCACGTCATTTTCAGATTGTCACGCGACGAAAATAAACTAAAACTATATTATTTAAGAGTGGTTAACATAAAAGAACTAGTATGATCTTTCTAAGGATACCACCCATAGTTTCTTCGAGAAAAACATCTGCCTATAGGCAGATACTTTCTTGTAATAATTTAGTTATAGTTTCTTTCTGTCAGAAACTTAAGCAGTAAAAAAAGCATATTATAGCAAAGAAAAATACAAAATTTGGGGGCATTTTCCGTTAACATATTTATTAAAATTGAATTATAATTCGAATAAAAATACATAAATAATAAGTATTATATATTTCCTAATTTAAAATTAGCTGCAGCGTACACAATAGGTATTTCATATTTAAATATTTTTTTTATAAAATTAACTAAATTCCAATGTTTTAACTGAGGTAAGAATTATAAAATAGCCGAATAAATATAAAAAAAATAAGAAGAAAAAACTATGCATTCCCTTTATGATTGAAAACCAATCCTCATTATTGTAGTTTACGTGTCTTTAAATACTGTTAAAATCTATGTTTTTATCACAAAAAGAATATCTATGGTTATCATACATATTTTTGAATGGTCATTCACTGTAATATGTGAACCAAAAAACTGCATAAGTGATTCTCAATTTCTATATTACGTTAAATTTAAAAAAAAAACCCTTTTGCAATCAGAAATAATTTTGCACAACACGTAATTTGAATTTCTTACTGATATGTTATGCCTTTTAATTAAACTATATGGTTAAAAAATATTATAAGTTTTTAACACTCAGAACTATCGTCAAAATAAATTTTGCTTAATTAGTTAAGGTGCGAACATTATGTCACGATGGAATTGCCACTTTAAATGTTAACTTTGCAATAATAATACCTTGGAAATCTATTAAAAAAAACGATAATGGGCAACGTTCTTCTTTTGTGCATAAAAGGTGGCTTTCTTTACTGGTGTCACATGAATAGTTTGTCTTATTAAAATCAGTTTCATTTTTAAAAAAAATTAACATTGAAAACCATTCTAAAATTACACTGTTTTAATTACTATAAGAATCTACAAAAGAAAATGTTCTTAACATCTACACAACACAAACAGAAGTAAATTTTTATAAACAAATTTATCTTACCATGATCTCTAATTACATGCATATTCAGCAAATCGAAACACCCATAATTGAGAACAACGTTAGATAATTGAATCGTTAAAACTGTTGCTCAAAGTACCATACTTATGTAATATTTATGACACACCAAAATGCGTGATTTACATATATATAATCCACAGAAAATTACTCATTAAATGTAAACAATCGAATCACCAATAAAGCTAGGCAGAGATATTCTAATAGATCATATCACGAACGCTTGCGGCACCAAACTTTCGCCAAAACCAAATGAGGAAGCCGGCATTTCCGGGAATACAGCAAAAAAGAAACGCCAAAGAGGTGTGACCAGTCAATATTTACATCAGAAAACCCCCCCCAAAAAAAATCATGAAATCCCACTTCATGGAACATTCCTAGACAGTCCATTAGGTATTGAATATCGAATTTGGCGGGAACTTGCTAGGTTCAACGACCTGAGGGTCCTTGATCCCTAAGGTATCTTCATAGTGGGTGGACACAAAAACAAAGTACCGAAAAAAAGGTATCAAAACTATAACCACTCTGCAGATTGCTTGCCTTGAAATCGATAGCTGCAAATTTGCTCGCTAATATCGTCATGGTAGATTTTTGGAATCTACTTAGTGTAGCGTGACATGAGATTCTATACCTGTTTTGTCATCAAAACGTGTTCAAAATTCTTGCATAATGGAGAATTAAAGTATTCATTTTTTTTTCGATGCTTTATACGCAGATTACGTCACGTTTGATCTTAATTTGTTCTTGGGCTTAAGGTAAAATATTGCGGCACTGAACTAATTGTAAGTTATATCATATTTTTCTTATTCACAAAATCAGACAAAAATATCTAATACCAATAAGCAATCAATTTTAAAAGCTTTGAATCAAAATGAGCTGCATTTTTTTACATAAATTACAAAAAGCAGACCAATACCATATATAAATTTATTTGCGGAGTATGAGAGATGTGCTATACATTACAATCAATTGCCCCAAATAGCTTAATAGATAATCGATAGCTTATTCTTTATAAAATTGTATTGTGTTTCAATAATATTACTATCATATACTACCTCAATTGTTATATGCAATATGATAGTCAATTTTAGTTTAACTAGAATATTTCAAAATTCAGAATATGCTGATTTTTTTTCTTAAAATTGCACCAATTTAAAAAAAAACCTGTTCATTATACATTGCTCTTTTACACATAACTTCTATAAATTAAACATTCAAATTTTAAAAGCTACATAACTTTAAGAAATATAAATTAAAAAATTCTGAACAAAAAAATTAATAAACATATTCACTTTAAAATTCTACTTACTAAGAAAATGTGGTCTCTCAATACAGGCAGTATTTCAAATAATAACTAATCTAAAATCATCCTTCACTTATCTTCAAATTTTTTTGTTATAAAAAAATCAGTATTGAACATTTCTCTGACAAAAACCGCTTTAGGTACAGAATTCATAGAACTTAAATAAATTCATTGCAGCATTACTAAAGGTTAATTCTGAAAACGTTTTCTGCATTACTATCAGGTATTAATTTACATTTTCCCCAGAAGCATTTAAAATTAGGTGGAAAAAATTCAATATGAATAACTAAAAAGCACGAATGTTACAAAAAAGAACCTTATCATATGTCACTCAAAGAATGTTAAATAATATAACATGAATTTTTTTTACCTGTTAGTTATGATAGCCAATGCCAAAAGATTTCTTTCCAATTTACTTCAAGAACCACATTTTCATAAACAGTACTTCGTATGTGTTTTATGTAAACGTAAGAAATACATAAAACACTATGCATTAAACATTATGCTACGCTTAATTCTAGTAATTCATTTATAGTATACCACAAGATCTTTGAATCTAAATTCTTTAATCAAGCTTAGAAAACTTAAAAAGTGTATTATAATTATTTAAGGGATTTAAGTTTCCTTTTAATGTACGAAAACAAATTCGCTCTAAATGTTGTCGCAATTAACTATAGAAATTAATCGGGAAAAAAACAAAGAAAAAACAGCTGCTATTATGAAATAAACAATTTTTTAAATAGATTTGGTTATTCTTAATTCTTAATAGTTATTCTATTCATTACTTGTGGCAGAGGTTAGTAGCACATGTTTTCCGAGAACGCCTATTGATTACGCTGAAAACTGTGTAGTGATCTATTTTAGATAACGTTTTGTCATAGAATTCAAAAAAGGTGAATGGTTTCTAGTTCAAAAATAAATTGCTTTTAGAGTAATGAATTGCTTTGGGGAGAAGGTACACTTGGGAAATACCACTTTGGGTTTTGAAAGTTTTAATCTTTATTTCTCTAGTAGTAACACGCGATATCGTATAATATACTTCTGTTGTCACTCCGATATCATTCTGACATTATAATATCAACGTAGCGAAGTAATCGCATAAAATTGTTTACAATTAGTTAAATTTTTATTCAATTTTATCGTTTTATTTTTTTTGTTTTAATCCTTTTCAATTAAAAAAAACCTCAGAGTAGATATTGATGGAAATTTCCGTCTGCCCCTCCCTTTCCCCTTTCTGCCTCCAAACTTGGTTCTAGCCATCCGATTATTATTTTTTTCTATTAGAAAGGTGGGACATCAGAAAGACTTTAACGAAGATCGTTTATACGTTTCATTCATCTGTACTCTTTTACACAAATGTGCCCAAGTGTCAGTCTGTCTGTACACGGTGAGTTTTAACTTGTGTCAAACAGTACGATTTTACGAATTATTTTTCTCGTTGGAAAACTATTACATAAAAAACCTTATACTTTGCGTCTGTCTATCCGCATTATACGAATTTCTATGGGTGTTAAAGTAACAAGAAAGTAAGCTATTCTAGATCTTTCATAACTCCTTGTTTACCAGGTATATTGAGAATTTTTTTGTTGTAAAAATAATCTATGAGTCATATCAAAGTTTTATATTTCCATTTAAAATTAAAATTATCTTAAAAAATATTACCTTTTAATTATCTTAAAAAAGAATTATGTGATAAGTGAAATGTATTTCCCTTAAATTGAAGAAAACTAATACATATTGCACCATTGCTAAATCATATCGAAAACGAAAATCATTTTAACTATTATTTATTTAGTTTTTGAACCTCTTAGAAAAAAACTTCGCTCAAATTACAAAAAAAATAACTAAAAGAAAATTGGTTAACTAGTGATAAATAAAGTTTTTCCTTTTTCAGAGGAAATGTTTTCAGGGGAAATTTTCATTTTTTAGTAAAAACCGTGAAATCTGAATGGAAATGTTGCAGACGATGAAAAATTAGTATAATGTGCTACAATGACAATGAAACTTACCTCACAAATCCTACAGATATGGTGTGATCAACAGCCTGAATTTTGGCCAGCTTTCTTTTCTCCAGCCATTTATCTTTGGGTACCAAGTATAAATGAAGTTCCACCAACTGTACAGGAAAATAATTCGTATTTAACATAATTAAATAATATTACATTGTTTAAAAAGCAATAAAACTTGAGCAAACAAATGTTATTTAATCCCTTATCTATATAATAATTATTGGCATTTTTAAAAGCGTATTTCGGATTTTCGTATTAACTATTCCAAAAATAGTAAAACAGGAAAAGTATTTTTTTAATGCTTGAAAAATATAAGCGGTTAACTATATATTTTACCTAAAAACTATAACAAAAGAGTACAGGGTTATAAGATAAGCATTAACTCTTTTGAACCAATTCATAATCAGATCATATAAGATCATCTTATTTTTATTCATAAACTAGCAGTATGGTCCTACCTTACTGGGAACCCGTTAACTTAGCATTGCTTCCTTTTAGAGGCATGCTTACTTGTGAAAATACACTCAAAATCAAAACAAAACTAAATTCGTGTTGGCGCATGCGCACTTAAAAAATCAAACACCAATAAAGGATGAAGCAGTCTTAGGGCGAGCGCATATCTCAACCAAACCCAATTAATCAAACTAATAGAGGATGGCGTCAAGCCCCCGTTTCGGCCCGGTCCATGTATTTTCAAGCCCTGTTATGGTCCCGCAATCCCACGTGGATGACGTTTTTTTTAAACTAATTATATTAATTAAAAATCACAATCAAATATGAAAAAACTAAGCCTCAGGTGCACACGTAGGTATTAAAAGGAATCTATATTAAAAATTTTGAATTTTTTAGAGCAGTCTAAGTAGGTCTTTTGTGATCCACAGACAGACACTCTTTCTTTTATAATTATATATGTTGCTCAAATTCATTACTGCAACATTTATTACAATTCCATTGAATGCTAGTTCACTCAATCACCAAAATAAAAATATGGACCCATTTACCTAAAAAATATATTTCTTTCCGAAAATAAAAAAGATTGTGCTTAAAAAAGAATTGATTTATTGGAAATTTAGGTCAAAATTCTAATAGCCTTGACACACAAATAATGATATTCACATTCACGATGTTTATAAATAAAATTTTATGTCACTGCAAGCTCTAACAAAACACGCAGATCAATAAACCTTTCAGAAAAAGTATTCGTATACAATATTTACCAATTTACGAAAATGAGGATATTCGTTAAAAACAGTGATGTTTTTTGATGGTCGAGTCGATACATTTTGTTAATTAGAAAAAGATTGGAGATAAAATGACTAAAAATCATAGTATTTTTATAAGGTAAAACTTTTTCACTGAACGTGGAACGAAATTTCATAGGTTGATTGTTTGTGCTTTGCCCATGCAATTGAAATTTCAAAACTTAGTTATGTTTGTATGCTGGTGTGATTTCGAATTGTCATAAAAAATTTATCAGTTTAGTTTAATCATGATTTTCTGATTACTTTTACTAATTTTTGTTATTGTCAATTAAAAAATCCATTAACATGGCATACATTATAATTTAGGTTAGATTTTATCATTTGAATGCAAATTGACTATTTACTATACGTTTTCTGTTAGTTTAACAAAAAAAATTAGGCAAAAGTGATACGATTATAAAATTTTCCTTATACCTATAAAATCTAACATTTATTTAAATGGCTGTTTTGTTTTTATTTCATGTTATTACATAATTAAAAATTCAAAAGCTGGAATAGTTTAATAGTAAGGGAACTGAATATTCCTTTTCAGTTTTTGATTTTCAGTAGCAACGGTTTATTTGTTTGTGAAACTACTTAGCGCTAGGATCAATTACAACTTCAGAAGTATTTCTGCAATAGTAATAAAGTAAATTTTCAAACAGATCTTCATTAATGTCTTTCCCATTACAGTCTTTCTATAATAAGTACACTGCTCACAACAATTAGGGGAGCGCATGGTTTAAACTCTTTCAACCCTAAAGTTTCCATTTTCCAGCGATTTTTTTCTCACTAAGTTGAGATTGCACTAACTTATCGTTAGATGGAAGAATCAAGTCTTTTGAGGATGTAAATAATGTTTGTTTTAATCAAATGAAAATATGAAAACATGGTAAAATAAAGTTTGCTCGCAAAAAATTTTATGAAATAAATTGACACTAAACTCTTCACTCTTGCACTCTCAGATGTTTAAAATTTGATTTTACCTCTCTTTTGCAAATAAAAATTTTAAAAAATTATTGTTATACTTTATTCTTAATTTTTGATTCCAATTTTCCCCACTTAAATTTTATGTAAAAAAATTAATATTTTCCCGCCTGTTTTTTACCATTTCATTCTGGATGCATAAGGAATCAATTTCACAAATTTTAGATTTTTAGAATGACAAACAAAGCGCTGAAACTGAAAGGGTTAACAAAAGTACGCAAAGTGCTCCCCTAATTGTTTTGAGCAGTGTATATACCTAATATAACTATTATATGGCTTAATGAAATATGCTTAAAAAAGTGCGAAGCCATGCCGTTAGAAAGGTAGTGTTCATTAAGAATGTTTAGAAAAGATCAGTAACTGTATTCCTATTAAGGTTCCCCATAACTCTTAAAATAAACAAATGTTTTTTTTTTAGACATTTTTATTCTTATTATTTATAAATCTGAATACTTCAAAGAAAATCCTTCTCTGATAGTGATAAACACTACAAAATAATGAATTAAAATATATTTATGCAACAATAGGAATCAAATACCCGCGTGATAATATCATGCAGAATGTTTTTGAAGAAATTTTAATTTTCATAATAATCTATATTTATGGCTATTATTATGAGCGCTGGACCGGGGGTCTCTAAAGCAAAGTGTATCAGTGTTAATCCTATGGGGAAAAATATTTTCTATGCCACATTTCTCCGGTTGTATTGAATATTTTTGCAGGCGAATTGTTTGCGTGATAAATGTAGCTGACTTACAGGTCCCGATCTCCCCAATTTTTGAAATTGTTCGAATATGTTTTTTTTAAATCTATAATAATAAAAGAAAGAGTCTGTCTGTCATCCTTAGGTTACAGGAATTCATTGATTATTCGCGTTGTAATTCATTTAGTTATGGCATTTTGCGTTTATAAAAACAGTATTGGACTAAACTATTAATTACAAAGAAAAACTGATAATGCTTGTTTTTGTATTCAAAGCACCAAACAAAATGTTAAGTGATTAAAAGCACAAATTAAATGAAAATAACCTGCCCCTCAAAAAACATTAAACTTTAATTTTTCCGAAATTCCCTTGAAAACATACTTAAAAATAAACATTTATTTAAAATATTATGTTGTTATGAAAATATATATGCGGAGTTTTATTTATTACTGAAAAGTTTACAATCATGAAATATTGGTTAATAGGTGGACAAGAGATCACTGAACTGATAACGATAATGGACTTAACGCTTCGGTAACTTTCGGGTTGTAAGCTTCAGTTCAATACCAACCATCACGAAATTACTAATTACTAATGAAATATAAAACAATGCAAGCCTCAATAAAAATGTCACTCAAATTCTGAATTTTAGAGTTGAAATATAAAATATATTAGGAGAATGATAAAATAATGAAATTGGCTTTAATAATAGTTAGGATTCTTTTGCGCATTAATTTTTGAAGCACATAAACTGAGGTCTACAATTTTTTCGACATTTTTGGATAACTACTATTTTTTTTTTAAGTTTAAACTATATACAAGAGGTCGCTTGAATAAATGAAATATAAAAGCTAAACGAAGGAAGAAAACGCAATTAAAATTCTCCATTAAAACAGAGTAAAATTTATAACAAATGAAGTTGAACATATTTTAACGGGAAAAAAAGGTTTTTAAAATAAAAAAACGAGACAATTGAAAAGCATCCTTTAAGTCATAAGTACTATAAGAAAGTTTAACGACGCAGACTGCTTCATTGAAATTTTAAGTTAGGAGGATGCTTAAAACCCAAATATTTGTAATTTTTAAAGCATTAAACTTCATATAAAATTTAACACAAAGATCTCAGAATTAAAATACCCCCTCATTAACCCTAATTTCTCTCATTTCCTATAATACATGCCATACCTTTATGGGGGGAGATGTTTTGTTAAATACACTGCTGACAACAAATAGGGGAACGCACGGTTGAAAATCATTCTCACCCAATAATTCCATTTGGTATATCATCAGCTTCTGATTGTTTCCTCACTAAGTTGAGCTTGCACTTATTTATCATTAGATGGCAGAATCATGTATTTTGAAGAATTAAATAACGTTTGTTTTCATTCAATGAAAATATGAAAAACGTGGTGCAATAAAATTCCCTCCCCAAAAAAATTTATGAAATAAATTGACCCTACATTCTTCGCGCTTGCATTCTTAGGTGTTTAAAAATTGATTTTACCTCTTTTTTACAGATTATATTTTTTAAAAAAATTATTGTTATTATTTATTCAAATATTATGTTTCCAATATTTCCCTCCTTAAATTTTTGTTAAAAAACTAATATTTTTTTCCGCCTGTTTTTTACTATTTCATTATTGATGCATAATGAACCTATTTCACAAATCAAAGATATTTTAATAAAAAATAAGAAGTTGGAAATGAAATTTGTAAATAAAAATATTCAAAGTGCTCCCCTAATTGTTTTGAGCAGTGTATTTTTAGTTATTATAATAAGATGACTGACATTCTATGTGAGGGCGATTTTTCTTTTTTACTGAATTCTGACCATTCTTTTGTATATAAATAACTTGTTGCCAATTCATGTTACAAAATTGACTAAAACAAGTAAACTTTTCCTAAACTCTTATTTGATATAATTATCACATAACAATCCACAACAACGTCGTAGAATCAATCCTACTTTCATTCCTGGATTTCATTGATGGTTTCGATGATGGTATTATTGATTAGCCAATCATGATCCTATTTTCATGTCAGTGGAACTGTTGCCACTCAAGTCGTGAAACATGCCGATTACATAACTCTTAACAGAAGTCCCATTAAAAAAATTCAATCTTACTTTTATCTTTACTCTAACTTGCTTGAAATACTGTGTATTAACTTAATAAAATCTACAGACAACCACACTGACAGCTTTCAAATGTGATCAACAGTTCATCAATATATAATTATTATACAATAACATTCAATATTAATCGAATTCAATCAATTTAATGATTACATATTACCTGTTCTGAAGGCGGGCGCTCATTTTCCTGGAATTCATTCACATCTTCGTTGATAGGGTTAATGTCCACCATTTTCGATCCTTCTTCCTTGAAGATTAGACGACTTTACATTGGGAAAAAAATGAAATTTCGAACATTCGAAATGTCACGTGGAAACACACGTCAAAGTAGATTTGGTTGCGTGCGGTTTTGGAACCAAAAGAAGAACCATAACATTAAAAAACGAAGGACAAGGGCTTTTATTACAAACGGCAGGCGATGGTGGTGCATAGCGCCATCTATTGGAGAACTTTTTTGTAGGATATTGAATTTGGTAATGATGTCACTTTCGAATATTACTTGTTACAAAAAATGCGTTAACTTGTAGTGGGAAAACGTTCAAAAAGTATAATTGATTGATGTATGGTAAAGTTGCATCTAGGTTTTTCGGGTAATCGCTTTTAGTTTTCACACTACGTTTAGAAAATAAAATGTGAAAGGTATTATGATCATTCGGTCCGTCTGTACGTCCAACCGTCCGTTTTCCAATTTCATTAAACGAACCACAAGTCTCACAAAGGGAAACGTCAATCTCACAAAGAGGAATACGTCATTATTGAACAGTAAACCAGGCAAGGCTATATCCCAAATTTTATTTCAAAAAATAAATAAAATAGAAATGTATTTAAAATTTAAATAACTAAAAATTTAATCAACAATGAAATAACATGAAAATTTCATTTTTTATTCAATATTCCAAATTTTTTGCCAATTCGTCAAACTCGCGAGAAACGCTATTTAAAGTAAAAAAAATAAATAAGTTTGGAATTATGTCATAGCATATACGTATTGCAACATATTACTTTTAATGATTTATTAGATGCGTATGAAGTAAGATGAATAGAAAGTTCTAACTTTGCGTAAAAGATATGCCAAGTTTTGCTTTTATTTTTAAAGCATAAAATTTACTAATTATTTATTATTCAATGCGTAAATTAATTTAACAAACGATAAGTAATATTAATTGAATTTTCGAAAGAAAATTAATGAAAATGGGATGTTTTGGAGATTAAAATATGTTTAATAAAAAACTGTTTTTCTCATTGAGCATAAATGTTGTGGTGTGGAAGCAGTTTAAGTGACAGATTCTGTTACAAATATACTTTTTTAAATTCATGATTGATGAAATTTTACATAAAATAATCATTTGGTATTGAAAAATATTAATTAAAAAAAATACAAGTTTTCACGAAATCTGCATAGGTTCATAGAATTCCAAAACTTAAGATATATTTAATTTAAATTCATTATTGAAGGAAATTTTACACAAAATATTTGCCAAATATATAAAATGTAAACTGAGAAACTGCGTTGAAGTTTTTGCGAATAATAAATAGAAATCTTTTTCTTAACGAAACATTAAAATTAAAAACAATTCTTTATACATTGTGTAAAAATTGTATGTCGAGAAATTTTCTTGAAAAGGCTACGCGGCATACAAACTACATTAGCAGAGAAACAAGTTTTACAGAAACTCAGTTGCCAACAGTTTATCGTGTTCAACATTAGAAACCAGGGATTGGAGTAACACATTGCTTGTAATTTTTAGCTTCCACACTACGTTTCAAACGCAAAAGGTGGAAGGTTTTATAATCGTTCAGTCCGTCCGTCTGTCACCCACTTTCACAGAACGAACCGAAAGTTTCATAACCAAGTGGGATACGTCATTTTGAAGCAAAAAATCAGTTAAGGCTACATTACAAATTTCACTAAAATATTTAAATTAGAAGTTTATTTAAAATTTAAATAACAAAAAATTTAATCTTGATTAAAATAACATGCAAATTCCATTTTTATTTAATGTTTTCACTGTTGCCATGACATCAAACGTACGAGAAACTTTATTTAAAATAAAAATCTTGAAAAAATATTTATTTTTGTGATATAATTCAATTTGGATTGTTGTAATAGCACAATAAAGTTACTTTGAAGGTCCATTATATATGAATGAAGAAATATGCATAAAAAAAATCTGAATTTGCATAAAAAATATGCAAATTTTCGCTTTTATTTTTAAAGCAACAATTTTACTAATTTATTTTTCGAAATGTAAACTTGTGGCCGCAAAAAGGTATGTATTTAAAAAGTACATAAGTATTCTTCGAACTTAAAAAAAATTAGCAAACGATAAAGATTAATTATCAAATCTGCAAAAGAAGATTAAAGAAAATTATTAATTTTGGCTTATAAAAGTTTGAATAAGAAAGTTAAAGGCCCTGTTTGGCGAATTCCTTTCTGAGGTGTTGTTAGCGTGCTTCCTGTTTAGCGTAAATGTGTTGTGTGGAAGCGGTGTAAGTGCCAGATTCTGTAACAAACCAACTTTTTTTTTTACGATAACGCAGAGTAACGTCGGTAGATTGTTCAGAAAGTACATGTAACTTAGTTACTTTAAGCGGTAACGAAACATCGCGTTACTATTCCGTTACTTCTCATATTGCTTTTTTACGCATACTTTCGGCAGTTAAGCTTAACACCCACCGGTGGGTACTGCTTAAGACTGGGAATTTTTAATAGTAGCCAGTGGCTACCAGAGTGAAAAAAAATGGTAGCCACATTTCGATTTTTAGTTGCCAGGTTTTAAATTTCCGCATATACGACAAAAAGAAAGTGCGATTTTCCACAAAAGAAAATTTTATAAATGACATTTTTGATATGATAAGATTGACAGTAAGAAAAGTATCATACAAAATATGTAGTATTATGTGATTGGCCATTATCGTTAGGAGAAAATTATTTTATGTACAATCAGTTCAACTGCTATTAGTTTCGGAGAATTCTTGACGTCGCCCACGACCCACGATTGTTCATGAAATTTTCTCATATCAAAATTGTTTAAATGAATAGTTGAGATCTTAAGCAGATGTAAATCAATCACCTGAAGATTGCCGATATCGTAAAGCAAAATTTAAAAATCAAATTTGTATTTAAGATTTTCATCGCCCAGCTCCATTTACGTCACGCGGAGGAGGATGGAAAATTTCACCGATGAGCAACAACTGTCATCAAGTCTTTCTTCCCGACAGAATCGAATCGGAGCGTTTTATTATTTTAGAAATGCAGCTTCAGTATTAATTATTTGTTGAACAAAAGAGAAAAATTATGATCGCCACATTTGGCGACTGGGGTTCGATTTTTTAGGTAGCCACTTTCGATGTAATAGTCTCCAGTTGGCGACTGGCGACCGCTAATCTAGAGCTTTACCGGTGGGTCACACGTGTTCAATAAGGAGGTGTGACCCACTTGTGGGTCACGCTTAACTATCCCGTGAGGCGGCGTGCATCACAGGTGAGTTACTTGTTTTCAGGAAAGAAGTCGTAAAAGAATAAGTTTATTTTATTCTTTCTCAACATTATGTCGAAAAATCTTGAGTATTATAAACATTCAATATTTTAAATTGATAAAAAGAATTTATTTACATATGTGCAACTTTTCAAAACATTCCAAACATAATGTGGGCTGGCCCTTACAACGTTTACAATATGTCGTTACTTTTTTACTTTTTTTCATGGCATATAATCTACCTTGTATTTTCACTAGTTGTGATCTCGCATTAAGTGCTTTCGAACTCGCAAGGTGTTTTCCAGCCCGACGATGTTTAACGATATAAGACAGTCGCGCTTTACGCGGAAAAACGTAGATATTGGCCCAGGCGTGAACATGTTAAACTGAACTACTTAAAATTTAAGTTTTTACATCGTTGAATTTTCGTTCTCAGCTTTTTCGAAATTATCATTATTTCTTTCATATTAGTTCACTTTGAAAAATGGTAAGATGGTAAAAATCCCATTTTTCTTATAAGTTGAAATTTCCATAAGTAACTGTAATTAGTTACTTTTTGTATTAAGTAACTATAACTAGTTACTTTTTATTATTCAGTAACTGTAACTGAGTTCCTTTTTATGTTAAGTAACTAACTTTTTTTTTTAAAGTAATTTTTAATGTGTGTAAAAATGCTTATTGCTTATTAGGATTATAGAATTGCAAAAAAAAAGTTCAGCAAGGCTCATTTGCAAAATATTTTTTTTAAAAAATAAGGAATGGCAGTCTCTAGATCATGGGGGCGGTACGAAAGGAAATTCCTGTGTTCCGGTCTTTTTTGGGTAGGAACTTCAGTTTAAAAGAATTTTTTTACTTGTTTTACTCACTTAAAAAATATTTATAGAAAAAATTCCCATTATATAGCAACATTTAACTTTAGCTTTGAGAGACTGTAAGGAAAGCAATAAAGCCACTGGAAGGGGCTAAGCAATAAAGCCACTGGAGTGGCCACAAAGGTGGAATTGCCCAATTGCCCATATACCAAGGAATTTGATATATAAAAAATCATGTACACAAAAGTTGAACATGCACAAAATCTTTATTCCACAACAATTTAACAAAGCAATAAAAATGAATAAAACATGTTCAATATTAAGCTATTTACAATAATTTTAAGAGATTTGTTCGAAATGTTTAGCTTCCCATAGGAATGACATCAAAAATTAACATAGAAAAGTCCATCACAACATACAAAGTTTCCAAGTTATGCAAAACTTGCACTTTTACTATTTTTCGTTTTATAATATACAAACATACGCATCAATATTTTCAAACAAGTATTCTTGAAAATACAATTACCGTTATGTTAAATAATTCATAATATATTACAAACTAATGGCCAACATCATCATTATACTAATTTTCAGCTATTCCGTTAAAATACTTAACCCATAAAACTTTAAATATTACCGCACTAGAGCTGTACGAGTACTATTGGGGATGAGCGCCAAAATTTAGAGCCGTTTTCACATAAAACATTTCAATGAACTTAAATCAAGTGAACTTTCTAGAATGTTTTCTTTCTACTGTTCATGAAACTGCGAAAAACTTTTATGGAATCAGAAGTAAGGTTTTAATGGGGTCAAAATATTTAATTTTTTGATTTGTATGAGGCTTTTCAAAATTAAAGTATGCATTAACGAGGAATGACTGCTGCAAACAAAACTTCCTCTGTGTTAATTCAATGGTAAAAAAGGTTTTTCTAAGCCACATTTCTCCAGCTTCATTGAATATTTTTACAAACGCTTTTTTATATGGTATTAGGGGGCAAAGCCCCCTGCTCGCTACCCCGCTCGCCAACCCCTGGCCTGGGACAGAGAAAGGATAACAACAATTTGAGACGGTAATTTTTTTCAGGAGAGAGGGGGGGGGGGGGGGGGCTATCGGGATCTGAGGCACAAATTTCAGGAGTTATAAGGGTCCTTAGAAAAAAATATGAAATTCAAGAGTTTTCTAGGATATATATAAAAGAACTCTGCCAAAAGCAAGCCACATTTATCATACAAAAACATTTGTAAAAATTGTTCAATACAGCCAGAGAAATGCGATTTAGAATAACTTATTTTTTTGGTTTGGAGATGTGCGATCATTTCATCATCAAAGATTTCTGCAAAATTCAGAAGCTTCAAAATACTTTTACTATGCAAACAAATTATTAACCTAATTTATCGAAAAGCAGATAAATTATTGAAACCATTTCTGCAATACACTGTCATCAGTTATACAGGATTCTGTACTTATTAGTCTTTCACTAGCACCACACAACTATAAGTACAGCACATTTTCTTAAAAATATGTCTCTTATATGAAAATTGGATGTTACAAAAATTAAATATTTATTTTCTTTTTAACTAGCATTAATTATTTATTAATTTTAATATTTTAATAAAACATGAAACTATGTGTTTAATCCATTTTTATCAAAATGTAAACATGAATCATTTATAATGAACAATTATCAAACCTAACATTTTAATTTTGATTATCTCAAACACAGTAATTTTTGTAACATTTAATATTTGGCACAAGCTTCAAACCGAAAATATATGGTTAAAGAAAAAAAACATTAAAGTTAACTATACAAGTCGTATATACATGTTAACAATAAATATTTTAATGAGAAGAATTTAGAATGCAAAACTTTAAAGCTAACATAGTTTAAATATTAACTGTAGATAACATTTAACAATAAAATGTTTAGATAATAGAAATATAACTTATGATGAAAATATATTACTCTTGAAAAAGATGAAACAGATTTTTTAATCAAAACTTTAGTTTATGTTTTAAATATTCAGTTGTTTTAAGGCAACATTTATATCATTAAACCTTTTTGTAATACCATCATATATTTTTGAAAAAAAAAATAGGTTTTCAAATAAAAAAAGATGTAATTAGTTTTATTACACATGTTAGCACACAAAACATGCTAGTGATTAAATTTTATAAAGTATAAATATAATAACTTCCAGAATTATATACAATTCTATATCTCAAACTATTTTTATGACAAATTAAATTTGAAAGTATTGTAATCCGAAGCCAAAAATTAAGTTTTAATAGATCCCAAACAAATTTTAAAAATAAAGCAGGAAATTTTTTGATGTCATTGAACTCTCAACCTTAGTGTTTAGAGTTGAAATTTAAAAGAAAATAGCCTAAGTTAAATAAACCAATGAAGTACAAAGCCAACTGCAAAAAAATATGCAATAGTTAGAAATAGTAATATAAACAAAAATTTACAAAAGTATATACAATATCAAAACAAGTAAAAATCATATTGGCTAACAATTGCCAAACAATAACAAAGTTAATCAAAAACAAGTTACAAAAACAGCAAAGAAATATTTTAAAGCGAAACAGATAATTTACTCTATTTACTAAAGAGAGATACTACATCTAAGTATATTTCCATAGCAGCACCTTAGTTTGTTAAAAATATTCATTTTTAACTTTATCTGTACAAATAACCTTAAACTTTGGCATAAGTACCATGACTATAATTGATAATTAGTTCTCAGTAAACTTAGGAAAGGTAAAACTGTAAGGCTGCGTCACAAAACAAATGTCTCATGAAAAAGATTTTGCAAAAAGCAAATACTTTTTCTATACTACTTTAATTTTTTATATATATGTATTACAGTATATATTCATAACATCTGTATTACAGTTTATATATAACTTTAACACGTTACAACATTCAACAATTTATGAAATTACACGGAAGTCTATTTTCAAAATTGATTATATTTCACTTCATATAAAATTAAGACTTTTTAGAACTTTAAAACAACTAAATTATAAAAAAAAATCAACTTACATTATGCCTAAAATTTGAAAAATAAAAACAGATTTTGTGCATTTTACACTTTTCTTTATTTACATTTTGATAAATGCCCAAAATCAAATTACATGTGTGAAGTACATAAGAATATAAATTCAAAAAGCCTTTTTTTAAAGTTCTTTTAGTTTATAAACAAGGAGTTTCTGAGGGTCTTTAAGGACCATATAAATTTTATATTAAAACATAATTATAATTATTTCACAATAGGATGGATGTTTTGCTTCAATTTTGAAAGTTAACTAAGTATTAATAAAAAAGCATCCATTATAAATTTCCTTGAATTATGTCTTATAAGCAAGACAATTAAAGCCTCTTTTTTAAAATCAAAATTATATTATGTTTTTTATGGGCCTGTAAAAGTTTTAGGATTTAAAAACTTTTACCTGTTTTGAAAAACCTGCAGTAGCAATTTTTTGCCCCGATTTTCAAAAGATTACAAAATTTAAAATATACAAAGTATCATATATAAGAAATTAAAATAGTTATAACTTAATTTTGATTTTTGAACATCAAGTATCTTTCCTTGCTGGTATAAATATAAAGTTCAGAACAACCAACTGAAATGTGTATTGTATCAAGTTACATATTTGGTTTTGGACTAATTTTGCTTCTTTTTTTAAATGAGTTTTCATTTTTAAAAACCATTTTGATAAAGTTAAAAAAAATAAAAACATTTGATCCTGTAACTTAGGGTCCATAACCCAGCAACAAATTACTACAATTACTTTCCCATGACTTATTACTAACAAAAAAAAAAACAATTCTGAATAATGTCAATTAAGTCCTGTTAAGCTTTGGCTGTTTCAGTTTACATGTTTTTCAACGTAGAATTTACATATGCATGGCTACCATTTAGTTATTGGAGTCATTTGCCACATCAATGTAATCCAAATCTGAGAGTCCAGTGGTCCTTTTGAGGTTGAATTTCCTCTGACGGCCTTTCAATGGACTGGGCTCGAACCTCTCTGGAACTCCCACACCATCTTCGAGTTTTACAATGTCCTCTTCTTCTGTGCTTCTTCCGGGATTTGTACATAATTCTGTTCATAAAGAAATCGCACGTTATAGACTTTTTTTTTTGCCTAGTCACAAAAAAAAAAAAATCACTCTCAGTTCTGGGGAGTCTGCAAAGGCTTGTCCGTGCAACCCCAGTAGAGAAAAAAACTTTTTACCCATACCTATCTAGGTAATCAGAAATTCTAGGTAGCCTGGCTAATTAGTTATGTACTGATGATTAAAATTGTTTAAAAATAATTTCAGAAAATTGGATGGATGTTTGGTTTTAATGATGCAAGGACATTGCAGGCCATACTGCACCAAACACTAGGTTTTTCAAATTTAAAACAAAGAAAATTTTAGGAGCTATCAATTCTAAATTTGCATGCCCAAAATTATTTTGATTTTTATCATGAGAGGAATTTGCTTAATTTATCATTATAAAATCACTAGGGTATAATTTTTAAGGTAATAATAAACAAAGAAAACTTTTTGGTTAAAAAATATGCCCTTATCTCACTAGGGTTTATGTAATATTTTTAAATTTTGGAGGGTTACTCTATTTTACATCTTAAAATAAAATTTACTTTAAGAATATACTAACCTTGTTTTTGTTCATCGCTTTTATCATCTTCATCAACATCCATAACTACATCTTGAGGTTCAGGTGATTCAATGCCAACTAGCAGTGCAGTTGCTTCTGCAAGTGTGTCCTGTAAAAATAGGCACTGGTAAAAATTGCACTAGTTATGGTGTATTGAGTTAAGGATAGGACACCAACATGCTGAATCTGTAATTTAGGAATTATGGACTCTTATCTCCAAAACAAATAGTAAAAAGGCAGGGGGAAAGCACGATTGGTACACGAGTTGGAAACCCTTGTAAGGTAATATTTACATACAAAACGATCTTAATACAATTTAACCAAAATACAATTTTCATTGTGAGGAAATTGTGAAATTTTCTCAAATAATATTAAAATCTGTTAGACCTTAAATGAAATTAATGTTTTTAACATGTTTTCTGGATGGATTCACAAATAATTTATGGAACTCTTTACATCCGCGGAAGGACTTTCTCCATGCATATTTCTATTATTTACCCAATTTAGGTTGGCAAGGAGTGTAAGTATCTTCTGAACTGTCTGGGTCTAGGTACAGTTGAATCATAGCCTCCTACATAATAGTTTTCTGTGGGCTGGTAAAGTGCAGTACTAAACTAATGACTTGGACAATTACAAATACTCAATAAAGTCTAACCTATAAAAAATTATACTGAAAGACTGTTTACTTCAAGGCCAAAATTGTCCAAATCAATGTTGTGGTTACCTGCAGTTATTCTGCCATCCATTAAAATTAATAAAAAAAATCCTTAATTATCTATAATAAATTAAATCTATTAATTATCCATTCAAAATATTATTTGTTAATCATTTTATTAGCACATATTTATACATATTACATAATGCAAAAAAACCTGACAAATAAGCAAAAATAAATAAAAAATGATAGAAAAAAAATTATAGCTTTTTATAATTATGAAAGTTAAAACAAAAATGACTAGTTAAAAATTGAGATTAAACAGTTATAACTATAGCTAGAATGGCCATCTTATATCCAAAAAAACCTACATCTTATGTCAAAACAAAAACGAACAGCCCATAGCACGTCATTTTATTAGCACATATTTATACATACCATGCAAAAAAACCTGACAAAATCGCGAAAATAAATCAAAAATGCTGGCTATTAATAATTATGAAAGTTAAAACAAAAAGACTAGTTATAAGATAAAATTTAAACAGTTATAACTATAGCAGCTGAAATGGCCATCTTATTTCCAAGATGAATAGAATATAAATAACAGACCTGTGCACTGACAGTCCGTTGAAACGTTTTGGTGTTGGAATCTTCATTTGAAACTGAAACACTGGATGGAGTCCAATAACTGTGTTCAGACATCATTTTACGAAGCCAGTTCACTACCCACTGCCACTTGTCCGGAGTTTGTAATAAGTACTCTTTGACCAAAGGACACCTGTTGAAAAACAAATTCATGAAACTCTCTAAAGAATAAGAAAGTTGGCTTAAGTATGAACTTGCTTTCAATCTGTAACATTTAAATTTAAATTTTTTAACTGACAATTTAATATCTTTGTGTTTCTTATATTTAGTAAAATAAATTAAAAAATTATATTACTAAAATAATGTCTGCTTGAACACCTTACAATCAGTTGCTGGGTATAAAAGTCTATATATTAAAAGAACGGTAAATAGAAGCACTTGTTATTAAGAATAATGTAACTGACATCAGAGCTATCCTGTCATGAGCATTTAAACTGTAGGTCTACCAATGGAATTGGATCCTTATTGCCCTGAAGTATGTTGTCTTATAATTAGTATTTATATTTGGTCCAACTATTGTATTAGCTTCCTTTTTACATGAAAAATATGTTCTTGAAATAATATATGCAAAAATAGGTTAAGAACATACTTTAAAAGTATGACAAGTTTCACATTGAGTAAATACTACAGATATCTTCAGCATTTTTTTTCTTCAAATTACATTCAAAACACAATATTTTAAATTATCAAAATAATTGAAAGCTTGTTATGTGTATGAAAATTATTTTGATTTTTAACACAATCTTTGTGATAATCTGATACCACTTACTTTATTGAAAGACTAACTAGGAATTTAACTCCTTGATAAGATCGGCGACTATCACTTGTTTCATTGGCACGTATTATAGCTGAAAGATAAGTTTAAAAAGTTAAAATGATATCTTTTTTCAAGTAGAATTTTTTTAGTACATCAAAAATTAATTGTTATGTCACGTCTAAGTGACCTAGTTCTGAAATTGAGTTATTTATGCTAATGATACTCTTCATTCTCTAAAATATATAGCAAAAAAAGTCCTCAAATACCATTTAATATTAGAAAAACCCCAAATTCATATTTGTGCATCAAAAGCAAAATGTTTCTAAAAATTTTACTCTTCCCATCGTTAAGTAAGACATTTCACATAGCACTAAATTGATTCAGTTTATTTCACTGCACAATTTTTTGTAAAACATTTTAAAACAAATTTTATTTGCCATAAATATATTTAAATACATATTTAACAAATTTTGGACCATTCCGTTTATAAATTGTCAACTTATAAATTTTGTTAGATATACAGTGGTGGCCAAAAGTGTGGACATTTTTTTTCATGTAACTTTGTGTGCTTGTAAAATATATTAATTTTCACTTAAATACAAACATTTATACATTAAATTGAAGGTAATTTAATGTAGAATTTAGTAATACAAATTGCCAAAAGTGAAAATTAATATATTCTACAAGCACACAATGCTGAAAAACATGAAACTTTAAAAAAAACTCCACACTTCTGGCCATCACTGTATATTGTTATATATTTTGTTAGAACAAATTTACTCATTCAATGAAATAATGCAACTGTCTATAATTATCAGATCCCAAACTTGAAAGAAAGAAAGTTTTAGAAATGCTTAAAAAATAAAATTTTGAAGTATCCATACCTAACATCCCATCAAAACATGGATGAACTTCACTAGTAATGCCATCAATTACTAGCTGCACACGACGGAATTGGAGCGAATCTTCCATTGCCTAAAAATAATCATTAGTTGAAAATGAGATTCTATTTCTATTATTTAACCATTTAAAGTAAGTCAGACATTTAATATTGCTAAAAGTACACATTTTTAAGAAAATGAAAAACTTTTTAAGCCCAATATTTTTATAAAGATGTTCTATTTCTGGATAGATATCACATAAAAGGAAAAAATTCTAAGGTTAGATCATGTAATGTGCTACTTATACTTACGATTTAATTTTGAATAAAATATGGATGATTTCAATACATAAAATAAAAAACTAAATAAGTTTTTCTGTACAGCTTATGTTAGAAATAAATATGCTCATTTTTACAAATAAATAAATTAAAATACAACTGCCCTAAAATAAATTGTAAATAATAATGATGGAAACTTGACACATAAATAAAGATTTTTTTCTTTTGGATTACACCAACTATTTTTTTATGTTGAGTAGCTAAGTAAATGTTTTCCCAATTCAAAATATGCAGAATACTATTTATATACTTACTAAAATATCCAACAATAAAAATGATAGGTTCTTCAATTCATTCGAAGGCACAGATGAATATTGCATCTAAAAAAAAATTGTATTTTATGAAATAATAACACATTATTGAATACCCTTCAAGGTTAAGAAGATATATACTAATACTTATTTCTTATTGGAACAACTTATTTCAAATAAAAAATCTGATTCAAAGATTTGGCAAAACAAAGACTCACCATAATTTGATGGATCACAGAAATCGAGAAGTTTTCATTGCAAAAGCAACATTGCACCAACATGTCAGTGAACACAGAAATTTGACCCGACACTTCTCTGCATGCACTAACAACCTAAGTGGGAAAAAACAAAAGACAAATTAACAGCTATTATCTCATTAATAACATAAATTCAAGAGCTGTTAAGGAGCCCTACAAAAGGATAATATGTCTTTTTATAAGTTACAGCATAGCAGATCCTGCTTGAACCAGAATCACAGAGCAAAATGTCAAAGAATGGGAAATGGATAATACCGAGTTAATTCCAGACAGTTGGCAGGTTAGTAGATTCAATTAACGTCCCACAATTGGCAGGTCTGAATATGTTGCAAATCAATTTAAAAAAAAAAGAAATTACTTCTTGTAAATAACGATGGGCTCCAGGTCCATAAAGGGCATCAGATATTTCTTGAGGCATCACAAGGAAAGTTTCGCTGGCCGTCCATATTGAGCTTCTCTCAGGGTAGTTCTCTAATTCTGCAGATATAATGGATGTTTCATTTAACGCACACACACAAATTCTTGAGTTGGTATATTAAGAACATATAATATTAAGTTTTTAAATATTACAAAACATATATATTACTAAACTTTTGTTGTAAAAACATTTTTTTTTTTTAAGAAGGCATTTTGTAACCTAAAAGCATATATTTCTAGTTTTATAACCGAGGATCTAACAAAAAATTGTTGTCAAAAGCAAGATTTTTTAACATTAAGGTCTATGGTAAATTCAAAGACGGAACATTTGCCATGTTATAAATCAGTTGCCATTGTAAACGCAATAGTTGTAACCATGTTTGACTGTGTTTTTATGAAGGAGGAATGGAAGTGAGTCTTCAAACTGAATTGCCTGTGTTAATCCAACGGAAATTTTTTTAAGTAAAATAAACCTTACTCGAATTAAAAAAAATTACTAAGGCTTTTTTATATGATAGTTGGCTTACATGGCACTAATAACACTTTTTAAAATTGGTTAGAATATTTTGTTAGGAAATTAGTGAATTTTTTTTTTAAATATTCAAACTAAATTCCAAAAATGGTATTATAGAGCCACCATATTATAGAGCCATTTGTATTATTTTTCCTATTGGATTAACACAGAGACACTGATAAAAGACCCCCACCCCCCCCATTTCTCTTAAACAGAAATTTTTATAATTTTTTATTTATTAAAGTTAAACATGCATGAACTAATATAAAACTAAAACAAATATTAATACAAAAATATTTAAAACAATGCCTTTTTTATTATTAGCATCATGTGAGCAACATGATGATTATTAACCATATTTAAAAACAGTTGTCTTACCACAAGTTCTGTGAGGAGTCAAATCACAGCTCAAAACCAAAGATGCCATTGTTATGTGAAGAGAACCAAACTCTTGGGTTTGCATTGGAGTCCATCGACGAGGAAATGATTCCTGAAATATATCATTGAAATAAGTGAAAGTCTTATTTTGAAGGGATACTTTTTATTTCCATTTGCAAAACTATGTGTTTTAACTCCTAAACACATAATTTTGCAAAAAAAAAAAATGGTATGTTTTAATATAAACATTAAGATATGGAAAAATATTTCACAACTGCTTTGGGGTTTTAAACAAAAAGATTATTGAAATAAAAAAAAATTAATTACACTTGCTATTATGTCATATGTTGAAACGATTCCTGTCATATGTTGGTGAAATAAGCTAATGTTTAATTTGAGAATAAATATTTTTATTTCCATTTGCAAAACTACATATATGTTTTCACTTTTAAGGCATGGAAAAAATATTTCATTAATATTTTGGGTTTTGAACCAAAAATGATTGAAATAAATAATAATTATGTTTGATATGGCACAATACATCTTTTCTTACTTCCTTTACAAATAAATAATATTTGTTACCTGCCACGAAAGTACTTGGCATAACACACTAATTAGTTTGATGTTAAATTTTGTTTATCTGTTATATTTATAAATAGTTTTGATGACAGTGTGTATGCAAATAAGGTTGTTTTTTTAAGGTTGATGTTTTGTCATTAGATAACGTTAATAGTACTTACATAGCTCTGCATATTTGCGGATGCTGGTCCCAACAAGAAAATAAGTAGCTTTTGAAATGCATTATTTAGAATAAGATGGTTGCATGTTTTATGACCCTGAAATTAAAAAAAAATATAGATATAAGTTCCTTGTGATAACCCAAAAAACTATATTTCTATATTAACATAACATTAAACAAAATCTGAAAATATTTTGTATATATTATTATATATTAACGTGTATTATTATTTATAGATTAACATCATTATTATTACATATAACATATTAACATGGAACATACCAATTGAGCATAGTTACTGAGCAACCAGAAATACTGACTACAGCTTTTACAGTTGTCTGGCACATCATGATTAAGCATTTCCAAAAGATGCATAATTACTGTATGAAGGCTGTATGCAGTCTGTAAAAAAAGGAAATATTGTTTGTAAAAGTTTCACACACAATAAAAGCAGTATCAATTAAATAATGAATGAACATAATAAATTTAAATGAATTTTCAATATAAATGAATCATAAAAAAATTACAAATTATTACTAAAGAATTATTTTAAAATTATTTTTTAACTCATATAAGTGAAGCATAATTTAAACTACTTTTTTTACCAGGTATTTAAGCTGAAAAAAATTGCACAAATACCTAAATTTAAATTAAGTACTCAATAAGATCAGATTAGTATGGGTTAAAATACCAAGATGTTTATAGCAAATTTTTACTACCTAAACAGAAAAATCAAATATTACTCAACACAAAGAATTATTTTCTTACCACTTCTCCTTCATTCATAAGAAAGTTACACATTCCTCTTTCAAGCAACCTTGCAAACACTAGACGTACTTCACGACTAGGACAATCAAGCAGAAAAGGCCTAAAACATAATAAATTGTAAGTTATAAACCATTTTATTTTCTTATTAACAAAAATTATGATTCATGATTGTTTATGATATGTTTTGATTATTAAAAGATATAAAATGATTTGTGGCAAAGGCATAAAAAATACAAAGTAACCTGTCTGCGACACAAGTTAAAAAATCTAATTGCGTTATTGATATGTTAACCTTTAATTAACAAAAAAGTTTAAAATGTTATTTCTTAAATAGAAGAAAATTTCAATATAAAAGGTTCGAGAGAATATATGTTTCATGGTGATTACTAGAAAACAGATTTCACAAATTGGCTCTTTCTCAGGTTGGCTTGATTAAAGTAACATTGAGTTTGTCATACACGTTAAGAGAATTTAAGAAAAACTATACATACTTCAAGTAACTTAGCCCAGCATCAGTGCTGAGAAATTCAATAAACCAGTTGGAAGCTTGCTGGCAATTATTGATGACCCTTTCAATAAATTCTACCAGTTCATTCATTGTCTCACTACATATAATAAAATAAAAGACATAAAAATATGTTTTATTGAAAAAAATTAAGAAACTAATATCATAATCTAAGATCTAATATTTGGAAAATCAGACATTAAACAGAATATTGGAAATTTCTATTTCTTATTGCTAAGATATTTTTGTGTTGTTTACTGTTATGATAGCTGTAAAATTTGCAAATTTGAGCCCTTATATGTTTATAAAGTCAAATTCAGAAAATTATACTATCACAAGGCCTCATATTATTTAAATGTTGTAATTACACTAGTTTTTATGCCTGGAAGATTTTTCCCTCATTTCAAGGCTGGTTTGGCAATTTTAATTACCGTGCAAACTAAAAGTTTTTAGATGCTGTTAAATTACCGAATTATGCTCTAAACTTATAGAAAAATTACATTTTGTGTTGTTTGTTAAGTTTAAATGAATTAAAGTCCCATAAAAAAAAACTTAGCAAAATACTTGCTAACCAAAATATCTGTATTTTTTTTACCTAACTCAAAATCTAGGCTTAGTCTTAAATATTTGTTATATATTAAAATTGAATACCTCAACAGAGGACTCAATAACTTTTTCACAATACATTACCACATTTTTAAATATATTTTCTAATATGTAAAGTCAGTAAAAGCAAGTGTAAAAAGAAACTTTAAAAACCAATAGTTTAATTACATTCATGCAGAGAAACTTTTTTGAATTTATTTCAGACTTAAATAAGTGTAAAAAAACAATAATTATGTCCTTCAAATTTACATTTAAAACAAAAACCCTGCGATAAAAAATGCTTACCTGGATCGCTTTTTGTAACGCAAGTAAGTATTGAATAGAAAATTAACACTCAGTGGGAGAAGACTATTTACAGCATAGCTGGAAAAACACATTGAATTTGCCAAGTTCTGAAAGAAAAAATTCACATATTTACAAATAATGTAATTACAAGTTTAAAAGTTATCTTTTATTTTATTTAGAAAGTTTATGAAACAAAGAGAGGGAGAAACTACATTACAACAAGTAAAATTCTAAATGATAAGGCACACACACTTTAAAGTAAGCACATTTTCAATTTTCATTAAATACATAAACTGTATTTATTAGTATGTACACAATTATAAAAATGAAGTTCTGATTCGAAACAACTTACAACATTAGCAAACAGCAGTTGCTTGACAAAATTACTTAGTAGTTCATCCAACAGAGAGTAAAAGAAATCACATAATATCAAGTTAAAAATTTTAAGGTATACACTTTAATGTAAGTGCATTTTGTTTTGAATTAAATATGTAAACTATATTGGTATCATCGTAATAATGTTCGAATTTGAAAACTACTTACAACATTAGCAAACAGTAGCTGCTTAACAAACAGGAAATATGACTCATTGTAAACATCTCTGTTGTGCATGAACCGCAAGTTTTCATCTTGGACAACTTGCTGGATTCTTGCTGGCATTCTTTCCAAAAACAAACCGTGCCTCTCCCCTCGATCTACCAATTGGGTCAGCTGTGATAGACTGTCTCTTTGGCGGTGATGGGGACTTTGCTTTTTGGGAGTTCTACAATAAAAATGCAGTATGTCAGATTATATATTTTATGGGGAATCAATGAATATATCAAAAAGACAAACTAAAATTTATATTATATATTCACAAAATAGCAAAAAAGATGCAATTGATTGTTTCACTAAAAAAGGCGTCAAACACTAAAAAATTAAATTTTCATAAAGTTTTAGATAATTTAACTGATTAAGATGCAAAGATTTTTTTAAAAAAAAAGCTATAAAAAGTACATTTTTCACACGTTCACAATCAGTTTAAGTTTATATAATTGATATAATTATCAAATTATCATAATTTTCTTATTTATCGAAATTCCGCTGTTTAAAAATAAAAATACTATAAAGATAGAATGTTATGTATTTAATATTTAATGATTTGTTAATTTTTCAATATTGTAAAAATCCAATATTTCAAAACTGATGGATTAAAAAAGGTACAATCAAGTTACATTTCGTAAATCAATAAGGGTTCAATTATAATTGATATAATTAATCATTGTAACTTCAGAGTGAATCTTTCAGACTAAATTAGGGTAAATTCAAATTAAGCTAAATTAGAATCTTTAAAATAAAATAGAGGTGTCAAAGAAACCAAAAATAAAGAAACTAAACATTATTATAATATACTAAAAATAATAAATGAATATTTTAAAGTCTAAAAAAAAACCTAGAGTTACATATAATATTAAAACCGTCACTAGTCAATAAAAAGTCAAAGTATACCTATTAATCATCAGCTCTTCTGATTTCCTAAAAGAGAACTTGTTTGGAGTTTTCCTAGGAGTTCTAGGGGTTCTAACAGCTTCTTCTACTTTTTCGTAAAATAGCATGTAGGCATTCCAGTACCGCTGACGAATTTCAGGATAAGAATTACCTGAAAAATTTTAATTAATAAAAGGAGACTAAAAATCAAATTCTTGCAATGCAACAATTTTTAATATATTACATCATAAATATAAGTAATTATATACTACAGTATTGTCAAAAATCGTCTCATATAATTTTAAATTAACATTGCATGATGAGATCCTTTAAGAAATTTCTTGGAAAGTTATTAATATGAAAGTTTGTAAACAAAACATACATTAAAAGTTTTTTTTTTTAATTTTAAAAAATTTTATACTAAAGTACATATTTTGCATTATTTTAGAATTGTGATAAAACCCTCAGTGATTAAGCACATGTTTAACTCCTTACTTGAATCTCTAACTTTGGCTTTATAAGTTCCCCCGAAACATTCAGCTTCAATTGTCACATCGTTCATGTCAAATTCCTCAACAGAAATGTCATTGAACTTGTACCACTTTGAGAGTTTATCACCAGCATCCAATCTAAAAATCACAAATTTTTCTTTACAGCAAATAAATGTTATTTAAAAAGAAAAAACAATGACAATAAAACACAATAGGATTTTTTCTTCATAAGTCCCTTAAATGGAATCAATATTCAGTTTAATTGACAGGCTTAAATTAATAAAACAATCAATTAACATCTATCGATTAATTTTTTTAATTACTTTTTTATTGTAAAAACCCAAATAAAAGTCTGACTGTTTCTAAAAGACTTATCTTTTAAATTCATTAATGGTACTGTCCAGAAGCAACCAGAAAAGGCCCTGTCCGCTTTTTATGTAACGTCATCTTATTTAGTATCTTTAAATGTAAATGAATTTGAAAAAAATACTACCTTTATTACCTTTTACCACCTTCACCTACCTACTTTAACCCGTAACTGGTAATATCCGTCTGATAGACGGATAGTTTTCCACGATTGACGCTAGTTCCAATTAGTCTGATAGTCTAGTCTGAGATGTTACCAGTTACGGGTTAATACTATTCTGAATCGTACAGTGCAAGTTTATATTAAATACAAATTAATAATTTATTGCATTATAAATTATGTAATTATTATAGTACAAATTATAGTATAAATTAATTATAATATTAAGTTTTATCACCTTCGTTCCTTGATGTAACTATAATAGTGTCCCGCGTTTGCTTGGCCACTGTGCACCACCGCTCCAACTAATTCATACATGCTATTTCCCAGTTTCTGGGAGTTGGCAGTTGCTGGGACTACTTGGTCATCGCTGTCGCTTTCATTCTTCATTGTTTCTTTTTCTTGTATGCCTTCGGCTGTATAGGGCTGCATATCCAGTTTCCAAGGGAACTGAAGATAGAAACAGAAAAAAATTGAAGCTTCTGATTAAATCCAAATCATTTTAATGGGCTTAGAGCATGGAATAAAATTAGTTTCTGAAACCGCAGTTACACGCTTCGAGCGTTTGATTCCAGCAGCCATTTGAGCGTGACCTTGATTTTCTCAAGATAATGATTTAACAAGCAGATACTCTAAGCTTCCGCTGAAACTGGCGCTCAAGGTCACGAAACCAAACGAGATTGGTTCGTTACCTTGAGCGCCAGTTTCAGCGGAAGCTTAGATTATCTGCTTGTTAAATCGTTACCTTGAGAAAATCAAGGTCACGCTCAAATGGCTGCTGGAATCATACGCTCGAAGCGAATAACTGCGGTGTAAGGGAGAGAGGTTACTAGTAAAACTTAGGTTATCATAAAACTAGCTTTGAATGTTAAGATATTAATATTCATAATTTAAACTTTTTATAAGATGAATAATTACAAATTAGCATGATTGAAAAGTCTTAGTTTCAAAATTTCTCCAAAGTATAAGATATGTGGGGGGGGATGGGGGGCATTATTACTGACACTTGACAAACGTGAATTGTATTGTACAAGGTTGCTAATGAACCATCTGTACTTATCTTATACTTTGGAGAATGTGAGTTTTGCAACTGAACCATTTATATGTTAAAACCATTACATTAAAGAAAACGACTTTAACAGCACATTTGTTAAGAATTGCAGTAGCCAATTCCAATAGACATAAAAAATTCTTTTTAGCAAATTAGTTATCAAGAAAAAATATTGTTTACCTTAAAATAATCATCAAACTTCAATGAACGATTTGCTTCCCAGTCATAATCAAACCTTTTCAATTGAATCACTAGCACTGGAGGCAAAGTTTTGATGCATGTTCTTTTTATAGTGTTGCGCTGTAGGTAAAATATTGACTTTTAATACACAAGTTCTATTGAGCAGAAAGCTTGAACAAGCCAATTTTCATATTTAGAAATAAATTCAATAAGCATGAGTGTTTTTTTTTTATATAGATAAAATAGAGTGGGTAAAAAATATTATAATCAATCATAGTTTGAAAGTAACATAGGGGATGAAAATTTTATTTTACTTTTTCACAGCAAAAATATCATATTCTAGTTAATTTTGTTATATTAAAAAATATTCCATAAATAGAATCTTTGGAGTAGCTAATCACTATCAACCAAACAGAATCTTCATGTCAGGAAACAGTCTTCTATTTTAAAAGCAGATTAAATCAAGATAAAAAAAAATTAAAGAATTAATAAGTAAAAGTGGCAACAGTTGTAAATTTCAATCATCAGTAAATATTGTATATTTAACTATTGTATGCATCAAAAGGTTACATTGAAATAACAAGTGTTAAGCTGACTGTCAAATCAATATTAAGCTAGCCACTCAAAATAGACTCAATAAACCAGTTTTAGTGTTGGAATAACTTGCTTACAGAGGAAATTAAATGTAATGCATCTTACCTTTTCATGACATTTTTCACATAAGTAAGCGTTGTGTCCTTCAAGCAGTTCACCTTTTACAAATTGATCCAATGAATCAATAAGGTTTTGACTTTTTACAGGTAGATTAAGGGCCATAAAAGTTTCTTCTCTTTCATATCTGTAATGAATTGCTTAACATCAGTTTTTAAGGCAAATACTTATACAACAATACAAAATTTAATCTTATAAATACAAACTAAAGCAACATGGGAGTAGGTAAAATTTTCCCAAAGCAGAGTAAATAAAGCACCATAATCACCACAAGATATTATTAAAAAAAAACAGCATTGTTAATGCATGTTTTTATTTTAGGAAATAGTGAAAGGATTGATACAAAAGGGAATGTTCTATTTTATATCCTAATAAAGCTACAATGTGGTTTACTTATCGATATAGAAAAATGTTGTACCAAATATGTGTAACACTTGCTGCATTCACATTCATAATTTAATTCAATCAGAAAAAAAATCAGAATTTCAAGTAGACTAGCTTTATAAACTCAGTGTAGTGCTTCATACCTCTTTCATACAAAAAAACATGTACTTAAAAAAACGTAACCTTAATAATAAATATTTACAATTTGCGTCTTGAATTTTCATGTAAATGACTCGTTATTGTACAAGTATGCTCTCATTACCAATTCTTAACTACTTTTTTTTTGTATTTGGTGCAATAAATGCTGTTAGTCCAAATTTTCTTTCTTAAGTTACACTTTTAATGTCCAGTATTAACATTAAAAACTACATGCACAACTAAGAAACTTACATACCTATGTGGACAACCTATGCATATTTTCTGGTCAGAAAACACTCCTTCATATTTTGGTTTGAATACAGGGTCCCAGCCATTCTTAATAAGGTACTCATCAATTTGGTCGATCAAATGCGTGAAAAATTCAAAAGCATCTTGTTGTTCTCGAACGTTGATGGGCTCCCCCCACAACCGAAAGCATTTCCAGAAGTTTTCTGGTGCGTGATACTGGAGGCGAGACTCCAATAAATGGCCAAAGACCATTTGGAATTGATAAAATAAGCTGAAACAGTCAAGTAAATAAGTTTAAATAAATAATCCAAAGTCTTATTTAAATCTACAATGAAAAAGATAAAACTAAATGAATGGGATTTTTTTAATAAGTTTGTGAATTGTAGATTTGCAAAAGCTTTTGAAAATATTTAAAAAAAAAAATTAGATTATGTTACAAAAAATATACACTAATTACTTATTTACAAATGGAAAAACTATTGTAACTTCTGTTTTAGTTATAGTAATTAAAAATATACTTATCTTGGGCAAAAAAAGGGTCCAATAAAACAACCTTTGGTTTTTTTTTTATTTATAAAGGTGCTGATTTTATTAATATACTTAAAAATCAGCATTTTATCGTTTGTTTAAATATAAAATGCTGTAATTAATAGCTTAAGTAATTAGTAGCCATTGGTTTGTAAATACTTACACTTAAACCTTCACAACAAATAAAAAAAAAAAAAACATTAGATAAATTTAACCTAACCTCATTGTAAGTTACTCCAATGCTTAGAATCGCCAGAATTACGTAATTTTAAAACAAAATACTTACCCATCCTCATTTGGTTCATTTTCATCTACTGATAAAATCGCTTCTTTAATACCTGGTTGCATATATAATTGTTGAATAACTGAGTTCATATAGCAAGTGGCACCAGCATTTTTCAACCCCACATAACCACATAAAGCTCTTTCTGCCACTAAAGGTTCATACTAAAAGTAGAAAAATTGCAACAATTATTGAAAATACAAAATAAAATTATTTGATTAATATAAGATAAAACTTACATAACTTTAAAAAATTTTATACAACACTAATACATACAGTGATTTAACACGTAACAATTATAATGTTGGACTGTATCGAATTATAAGTTTTAAGCTAACAAGTTTCCTTTTTTTTTTGTTTAAAGTTGTTATAAATATCTATCAAATCTAACAAAATGATAAATTGCAAGATTTCTTTGAAATTCTTCTGAAATTAAAAAATGCTCCCAAACCTCATATTCTTTGGCAAGCTCTGGCTTCACATTATGGTGCATTGTCAAAAGATGCTTGACTGTAGTCTCCATATTTTCTAGGCAACCAGTGGAAAGTTCAACCAAAACTTCATAAGCAGCTACTCTGGATTCTGGACTGCTGCACCTGAAAAAAAAAAATGGGCTTATACGTCTTTCATCTACTGTCTGTTTCATCTAGCTAGCAAAGTGTGTTTTAAACAAGCATTTTACAGTCACTATAGAAAAAGTTTTTTAAAAAGATTGGTTTATAAATCTGTTTAAAGAAATCAACATATTTTTCAAAGTTCTTATTTCTAAAAAAACTTTTTGCAACAACCACTTAAATGTTATTCTTTGTTTCTTATTAGTTAGCAGGTGCTTAATGATTTATTATAATATTAAATAAAATAATCTTTAAATGCTAAGCTTTTTTTTCAATCATAGCCATAAATGACTATTCAATAAACAAATTCAATGTTCATTACAAAAAAAAAATGCCACCATTACTAAATTTGAAATAAAACTTAATTTAAACATATGCAGATTTTATAAATATAAATCTTTAAAAAGAATTGTACTTTACATTTTGTAGAAATCATATATTAAAGCTTACTTGGAAGTAAAATCTCGGGACGAGCTGCTATTGGTGCAACTTGCCTCAGTTGATATCATTAATGAAGCAGGGAACAGGAAATAGCGAAATAAGTCAGGAATTAAAACTTTTCCTAAAATAATAAATAATTATTAGTTGACAAGGTATGCATGAAATTTGCAAAACTCTTATAATTTAAAGGTCGAATGTTGTTTCACACAAATTTAAAAAATCATTAAAAAATTTACAAAAATCAGTTATAATTGAGCTAGAAGAGTCTTTTTATGACAATAAATTCTAGAAAATCTTAAAAGAGAATATATGATATATCATATGTTGACTTACATATATCCAACAACTTTTGGTAAGTAACAAATTGGAAATTAGCACCTTATTATTTTTAACACAAGTTACACAATTTCAGCTTTTGTTAGTCATTTTGCAAACCATAACAAATATACTAAAAGTTTATGAAAAAGAGGAAATTTGTTATCGTTAAAAGAAGTTAGAAATATGTTCTTCTCCTTTTGTTCGGGTGAAATTTGAAATGTTATTTTTAATTTTCATTAATGATTTTGATTGTTTAATTTTATGTGTAGTCTGGAAGGGCCCGGGGGCCCCTTGACAACCAATATTTCTGTGTTTGAAATAAAAAAAGTTTCTTTTTCAGTTTCTTCTTTGTTCATTTTTCATTTCTTTCAAAATTCTTCTCATTCTTTTTTTTTTTTTTTCAAAAATTATACTTAGCAAGTTCTTCAACTAAGCTCTTCAATTACATGCAACATATTTATGTGAAAACATGGACAGTATGTTAAATGGGAAATCACAGAAATCTAAGCCTTACCAGCTTCATTTTTCTGCACACCATCACAAGTGAGTAGAGTTTTGATGAGGCGAAAGTGGCCTTCCATCAGGGCACTGTCAGCAGCTTGCAGGGCTGCTGCAGAAGAGGGAGAAAAGCCCTGCAGCCAGTTGATTTCGTCTTCAATCATTTGTTTAGGATCAATGTGAAGACGTTTTTGATCGAAATCTGCAATAGGTAATATTATAAACTAAACACTTATTGGATAGCGCAAATTCAAAACAAAAAGTCAAAGTATCTATAAATGTTTATAATGTGGAAATCTGTAACAATACTAAAATTGGCAATTTTTTAAGTATATTAGGACTTTAATATATTTTTATCTTAGAAAAAAAATCATAAAGTGGAAACGGTACCATTATACCAATAACTCAATTTTCTAAGCTATTCTTTGGAATTAAGATAGTCAGTCCCTTATTGCAGAACAAGCAGTTGTAAAATAATGATTTTTAACCCGAAATTTTTAATTGGACTGACCTGTTAACCCTCGAAGCAGTCTGCAGCACAGCTCAAAATATTCAGAACACTGACTAAGCAGCCTGAAAAAGAAGAAATAATAATTATAATTATTTTTGTACAAAATGTTTGCACATGTTGGTGAATGGAAATATCTTTTTATGCCTCTAAACTTAAAATTTTTCAATCTTTTTAAGAGATCATAAAAGTCTAAAGTTAGTCAATACAGATATTGATCTAAAAAATTAAATTTTGAAACATTTACTACCTTTTTATTAAAAAATTTAAGAACAAACAAATATTTTTGAAGATTTAAACTAAAATTAAACAATTATTTAAAAAAATAGCTTAGGAGAGGTTTTTAATAATTTGAAGAAAATTTTTTTAGCTGTCATCTTATTTATTCATTATGAATCATTAGTCAACAACACTAACTTGGCATAGATTAAGTTAGCAAGCATCACTTAAATTTTTCAGAAAATTAATACTACATAAAATTAAATGTTGTTAAAAAAATATTTTTTTACCTTTGGCTATCACCGCGAGTACATGTGGATGGCACCCATAAGGGCAATCGAGCCTTAAGAAGGACACCAATGAGATGATCCCTGGGACTAGGAGAAGAGTTGACAACTGTCATGCTCAACTTGCTGAATTCTTCTAAAGCACACCTGCGGACAACTGGACTTGGCGAGCATAGAAGGATGTCGATAACAAAGTCACTTATGCATGGAAGTGACGCAAATTTACCTACAAAGGACTTTAATTTATTTCAAAAGATATATGAAGCTAATTAATATATAGGTATTGATTAAAAAATATATTTCACAAAACTTATTTCCACTAACTGTGGATTACTTTAATAATTTTGATATGACTTACTAAAAACATCTGTTCTCATTTTGATGCAAGTGATTAAAAATTCTAAAGCTTTAACAGACAACAAAACATCTTTCTCCTTTACAAATTGCTGTTGAGCACAGATGCCACTTTGTAGAACAAGGTCTCCATTATCACTGCCACTGCTTGCATTACTGCCTGTGATACAAAACAAATGTATTATGATAAGTTGTATGTTTGGAATTTAGGTAAAAAAAAAGATTACTTAAATGTTAATTTTATCTTAACTACAAGAAACTATGTACCCTAAGAGCTTAGCATGTTCAATAATTTTTATATAAACACATTGAGATATATTATGACTTATGCAAAAAAGAAAACAAAAGTTTTAGTGCATTGAATTAATTATTTTGTCTTATTCGGTTACAATTCTAATGACTACATTTTAAATTTTGAAAAATTACTAATGAGAAAAAAAAATATCAAGAAAAACGTGTTTCACACAAAGCATTGAGATAAGTAATAAACACCAGTCCAAAGTGGGGTTTTAAAATAAATTATTGAAACTTAAAGTTCTATTGTTGCTCTGGTATTCTTACTGTGTAATCACTAAGGTCATGCAGTTTTTATTTTCCAAGCTGCTCAATATCACTTTTCAAATAACATAACTTTACTTTCCCTATTCCATTTATAGTTAACATAAGGAATACATATTCTTGACACATTAAACAATAAATAAAATATATAGAGGGTCTCTATAAAGATCTTTATTATTTTAAGACTTTACCTACAAGCTATGCAAAACTCAGGAAGGTTTAACAAAGCTTGAAATTAAAAAGTAAATGCTGAACTTTCAACTCACCAGTGCTACTTTGGCGACTTCTCCTCCCCATGCAGGATTTTGTCCCTTCTTTGCTTGGAAGACAAGAATTAACCAATAGCAAATTCCCTGCTGCTGCGGCCCATGACAAACGAATCAAACTGGACAAGGTTCCTAAAAGCTCTGTTGTGCTGATTGTCTGTCGTGAAAGAGACAGCATTAGATTAAGTTGAAATATAATAAATGTATGTACTTTTATTAAAAAAAAAAAATCCAAATTATAATTTCCTTATTATACAATAATAGATATGGGTGAATAAACAATTTAAATGTCCACGATATAGTCCTTTGTTTCAACGAAGTGCTTTAGCTCCCTGAGGGATAACTAATAGGCTAATGTGCAAACTTGTTTTTGCTGCATGACATTTAAATTTAAATTGTAACCGATTTTTCATTTTTAATTAAAACTATATTTCGGTAGCAGAGTATTACGAATGACTCCACCATGTTTTAAATTTTTAATTTAGTATAATTATAAAATTTAAAAAGAAAAACTAAAATATGTGTTGCTGGAAAATCTGTTAGTTATATCTGTATCAGTTAGAATTTAAGTCTCCATGCAGATTTGCTATTATTATTGTTGGGCTGTGGATAGCTTAGTGGTTAAGGCCTTGTTCTTGGAATTGGAATGCCACTGAAGACCCGTTGAGTATATGCCGTTAAATCGAGGGGCGGTGGAGATAGATGGTAGCATCTGTCACTTACAAGTGTGCGTGTGTCTTACTTGACAAAGGTTTATAAGCGGGTCTCTGACCAAGCACACAAACCTAAATATATATGTCTACCAACCGTCACTATTATTTTTTAATACACAACACTTTGTTACGTACAAATACAAGTCCATTTTTTTAGGAAAACACTCAAATTTTAGAACAACCAAACTACATTTACCTCAATTGCTTTTACGCCATTCAATCTTTTCACGGCACTTGACAATTCTTCGGATATGGCAGAATTTGTACAAAATTCAATTATTGACACTTTACCACCACTGGCCAAAACAGCTTGATGGCCGAATAATGAAGTAATTTCAAGGCCTGTTTCACCACATAGCAGAAACCTGGATTTTAAAGAAATTAACTTTTATTCAACACTTGAATAAAATTTATAATTATTTATATACAATAATATATCAGACTGTTGGCTCGCCTAGTGAGCGATCACATGCAATTAATGCAGTTGGCACATGAAAGGGAAGAGGCGATTTTTTCCTCCTGCTGACATCCCTTTCCAGACTAGAGACGTTGTTTTGTTTTGTGTTCGAATGAAGTTTTTGTTTAAAAATGCTGACACAAAAAGTTAGCTAGTCAAGTAAAGGTGTTTATTTAAATTTGCCTCTATGCTTTTCGTATAATCACATCGATCAGTGAAGGGCACTTAGTGGTTAAAATAATAATAGATAGCAGTGAATACTAACATGCTTAAATCTTAGGGCACAGGAAGGTTAAGAACAATCAACTCAACTTTAAGGAACATTTTATTTAAGTGTTTAATTTTATTAATTTGTTAAATATTTCAAAGTTATCTTGATGTAGGAAAGCCAAATAAACTAAAATTAAAAAGATTTTGTGCCTGTGTTTTATTGGTCAGTTTGAAAGGATTTGCTGAGATTTTATAAAATTGCAATAAAAATATGATTTTCTTTTTAAAAAACAATCGCTGTTTATTTCCGTAAACAATTTTTAAAAATGAATGGTTTTATAGATTATTAATTCTCTAACTTAAAATATACAACAACAAAAATGTGTATCAAAATTATACACAGTTGAAATTTGAATTGGAACAAAAATTTGAATCGGAAAAATTACCTAGCAATGGCCAATGCAGTCAAATAACAGCCCTGACGAATATCATAGTCAACCTCAATAGGTATGCTGTCTTTCTGTAGAATATTTAGAACAAGGGTCAAGCCACCAGCTGATAAGAAGTCATTGCTAAACATCTGAGCGCTCTGAACAGTGTTGGTGTCTTGTACTACAGGCATTAGTTTTCCACTCAATGCCTACAACATAATAGAAATTGTATTGATCAATGCACAATTGGCTGAGATGTAAGCTTGTTTTCACTATATGAGATTTTAATTGAATTTCATTAGCAAAAATATAATTTTACAAAAAATTTGCAAATTATGTTATTGTAATAGAAGCTTATAAATACCTATTCCATGCTTTAAATGTTGATTTTTGATAAAATTAATAAATTTATAATTGTTTACAAATTATTTGTATTGCTAGAAACTCTGACAGTCAGATGACGGCTTTATAGACATGTATCCCACAGAGGGTTAAATATTTTTTACTAATAGATTTTAGCTTTGTCATTCTTTTCAAAAATAGTCACTTTGAACAGCAATTAAAAAACATTTGCAACACAAACAATTACAGTTCTATAATTAAACTCATAGTTTCCTTTCGCAGAAGCCACGACCATGGACGGAGCTATAAAACACGTGGAGCAATCAGATGAAGAGAACATTTCAACCGTTTATTTTTGTCTTTATCTGATTTTTCCACGCGTGTTATAGCTCCGTCCATGGTCATGGCTTCTGCGAAAGGAAATTATGAGTTTAACTATAAAAGTCATCACTCAAATCAAAATTACATTAAAACTTGACAATAAATACAACACCAGTGTTGTTAAGTAACAATACTAATTCAAGTCTAAATACCTCTAAATTGTAAAGCAATTTGAAATGTGATATTTGATAAGACACATCAAATAGATTTTTCAAGACTTCTTTAGGAGATTCACAGCGCTGCTCCTTTGTGGGTGAAGTGACAGAGAACTTTTTCGGACTAGACTTTGGACTGTCTTTGATCGGGGTTGTTGGTGACGGGATTTCCATTATTTTCTAAAATAAAAATTAATAAATACCAATCAAAAACATAAAAAATTGTACAATTTTTTTTCATGCAAAACATCAGTATTTTTTAAAAAAGAAACTTAAAATGTACCATTGAAATTAGTAACTTTGACTTAAACATAAAACCCTGAAATTTTCTCTTCATCTGACTTTATTCTACAGTATTTTTTAGTCAGATGCCAAGGCAGAGTTGCCACTATTAAATAAAGGCAAACAACATATTTAAACAAATATTTAACGAGATATTATAAGTTTGAAAAGCTAGGACCAAAGTTAACCTTTTTGAGGGTGTATTAAATAAGTAACTTTAATTACCTTAGCACTAATTGAGTCAAGTGCATCTAAAATGGCAGGATCAGTAGGTATAAGATGCAACAAATTCCTGACTTGAAATGTTATACTAAAATATGTAAAGCAGAAAATTAAAATATGTTTAGGGTGGTGTGGAATTAAGATCATTTGTTAAAGAATGTGTCTTACTTTGGATCTTCAAGTGTTGATAACTGGTATAATTTGTCAAATACTTGACCTCCAGTAGCCATCACAACACCAGGTAATACTCTCTCCTATTAAATATTAAAAATAAGGGTACTTTAGGGATCAATTTTACATCAACTATCAAACAACCAATAAAAAATGTGAGAGATGTTTTATTAAAGCTGACCCTTGATAAGTTATACATTTCAATTAATCAATTTGTACATTATTGTTTAATCAGTTTTAAATCATAACTCAGAAATTTCTATTTCTAAAATCGGGGTTAAGTAAATAGAAACAATGAACAAACTGTATTGAGGTAAATTTTAAAAAATTATCTTTAACTTTGAACTTCAGACACCTAATATTGGCAATTTTAAAATACAGGGCGTCCTTAAAAGAATGTCGAAGTTTCAAATTGTAATAGTATCAGCTGTAATCGTTGGACAGCTGTGGTTGAAGTGACAAATAAAAAAATAACTCAAACAGTTACAGATAAGCGCATACACTTGTACCGCTACATCGTTTTCACTGTTGAAGTGTCATCGATTCCATTAATTACTCCGGACTTGCTGCAGACAGTATGGGAAGAATTGCATTCTTGTTTGGATGTGTGCCCTAAAGGCATACACTTTGAGCACTTATAGGAAAAACTAGGTTAGTTTTCTTTCAATTTCATGTATGAATTGATACACTTAGTATAAGATAAACTCCTGTAATATACCATTAAAACTCAGACACCCTGTATTTCGCTTAAAATTTATCTTATTCATGCATTTTCAATACATTTAAATTTATTTGGCATATTATATTATAAAAATATAGTTTGAACAAAAGAAGTTTTCAATAGCGTTTAGCTCTATTGTAATTATTACCTGGTCTAAGAAATATGAGAGGTGATTTCCAGCAGATGCAGAATCAGGAAGCAGAGTAACAGTTCCATAACCAGTTGAATAACTTCTTGAATCCTTCATAATAATAAGTACAGCAAATTAAACTTAGAAAGAAAAATAATAAAAAGAATTTTTTTAAAGTACTTTTTATTGTTAAAGTATTTTTCTCTCTCAATTATCATGCATAAAACTAAAATCAGCATATCTGTGACAAATATATGACAGAAAGACGATAATTCGCAGATTAGGTTTAATATATACTCAAATAAATTTAGTTTGTTTGTAGCATATATTCATTTTTATATTCAATCACAAAAACTATCTGCAAGAAAATCAACTTTTACTATCATTACAGGGACTGTCAGTCCCATAAAGCTAATGCATTAGTTTTAAAATCACAACTTTTGCAAAAGAATTGCTTTGCCATGTTATCGAATTTTCACCAGAGTGGGAATCATCATAACATCCATTTAAAACAAAATAACATACAGTAATTTTATTAGAAATTGATAAAATTTTAAAGTAGTGTCGCCATCTGCAGTAATTTTTGGTATTTTAAAACTTCAAAAATATATAATCAAACTATATAAACTTTTCGTTTCAAATTTGTTGCATTTCAAAGTTATGATTTCCATACCTATGGAAAAAAGGCTAACATGGTAGAGCAATATGTCTGTGGAAGCTGTGATTCCAAAACTAATGCATTAACTTTATGGGACTGACAGCTCCTCTTTAATCAGAACAGAAGATCAAGTTATTAATCTTTAGTTAGGCATTCATAGAGGATTCTGTGCATGGTGAATACTACCCTTATATGTGAAAAAATATACCTGAGTTGAGATTATAGTTGACATTCCACTTCCAACACATTTAACCAACAAAACATGTCCATCACGAATGTTAAGTTGACTCATCAATCTTTGTTCCTTGTTTTTTGGAATCTAAAAAAAAAAAGGATGTAGAGTGAGTAAAAATACCAAAACAAAACCAAAGTGAATAAATTTTTATGAGCATAAATATTTTTTTTGGATATTCTTAGAATAATAACTATCTGTAAAAAAAAATTTCAGTCAGAATACATCAACCGTGTTAAACACAATGCCTACACAGGTGCTGTAATTTCCAAACACATGTGCTTCAGCCATTACCTAGATTAAATTCCCTAGTGTATTATTCATCAGACATTTTGGCTGCACAGACAATTTAAGGTAGGTAGTTATTTTGGCAATGCCCGAGCACAAACCTGAGACCTTCCGCATGCAAAGGCAAGGGTTTTTACAAACTTCCCCACCAATTCAGCAAAGGTTGAAAATAACTTTTTTTAAAAATTACTTGTGAAACACACTTAAAATATATTGTTTGACAGATACATTCAGATAAAGAATATATGTTTAGGATGTAGCTTGAGAATGAAGAGGATAAATACTTAAACTAAAAATAATAGATCATAAATGAAGCAATTAAATGACAAATATATTATTAAATATTTATTTCACTCAGATACTTACAGGAATTTCATCTTGATAAAGATGCACTTGCATGGAATTCTGATGCAAGTGTTGAGCTATTCTTTGCTTTACAGAACCAAGAGTTTCATTGCTATGAGTCTGAAACACGGAAAATAAAATATAAAAATTACAGAATATAAAATACATCATTGAATAAAAAGAGTAAATACTTTCAATTATGATAGTAGTGTAAGAGATAAAACAATTTGCATATACTAACGATTAGTACATTCATATATTATAGTACTGAAAAATAGACTACTCATTTGTATAGCACTAATGATTAGTACAAGGGAATACTCATACTAATGCTTTTAAAAATCAAATAAGGCTAAAATTATGTTCGTATTAGACTATATATATATATTAATACCATGAAACTGAAAACTAACTGCATGATTGAAACATAAAATATGTATAAAAATATTAACCAAGGATAAAATTATACAATAAGTTGTTTTTTCAACAAATTAATATAAGAAGATTCTGCATTTATACACCCTAAGCAAACATTGTAACTAAAGAAAATAGATAAATTGTAAACAATTAATGAGTGTACTTTTAAATTGGAGTATGTATAGCTGGAGTTATTTTTTTATCTTATGTTTCAATGTTTTTTTTTTTAATCTATAGCCAATAAATGATCCTACAATTTGAATAATAAAAAATACATGTTGCAGAAATTTGAGAATACAATATGTACAATAAAATCTTTAGTGATTCAATATCCAATAAATAAATCTTTTCACATTTTGATCTTAGAAACTAACAACCTACCACAACTAGGTGTTCTTCTTTTGATGAATCAATGCAAATTTTAAGTAGGATTGGATGTCCAACAAAAGATGTTCCATGGGGTAAGATGGTTCTGGTTGAAGGATGGTTTTCCTCGATGGAGGATATGTACCTCTCAGAAATTTGAAGCAGACGACAAATACTTTGATACCTCTCGCTTCTGTACAACAACAAAATGCATTTGATTAATAAAAAAATTAGAGTGATCACTATTATACAATTTTAGAAACAACATTAAACAAAATAATAGGTAACAAATAATTTTTTTTTTCCTTCAACAACTCACCCCCTCCCCCCCAGCTGTACCATACTTCCATAGTACTCTACATACTCTTAAACCTCTGAGGAATACACAGACAATAGCAGCAGCATGCATCATTTTAAAAAAATTACAGTAGGGCAATTCCATAAAGATGTCAACCTTGGTACCAAAATTTCAAAATTAAGTAAATACTTCGTGTCTTATGTGATGTAAAGAATGGAATCTCTATTTTAACACACTGAAATTCATTGTTTGAATAGATATTTAAAAGAAGAAAAATTGGTCTTATACGAAAAGTAAAAAAAAAATCCAAAATTTTAGGTGTTAAATTCTTACAGCTTGAAATATTTTTTTCCTACACTTCCCATAAGTTAGTTAGAAAATTATAATTAAATTGTTCCCTACATTATAAATAAACATTCAACACATTTACTCAAATCAAAAGTAGCAAAATTTCTTATAAAGGGATGTATTTATTACACCCACTCTTAAAATGTCAGTCAGTTACCAAAGCGTTATAAAAGCTGGTGTTTTTACAGGATTCAATATTATGGTATTAAAAAATGATGTGCTGGATAGTTCATTTCTAGCACTTTGATATGGGCCTGACTTTTAAAAGTCACCTATTTTATATTCAGAAAAAAATTATATTAAATAACTTGAAGTGTCAATGAAGGTTGCAGACATGTCAGTCAGTTACCACAACTTCAATAATTTTTCTAACAATTTCTATAAGAGCTATATAAAATTGCAAACCATATTTAAATTCATCTAAAAATTTTCTTTTAAATTATACTAAACTTAATTTGTTAAACAATATAATTGTCCCGCTATTTTGTAAAACATTGTAATTTCGTCTTCCGAATGTCAGTCAGTTACCCGTGGAATGGCCCAGTAGAGTCCTGCTCATCAGAGGGGTACGAGACCAAAATTGAGCAGCAAAAATAAAAAATTACTGCATATTTTAAGAAATAAATCCAACTTTGTAAGTACGTATTTATTTTTTGTGTAGTTATTTACACATATACATTTCGTATTTAAGCAACAAAATGCCCAAGGCTTTCGGTTAAACCAAATTTCGGATAAATGGGACTCTACTGTATAAATTTTATAAGTTTACTACTTAAAGTATGAACTATGAAGTAGTTTTTATCATCATCTGCAACAGAAATAAAATTTTAAATATTTGAAAGATTTCAGTTCAAATTTTGATCTCATACAGTAAAAACAAGTTTACAATTCAACCAAATTGTGTACCTTTCTCTGAGGCTTAATTGGTCGTGCATTGATATGGCAAGTTATGAAGATGTTTTACAGCCAGTTACCAGTTTACTGATGAAAGTCCGATATTAAAATTAATTATATCATCTTAAAGTCAATGATATTCAACAAAATATCTTACAATATATTATTCACGTCCCTTAATTACTCATAATTTTTTTTAATAAATAATAACATTTAAAGATATCTAGACAATACAAGAAAACCTTCAAAAAGAATATTTAAAACCTAAAGAATTTTTTTTAAAAATCTTGCATTAACAAATTCAATATAAATAATATTTATTAAAAAAATCAGCACTTACTTTTTAGGGCTTGGGGTAGATGCTACTTCAAAAACAGATACTGCAGTAAGGGTTTTAGTTGCACTAGAAACTGCTGTGATCATAGCATTTGGACTACATGTAAATGATACATACTGTAAAAGATGTGGAGAAAGCATATATTGATTAACCAAATAACAACAATTTCTTTTAAGAAAAGTACATAAATCAATACTCTAAATTAGTAACTTTGATTAAATACTATTAATAAATTAATTACTATTATTATTTGAAAGCATTGAAATAAAAAAGAGGGACTTTCATCTGAAGACCAAACCAATTTGAGAAAAAATTTTCAAGATAAATTTATTAAAAAGTGAGCCACAATTAATTAAAAGTTAATTCTAATTTCAACAAAGCAAGGGCAAAATAGTCAAAATTTTACTAACCTCTAATTTTTTGTAGCATTCATTAATAAATCTGTTATGAAGAGACAATACATCCTAAAAATTAGTTACATTAAAAAATTATGAAAATGGTAGCAAAAAAGTAACTGGATAAAACATTTTTTTTAACTAATTATAAAGACAAGATATGTTTATAAGAATATATAATTCTCTAATCTTTAACAATTAAAGTAAAAATACCAATTACATTTTACAGGCGAAGTATTTTAAAATTCATTTTAAATGTAAACCACTTTATAAATCTACAATACCAAAAAACAGTAATCATGAAACCTGTTTATTCTACATTCAAAGCTTGTTTTACGTGGAAGACAATGCACAGCAAATATTATTGAAAAATAGTTTAATGCATATATTATAATAGATTTAAACACATAAATAAGGTGATATATTGTAATTTACCTTCTTTAATCTTGATACAAGAGCATGATAAGATATTTCCAACAAATATTCAATGGCAACATTTGCCAAATTCTCCTCGCAAGATAATGCCACTTGCCATAAGAAATCAGATCCATTCAATTCTAGCTTTTCAACATTCTGTTAAATTATAATAAAAAACTAATGCAATGACAGCAAATAAAAATTTCCAGCATATATTAAATAATATTACCCTTCTTAAACATGAAAGAGTCACGAAATGTACATAAGTCATTAAAAATATATCTGGTCAGATTTATTGCATATGTTGTGATGAATGATAACATATACAAGATTATTAAATTCACTGACTTATATTCAAGACTCATATTTAAATTATATCAATGAACTCCATAAAATATTTTAAATTCATAATGAAATACATTAGTTTTTTGCCCTTAATTTTAGCACTCATTATTTTCATTAGGTTAATTATTAAAATTTAGGTTTAGTGCTTAATTCTGAAGTTACCCTTCAAGTTTTTGAAAACTCTAAAGGATTTCCCAATGCCATTTTAAAATAAATATCAAGACCATTTTATAATTATAGATTTTTAAAATGGGAACTTTTTTTTTTAATTATTCGCCTTTTAAAACTTGTTATGTAATTTAAAAAGGGCTCATTTTCTTACCAAGGCAGAAGTTGTTCTTTTTAATCTGTGATCAGAATGATTAACGGTTTCAAAGTATGTCTTGAAGCAATTGAAACCTAAAAACATTAAAAGGTATACATAATAATCAAGAAAATAACTATCGAAATCCAGGGGATTCATAAACCACCATTTTCAATTTAATGGCTTCTATTATTTTTAAGGAATATGGGAATATGTTATTCACATTTTTTTTAAATGATAATTAGTTTAACAAGAGAAACTGAGCATCAAAAAACAATTCTTCTAAAGTAAACAAAATTCTGTCTCGATTTAAAAAATTGGTAACATTGGTTATATATATATATATATATATATATATATATATATATATATATATATAAAAGTATTTTTTCAACTACAAAAAAGGCAATTGGAAATTATTTTAAAAATAATCATTTAGTATAAATGTAATCAAATTAGTATTTCATTTTTAATAAATTATGTTAATAAATAAATTAATTATTATTAATTTAATAAATTATTATTATTACCAATATGTGTTAGCTGTGAAGAATCCAACTTTAATAGTTTTTGATTGAATAGTGCTGCCTGGGTCTCAGTTTCTAAATCTTGTATGCATCTAGTAAACCATTCATAGCAGACCTAAAATTGAAATATAGCAAAATATATTCTGTACCTCAGTCAGAGCACAAGAGACATATTTTTCAATACTATTAAATAGTTTTAACACAAACTCAACAATAACATAATAAATTCTAGCTAATTAAAACATTATGTTTGGAAGAAAAAACTAAAAAAAAATATAAATTCCAAATTTTTAAATATATCATGCTGTTGGAGTTTCAGACAAATAACTAAATCAAGAAGAAAGAATTGGATGGCTTAAATTATTGTCACACTAGAGCAGTGGTTCCCAACCTGGGTGCGATCGCCCCCAAGTGGGCGATTTGTGTTATCAAGGGGGCGATAAATAGTTTGGGGGCGATAGGGGGGCGACGAGTATTCAAAGGTGGAAAATTAAAATAATATACTGTATCGCAGTACATTAAAAACCATTCTAATATTTATTTATCACCTTGAAAACTTTAAAACTGACATGCTTACAAGATTTGACTAAGTTGGAAATTCCTGATTCTATTGTGGATCCATTCCAGTTTGAAGCTGTGGGTTGTGGATAACTTTGACAACTCTTTGTAGACGGAATTTTAAGATCTGAAGTATGACTGTGAGGCGAAAAGCTTTTTCAAGCAGAGAGGTTATGAGTTAGTCTGCATGAAACTTATTTACACTTATCCACAACTGTAGTAAAAAGCTGAACTACTTCTCATCTCGTTCCCGTCAACATACTTAGTTGAAAATTATTTAGTTCTGTTATCCGGCTCCTCACTAAACAAAGAAATCGTTTGGATATTTGCCTCAAAGACTTACGCATAAACTGGAGAAAATATAAAATAAGAGAAAGTTTCCAACATTCAATTTGTTCTTTAATATCCACTTTCAAGATTTTAGTTAATTATTTCACTTTTGTTCTTTAAAAAAATCTGTTAAATATAAACATTTTATTTTTTTCTATTTTATTTAAGAGTGACGGGATAAAGCTGCTTTGTTTTTATATATGGTAGTAAGTGTTTTAAAATTATAAAATTGCTTAATTAGTTACACTTTTAATCAAATTATAATTGGACAAAACATAAAAATTAAAAGGGGGCGATATGTGTTAGTCAACCTAAAGAAAGGGGCGATGGTCCAAAAAAGGTTGGGAACCACTGCACTAGAGCTACACAGAAGTAAGAAAATGGATACTGGGTTCAAACTATAGACTTATTATAAATATTTATATTATTAAAGGTTTCAGAATTAAGGAAAGGCCACTAATAATAATTAAGGCAATATTAGTAATTATTTAATTTTAACCTAATACTAGACATTTCTTTCATTAATGTTATTGTGGTTTATAAGTAAAATATTAAATTTTAGGTAACTTTTTAATTTTACTTAAATTAGATATGTTTGAAGAAAATTAAGAACTTTGAAATGATGAATTTCACAAAAATATAAGGATTTTGTTTAAGAAACTTTCTGTACTTAGGCTATTTACAGAGATTGATTATAAAAATATAGGCTTCAGATATGAAAAAGCTTAATAAATTACATATTAATTAAACTTAATTAACTAGACCGACTCTTACCTCCTTATCTCTATCACAAGCATCCGGATTGGATATCAAAGTTTCCCAAAGTTCTTTAGCCCTTGACCAATGTAAATACTGAGCTCCTTCTTGAAGTATGAATTGCAAAAAGCTCAAGTGTTCAAAAAGATACTAAACACAAAGGACACAGAAAGAAAACAATTATTTCAAAATCTAAAACAGCCATCTTAATTGAACAACAAACATGCTACCGATTCTACAGAAATATACGAGATTCATGCAAACTATAAATAACTTTGCACATTAAGTGTAGGATGCCACTATAATTTAATGACGTAGGCACTTCATAATTTGTGTGTTGCTCATTCAAGAATTAAGCTTTGGTTTTACGGTAATGTGATATATATATTTATTATTTTTTCCAATGATATGACATTTTTAAAATAGTCAATCTTTCCTGCATTGATGTTTAGCTTCATTATTGTTGATTAAATTATGATGATATTATTTGAGGACTTCCAGGGTGTCTACCAGATTTGTCAAATCTAATTTCTTGACTTTTTCTTGAACTTTTCAGGACTTTTTTAGAACATTCCTTGACCTTTTTCAGAAACTTTTACAACTGTTTAAATGATTACTCCATTAAAGAAAAATTACAAAGACAAATCATAAAATAATACTTGATGCAATACAGAGCAAATTCAAGCCACTATTGCATCATGCCACTTATTAGGGAAAAAAATTCTAACACTTTTCAAGGACTTTCCCAGAAAAATTAAGGACTACAAAAAACTAACAATATAAAATCTGGGGAAAATTCGTCTTTTTTGAGAATTTTTTTAATTTTCGTGGAAGTTGCTTTAATTTCATGACTTTTTGGGGACTTTCTTGACCGTTTTTTGATTTCATGACTTTTCCTGACTTTTTAACCGGTAGAGGTCCCGACTTCAAAAACGAGCTAATTTTCTTAGAATTAAATAATGTTTTGTTAACTCTGCTTGCTGGCTTTTCCTAAGCTTGAATATAACATTGATATTAAGGATTCGATTGGCGGCAATTTCTTATAATTGCCATAGAATTCACCACCATATATTTACTTACATCCTCATGGGTGTATCTTCCGTCAACCAATGTTGATGGTTTTAGCTCTATTGATGCGGCCTCAACTGCTTGCTTGTGACACCTTGCCAGACTAGTAGTAACCAGTTTCATCATTTCATGATTCCGATTTAAGTCATGCAAACTTGCCTGGAAAACAAGTTTTTAAAAAATGACAACCACTACTACAATGACAGCTTAGGAATAATAAGATCCCAAAGACATGTTATTATACCTAGCTCACATGAGAAATTAATTTTATAACCTTACATTTTTTTAAAATATATACATATTTTTTTTGAATACTTGGTTATACTGCTAGAAATTCATAAGCTTTTATGAAAAAAAAAAAAAAAATTTGTAAGCCACAAATGTCATTCCTTTTAAGTAAAATTGCCAAAAAAGCGATACTTCCACATTTTAAAACATTAAAAGGCATAATTAACAAGTTTAAGTTTTTATACATGTCTAAAACAGAAGAAAATTGCGTCAATCAGTTAAAAAGAAATTTGTTTGTAAAAAAACATCTCCTTTTAGCTTTAAATTTTAAAAATCCTTTTTAGTTCACTTGTTTTAACATAACTGCTGTGTTTCTTTGAATAAAACTGTAACTGTGTTCTAATTGCACCAGTTGATATGTGTGAAAAACAATTGTTTTTACAAGATATAACTTTTATAATTCAAATACTAACAGTATTAGTAAATTAGGGATTCTAGAAGAGGCGTCAAATAAATATATGTAAATCTGTGCCATAAATACATAAAATATGCATCTCTAATGCATCACTTTATGGAAATTAGTAGATAATAAGTTCTAAAAATAAATATAAGAAAATACTTTTATTTAAAAATCAGAAATTTTTAATTTTAATTTTTTTTATTTAATTTCTAGTGAATTAAATATATTTAAATAAGATAACTCGATGTTACAAAAAATAACTGTTAAATGAAAACAATAAATGATAAATATACTTACACGATCCACCTTATAAGTACCACATTTTAAGATATTTTTACAAATGTTATGAAGCAGCCGCAAAGAAGGCAAAACCGAGACACCCTAAAAACAATAATTTTCATTCATTACACATTCAAAATGAACATTTTAAAAAACCAAATAAGAAAAATGCATATCCATAACTACAGGATGAGGCAAACAAAAGTGGCCCTGGTCTAGAGATAAGAATACGACAGAAATGTTGCCAAGTCTAAAACCAATACAAAATCAGGCTTGCTAACAGAAGCTATTGATTGCTTCAATATTAAGCCCAAACAAACGCTGAGCGTCTTATTTGCCGGCAACTACGCTACAGTTTTAGAAGCAAGCTATTTGAAATGAAATATTAACAAGGTTTGTAGGGCTGATCAAGAAAAGTTCCCACTAGTGAATATTTGATTGTTTCGGTCGTTATTTATCCTAGAGAATAGGTCCTTTTTGTTTTTGGTAATTCAAAACATTCTAAATTGATTGCAAGACACAAAATTTGCATTATGGGACGTCTTCATACATTACGAACTAAGATCTGAACTCGCCACTAGTCTATGAGTAGCTCTAACGTGAAGCTAATCCGATCCAACCAATTGAGAAACAGGTTCCAGGCGGCTTCAAGAGTTTTTCTGGCCAAGCATTTCAATGTATTCCTATCTCTAGACCGTGGCCACTTTTGTTTGCCTCACCCTGTAGTTCAGTAGATAAACATATATTTATCCAAACACAGAAAACAAAATAAATAAGACTAATAAACATACTTTTCTTATATCTTCAATACACTTCAAGCAATATTGTTTTTTAGTTTGATCTTTGTGCGATACTTCTCGAATAATTGAGAAAAGTTCTTCCAAGGAAAGTTCCACCAAGTGCATTGACAGGAACTGGGAATGCGCCATTTCCCAAAGAAGGTCAATAATCTGCAACAAATACGGAAAGTGGAAATTTTGATTGTAACACATATGGAACTTGATCCTTTCAGTCCCATTGAAGCCATTTGGCATCATTTTTCTGATCATAATTTAAAAAATAATATTATTGCTGACATCTATTTTTATCAATAAAAAATATTTTCAAATAACACAAGTTTAAAGAATCGAATGATGTGCTTTGATATCATAAATAACTAGATAGACATTCAGAAAAAAATGTCTAAAATGATAATGCCACAATGGCATTGGGACTGAAAGGGTTAAAAAGTACTTTTGAAAAGAAAAATTAAGAGAAAAAACATACCTACATATGAAATAGAGTTTTAAAAAAATTTGTTTAACTCTGAGTGATACAGACGTATATGACTGCCAGGGTTTCCAGCAACACACATACATTTTAAAAATTTATAAACTTTAATAAAATTTAAAGCATGGAGGTGCCACTTATAACCATCTACAGCAGAAATATAACTTTTTAAAAATGTAAGAAATTAAATTTTCAGTAAAAAGCGTAATTTAAATTTCTTTCAGTGAAAACAAGTTAGTTTACAACTCAGACAATTTGTTTATACCTCAAAAGGATAAAAAAAATATTGGTATTAAACCTAGAATAGGTCTTTGAAATGAATTAATGTTGCATTAGAGCTACATGTAGTCTATTGGCGATGGTCGTTGTTGTTTAGAGCCACATTAAAATTTAGCCAAAACCTGCGTAGGCACCCAACACAACTTTTAGGGGCAACAACATATGTAACGTTAGGACTTTGAAGCATATTTAATGTGCACACCCTCTACTATTTGTTGGAATTTTTGCCGGCACAGAAGACTCATAGGTTGGCAGTGATTCAAGCAATTCCCAGGCCTGAACCTTGCTTTCCAAAGAAGGCAAGCACCTTACCAACTGGGTTCTCCAGCCCCCCTCAGATTTTATTGAAGCTGACCCTTGATTAGTTATGCACTTCATTAAACAATCTATTCAGTAAATTATTATTTAATTATTTCCTAAGATCCTAACTCAGGAATTCATACTTCTACACCAGGTTTTAGTAAGTAGAAAGAATAAGCAAACATGATTAAGGTAAATTTAAAAGGTATTATTTTTAACTTTGTAACTTTAGATAACTGATAACAGTATTTTTTAAAATATTTCTCTTAAAATGTATCCCAGTTATGATGATGTAATCCAATTCTTTGAATTTTAAAACAGGTATATACATCAAATAAAATAATTTAAGATTGGCTGCTACAAAAGTACATTATTACCTTTGTTGAGGCTCGCCCTTGATTCGTTTCTTTGCCAACTCGTCCAAGAAAAAGCAACAGACGTTTCTTAATTTGATCAGAACTGTCTTTCCAGCTCTAAAACATGCCAAATTATTAATATTAACAAAATGCATTTTTTTAAATTTTTTAACTAATAACAAACAATGTTTAACTACATCCTACCTCTTGTACTAGATATAGTAAATGGTCGAACTGCTCAGAGTTATACTTGGATGAAGCTGAGGTCATAATCGAATGAATATTATCGACAATCTGGGCATTCTGTCCATCCTACATAAATAGAAAAAAGCAGACAATTATAAATATTTAAACTGCAGTTTAGTTTGTTTCAAGATTAACTTAAGAAAAAAAGTCTAATTTCAAAGGGAACTACTTTTTTTTTTAAATTAATGCTTTTACTTAATTAATAATATTAATTTAGAAGCTTAAAAAATCAGGAAAACAGTCACATGCATAAAATCTTTTGTAAATAAAAAATGGTTAAAGTAACTTTTCTTTACCAGTTGAAATTCAGGAGTTTTTGAGGAGAGCAGTGATGTAAATTCAGGAGGTATTGCAAAATAAATTTGAATATGTGGGTTTATTATTCAATTGGTCTAGTGACTTACACCAAGAATGAAGGAAACAATAGGTGTAAATGTTGTGGAAAATTTGAGGCTTCAGTCTAATAGGCCAACCTCTTTTTTGATGAATTTTTTTTAATTTTCGTGACCGTTGTTTTAATTTCATGACTTTTTCAACTGGTAGACATCCTGATAAAGTAAAAGAGAGAAAACCGACTGAGAAAAGAAAAAAATAATTCATGTCGTCAATTTTTTCAGGAGAGGGGTGAAAATATCAGGAGATGATATACAAATCTCAGGAGTTATAAGAGCCTTTAAAAAATATAAATGAAATTCAGGAGTTTTTCTGGAATTTCAGGAGGTGTACGAACCCTGCTTATCGTATAATTTTTAATTTAATATAAAAGGGTAATTCTTGTGCAAATTTTCTGGATAAAAAAATATAAAATTAAAATGGCACAAACCTGCATCTTCCAAATCTTTGTTAGCTCTTCTAAAGAAAGACGGTGTCCAGTAAATTCAACAATGCCTTTGATTTTATCAGTGTACTGAACCTGATCAATATTTCCTAGAAATATTATTTATAAAACTAAGTATACTAAAGAAAATATACAAACAATTCAAAATATTTAAGACATACAAGCTTCGAATTTCAAAATTATATTCAGTAGAACCTTGATTATCGATCGGTCTAGCATTTATCTGGAAAGCTCGGTTAAACTCCCTAAGTAAGCATCAAAACATTTCTCCACTGAAGTCAATTTTGGTTGTTCACAAAAGAAACAAGTTTCAGAAATATACAGAGATTCTAGGACAAGGGAATATCCGGTGATACTGAAATTGACAGGCTTCTGCAATTTAAACATTAGGAATTCTGGCGATTTTGAAATATGAATTATCCTGTGATTCTGAAATTGGAAAACTGCTGCGATTTGAAGAAAGCAAAACTTCAGAACTAAACTTAAAGAGCAAAAGCGAATTTAACTATTAAAATAAAAAAGTAAATTTCTGGTAAGAAACTTCACTCAAAAATTAAAAATACATATTTTTAGCACTTTCTTATTGCCAGGAAGACACAAGGACAGCTTAATACTAAAATGTAGCAATAAAACAACTTCAAATAAAAGAAAAGCCTTACCTTCTAATGCAATGGATAAAACTTCATTCTCTGCTAACCAATTTAAGAGGTTTTCTGAACTAATAGCTATTTTCGAGGACCTCATGCTTGAACTGTCATCAATGAGTTTCATGACCTAATTTGCAAACACAAAAACATTAAGCAGAGAAAATATAATATTTGAACACTGGTAAACACTCTAAACAAATACTAAAATATTGAGCAATTAGATGATTGATATTTAAAGCAAAAAAACATTGATACAGACATTATGGAGTTTGTCCATACAATCCATTTCAAAATTAACAGCATGATATTCAATGATCAAATAATTTTGTTAATTAAACAACAATTGTAAGTAATAAATCAATTCAAGTGAAAACAATTAAGTCCTGAATTTCTTATTAACATAAATAAAGTAAACACAACAGTAAATTGTTTATTCAGGAGTTCCTATATTTTTCACTAACATCAAGCTTGGGAAGTGTTAGGCATTGCATGATAAAATGAAGCTTGCCTTGTATAAGTTAAATTGCTTTAATGGAATATAAGTTATTCAACATATGCACAACTAACAATTGGTGTACAACAGTATTCCTGGTGTTAACAAAAATGATTTTTAAAAAATGGATAGTACAGGGTTTATTTATTATAAATACTCTTATACTCTTTTTTGAAAATAAAAATAAAGGAATTTTTAAGGACTTTTCAAGGACTCCCCAAATTTTTTCAAGGACCCTTAAATTATAATGCGTCAATTACTATACCTATTAAATTGACCATACATTAAAATAATTTAGCGCTCGAAATACCTCTGACGCCGGATGTTACGGCAACTATATCAGAGGAAAACACAGAAGTAATAGTATTTAGCAAAAATATAAGTTTTTATATAAAAGCAACGTTTTGTACCGAGTGCTAAGTGCGTCATTTAGAGCCGACTTTAAACATGTTTTAAGAAAAGACTTCTCGAAATTTTGAGGTTGCTATGCTAACTAAGAAAATCAAGGACTTTTCAATGCTCGTTTGTCAAAATCAAGGGGTACTTTTTATCAAAAATCAAAATCAAGAACTTATAAATGATTTTTGGTAAAAATCAAGGAGTATTAAAGGGTCCTTGAAATTGAAAATAAAAATCAAGAATTCTTAACGACTTTCAAGGACCTGTGGGAACCCTGAGTAAGCAAAAAAGCAAAGAAAAATTCACAATCCTACCTCTTTCAAGCCATTCATTCGAGCATTAAAATGTGGGCACTTTAACATACGAAGAATAACCTCAAGGCACAAGTTGTTGGTCATTGTCACCTGTTGAGGCCATAAGTGAAGGCACAGAAGTTTCATACTCTTTAACAAGTCGGAGATTGAGCACACATTCTGAAAGGAGATTAAAATTCCAAAAATACTTTTAATCATACATCAAAAACAAAAATTATGATTAAGTTAATAAAAACGAATTTTATCTGGAACAAACACATTTGAAATTTAAAAATATGCTTGTGCAAATTAGTTAATTTAACTCACCTTTTTTATTTAAAAAATAATTTAAACAAAAATCATAGTTAAAAATATTTAGCATTTAATTCAATCTACTTTAACAAAGTTTAACTTTTAAAAATGTGAGCCATGACATAACACGGACGTGAGATTTTATATGGTTTAGTTAATATTTGACTCTTAAATAATATTGTTAGAAGATTTTAAATGATACGAGTACATTCCCTAAGCTAATCATAATCAAGAAAAATATTATAACATAAAACTATTTTTTTAAAAATGATGCCAGGACCGAAAACTGTCCCTTTTTTGAAGAATGGCCCACCTATCAGTAACATAAGTCATGTGAACAATATATCAAAAACTAATATTTTTGTAATAGTATGATAGACAATAGGAATAGAAACCTACAACGTAAAACAAAAATCAACATACTTTACTCTTTATATCACTATCGGAAAGGCCCTTGATGTACTGAACAGCTTTCTCCATACAAGAAGAGAGGTAAGGGCAAACTTTATTAGCATTTAGGAACTCTGCACATTTTGAAAGAGGAGCTAACATTGCAGCCATACCCTAAACAAAGTGAAACAATTTAATTAGAAATTAAGGATTAAATAGTTTTTTCTACCCTATAGAGCTTATTTATATGATTACTTTGGCAGAACACAAAAGAGTAGAAATATTAATTCAAAACCATGAAAATTTCGACAAGAGAAAATAAGTTAAATTGTAATTCAAATACAAAATTTGACTGCAAAATGACATGTAGTTTATTTGAATTATAATTTTAAAAAATTGATGGCTCTCAACAGATGATACCACTACACAAACCTAACATTATATTGAAATATATTTTATATAACAAAACAAGAAATTTTGCAATCAAAATTTATCATTCATTTTGTAATAAACTTATTCAATAACAATATTGACAACACTGTTGGCAATAATATTGTATCTTGTAAAAAAAATCTGTTTTGTTTTTTTGCAAGCAATATTTTGACAAGATATTGTGCAAATTAATATTTAGCATTAATCGTATGGTGCAGAAAAAAATTGATCACCTAAAGGTGTAAACACTAAATACATATGCATATCAATTTTTTTTTTTTTTAGTTTAAATATAGTATAATATTCAATGACAGTTAAAAACGTTTGAGTTTACGATTTATGTACGGAATTTCAACTTACTGTGCCAGTTATATCAGAACTGCCAAATCGCTCTTGAATTTCTTTGAACCCATCTTGCTGACCAAACTGAAAATAATAAAATCAGTTAGAATATAACAAATAATAACAGGGCTCCCATTAAGTCTCATCTTAAGAAATAGTAGCAATAGTCTCCTCAAATGTGAAAAATAGTCTCCCAAATAGTCGCCTCGAATATGCAAAATAGTTCTTCAAATATATAAAATAGTCTTCAAATTAAAAAAAAATCCCTTCCAAATACAAAGTACATAGTAAGTAAAATCCCCCCAAAAAAACTTCGTAAAAGTAAGCAAACGCCAATCTAAAAAAAAAAAAACTATTTTATCAAAAAGCAAGTTCATTATGAAAGTTGTGGCTAAAAAAGCCGTGATATAAAATGAATGCCAATCTCTTGTGTAAAACTTCCTGGTCATAATAAGTAGTATAATTTAAGTTTTGCTGCCATAAAAATATTGCACTGTTTGAGGTTGGTGCCCCTCCCCCCATCTTAACCATCCTCTATACCTTTATATAAATGTATATAGATCATACAATTGTTAAAGTTTTTTTTTAAGTATCCTTCGTTATTCTGATTTAGTAATTCAAGTTCATTTGCGTGATTTAAATTTTTAGGGGGATTATGTTGTGCACCAACCTCAAACAGTGCAATATTTTTATGGCAGCAAAACTTAAATTATACTACTTATTATGACCAGGAAGTTTTACACAACAGATTGGCATTCATTTTATATCACGGCTTTTTTAGCCACAACTTTCATAATGAACTTGCTTTTTGATAAAATAGTTTTTTTTTTTTAGATTGGCGTTTGCTTACTTTTACGAAGTTTTTTTGGGGGGATATCAGTAGTTTTTTTTTTAATAACAAAAGATACAGACACAATACGACTACAAAATTGACGACATGATTTCAATGTTTATAGAGAGTTATATAACTTCTGAGAACCAAAGAAATATGATTTCTTACTCTTCATAGAAAAAGCAAAGTGTTTAAAAAGTTTGAGCCAATATGAACTGAATCTGACAACCAAATATGACTGTTTACATTTATCGATCAAGATCAACCATTCCATTATCGCTGTTGATATATATTTTTTAAATAAACGCCAAAACTTTTTAATGGAGCGTTCCGTTTATTAATTAGAATTCCAAAGTTTTTTCAGTCTGCTGATTCATATATTTGATAAATCATTTATTTTAGAAACTGTAATATCGGCTTGTTCGTTGTGTTTTTGAACTCTGACGCTCTTTGATGAAAATATAGCAGACTTCGGTTGACGCAGTCTCGGGAGGTAATACGGCCGCTAAGATGGCTAGTTAATCGCGCAACCGTACCGCCAAAGATAATATCGATTTTAATTAATTAAAAATGGAAAAAAATGTTTTTGAAAATTCAAACCTACGAAAGGGCCTGAATGGGGGTATTCTCAATCGTTTAGTAGAAACAGCTTAAGGTAGGCGAATACCCAAAATTTCCCAAAAATCTAAAATTTTTACTATTGCTTTAATCTTTTCCAAATTTGGCATAGTGATTTCAAATATAATGAATACTATTTAGGATTTTGTTTTTATTTAAATATAATTTATTTATTTTAAATTTATTTTGAATTATTTATTAAAATTATTATTTTCTGCTAAAAAAAAGAGGCTTACGCCAACAAGTCTACCACATTGAATTTTCATCCTATGAACATTTATTATGTGTTAAATTCTTCGTTTTGAAATGATACATGCAATGACCCTCTAGTCTAGAGTTACATACAATTTACAAGGAAAAAAGTTATTAAGAAAATTGTTATAAATTAACCACAAAAAAGGATTTTTTTCGATTAACTTACACTTGGAAATTTTTTTTAAAAAAAACTTGTATACTTACACCAGATGTTAGAGGTTCATGGCACAGATATATATTGAAATAGCTGCTGTGAAAAATTTCAGGTAAATTAATGTCAAACTTTTTATGCTAGAAGTGTTGGCGTAAACCCCTTTTTTTAGTTGAAAAACACCGTTTAAAATAAATCAATTACATTTAAATAAAAAAATTGCCCAAAAGGCATTGTTCATTATATTTGAAATCACTATGCCAAATTTGGAAAAGATTAAAGTAATAGTAAAAATTTTAGAATTGTGCGTATTCGCCTACCTTAAGGAAAGAAATCTCCCCTTTCACATCTGTAACTGACAAATAGGAACAGTTTTAATAACCGAATCTTCATTATCGTAACGTTCCCGTTTGTTATTTTCAGGAACAGTTTCTAGATGACGTTTTATTCCAGATGTATTGTTTTCGACACATTTCGAGATTACATCGCAGCTGTTATTTTTAGTGTACCACATCCGTCTTTTTTATTATCACTTTTGTCGGCATATTTAATTTCAATTTACTTTTATTAAACTAAAAAATATCCAGCCTATTCAAGAAAAAACAATAACCAAATGCAATTCTTAGATTACGGTTATGTATTATAATACAAACATTTAGTAACAGCTCATGTTAAAAAATGTAACTTTAATAATTAAATATTACTTTGGCATAATAAATATTCCTCAATAAATTTTAGAAATAAATATCATTTCTTTTCATAAAAAAATAAGCGAAGATTACTTTGACATAATTAATTATTCCTCAATAATTTTTAGGGATAAAATATATTTCTTACTTTTTATGAAGAAAAAACCAACAAAACTATTTTTTAATGGTATTGGTAACTGAATATGGCAACCAAATTGGCAAATATGACTGTTTGTTTACATTTCTGGATTGATTCATCCATTCGAGTTATTCATTAGTTTTTTTTAAAATAAAAACGCCAAAAAGTTGAAATGAAGAGATTCCGTTTATTAATTAGATTTTTTTTTTAAATCTGTCTATTCAGATATTAGATTAATCAATTATTTTAGAAGCTGTAATAATAACTTAATAGTTAACAGCGCTGCTATGCGGCTCTTCGATGAAAATACAGTAAACCTTGGCTCGTTTTCGGAGGTACCTGGCCGCTAGGATGGCTTGTTTATCGCACATTCTTACCGCCAAAGGTAATATAGATTTTAATTAATTAAAAATAGAACGAGTTCTTTTTGAAACTTCAAACCTATGAAAGGGGCTTAATTGGAGCATTCTGAATCTTTTAGTAAAAACCTCTTCCAGATTAATGGTCTAGTAATGGCTGTAGGTCACTTCAAAAATTAGGTCAAAATTTGACTAAAACTGCTCGAAAGATTTCATTTTCGAAAATTTCCATATTTTTTTTCTCCGCTGTTTTTGACTCTAGAATAACCAAAATTTTTTTTATTGAAAGTAATCTACGAAACCTCTTTACTGTATTTTTTTTATTTCTCTACGAAGTTTAGTTTGCCTGGTAGAAAATAAAATCAATTTCGCTGTTAACATAGCGAAATGTTTTCTGTATATATACATAACTGCCGTTTAGCCCTTGGCGTCATTTTGAGATTGGCGGGCGGAACGACCGTTCCGTCTGATGATGTTAGTAATTAAAATGGTGATATAAGGTAGCTTTTTTCTGAAATCATAAATAGATAAAAGCTGAAGTTATGTCAATTACCTAAAATAACTAACTTTGAAAACAGGATTTACATTTAAAAAAATCTCGCACAGTTTTGAATCATAATCACGTTAGTTTTTAAACAAAAACACAAAACAAAGAAAGCACTATGATATCCGTAGTTCACATACAAAATAAAAATATTTTTGTTCTTTTCTCTTTTATTTTTTCAGTCCCAGTGATCAGGGCCGTAACTTGGACATTTTATTGGGGGGGGAGGACCACGTTTTGGCGCCCTCTTACAATTTTTAGGAGTCAGTTATGAATCATTATTAACGGGTAATTACATTAATTAGTACTTATGCATTAATTTAACTTTCTAATCAAAGTAACTAATTGCTATTAATTACTAATTGAACCATTTTAATTACAAATTAAATAATTATTAACTACTTGTATCATTATTAATTACTAATTACATCATTATTAATTACTAATTACATCATTGTTAATTACTAATTACATCATTATTAATTACTGATGAAATAATTTTTTAATTACAAATTAAATAATTATTAATGACTAGTTTAATTGTTTAACAATTAATTTGTAAATTAGGTAAAATTGAATGAACCTAATTTAAAATAACAACACTGAATTAGTTATGATAAATTTAAACATACAAATTATTGACTTTTTAAAAGTACTTTGCAATAGAGTATTCGATAGAAACGAGTTAGATTCCAAATTAACTTATCCTTTATACAATTTTTATAGAAATAATACATATACATATCTATACAATCGTGAAAAAAAAAACATTATTATTGCTTCATGAAATTATCGAAAAGTAGCTTTGCACGCAATTTAATTGTAAAAGTTACATTTGTCATTTCCTATTTATAATTATAAAATGAGTTTTCTTTATTCTCTTTTCGATTATTTTTATATACAAGTACATATTTTAAAAAAAATTGATACAATTTAACTCCCTAAAATGATACATTTAATAAGTGACTTGTATAATGATAATAAAATGAATAAATAGTAATTTCTCACCTAATTTTTATTCCCAACGAAAGTAAAAATATTATTTTAAAAGGAACACTTAATTTTGATTCTGGACTTATTACGAAATACCGACGGTTTTGAAAATTATAAGCATTGGAAAGGCAAGAGAAAAAGTGGATAAAATTAGCTTTCTCTCATAAACAACACGTAAATACGTTAAAAAGCCTACCCCAAATCCTTGTGCAAAGAAAACAAAATAAACATTCAATAGCTACGTATAAGAACAGCCAACGACATTTTTATTTTACAACTGACCATATCGGACATAGGCTGACTCTTTTTTCCCACCAGAGGGCAAGAATAGTGATCAAATTGGACCCCCGTGAGTTTATGGCTTCTATTTGGGTGGCCTTTTGGTTCGAAGATACAGTCCCCCCTTCCCCCTAAATGATATCTTTTACTAGGAATGTGAAAACAAGCACATACTTGCGCGCAGACAGACAAAGATAAAGCCCATTGTCCCGTAATCAGTGGTAGCCACCAAAAAAAGGACCCTTCAAGAGACATCCCGCAGAACGACATCTCTTTTCATCGGTATAGTTTTTCGACGTGCAAGTGGAAATTTTGGACATTCCTAATCCGTCCCCCTTTTTCTTTAAATGTAATTTTTATGCATTATGCTTCATCCCAACAATCAGCTAGCCATATGGATATTCCATTAAATCGAAAATTAAAATTTTTCTTCTAATATTTCAAAACGCACGTAGAAGGCGAATAAAATTGTATTTTTAGAGAAAATAAAAAATATCAATTTCAAAATATATTTTTAAAAAATTAGTTTAGTTATGTATGTTAAGTTATTTTTATAAATTCTCTTCCATTGCTTCCCAGTGACTTGATTTCAATTTACTTATCTTGATATTAAAAATGCTCTGAATGTAACTCGTTAAATTGATACATTATCAAATGAAAAAGAAGGTTTGAAAATAATATCAATAAATTTTGTACACATTAATAACAGTTTCTTACCTTATTTCCAAAGGACAATGCAGTTTCAGTTTTGAAAGAAACATTAAAAATTATATGAAACTATAGGTTTTGCTAAATTAGAAATATAAGAAAAACGTGCTATAAAAAATAAAAATTAGAAAACTGTGGATAAAATATGTCTGATCTTTAAAATACTATTTAAAAAATTTCTAAAAAGTAAAATAAGTATTCCGCCGCATCGTTCGGACATTCGTTAGGGAAATCTAACCTCTTCAAAAATGCTACTGAAACCTCTTTAGAAGTGCATGAAAGACCAGCCACATTTTATAACCTAAAACATCGACTCTACAATTTGTCTGGACGAACCCAAGTTCGAATGATCCCAATCGTCACCGTTCAAAAAGAAAGTCTTACGAAATCCCATACTCAGAATGCGTGCTTGACTAGCTAAAGGGGGTTATAAAAGGGTACATAATTGGACCCCCCAGAGAGTGACCCAGGGAAAGGTGCTCAGTCGTCTGTTGAGAGAGAAAAAAAGCTTTTTTTAGGAGGGGGTTGAAAGATTTCCGTTATTTTTTAAATAAAAATACCAGTATGTTCTTTATACCAGTTTAAGCTTCTGTTATTTTTTTTTTATAAAATCTTCGGCAGGGCGCCTTTCACGTGATGCCATTTTGGGCGAAAATAGCCCCTCTGAAAAGCTACTGAAGGAAAATAAATTAACAATTACGTATTATTGTTAAATAACTGTTAAAAAGTTAATTGTTAAAAAAGTTAAAGGGGGCGCCTTTTTGGGCGCCTGACGGCGCCCAAAATGGCGCCCTTTGTGAAATTATTGGGGGGGGAGGCTCCCCCCCTTCCCCCCCCTATAAGTTACGGCCCTGCCAGTGATGCCATTTGACATCATCATGTTTCTGATCATATATCACAAAAATAATAGAGACATCAATAATAGATCACATCAATTAGATTATTTAATATATTTTCTAATAGAAAAAAGTTTGAAGAATCGAATAATGTTTTTTGATATCATAAATGGCTATAGACGATCAGAAAAAAATTTCTAAAATGAAGATGCCAAATAGTCATTGGGACTGAAAGGTTTAAAACAATTACATGTTTCATGCACTTGTTAGAGAAAAACACTAAAGCACTTTTTCTGTTATGGGGCATTTCAGAAAAATTTAAAGGACTAGAAGTTACTAACACCATAAAACCTGAATATAATATAAGCATATTGCCGATTTTTTGTGCAAACCGACTCCATTTTCTAAAAAAAAAACCTATCTAAAATTAGAAAACCAAATATAGGCTGAAGTATGAATCACTACAAAAAAAAGTTTCAAACATTAAAAAAAAAAAAAAAACTTAACATTCAAACAGTTCTTGCCGACCCAAGGTCACGGACACTCGATTAGGAGAAAAGGGTTGATCCTACTTGGCCTGAACCAGAGCTACAGAAGAGACTAGACTACTAGAAGAGACTTAGGTTAGGTTTGAATTATCATCGCACTAGAGCTACACGAGGGCTATAGGGCTGATCATGCAGGGTCAATCATTATTAGGCCGACTCCATTTCATCAGCATCATCGGATGATGCGCGAGGTTGCAAATTTTTGATCAAGTGAAACTGTTATTCCTAAAGGGGGTATGAATTGGCGCTTGGTTGATATTTGAAGACATCTAAGTGAAATCCAATCTTAATTCATCTTCAAAATTTAAATATATTTTTTACTTTTATTGTTAAAATTTATAATTTAAACTTTTTTTTAAATGAAATTCAAGTTCAGTTTTCCGAGACCGAGAATGGTAGGCAATTTTTTTTCGGTGGCGCTAATACTGTGGAAAAATAAGAGAAATCGGGAAAAAGCGGAAATCCGTCCAAAAGCGGGAAATTCTCATGCCTGTAGTAACTATATAGCACGAAACATTAATCTATTTTTCTTTTGGTTCTTGCCAAAGACATAGTTCTTGTTATTCAGCCAGAATGTTTCTTTCAACACATGCGCGAACTCCGAAATTTTGCTACCGGGCGTACGTTTACGTCCCGATCTTGCGCGATTGGACAGCAGAATCCAGTCCCGACGTGCCATTTGTTCGGGAATTACTAGTATCGTCATAGATCGCTTTTCGAAGGATATCTGACGGGAAATTGAGAATTTTTTACAGCATCTAGCAATGTTAGATGTAAAAAAAAAACGTAAAAAATTGGAAATAGTCGCCTAAAAGTCGCCTTAATCTTTGAAAATAGTCGCTTTTGGCACTTTTTGGCTTAATATAATAGCCATAGTCCCCCAACCTAGAAAATAGTCTGAATAGTATCCTTTATAGTCACCTATGGAAGCCTTGTAATGATCTAAATAATAACTATTTCTAGTGCTAAGATTATATATTTAAAGAAATATTATTATTAAATTTACCACAGTAGGATATTATATAAATTAAATGCATACCTTATTTATAAGATCTACAAGCCATCCATATGGTTCCTAAAAAAATATATTTAAAATTTAGAGTTACAATAGAAAAAGTATATATACATTTTCTGGGTTTATCAATTTAAACTAAAAGATTTTTTGTTGGAAAATAGTTTTTTAATGTAAATTTAAAAGTATAATTGTTATTCTAAATTAACAAAAATTCAGTTGCATTAGTTAAAAAAAAATGCAATGCATAAAAAAACTTACAATTGTATTTCGAGAAACAGCATAAGCTTGATCAGGAACAAAAACAGAATCAAGCCAGTGTACAGAGGAAGTAGTTTTATGTTTATTCTTTATGTGAAATTCTGATTCAGGATCAAATGCCTAGAAATTATAAAAGCACCATTTCAAACTAAATTTTAACAATAATAATTTTTAATAAAGCTCTAAAATTAAGATTTTTAAAAGATAAAATATTTTTTTTTTTTTTTAAAAAGACAGTTTCAGTATGCTTATATAGAAAAGTTATTTAACCCTTTCAGATCACAAATTTTGCATCATCATGTTAGAAACAAAATTCTGATCGTCCATAGCCATTTATGATATCAAAAAGCACATCATTTGATTGTTCAATTTTTTTTCTATTTGAAAATATTTTTTATTAATCCCAATAGATGTCAGCCCTATTTTTTTAAAATTATGATAAGAAAAATGATCATGCCAAATGGCATCATAGGGACTGAAAGGGTTAATAGGAAAATGTAGAAAAGTCTATGTTTTATTACCAAGGAGCATCACTTTATTTACTAAACCAATATAAATGGCATTATAAAAATATTGAAGCATACTTTTATGGCTGTACTTTTTAGTATTAGGGGCTTATGTAACTGACTGTTTCTTGCAATAGTCCAAATTAAGAAAGTGTATAAACATCCCCAATGTAGCATTATTACTATCCCTAAAAATATACCTCATAATCTATCATTGTCAATTTCTTGAGAATTGAAATAAAATCTAAAAAAAACAACAACAATCAAAAACCTTTTGTTGTGTTTAAACCTGACTTTAGAAGTACCTTTTCTAAAACTTGACACAAAAATTCATTAACAGGATCTGCCTTTAGTCTGGCTGTGACCAAATTCACGAACAAGTGCAGCATGGAACGAACACCTTCTTGAACGTCTAGACCCCAATTTCTAACAGCACCAGAGGTCAAAAGCTAGAACACAAATTAAAAACAAACTTGAAACTAATTAATGAATCATCATTATAAAAAAATATTCGGGAAAACCTGCATTTAAAAAACAGAAACACATGCATGAATAATAGTCCATGATGTAGCAAGTACCCAGCATAGCCTCTACTAGGTGCTGATAAACTTTTTAAAGACCCCAAGTCTAACCATATTAGCTCATCTAGGGCAACATTTGCTTGAGCCCTGGGAACTCCAGGATATTCCTATCAGATCCTTGCTGAATTTTGCTTTTGCAACAGGGCTCTTTTTATAGAAGAGAGGTATTCATTTTTTGGGGGAAATGGTACAATAGACCCCTAGTTGTGCTAGGCTCTAACAAAGCCCCAATACAAAGTCATTTAACCATTGTCATTACATAAATTTCCGAAGGTTTCTAATGTTCTACAATTTTTACAAGACACAATTTTTACAAGACAGGTGTACTGCATCAATTTTTCAGCATTGTCTGAAGCATTTATTTCTAACAAAATTCTGTTTTTAAGACAAGGACTAATTTCAACAACTTTCCAGACCTTCCAATGTCACTGTTCAGCTATTTTCAGTCTTAAGTTATTTAATTATTCGGTTCCAACTAGTGGTCAACTCCTCCAATTTTTAATATGTTCTTATTATTTTAAACAATAAGTTTGCAACATAAGTTGTACCAGACTGTTGTATGAAAGTTTACAATAATTGTTAAGAAAGTAGGAGAAATGTATTTACAAACTATACATGGTTTTAGTTTGAAATAACTATCTAGGTAAGAAGATAAAACAAAACATAAGAGTTAGACATAATAAATGTATATTAAAATAATAAAGTTTGTTTATTTGGAGTATGAATATGACTACATATGAATCAGAAAATTATGGATTTTGTAACAATTTAAATGGCAACACAAACCTTTTTAAAAGCTTCTGGTAAAACCCTTTCAATAAACCTTCTACAGCTATCATGAACTTCACAGAGGCCTTCATTATAAAATAATTATGTTAATAAATTGCACAGACTTATCATGGCAGAAAAAAAATTCTAACATATTTCACAATTTTTAAAAGTTGTAACTTAGTTTATCATAAAGATATTAAGAAATAAATATAAAAGACTTTTAAAAGCTGCAGATTTAATTCAGTATCCATGTTTTAAAATTTACATAATTTGTTCTCAAAAAACCTTAGCAAATAATTTTATTGAAATTTTAATCCAGTATTATTCTTGAAATTTGCACAAAAAACTATTTTTTAAATTAATAAAAAACATTTGCATTCTGATTTTTTTTCTTAAGGAAAAGTAGTATGGAATAGTTTTAAAGAAAATTTATCAAAAAACTATGTAAAAATAACACATTTGTTTAAACTTATTTTTTAAAATACTCATGGTAAGTAGACAATTGGAAATTACCTTCCTCTGCAAGTTGTGTGGCACTAATTAAACATCTCCCTAGAGATTCTTCTTTTTTAAAAGGAATTGACCAGTGGTCACAAAAGATTCTAGATTCAAGCTCATAAAGGTTAGTGGTTGGGAACTCAGTTGAGTCCATGAATTCATCACTCTTTTCGCAGTTTGTCTGTACTGCCTGAAATAAACAAGTACGTTTGTAAAAGAATTTGTCACTCAAAACGCTTCCACACAACAATTGCGTTCAACAGAAAAGTAACCAAACACAATAATAATTCAATTATAAACGTTTAAAAAATGCTACATCAGGCTAGTTTCATTTATTTTATTTCAAAAATTCAATAATTATTTCTGCAATAATTATTATCGTTTGCAAAAATTAATTTATATTTCAAAGAATAAATATGTAACAATTTTAACTTTTAGATAGAACCAAAACATTCCATATAAAAAAAACCCCAAAGAATCTCTTCGTGAAATACGTTTGAAGTCATTTCAAACTGATTGATGTTGCAAACATAATTTTTTTAAAATTTATTATTTCAAAGAATTAAAGTTTCTCAAGTGATTGTTGTGAATGGCAATGGTGATTTAATTCTTAAAAAAAATGGCTTCTTATGCTTTTTAAATCAATAAATTTTGCAATTTTTTTTAAATAATTAAAGTACTATGAATTGTAATTTTTTTTTCTGAAATTTTTGATATCCTCTAGCTCTAATTTTGATGCGCTGAATTTTTTGATGACTTGTCAGTGGCAATTTAAGTTTAGGCTATGAAAGTGGGTGACGGATGGAAGTCGGAAAGACAGACTGAACGATTATAATAACTTCCACTGCTTATGCTATAAACATAGTGTGGAAGCTAAAATGATAAGAAATAGAGAAAGTGGACAATTTTCAATCCGGAATGGAATTAGAGGCAGGTAGTTGGGAATGGAACTTCTCATCAATTTATTTTTTTATTGGTCATTAAATTACTACCAAATTATTCGGGACTGTATTTGTTGTCAAACTATCCATTTATTACAGATAATTATTCAGCAGTAATTGGCAAAACAGGGGTACAATGGCTATGAACATACAGATTGACCTTGGATGTTAGTAGATTTGGTCAAAATAAAAACTTTATGACACAGAGAAATAAGGAGGGGTTAAAAAAAATACATAGTTAGCTATTAGCATTTTAGCTATCTAATATAAAACAGAAATTCTAAACTCGTGAGAGCTTTATATTTTTAATATTTTATTTGTGAAATATATAGCTCAGATACATGAATGAATGCAAGCAAATACTAATTAAATGCCCTTCAATGAGGATTTTTCATACAATAAAATATTAGATATTAGTCTGATTGAAGTGACCAGCCTCTGCTTTAATTGAATAGATATTCTTATACCTTATAGAATAATATAGTAGTGGTGTTGTAGTATAATATTTAAAAATATATATTTTAATTACCTTAGTAATGAAATACTAAATGATAATAGTATGCAGTGCAAGAAAGTTTAACATTGGCCCCAAAGAGTATCTGGGGTTTTGAAACCTGCTTATAGCACAGACATTCATAACAACTTAGAATTACAGAACTTTAAGCAGTAGACCCCTATTTAGCAAACCTCAGACAGTGGTTTCATATCTAAATATAACAAATTTGCCCCTCTTATTATTACATGTTTGACAGTTGACACCTAATAATTTAAACTCTCCTAAATTGCAAAAAGATCAGAACTTCAGAAAATCTGACTCTTAAAACATGACGATATTCAGAAAACCACACGATTTCCGAAAGTTAACTGTGTCAAGATATTACTGTGGCAACCCTTCAGTCGGAGACCATGAATTGAACTGTAATTGACACAGCTAAGATATAATGGCCAGTATCTTCATCGAGTTGCTGTTCCTAGAGAGTTGTATGAAATATGAAGTGGAATATCCACCAAATGTGATTTTATTATCGTTTCATTTTTATTGCTTGCCTCAATTGGAGATAGGCCATTATATCATAGTTGCACCCTGTAGTTTTCGTTCCCCTACTTTGGATAAGCAATTATAGTTTTTTTCAATAATAATTTTATATTAATCATTAGAGAGAATGACAATTATTGATGGTTGTTGAAAAGTACTGATACTGTGACATGTATCGCAGGACCCCGAAGTGAGATTTTAACCTCCATATGTATCTAAATAATCCATCCTTGGCGACCGGTTTGGCGACAACCGGACCAAATATCAGCCCATGACTCATTTACGCAGTTTATCTAACTCACTTGAGGACTATTAATGGGATCGTAAGGGGGAGGAGGAGCGATGGTACTAACATGACTAGAAGACAGATCCTTCATGTTCTCGTCCGATCCCAAATGAAACTCAGAGTGTTCGTTCGTGAGTATCGAAACTGCTTCGTTGATGTCATTTTTGCCGAGGCGAAGGGCTTTCTTGATGTCATCAATGTTTTCAAAGCCCATGCTAAGTAAAGTTGCTATGTTTTCTTCGTGATCCATTGCGTCGTTATCATTTCTGTACAGATAATGCGAGTATTATAATGGTTCTGGCAAACATCACACAAATATCACAGTTTAGAGGGATTCAGCTCTTCTCTAGTTCGATAAAGATACGTTAAAATGTTTAAAATTCGAACGAATTTACAGAAATAAACAAAAATAACTGTAAAAACATGCGTGCCGCCATGTTGTGCTATTTTTCACATTGAAGTAGAAGTGCTTTTCATTTGTTTACAATTCTTCAGCAGCAGCAAATACATGTCCAAACCAGAAAAGTGAAAATAGAGACTTGGCTTTCTTAGAACTCGGTTGCTTTTTTGCCTGCGGAATCAACTTTAAAATTTTAATTTTTTTTAACTTAAGTTCTTTCAAGTTTTTTTCGTACATAATAAAACACTATGTATATCATAGTTTACATGCAATAACTGTAATATGGATATCCTTTGAATGATTGCATGAGTGGATGCAATGAATGATTGGATTGTAATATTTGACAAACATGGAAAATGCAACCTTCAAAATACCAAAACGTTGTTGTTGTGCCACAAAGTGCCCCAGTAAACGCGTTTACATAAGCCACCGAATCCATGGAATGAAAACCCTCCTTAGGGAAAAAAGTGGTCGAGCAGGATTTCTAACCCAAATGATAGTCTGTGGCCGAATCCATCGAATGAAACATCAAACTCTACTTCATAGGGGGGGGGGGTGCGAAAATGAACCCCGTGTAGCTCGATAACTCACAATCTTCCAAAAGGATCCTCAAGGAGGAGATGAGTTATCTCGGCTTATATACTACTATTAACGTTGTAATCTGAAATAGTGGTAGGAACATGGGCGGTAAATCAGCGCCACCTAGTTGTTGATGCAATATTGAGGTTGCGTGTGTGGTAACCGCCACACCCCACAGTGGTCGGAAAAGGCTAAAAATCGGTCAAAATTCATTCATTTTTTTGCTGTTGTTGTTTGACAAAAATGCAAACAAATTCGGTTTTTCAGGTTTTGGACCCATCTGAGTCGATTAGGGTACCTTCAATACACTGTGTGCTGTACAGGGTAACGACAAGGAGCTTAGTAGGTGTGCCATGCTAAAATCGTTATCGCTCAGCCAAACTCGCCAATAAAACAAAACTAGTTATTTTTCCAGTTTTACACATGTAAACATTATGTTGTTGCTTAGATTGGAAGAAATAAGAATGTTTTCAACTTTCAAGTAAGCAATGACTTTGATTTGACATTAAAAACGGCATTTTCTGGTAGTATAATGATAAAAAATACTATTTTTAGAAATGTAATAGTCAACATGATGTTGAATTTACAATACAAAGATTAAAAAATAAAGCTTCATCTGGTTGCACGGTAGTGCAACCGCCAAGTTCAGGGCACTACCCAACCCTTTTCTGGAAGGGTTTCGGCGTGTTTTCGGACCCTCCGTTCTTTGGTTCTATGCATCACAGAAATGAGTTTAGAAATTTTTATTGGTCAATAGGAGCTTGATGAAGAGTATAAAAAAAATCAGCGTTCTATCTCTTTTTATCTCCGAGAAAATTTAATTGGAAAATGACCACTTTTGGGGCTCACTATCACTCACTCACTCACCGATCATCAAAATGTTCTATGACACCCAGTGGCGGATTTATGGGGGGGGGGCTAAGGGGGCTTTAGCCCCCTCCATGAGAAACAAACTTATACTGGATAAAAACGATTTTTCCCCAAGAATAAGTTAATTTTAAAAAAAAGAGAAAAAGTTTCATCTGCACTCCGGCTCTCCCTGCTTCTGTTCTGTTTGACCCTGAAGTAGTGATGGGCGATTATGAGTGATGATAATCGAATCATTCGATTGTTGAAATCATTCGAGTTATTCGATTACTTAAAAATAATCGAAAATAATCGAACAATCGCCTCTGAAAAGCATAAACCATTTTCTCGACACCAAAACTCACCTCGATTATTTTCTCGACATAATTGACCACAATCGAGTGATTTTCTCGACACAATCGACAATCGAAGTGACAATCGAGGTGACAATCGCTGAACAGTATTTACAAATAAGGATGATAAGTGTTCTGCTATTGGTGCATTTACATAAGTAGTGACTTAAAATACGGAGAATACTGATCGTTTATTGGTTGGCTTTCGAGCTGCTAAATGTATTTCAAGGATATCAAACAGACTTGTATACAAATCTCTATGCATCGAGCCAAATTTCGATTAATCGAGCAAATGATCGACGAGTCAGTGAATGATCAACAATCGAAAATAATCGAGCATCGAAAATAATCGACAATCGAGCAAATGATCGAAGAGTTGAATATTCTATGAATGATCAACAATCGAAAATAATCGAGCATCGAAAATAATCGACAATCGAGCAAATGATCGAAGAGAAAGAGTTGAATATTCTATGAATGATCAACAATCGAAAATAATCGACAATCGAGACGTTTTATACGAGAGGTAATTAATCGAAGAGCGATTGTAAACATTGTAGTTAAAAATGAACTCCATGTGTATCTCAATAAGAATTTTTTTCTTGTATAATTTATTTATTTTGTGCACTCCAAAAAACTTCAGTTATTTATTACTATGCAGATAGAAGATTACTATGACTGTTATTTATTACTATGAAGATATATTTTTTGATGGGAAAACTTCGAATGTGTGCAAAATACTAAAATAGCCAGTCTATTTTTATTTACTGTACAAATTTTTATGTACATACGAAATTTCAACTGTTGGTTAGTACTACAAAGTTTCAATTACATTTATTTATTTTGTGCACTCCACAAAACTTCAGTGTTGAGTTTGGACCAAGCAAATATATTGTTCACACTTTTAAGTTGTACACAAATTTTTATGAAACCAAATAATTTTTGTGACCAAAATTGATGTTGATTGCTGAAACATTTCATTTGTTGCTTAATAAATTTCATGAATTACTCACACAATTCATTTGTTGTTTTTAAATACTTTATTCAAATTGATTCTTCAATTTATATTTAAAAGGCACTGTTTCCCTGTGATTTTTTTAAATGTTTATCGATGGCAAAACACTACTGTGAGAAAAAATATCAACGCTAATGTTCTTTGAAAGCAAGATAAGTAATTATTAGAACAAAAACATGGCTCATCAGATATGTAAAGATCCAAGTTCTTTTTAAAAAATGTGTTTATGAGATGTAGTTGCCCAATTAAGCACCTCCTCTGGCTATTATGCCATACATAAGCTTAGCACAAACAACAATTTTTCGCCCAAAACTATATTAGCACTGTTCCAAACAAAGGAGCACTTTTAACTAGGATTAATCTATTTATTTAAATCCAGTTCATTGTCGAAATAAATAATACTGTTGAAAGTTTAGTCATTTTAAGAATAAAAACTTTACACATAAATTTTGTCATAATGTTAACCGTTACAAATAACTTGTTGCATCTGTTTATGTGTCGAAATTAATTTGATATGTCTTTTTAATATTTAGTCGTTAAGAGTTTTAGTACATTAACTATCCTGTAATTTTCAGCTACAGTCAAGTGCTGAGTTTACCATTGGTATACCAAATATGATTTAATTTAAAAGCTAATGGTATTAAAGCTATTTGAGTTTTAATCTGATACTTAGACTCTGACCTACTACCTGATAGAAGCAGTTAAGTTGTTAATTCTATATTTTACAGGCTCGCAGAAACTTATAAGCTATACCCAGACCTGTAAGGGAATGGGGGAGAACTATGTGTATTTAATGTATACCATTAAAGTATATATTTGCTTGGTTAACTTTAGTATTGAGTGTTCGGTTGCTTTATCGATTGATTTAAAACTTATTTGTCTAAATTAAGCATTGGTCTGTTAAACAGCCCAATGTAGTAAATAGGTCAAACAATGTAATCTAGATATATTGCTTCATTCAACTTTAAAAAGGAAGAAAAAGTTTTGCTTGTTGAATTTGTACCAAAACAAGGAAAAATGAATTGTACCCCCCCCCCCCCCCCCAAAAAAAAAATAATAGTTAATAATAATAATAATATTTAAAAGTACAGTGGTACAAAATAAACCTTTTTCACTTCATAATTAGCAAAAAACTAAATTATTTATAAAAATGGAATATAAATCAAATAAAAAAAAGGTAATTTCGTCACTTGACCGCGGTTTGAGAACTCGCAGCCAAACTACTAAACTAAACCACTGAACTGAACTGAAACTCTGGAAGGAGTATCGAAACACTCGTCAAACGGGTCGGTGAAGCCCGGCAACCCTGTAAGAGTAACCCAACTTTTGCCGCCAATCCTATACTTTACCTGTTAAAATAGACATTTTAAACCAACTTTTTCAAGAATTTTTTAAGCAGAAAATTGATAGGTTATTGCTTTAGGAGGTTCTTTACATAATGAAGTTTCGGAAACATGTACTTTTAAAAAAATAGAATTGCGGCAACAATCTTTAAAACTTAAATTCCTTGGAGTACTATTCTTGGCGAGCGATTGGCGACATCCAATGCAAACTGCAAGTCAAGTGTCCATTTTGATCGGCGAGATTATGCCAAATATGGCACATATTCTCCCTAAAGCTGTCGCCAAGTGACCCAAAAAAAAGCTTCACCAGCTTATCATGGGATGATTCTTCCAGAGTTTCAGTTCAGTTCAGTGAACTAAACATGTGAAAAGGTGGTTGTATGTTTTTCGGGCTTCTATTTCTAGTCTCTATGTGTTAAAATACAATCAAAATTGCCTCGTAATCTAAACCCTGGTCAAGTGACGAGTGATATTTTGTATTTCGACATATTTTAACTGTAACTGTAAAAATAATCGACGAAATAATCGATTATTCGATTATTGTTTAAAATAATCGACTACTATTCGATTATGAAAATCATTCGATTATTCCCATCACTACCCTGAAGCCCCTTCCCCTCCTAAAAATAGCAACCAGTGCCCTCAACAGGCGACTTTGTACTTTTCTCTCGCTCGCTCTCTGCGGGGGACCAATTATCCCCCTATTTTCTGCCCTCTTTCGCTGGTCAAGCAAGCATTCTGAGTATGGGATTTCTCACGATTTTCTTTGAAAGGGGATGATTGGGATCAGTCTAGGATTTTTTAGATAATAAAATGTGGCTGCGAATGGCGTTGAATCTTACTCTCATTGTTGTAGTTAGACATAGACTTGCTCTTTGCCCATGCATTTCTGAAGAGGTTAGAGCCTCCTACGAATCGGTCCGAACGATGCGGTTTGAGGGATACTTATTTTACTTTTTAGTATAAATTTGTAAATAGTAATTTAAAGAGCAGACTTTATTTTTGTCCAGTTTTTTAATTTTTATTTTTTGTAGTCCGTTTTATTTTTAATTATGCAAACCTATAGTTTCATATATTTTTTAATGTTTGTTTCAAAATTAAAACAGTATTGTCCTTTGGAAATAAGGTAAGAAACTATTATTAATGTATAAAGTTTATTTATATTATTTTCAAACTTTCTTTTTTATTTGATTATGTATCAATTTAACGAGTTTAATTCTGAGCAGTTTTAATATCAAGATAAGTACTTTGAAATCAAGTCACTGAGGAGCACTGGAAGATAATTTATAAAAATCACTTTACATAACTCTACTAATTTAAAAAAATATTTTTTGAAATTTATATTTTCCCTTTTTTCTAAAATTACCAATTATTCGCCTTTTGTACGCGTGTAATATCAATATTTTAAACTCTTCGAAATATTAGAAGAAAAAAAATTGTAATTTTTGATTTAATGGAATAACCATATGGCTAGCTGATCGTTGCGATAAAGTATAATGTATAAAAAAATGCATTAAAAAAGGGGGGTGGGGGATCCTTTCCACTCAAAATAGGTTTTCCAACTTTACGGGGAATAAGACTTTATTTGTTAAAATTATTGAGATAATCATTTACAGAATCTTGTCTTTTAAAAACAAATCAAGTAGCTTGCACATTTTATATAATTTTAGTTTGCAATTTTTGACACTCTGTAAAGACAATTAATTTTGGTTTCAAGTACAGTAAATAAGATGGTAAATTTTCCTCGCAATTACTATCCTTACTTTTACTAGAAATGCTAATTATAGCGCAGTTATTTTTTATTTATTTATTTTTGAAAAATCAGTTAGTAGTTATGGTTAATTTTAAAGTGAATCAAAATTTTAAGTGAGCATATTCGATTGTACTTTGGATTTAATAAAATGAAAATGACAATATTATCTTAAATTGTTATTATATTATCATCTTATTATATTATTAGTTCTCAAATATACTTGTTTATACAATTTTTAAGTATATTTCGCTAATGTAAATTTTTTATACACCTAATAAAAGAACTTTAAAAAAAAATTATTAAAGTGTAGCATATAATATTTTTTTTTAAAAAATTAAGAAAATGCTACCAATTTTATCTTTGTACGACAAGTTTTGTTTTGCTCTATAGTTGTTTGTTTAAAGAAATCTAGGGATTGTCAAAATTTAACATTTCATAAGCCAATTGCGAAAAACTTATTACGAAAGAATTTAAAATAGGGTTGTACTTGTTAATTCGCCCAGAATTATCACATTGAACAGGTTTTCTTCAATTTTTGATTTAATAAAGCTTACTGATGTCGTAAACATTATCAAATATCCGCTAAGATTTTTAAAACTTAACTGCTACTTTTGAAATCAAATTAAAGCAAAACTTTAATTCATGAATTATCCTTTTAGAAAAGTTATAATGTTAAAAGAAATATTCTCAGAATTAGGTCATTTCTTCATTTTTTTCTTTTTAATTAAGCCTTTTTGGCTTTTTTTTTTGTAGATGTTGACGCTGATGTTTTTTACTTTCATTTTCATTCTGCATAAATTCATATAATTCATTATTGAATACGAAAATTACTTCTCCTACAATAAGAAATTAAATATCACGTGGGTGATGGGGTGGGTCTCCAGTTATCCACTCCCTCATCTTCTAACTATCTTTATAATCAACTTCGCCCAGTGAAAGTTCTTAAAAATGCACGGTTGTACTCAATTTCTTAGTTTAAAATATGTATTTTACTTGTAATTAAAACACTAAAAAACTCAAATTTAATTTTAAAAAAAAAACACTTTATTGTATTTTTCTTAATTTAAAATTTAATTTCCTAAAACTGTAATTCCCTACCGATTTTTTGCAGTTAAGTTTTTTTTATTCTTTTGAACCGATAGTTGTAGCTGCTTTTGAAAAATCCGTGGAATGTCAATTAAAAATAATATATACTCAATTAAATATACTAAATACAATATAAATAACTTTGCTTAATTATATATTCAATTAAATATACTAAATACAATATAAATAACTTTGCATTGTTACATTTAATTGATTTCTTTTTATCAACTTTACAATATTATTTTATGTTAATTTCGAGCATTTAATAACTATTTCTATTTAATTTGCATTAAATTATAAAAATTAATTTGCATGATTTAATAACTTAATAATTATCGTTAAAAATTAGTAATCTGAACTAATTAAGACTTTAATTAACAACATAAATAAATACAAAATATATTTTTTTATATAAATATTTTGGCAGACGGAACGGTCGTTCCGCCCGCCAATCTCAAGATGACGCCAAGGGCTAAACGGCAGTTATGTATATATACAGAAAACATTTCGCTATGTTAACAGAGAAATTGATTTTATTTTCTGCCCGGCAAACTAAACTTTGTAGATCAATAAAAAAAATACAGTAGAGAGATTTTGTGGATTACTTTAAATAAAAAAAAATTGGTTATTCTAGAGTCAAAAACAACGGAGAAAAAAATTATGGAAATTTTCGAAAATGAAATCTTTCGAGCAGTTTTAGTCAAATTTTGACCTAATTTTTGCCCAGACCTGAAGCCATTACTAGACCATGAATCTGGAAGCGGTTTTTACTAAACGATTCAGAATGCTCCAATTCATCCCCTTTCATAGGTTTGAAGTTTCAAAAATAACTCTTTCGATTTTTAATTAATTAAAATCTATATTACCTTTGGCGGTATGAATGCGCGATAAACAAGTCATCCTAGCGGCCAAGTACCACCGAAAACGAGCCAAGGTTTACTGCATTTTCTTCAAAGAGTCGCATAGAAGCGTGTTAAGTGTTGGATGATTATTACAGCTTCTAAAATATGATTAATCTAATACCTGTATCGACAGATTGAAAAAAAATTCTAATTAATTAACGGAATGCTTCATTTAAACTTTATTGGCGTTTTTATTTAGAAAACTTATGAATAATTCGAGTTTATCGATTGATCAAATGTAAACAGTCATATTTGCCTAATTGGTTGCCATATTCAGTTACCAATACCATTCAAAAAATTAGTCTGTTTTTTTTTTCTTAAAAAGTAAGAAATATATATATATTTTAAACTTACTGAGGAATATTTAATTATGTCAAAGTAATCTTTGCTTATTTTTTATGAACGGAAATGATATTTTTTCCCTAAAATTTGTTGAGGAATATTTTATTATGCCAAAGTAATATTTTTATAATTAAAGTTACATTTTTTTAACATGAGCTGTTACTAAATTTTTGTATTATAACGCATAACAGTAACCTAAGAAACGTATTTTTTTTCTTGAATAGGCTGGATATTTTTTAGTTTTATAAAAGAAAATTAGAAATAAATATGCCTACAAAAGTGAAAAAAACTGGGCATAAGAGACGGTTGAGTTGCACAAAAAATAAATGCTGCTATGCAATCTCGAAATGTGTCTAAAACAATGTATCGGGAATAAAACGTCATCTGTACCTCACCACAGTTTAAGTATGCAGTATACAAATGTTCTACGGGGAAAAGGATAAATAGTTATAAATTCCGAGTGCGAGTTATATAACGGTTATATAACTCTCTATAAACATTGAAATCATGTCGTCAATTTTGTAGTCATATTGTGTCTGTATATTTTGTTATTTAAAAAAAAAAACTACTGATATCCCCCAAAAAACTTCGTAAAAGTAAACAAACGCCAATCTCAAAAAAAAAAAAATATTTTATCAAAAAACAAGTCATTATGAATGTTGTGGCTAAAAAAGCCGTGATATAAAATGAATGCCAATCTCTTGTGTAAAACTTCCTGGTCACAATAAATAGTATAATTTAAGTTTCCCTGCAATAAAAAAATTGCACTGTTTGAGGTTGGTGCCCATCTTAATCCCCCGAAAAAATTAAATATTGCAAATGAACTTGAATTACTAAATAATAATAACGAAGGATACTTCAAAAAAAAAAAAAAAACTTTGACAAATGTATGATCTCAATACATTTATACAGAGGTATAGAGGGTGGTTAAGATGGGCACCAACCTCAAAGAGTGCAATTTTTTTATTACAGGGAAACTTAAATTATACTATTTATTATGACCAGGAAGTTTTACACAAGAGATTGGTATTCATTTTATATCACTGCTTTTTTAGCCACAACATTCATAATGACTTGTTTTTTGATAAAATATTTTTTTTTTTTTTTGAGATTGGCGTTTGTTTACTTTTACGAAGTTTTTTGGGGGATATAGCTATTTACCTTCAGATGATACGATAAAGGTTTTTCAAGTGTGGAATTTAGCACACGATATTACTAATGGAAAGTTTCAATCATCATTTTGATTAAGGTTAATGGTTTTCAAGTGCAACACCTGAGCCGGCAACCAGCTCCATGTTTTATAATGAGTTATGGTTGTAGGATGAGTGACATTGCTAAAGGTCTATATATAAGCATGAGCAATGGCTGGCTGGAACCAATGATTTACAATAGGCAAATGATTTTTTTTGTTTTGTTTTAGTTGGAATAACATCGCACTAGAGCGACACAAGGGTAATCAATTCTTCCCTATTGTTTAACCCTTTCAGTCCCAAAAATTTACTACGCTACAGAAACATCTGATATTCACAAAATAAGCTTATTTTAGGTCAAATATAAGATTTCCATAAGAAAAAAAAATTAAATTTTAATTTTTTATATGGTTTTTGAAATAATGTCAAAATTCTTTAACTGTGGAAAACAACAAAATAAAAATATATGTATTACCTAAAAACCCTTCGAGTTATATATTTTAAGGTATCTGACCGTATTATTAAAAAAAATAATAATTATTATAAACGAAATGTAGTTTAAATTGTGTTTTAAATATGAGGAACTGAAGTGAACTTATCAACAATCAGGAGAAACGCTTGTTGACTATTTTCTAAATAAAAAAATAGTAGTTCTGACTTCTATTGAGATTAAAGTAAAATTTTGTCTGATAGAACAAAGTGTAAAGAATCGAATGATGTGTGTTTGGATGTCATAGCGGGAAATAAACATTTTGAAAAAAATATTGAAAGTGATGATGCCAAATGGGATCACTGGGACTGAAATGGTTAAATTTTAAAAAAAAGATACCAGAGTCCAAACACACAAATCATGAAATTATATTGATAACAATTGGAACTTATATTACGCTTTGACAATTTGTATAAAAGCAACTATTCGGGTTTCAAACTGTAATTGGGGTCAACAACAATTGTTTTCGCCAAGGGTCATACAAGTCATTTTGATCGCAAAATGACCTTTAGGCCGTATACAGCGCGTCTCAAAAGTTTATGGACAACTTTTTTTTTTACTTTAGGAACCAACTAAACGAGTAAAAATACGATATAAATTATGCATGCATCTAGTGTAGTAATACAAATAATAAAACACTCAAACAAGTTAAAGCTGCTATAAATTTAATACAATAAAATGATAAAGAAAAATAGCTGTCCCAAAAGTATATGAAAAAAAAAGGTTTTAAAAGGTGTTCATTATTGACGAAGTACCCCATGATTTTAATTAGTGATAATTTATCTATAATAATGAAAGAAAGAGTCTGTATGTCTGTGGATCGCAGAAGACCTACTTAGACTGCTCTAAAAAATTCGAAATTTTTAATATAGATTCCTTTTAATACCTACGTGTGCACCTAAAGGCTTAGTTTTTTCATATTTAATTGTGTTTTTTAATTAATATAATTAGTTTCAAAAAACGTCATCCACGTGGGAGTGCGGGACCATAACAGGGCTTGAAAATACATGGACCAGGCCGAAACGGGGGCTTGACGCCATCCTCTATTAGTGTTTGCTTTTTAAGTGCGCATGCGCCAACACGAATTTTATTTTTGTTTCGATTTTGAGTGTATTTTACTAAGTAGGCAGACCATAACAGGGCTTCAAAACACAATGCCCGGGCGGTAACTGGAGCTTGACACCATTCTTTGTTATAATTTGCCTTTTTCTTGCGCATGCGCCAACACGAATTGAATTTAGTTTAGATATTGAGTGTATGGGGAACATTCATGTGATGTCCCCCATACACTCAATATCTAAACTAATATCTAATTCATGTGATGTCACGCGGTTGAAGCTCAGATGGATATGGCCGTGAATGTCCCCCATTTTCACAAGTAAGCATGCCCCTAAAAGGAAGCGTTGCTGCGAAGTTAACGGGTTCCCAGTAAGGCGGAACCATACTGCTAGTTTAAAATAGGAACAAAATGTACTTGGGGGGGGGGGGGGTCAACAAGCAGTACAGAACGAGCAGTAAAATGAAACAGTACAAGATTTTAAAAAAATGTATATACATTCGTCAAATAATTTTTATTTTATATATCATGTTTACTAAAACACGTTGATTGTCCTCTAAAAAAGTTAGTACTACTTATAAAACAATTGAAAGTGTCATATTTAAAAATAACATGTTTTTTTTTTATTTAAGAACTTATTTAAATTATTTTATTTAGTATACCTACAAAAAGAAGTGAAATCCAAACAAAAACCTCTCAGTAAAAGAAGGCCAAGTTCTTTAAAAAAAAAATTGGCCTGGCCTTAAAAAGAAGTGAAATCCTGAAAAAGGTACCAAGTTCATTAAAAGTTACTGATGTGGTATTGAACACCAAAACATTTTAGTCTTTGATCATTCTTATGTTTACCACATTCAAGCAAACTCGCACTTGTGTTTGTGTAACTTGGCCATTACGCATTTTTGAAGAAAAATAAACAAGCCATTAAAAGTTATATTATGATACATGATTATTCATTACTGTACAACTCGATTACAACGGTCCCACGATATTGCGACCGCCCCTAAAGGTAGTGAGGTGTGGAGAATTCGAAGTAATCTGGAATTGAGAAAGCTATACAAGGAAAGGCAATCTGTGGATATAATAAAAATAAAAAGGCTCCAATGGCTCGGACATCTTGAGCTAATGGGTGATGAGAGAACAACGGAGAGAGGCGGAAGAAGATCTGAAAAGGATTAAAGTTAAAAATTGGAGGGTCAAGGACAGGAAAAAGTGGCGCTGAGGTCCTTCATGGACTGTAGTGCCGAGGAGTAAGTAAGTACTAAAAGTAGTAACTATTTTATCACAAGTTCAATATAATGGTAGTTTAGAAATTCGTTTACGACATTTATAAAAAAAACCGTATAAAATACTGATACTGAAAAAAAGTTATATCAATGTTCAAATATTCATTGACAATTTTTTCGAGGGAAAAAAAGAGAAGGCCAAGATCACTCTGTTTGATCACTAGGCAGAAAACAAAGCTTATACTAAAAACAAGAAAAAAAATTCCGTTGGGCCTCTTTTTTGTATGGCTTGAAACACTTAAAACACCTTCAGGAATACTTTCATCTCAATGTTCAATAATTTATTGGTTACACCCATCCCTAGTGCAAAAGGTTCAACAAAATTTTCACAATGCGTAATGGCCAAGTTACACAAACACAAGTGCGAGTTTGCTTGAATGTGGTAAACATAAGAATGATCAAAGACTAAAATGTTTTGGTGTTCAATACCACATCAGTAACTTTTATACATTTTTCTCGAGTTTAAACAACTTTTGTATTCCATAGCAATGACACAAGCCAGTATTAAAACATGGATTACAGTTTTACCGTTAAGAATTTTAATCCAAAAAAGAGTAAATATTGAAGAACATATATCATTAAAAACAAAATCAATAACAAATAGTGGTTACGTTCCTTTGATTATATCGTTTAGATGCGATTTATTAGAGCTTCGCTGAGTCACCGTGTAATGTCTACGGGAAAAAATAACAGCGCCGTATCTCTGGAGCATGACTATGCTCCAACCAATCAGGTGAGAGCATCATGTCGCAACCCTCATACGCAGATATTCCAGTAACCCTAGAGTCGATATGAGACACTATCAAGTTTGTAAATCCAATGAATTTTATGTTACAGTTAATGCAAAAAATAGTATGTATGTGAAAATGTAATGTGAAAATTGCGCGTATAAAGTATAACGCTTTAGACAACATATACTGTGCAAGTGCATATGCGTATTTTTAGGTCTTGGTTATACGTAATCATACGCCAAGTAGTCACAAAAAGCCTAATAGCCCTCGTGTAGCTCTAGTGCGACGATAATTCAAACCAAACCAAACCACAAAAAGCCAAAATACTAACAAAATCTTTTTTTAAAAATTAAACTTTGAGCTAAAAACAACTTTACAGTATTTTCAATATTTTCTGCTTTCAATTTAGTTTATGGAATTAATTGAAAACAAAGCCTTTAATGTCAATATTTTTTTACTAATTTTCGAACGCACGAATTATATATATTAAACATCTAAATTTGCGGAATAATTATATAATGTTACACATTTATGTTTGTGGAATTTATAAAATACTTAACATTAAAATTTTTATAATAATTGTATGGCATTACACATTTAAGTATGTGGAATACTACTAAATTTATTATCAAAGTATGATATCAAAAATGTAAATACAAAAAATTTATACTTTCAAATTAACCGTCAACAGTTTTTAAGACCATATTAATTAACAACATTTTATTATTGAAGATAATAAAGATGTTAAGGCCAAATATGGTATTAATATTCATCTTAAGACTTTTAAAAAAAATTTTAATGAATTTTCGTTCAATTTTAACACGGTTTAGGAATAAAAATATTTATTAAATATCGTATTTGATTTAAAAGTACTATATGCTAATATTAGATTCAAAAGTATATTATCAAATCAGAAATACAAAGAATACATGTATTTTAGGAACTAAAAAAGAGAGTCACTTTGATAGAACAGATTCATAAAAAGGATATACTTAAAATTGTGTTGAAGCACTAAACATTTTTGCTTTGAAAATAACATATATAAATTTATTTAGCATCATTTAAGATCACAATATTAATAAAATATTTTTTTTAGTCTTCGTGTAGCTCTAATTTGTTGTTTGTTTTAGGCTTTGCGCGAAAGGTATTAATGTAAGGGTCCGATGGGCATGGGCAAATGGGCATCTCTTTAAAACATTATTAATTGTAAACAAATCAAACCTCTTCTCTCCTACAAATATATCACCAGTATTAAAGATCTTTCATTTGTTTATAATTAAACTCTTTGTAAGTAAAGTGGTCGAAGCATTTGTCGGTTTTGTTACTTTGTTTCCTTATTAACAGCTGGCGAGGACGAACGCGCAGCTGCTATTCGACGATTTTTGAACAGCTAGATTTTGACACTTCTGTTTATAATTATAGTTTTCGCGCGAGTTCGCACCTGAAATTTAGATTTATCTTTTACACATGATTTGGACAACTAATTAATTTTAATGAGATTTTGGCGCATTGTGGCGCAAGAAAGTTGCACTCTTTCAAATATTTAAAAACACAGTAATTTAGAAACTAAAGTCAAAAACCAATTAAAAAATTATTTTGTATTTTTTAATCAGCTAAAATAAAAGAAAAGCTTTTATAAAACTCAAAAAAGATGCAAAAAATTGTGTAATGAAGTAATAAATCGTGTATTTTGAATTCCAATGTATGACCTCAAATCGGGCTATTTTTCATTTGTTGACTTTTCGTAGCTATAAATGCATCAAAAAATGATTTTTAAAGATTTGTATTTGGTAGTCTTACTATTCAACTATTTATTAATTTAAAAATCTATTTATTTTGCATTTTGCGAACAATTCGAAATTCGGCATTTTGGCCGCTCCCAGACCACTGTGCACCCTGCAATTCCAGTTCTGTCTGGGAGAAAATCCTGAAGAAGGAAGAATTTCGGAGTTTGCTCTTCCAGAGTTGGAACGGGTCACCGGGTCACTGGGTCATCTGGGTCACTTGGGTCACCTTTTTGGTCTGAATCACTGGGTCATGATGGGTCCCTCTATCAGACCTGGATTTGACCCAGTGACCCATGACCCAGACTGACCCAGTGACCCGGACTGACCCAGTGACCCGGACTGACCCAGGGACCCGGAATGACCCAGGGACCAAACCATTCTGGGATTATAGGCTAATCACAAACAACCAAGTATATCATACAAGATTTATACTTGCTACTCGTGCGTGTGAAGTGTGATATGGCTGTAGAGTGTAGATGTAGTTTGCAGGGATGAGAACCAGCAGTACCATGTTTCACTTGTATCAAGCCAATACCAATTTTAGTTTTTCGACCTTGAGACAAAGTGATTTTTAACCTCGTCTTTGCATCACTAGAAAAAGTTGTTAGTTGGCTCAGTTCAAGTTGTTGTGCTAGTCAGCCTAGTCGCAATTACTAGGTTGGTTTGAGTCAATTCAGGTTACTGGGTCAGTCCGGGTCACTGGGTCAGTCCGGGTCACTGGGTTATTCCGGGTCATTGGGTTAGTCCGGGTCACTGGGTCAGTCCGAGTCAATGGGTCAGTGGGTCACTGGGTTATGGGTCACGTATATGAATGGGTCAGTGGGTCATGGGTCACACAGTTTGTGACCCGTTCCAACTCTGTGCTCTTCATTCCATGGATTATCGTCGCACTAGAGCTACACGAGGGCTATTGGCGACGGACGTCGTATTTTAGAACCACAGTCTGATGACGAGCCAACACCTGAATAGGCACCCAACGCAACCGTTAAGCATGGATTTGATTTCTCATGTAAACGCGCCTTGTGTTAATACAATGGGAGGGAGGAAATACCACATTTCTCCGGTAGTATTAAATATTTTTATTTTACAAATGTTTCTTTAATGATAAATGTAGACAACTTACAAATCTCTATAATTCCACTTTTTCAAATTGATTCAAATATTTTGCGTAAAATTATTTAATTAAATAATTATTTAAGTCAAGTTCCAAAAGTGGGATTGTCGGGACCTGTAAGTCAGCAACATTTATCACACACACAAAAAAAAACTGTTTGTAAAAATATTCAATAGAACCGGTGAAATTATGGGGGACCCTCGGTCCTGCTGGCTCATTCCCCCTTAATTTTAAAAACGGGTTAAATATGTTCGAATTTAATTCCGCTAGTGGCTCTACATTTTCAAGGATCATTTTTAATCCTGCTTCAGGGACTCAAGAAACATATCTCACAGAAACTACAACTGCAAATTTTATCAGAAATATATACCAGTTAACCCTCTAAAATGCATACTGCTAGCGTTTGGTAACAAGTAACATAATCCACTTTATTCTATTAAATTAGAGCTCCTCCAAGACAAATCTGTGTTTTTTTTTCATCTATTACATTTCATTTTAAAATTTTAGTTACTAATAATCCTCATAGATGACAGTAGTAAAAGTGTGTTCAAAATTAAAGAGTGAGGTTATTAACTTCTGTGAAATTACGTTTTTGGCAGCATTCAAAGAATAATAATATTAGTACTAAATACTAATAAATTGTTTTGAAAAATTAATCATAGTTAAAAAGGGTTATTTTGAAATATTTTTAGTAGTTTTCTAGTCATTATTATCAAAATTGGAATTTTGCAGTTGGTTTTTGTCATATGGAAGAAAAATCAATAATTGAAATTATTTAAATTCTAATGCAGTTAATTTTTTTTTAGTATTTTTCCCATAATGTGTGTGAGTATTAAAGATACATATATATATATTGTTTTGGGATGAAAATAAAAATTCATGCATTAGTAGGGTGAAGAAAGTTCACTCTGCCTTCATCCCTAAATCAGTAGATAAAATGAGGTAATAATGCTTGGGAACTAACCACTGGAAGTCCCGCATGATGTCACCAATCTCGAAACTTGCCCTGTACCCCATCAGGGCTCTTGGTAGGGAGAATTGAAATGTTGGCTCGCCTCGACCCACTATAGGCTGTCAATTCGCAAAGAAATTATGTCTCCCGTCGCAAGAGTACTCATGTAGCTCTAGTGCGACGATAATTGAAACTAGTCTACCTATATATTACATCCGAATTTTACTCTGGAATATAAACAGACCTAAGCACTGCGCAGTCCAAAGCTCTAACAGTTTCATTAAATAGGCAACAGCTACACTTTTAGAAAGAAAAAAGTTCAATTTTTTAAGCAAAATTTTCAGGCATTTGACAAGTGATCCTTTTCCCAAGTAAAATCCTACTCGGTTTATTTATATAAACATATTTTTCCAACAAAAGTACATTTTAAAGTTTGTTTTGCTAGGATTTTTTTTAAATGATATTTCTTATGTGGTAAGGGGTGTAGCAATTTCATCACATTTTTAATGTTTAAAACCATTTAAATTTTTAAAAAATGTGCTAAAAGTGCACATAGATGGTTTTTCTCCTTCGTGTCTTCAATAACCACTCTACCAGATTAATAATAACTCCGCTTAGTTGTTTACTTTGCTAGAAATTTTGAATACCGTCTTGTTATTATCGACGCTCTGATACACACGCAAAATACAACTAAAAATAATGAAACCATCAACTGATGGGTTTCATATTTCTAAAGGCAAAAAATACTTCAAGAAGAAGGCAATGAAATAAATGGTTATTTAAGCAACTAGTGCCGAAAGTGACACTTTATTATAAGCTAGTGGTTTTTTATTTCATGAGACCGTAGGTCGAGTGAAATAATGACCAAGAGCATAATAAAGAGTTATTTGGCACGTGCTTGCTTACAGTATTTTTTTATAATAACGTGAAAAAGGGTGAAATTTCTGTTCTTACTTTTGTCTTATTTAATTTCCTTTAATAATTTTTGTAGTAGTACTTGCAGTTTCCATGGAGATATTAGAAAATGCAAATGTAATGAACCAATAGAAATAAGCGAGTTTCCTGACCATTTAGTTTCCATGGAGATATTCATGACATCATTTTGTTTTTATACCAATCAGATACTCTTATTTACTTTACCGCACTAGTGCCCGAAAGTCCCATTTTCGACACTGTCTGGGACGTAAGCACTTAAGTGTCATTTTCGTAACGATTTATGAATGAATACGATATAAAAACGTGAAATACGTATAGCTACCTACGTGAACGTATAGATTTACGTGAACGTATAGCTACCTACACACCCATTCAGCTCTCTTGCTATGACCTTAATTAAATAACGCAATAAACACAATAAATCCTAGAAATGAGAACTGGTTGGATTACGCCACTTGAAACATATTAATTATATTTGAAATTATGAATTTAGAAACAGAACAAAATAAATACATATATTCAATTTCAATTATTTTCGTTAAAAGTTTTAAGTTTTTCTGCTGAATGGCATCACGAAAGGGAAAAAAATGATCGGATTTGAGTGAAAGTGGTGTATTTTTTCCATAAAACGTTCGAAAATGATAGAAGGAATGTTCTGATCCGAAAAATTCTTAGCCTATGTTTGTTCCGGAGATGGGATGAATTTGTGTGCCAAATTTCGTGACGATCTGTTGCGTGGTTCTTAAGTTTTTGTGTCCTATACAAACAAAAAACAGACAAGCAGAAGTCGCCTTTTATGTATATGGATAAAATATTAGTAAGATTAGTAAATAAATTAAAATTAGGCAATATAATTTCTGTAATTTTAATACTTTTTTAAGTATTTAAATTGTACAGGGTAGCACTTTTAAACAAGTTTTTTGGGCCTTTTTTAAAAGTGCCACCGAACCACTTATAAGTTAGAAAATTTCTGAGAAATAACCAATTCTATTTTATAAGTAAGATGCAACCAACAAAGGAAGAACTTAAACATTTGATTTATTTTTGAAATTTCCCGAAACACACACGAGATTTAAAAACTCCAAAGAAAAATTTGTTGAATCTTTTAAATTGACATATTTCTTTGTCTTGGTTGGTAATTTCCATTTAAAACATTTGACGAAAACATTTGCATTTTAGTTTAATGCCTTGGTCTTTTGGTTCATCATATCTTCTTTCTGTAGATCCTCCGTGTTTCCTAAAAATTATAGTTTACAGGTGTTGCTTAAATACACAATAGTTATTTAATCAACTAGTGTCGAAAATGACACTTTATTAAGCGAGTGGCTTTTATTTCACGAGCGAGGTACGAGCGAGTGAAATAATGACAAGAGCTTAATAAAGTGTTATTTGGCACGTGCTTGCTTACAATATTTTTTTTAATAACGTGCAAAAAAGTATTTCTACCAATGAATGATTTTCAAGACATCATTTAGTTACCATGGCGATATTCGAAAATGCAAAATAGTAATAGAAAAGTTGTAAAATAATTTTCTACTTTGAATCAAAATAGTATTTACATTAGTTTTACCGAACATGGGTGAAAAGGAGTTTGAAATGATGTTTAACCAACTTTCAGACTTTGGAGGCAGTCCGGAATGCTTCCAGGACTGTCTCCAAATGTAAATATAAATAAGTACACCGGATCAAATGTTACGATAAATATGCATGTTAAATAAAAGTATTGTTTGGCGTGAAATTTGGCTTTTTACTGTTTTCTTATTTAATTTCCTTTAATAATTTTTGTAATACTTGTAGTTTCCATGGAGATATTAGAAAATGCAAAAGTAATGAACCAATAAAATTAACTGAGTTTCATGACATCATTTAGTTTCCATGGAGATATTCATGACGTTTTGTTTTTCTACCAATCAGATATTCTTATTTACTTTACCACACTAGTGCCGAAAATCGCATTTTCGCCATCTGTCTGTGACGTAAGCACGTAAAGTGTCACTTTCGCAACGATTTATGAATAAATATGATACAAAAAAGTGAACTTTTTTGCACGTAGTTATAAAAAAGTACTTTTGTAACTGTTTCAAAAATTTTAACTTTTTGCACGCGTTCGATATTGAAATTATAATGTAAAAGTCGGATTTTTTTCACGCAGTTATAAAAAAAAATTATAGTACGGATATACTGACAAAAAGTATGAAAGTTGGGTTTCTGATGTCATACCTTTCTAATAAAAAAAATTTAAGATTGGATTGATAGAACCGATTTTGGAAGGGGGTACGGACAGACAGACGGACGGACATCGACAGCATGTCAATACCTACTTTTTCATTTTTTAATTCTTTCGAATTAAAAAAAAAGTAGGCTAACAAAAATTTAACAGTGATTTTAGACAAGGAATTCGTCTTACTCATGAATTTTAATTTGTTTTCCCAGCAACTTACGAAACAGCAGGTGACTTGTAAATTTTGACACTTAAATTTAGTTTAAATGTAGAATTCCAGGTGAAATCGTAGTTGGAGATGGATAAAGCTGCTTTTTGATGTAATTCTAGTTGCAACACGAATTATTTTGACAGTCATCTAACAATAACATTATTAAGTATTATTTATCTTGACATTGTGGAATTCTTGAGATAAATTAACAGGGATGATATGAAAAGTTTAGATTGCTATGCTTAATTTTCATTATCAATTCTTATAATACCGGCAGACAGATACACTAGCGCCCACATTTCGACACGTATAACAAAAATAAGTACAATAACATAAACATTGACGGCAATGTCAGGACTTGCATAGGATATTTTAGATAAATATTGAAACTTCAAATAACTATATTAGTAAAATCATTTCACCAATAACGGTAATTAGATCACCTAATAAAATAAGTAATTAGGAAATTGCCCACAAAAAAATAGTTAATTAATTAGATTTCTGCTTTTAAACAGTTTTAATTTTTTTAAAAAATTAATTAAAAAATAAATTTTAAAATTAATGTTTTTAAATTTTTTTGCGTTTTTAAACTTTTGACGAAACAATTTGTTAAAAAAATCCGTCACAAAAGACGGAAATCCTAAACGGTTCTGTAAAAGCGTTTTTACCTTTACAAGAGTCTCAGTGAAGCCGAACAGAAGAATGAAAATTAAGGGGTCATAGGAGTCTTAACAAAAAGTTCTAAAAGAACTAAAATAGCCTACTTTCCTGTAAATTAAATACTTTCTAAAATTATTATCCTGAAAAAACTAGGTTCGTTACAGAAAGTCACATTAACAACAGTTTCTACATTAAATTTATAAACATTACAATAAATTTCACTATTCAGCATCCAGCTATGATGTCAACTTCTTAAGGGGTTTCAGTATGTTGTATATTGGTAATGTTAAATTGGCCAATTGCAATGTACCTTTTCACAATAACTACTGATCAAATCATCTTAAAATTTTCTGTGTGTGTTATACCAACCTTATATATTAATCTGAGGTTAATTTTTTTTTGAAATAACTGTTAGATTTTTTTAAAATAAAATAAGTTTTAAAGTACCCAAAAAATCATGAACTTTTTCACTTTTTTGCCCCATAAAATTTTTTCACTTTAGTTTTATTAAAATTTATAACCTCAGATTAATCTATGCTATGTATTACATCATAAAGTTTACGAGAAAACATAGCATAGTTTTTGAGAAAAGGTACATCGAAGTTCAAAAAATCAAATTCTGAGAAAAACGCATTTAAAGTTTTTATTGTTAACCCATTTCCTTACGAAGCCATGACATTAAAATGGCTTTAATGTCAAAAATATTTTTCCAATCGTCTTGATACTTTGTGACATTATTAATAAAGGCTGTAATAGTATTTTAAGCCAATAATTTTTGTTTTGATTTTTTCACCGATTTTTGGGTATTGAACCCCCTTAAGATAGGCAAATACCCAAATTCCCCAAAATTCTAAAATTTTTACTATTACTTTAATCTTTTTTAAAATTGGCATAGTGATTTCAAATATAATGAATAATACTATTTATGCATTTTTTTTAAATTTAAATATAATTTATTTATTTTAAACGGTGTTTTTCAACTGAAAAAAGGGGTTTACGCTAACAAGTCTACCACATTGAATTTTTATAATATAAACATTAATTATGTGTTAAATTCTTCGTTTTGAACTGATGCATGCAATGATCCTCTAGAGTTACATACAAATTACAAGAAAAGAAGTTAGTAAGAAAAATGTTATAAATTAACCACACAAAAAATGATTTTTTTTTTCGATTAACTTAAACTTGGACATTTTTAAAAAAAAAAACTTGTATATTTACACCAGATGTTAGAGGTTCATGGCATATATATATATATATATATATATAATATATATATATATATAATATATATATTTATATATATTATATTATATATATTATTATATATATATATATATATATATATTTATATATTGAAATAACATCTGTAAAAAACTTCAGGTAAATTTAAAACTTTTTATGCTAGAAGGTGTTGGCGTAACCCCCTTTTTTTTAGTTGAAAAACACCGTTCAAAATAAATAAATTATATTTAAATAAATAAAAAAATGCCTAAAAAACATTGCTCATTATATTTGAAATCACTATGCCAAATTTGGAAAAGATTAAAGTAATAGTAAAACTTTTAGAATTTAGGGTATTCGCCTACCTTAAAGCCAAATAAATTATTTTCATTAATTTTCCAACGCCAATAAAATAAATATTACTTACCGTCCGCATGATTTATTTGCGGTTAAAAATAAATATTTAATTATTCGTAGAACAAAAACCATAAAACTACTCCAAAATACACTTAAAATAGAAAATAACATGTAGGTTTGTAACAGAATCTGTCACTTTACCCGCTTCCACACAACAATTGTGTTAAACAGGTAAAAACGCGCCATACACAGCATTAATTCTATACAAAACATTTACCCGCTAAATTCGGCTAGTTTCATTTATTTTATTTCGAAAATTAAATAATTATTAATTAAATCGTTTGCAAAAATTTATATTTCAAATAATAAATATTTAACATTTCCCGCTTTTAAATAGAATGAAAACATTTCATACCAACATACAAACTTGTAGTGAATACTCGTAGTGAAATATATTTGACGTCATTTAAAACTAATTGATGTCGCAAAATTAAATTTATTTAAATTCATTGTCTAAAAGAATTAAAGTTTCTTGAGCGATTGTTGCGATGGCAATGGTGATTTAATTCTAATAACAAGAAGTTCTAAAAGAACTAAAATAGTCTACTTTCCTGTTACTTAAATACTTACTAAAATTCTTATCTTGTAAAAACTAGGTTCGTTACAGTAAGTGACATCAACAACCGTTTCGACATTAAATTTATATACATTAGAATAAATTTCACTAAACACAGCATCCAGCTATAATTTCATTTTCTTAAAGCCAATTATTGTCATTAATTTTCTATCGCAAATGAAATAAACTTTAGGGGAGAGGAGGGAGGATTGGGACATTTTCACATAAATATTTTTTTATTCTTTATCCACTGCTTATTTAAAGATGCAAATGGTTAAATAATAAACTTAGATGTTTTAAATTATTTTTAAAAAATACACCCATTTAAATGTTGAACAATTTTATTCTGTTGAGAAATTCAAATTACAAGAATTTTGTCCCATTCCTCCCTCTTGGGTGGGAGGAGTGGGACATGAGTATGGGAGGAATGGGACACATTTGAAAATTAAAGAAAAATTATCGAATATCATAATGAGAAAGGTTAATATGAAAGGAAAAGCAAGACTGCGCTCTACTTGTCACGAATCAATTGTGGTGGCAGCAATTTCATGAAAATGTCGGGTTTTTTTTCTATCGTACCATAGTCATATCCTGTTGAGGAAAATTAAAATTTCTGTTCGTGTTCTTTCTCAAAAATTTTCATTGTAACTTTCAGCATTTTCAATACTCTCCACAATTGCAACGTAGAAAACACAATTGACCGTTTGGTGAGGAATTGACAAGCACACAATCATATTTGCCTATGTTGGGCTTGTCCTTCCTCCATGTGCTATTTCCATGTCTTCATCTGAACTGTCAGGTAATGAAAATAATGACCTTTCGCTATCACTGGATTCATATCTTTAAACGGTACGATTTTCTTTTGCATTTTTAGCCTACTTTTCTTTTTTTTTAATTCGAAGAATTAAAAAAATGAAAAAGTAGGTATTGACATGCGGTCGATGTCCGTCCGTCCGTACCCCCCTTCCAAAATCAGTTCTAGCAATCCGATCTTAAAAATTCTTTTTTTATTAGAAAGGTATAACCTCAGACACCCAACTTTCATACTTTTTGTCCGTCTGTCTGTACGATCGGACGGACATAAATCTACTATTTGTCGACGAATTTCCCATTGAATTAGCATTGAAATTCAATTTCGAGTCATTTAAATCGCTGAATTTAACTACAAATGCTACGGACAAGTGATATACGCCAAAAAATTCAGCGTATCCAAATGAGAATATATCGAAAATTTCAGAAAAGAATTCGAATTCTAAGTACTTCAATTATTTAAAAAACTTCAACATTTAATGCTCATTTAAAAAGCATAGGAAGCCATTTTATTAGAAATAAATTACCATTGCCATGGCAACAATCGCTTGAGAAACTTTAATTCTTTTAGACAATGAATTAAAATAAATTTATTTTTGCGACATCGATCAGTTTGAAATGACGTCAAATATATATTTCACTTCGGGATTCCGTATGTTGGTACGAAATGTTTTCATTCTATTTAAAAGCAAGAACTGTTACATATTTATTCTTTGAAATATAAATTTTTGCAAACGATTTTAGTAATAATTATTTAATTTTCGAAATAAAATAAATGAAATTAGCCGAATTTATAGCAGGTAAATGTTTAATATAGAATTAATGCTGGGTTTGGCGCCTTTTTACCTGTGGAAGCGGGTTAAGTGACAGATTATGTTACAAACCTACTTGTTAATTTACATTTCCAATTTTAAGTAAATTTTGAAGTAGTTTTTTGGTTTTTGTTTTGCGAAAAATTTAATATTTATTTATAACTGCAAATAATCATGCGGAAGATAAGTAATATTTATTTTATTGGCGATAAAAAGTTAATGAAAATAATTGATTGAGAAGTTGAAATTATAGCTGGATGCTGTGTTTAGTGAAATTTATTCTAATGTATATAAATTTAATGTAGAAACGGTTGTGGATTTCACTTACTGTAACGAACCTTGTTTTTTCAAGATAAGAATTTTAGTAAGTATTTAAGTAACAGGAAAGTAGGCTATTTTAGTTCTTTTAGAACTTCTTGTTAAGTTTGCACATACATATTTTAGTTGGCACCTTTTTTTTCCCAAGTCTGGCAGCTTCTACTTCTTCAATTTCCTTCTTCTCATGGGTATATGTTGATATTCTTACTCGTCCTTTTTTTTTTCCTTTACTTTTATTCAATGGATTCCTAGGTTCCGCTTTAGGAAATGGCCGTATGGACAGTAGGAAGGAATACTGGACTGGAAGGAGGAGGAATGGACATGTCCCATTACTCCCTCTTTCAGTGCGTCCCACTCCTCCCTCTACGCAATGCTTCTAAAAAATAACTTCTCACATAAACCATGCTGACTTTTGGCTTAACTAAACTGCTGATAAGCATACATTGTATCTTTAAGAGTACTGTACCACTATATTATGTTTGTTTTAGAAATTACATGAACAAAGAAATAAAACTAAACATAGATTAAAAAATTTCTCTGGAGGTGTGAAAATAAACTTTTTCCAAATTGAAACTGAAAGTTGAATAGGAATAAACTAGAAATAGGTAACAACAAGGAACTATACATATGCTATAAGGTGGTGAGACTGGAAATAAAATTAGGTCATTTATTTTGCCATAATTTCAACTGTCCCACCCCTCCCACCGTCCCAATCCTCCCTCCTCTCCCCTACTTATCGTCTGCATGATTTAATTGCAGTTTTAATAAATATTTAATTATTCGTTGAACAAAAACCATAAAACTACTCCAAAATACACTTAAAATAGGAAATGTAAATTAACAAGTTAGTTTGTAACAGAATCTGTCACTTAACCCGCTTTCACACTACAGTTGTGTTTAACAGGTAAACAGGCGCCAAACCATAGAGATCTTAATTAAAGTATTAGAGTGGGGGCTCACGTGACCTCCAATGCTAACGGCTTGACGAGCATGGAGGCCGCCATATTGTCGAAAAGTGGAGAAATTGGGCCAGTGTTGCCAGTACTTTAAGTAGAAAAAATGTTGAGAAAAAATAAATTTAATTCTAAAATTATCAAAAAATATCATAAAAATAATAGCTGCATTTTGGAATATTTTTATTGGCTTTTAAAAAACTTGAAACGCTTTTCTTGTATTTTTATTATATTTATTTTGTAATTTTAGAATTATATTTTATTTTTCCGAGTATTTTTCTTAATGTGGCGGCGGTGGCAACAAGTTACCAGTGTTGCCATCACATAAAGAATGCTACGAAAAAATAAAATTTAATTCTAAAATTACAAAATAAATATTATAAAAATACTAGAAAAGCGTTTCAAGTTTTTTTTTTTATTTTTATGATATTTTTTGATAATTTTAGAATTAAATTAATTTTTTCTCAAAATTTTTTCTACTTAAAGTACTGGCAACACTGGCCCAATTTCTCCACTTTTCGACAATATGGCGGCCTCCATGCTCGTCAAGCCGTTAGCATTGGAGGTCACGTGAGCCCCCACTCTAATACTTTAATTAAGATCTCTATGGTTTGGCGTCCGTTTACCTGTTAAACACAACTGTAGTGTGGAAGCGGGTTAAGTGGCAGATTCTGTTACAAAGTAACTTGTTAATTTACATTTCGTATTTTAAGCGTATTTAGGAGTAGTTTTATGGTTTTTGCTCAAAGAATAATTAAATATTTATTTATAACTGCAATTAAATCATGCAGACGATAAGTAAAGTTTATTTCATTTGCGATAGAAAATTAATGAAAATAATTGTCTTAACGAAAATGAAATTATAGCTGGATGCTGTGTTTAGTGAAATTTATTCTAGTGTATATAAATTTAAAGTAGAAACGGTTGTTGGTGTCACTTACTGTAACGGACCTGGTTGTTTCAAGATAAGAATTTTAGTAAGTATTTAAGTAACATGAAAGTAGGCTATTTTAGTTCTTTATCTTTTGGAACTTCTTGTTAAATAATTGAAGTACTTAGAAAGCGAATTCTTTTCTGAAATTTTCGATGTATTCTCACTTCGATGAGCTGAATTTCGACGTATCTCACTTGTCCGCTGCATTTGTGGTTTGCAACAGCGATTTAAATGACTCGAAATTGAATTTCAATGCTAATTCAATGGGAAAGTCGTCAATAAATAGTAGATTTATGTCCGTCCGATCTTACAGACAGACGGACAAAAAGTATGAAAGTTGGCTGTCTGAGGTTATACCTTTCTAATAAAAAAAAGAATTTTTAAGATCGGATTGATAGAACCGATTTTGGAAGGGGGGTACGGACAGACAGACGGACGGACAGAGAGACAGACGTCCGGGCATTGCCAAAGTAACTGTCAACTTATAAACGGCTCTAACAGGCAAAAAAAAAATGCCCGACGAATAATACCCCGTGTAGAGAAAGGGAACTTTAAATATCCTCCAAATTCCCGACGCTGCCTATGATGTCGCCCTTAAAACTTGCATTAGGTACCAACTCGTGTGTCATCTTGTAACTTGACTATGGTTCCAAATTACAGCTATCGTTTCCAATAGCCCTCGTGTGTGCCTTTAGTGCGACGATAATTCAAACTAACCCTAACTCATACAACTGGATGGAAAGAGCTACCCTATGTTAAATTTTCAACTTCGCCAAAGGCCGCCAATGCCAAAATGCAATCGGCCACTAAGCCATCTTAGCATCTTTAATAATAAAAATGAAGTTTTGTATGTGTGTATGTATGTATGTATGTATGTATGTATGTATGTATGTATGTATGTATGTATGTATGTATGTATGTATGTATGTATGTATGTATGTACAGGGTGTTTCATAATTGACCGGAATAGGAATTGATGCAATTCCGAAATATTGAGCCGGCCCCTCCGAAAAATAGTAAAAAGCCAATTGATCACGGGTTTTGGTCGTGGTTGCATACTTGAACTAGGGCAGCACGAGAATGTGTTGACGAAGGGATGCATTTGTTTTGAGTTCGGTTTGGTTGAATCGACATATTGCCTAGTAATTTTACAATTTGCAGATTCTGTTACATCACAGTTCCTAAAACAGCTAAAAATGATTAATAACTACGAAAATGGAATTTTTGTGTTTGGATTTCGATTTAAATAATTTGGTGTGTTTCAAATTCGAGCTGGATGTTTGAAAATTGGAAGGAGCTAAACGTTTTGCGATAGAAGTGTACAGTTTGTCGAAATGTGCATGTGTTGGGACCAATTAGTTCCATAGTAGGGTAGAGACTGAACCTACCAATCGCACCATCTACCAACACGGAGACAATTTAGGGTGTCATGTGGGGATCGATGGCCGAGGGGTTTGGATCGCAGGCCATATCGCTAGCAGTCCGCGCGCTGTAAAGGGTACTACCCAATTTTTTTTTCAAAATTAAATTAAAGGGTGATATAAAGTTTAGCTTTCACATTTAGAACAAAAGAGGCAATTTTACCCATCTACTTTACTTATTGCAAATGATATATAAAAGTACTAGCTTTATAAACCCGGCGTTGCACGGGTGTACCCTTAATAACGGATATTTTTTTTATGTAAACAATTATTTTATACCAATTGATCCCTTCCCCACTGGCCAGTACTCCATCGGTAAATTATAATCGCTATTCAAGTGACACCTACGACATAAAAAGAATATTTTAATAAAATTTGGTAGCTGTACCTTCAGTAATTTTGGCTAGGCGTTGAGTGAGTCAATCAGTGAGTTAGGACTTTGCCTTTTATGTATATAAATTGAATTTAAGAAAGAAAATCCATAAAAATTGCTTATTTATAACACTTAAAATTGAACTAAAAGCTGTGCTAAATGATTTTTGTCTAAGATATATAAATAAATCTTGTGTGGAAAATGGGCTCTAAGTAACAATTTTTTGTAAAAAAAACGACTTTTCCACATTTTTTATCGAAAAAATAAGAACAAATGTCAAAAAAATATTTCTATTTCCACTTTTTGTCAAATACTAATTATACTTCTGATTGAAAATCAAAATGTCGTGCTTGTAAAATAAATAAACTACAGCTTGGCAACTTGGCTCAATATGACATGAACATTTGGCTTCAACAAAACAGAACCATGACGTCAGTGTAGCGAACAGTCACCAGATTCACCTGATTGGCTGATGGGAAAAGTGTCGCGAGGAGTCGGGGAATATTTAAATCGCCTTTCTGCTGAAAGCGTGTGCTTTTCATTAATCTCCAGCTTGCTGTGAAGATATGGTTTATTCTTTAGAGGAGAGGATTTTTTTGGTGTTGGAATTTCACCGCCTAGAACACAATGTTAATGCAACAAAACGGAGTTTCAAAAAGAAGTTTAATGTTACCAAAGGACCAAAATTCGACACAATAAGGATGCTGTTTGAAAAATTTCAACGAACTGGGAACGTGAATGATGAGAGAGCTGGATTTGTCGGGAGAAGATTTTCGCAAACAACCACTGCTAATGCTCAGCTGGTGGAAACAGTAATACGAAAGCAGCCTTGTATATCCGTCCGCCGTGTTGCAACTACGGTTCAAATCAAGCCAACGTCGACGTATCGTCTCATGCGGCAGGGCTTGCACATGTTTCCATACAGAATTCAAACTCGGCAACCTCTCACCGCTGCTTCAATTAATTCACGGGAGACATTCGCTAACGATATGGTGCAAATGATTGATGTTGGTGATATAAATGTAGACAACATTTGGTTTTCGGATGAAGCCTACTTTCAGCTGGATGGCTACGTTAATAAACAGAACTGGCGCATATGGGGAACAGAAAACCCCCATGTTGCAGTTCCATCATCTCTGCATCCACCAAAAGTAATGGTTTGGGCCGCCATTTCGTCCAAAGGACTCATTGGCCCCTTTTTCAGAACCGGAACTATTACTGCCCTCCGCTACCTAGAGATTCTTCGTGAATTTGTGGCGATTCAAAATGCCTTAGATGACGCTGAAAGCACTTCGTGGTTCATGCAAGACGGTGCCCGACCCCATCGCACGGCCGACGTGTTTAATTTCTTGAGCGAACATTTCAATAACCGTGTGATTGCATTGGACTATCCCACACATACAGGAAGTGGTATGGATTGGCCTCCTCTTTCACCAGACTTGACCCCCTGTGATTTCTTTCTGTGGGGATATTTAAAAGATCAAGTGTACCGTCGCAATCCCGAAACAATTGAGGAACTAAAGCAATACATCTCTGCTGCATGTGACGCCATCCCACCAGAAATTTTCAAACAGGCGGCCGGTAATTTTGCTCTAAGACTGCGTCACGTTATTGCTGCTAATGGCGGATATGTAGAAAATATCGTAGTATGAGTAAACACATAATTTCACCCACCCTATATTTTCGTTTGTTTTCAACTTTATTTGCAAACACATGAACAAATTTTTGAAGGGTCGATTCTTTTTTAGGATCGACCCATAAAAAACAATAGCAGAACCACTACACATACATGCACCGTTAAGCCATACAAACCCTCCTTCTTTGTGCTGTTTACTATTTTTTTCCTTTTATTAATATAAATAAGCAGGTGCCCGGATGTTGTAATGGTTTGGATCGCAGACAATTACGCTAGCAGTCTGCGCGCTGTAACGGGTGCGATTCCCGCCTTCGCCCTGGGTGTACTTCCTTTCTCTGTCAGTAATAAGTCCTTCTGTGGTTGTCTTACTTGACGAAATCTTATAAGCGGGTGCCTCTGGAGCTGCTGGGTCCGGGTTCGAATCCCGTTCAGGCATGGATGTTTGTGTTTGTCGAGTATATGCGGAGTACGTGCTCGTAAAAATCTGTTGGGTCCGAAAGTCCTTCGGTGGGCGGTCAGTGCGAGTTCACCATGGGTAAGGTCAATGGAGAAAAGTTTCCCTACCCTTCAGGGCATGTCTAAATTGCTGGAGGTGGCGACATATGGCAAATCTGTCATAAGTGTTTGTGTGTGTCTTGTTGCTGGTCCTACTTGACGATGGTTTATAGGGGGTCCTTGCGACCAAGCACACAGCCTGAAAAATATCAGTCCACAACCAACATCCAATTACGGGGTCTTGATCATGCACACAGCGGAATATATATGTACTACATAACCTTAGCATAATTATGAAAAATACAATAATTGTTATGTTAAATGTTGGTCAACATTCAAGTTTTTTTTAACAATAATGCAACAAGCCTATCAAAATGAACAGGCATCTAATTTTTTTTTTTGAAAAACTAGTTGAACCTGTAATTTTTATCAAATGTAAATTCAAACAAACCAAACTAAAAAGTAATACATCTTGGTGTAGCTCCAGGCAAGATTTCATGCACGGACCGAAAGGGCGGCCAATTAGTTAGCCGATTTTCATTGGAGGGGGGCCGGGTAAATATTTAGGAATTGCGTTCTATATATTTCCGGTCAATTATGGAACACTTGTATGTATGTATTGAGTCTTTATGATTCAAAAAAAACAAAAAAAAAAAAAAAAAAAAAAAACTTGGCATTTGTTTGACTTGTAACTTAGCAAATATGCGTAATTTCATACTCAGTTACAGATAGGGAACTTTCAGAAGTCAAAATGCTGTTCTATTTTAGGAGAAAATTCGATTTTTGAAAAAACTACACCTACTTTGGCTCAAATCGATCATTTGTTTTTACTTTAATGATGGAATCTGCTGAAAAAATTTAATCAAACTTTCAACGAAAATAAATAAAATTGAAAATGTTTATTTTATTCTGTTGCTATTGCTTTCAGAAACTAAATTCATTATTGTTTATATTGGAAAATAATTTATATTTGATGTTTCTGTTGATTGCAAATATGCATATTTAAGTAATAAATGTATAGTTAGGCTATTACGGAACTATGATGGTTAATATAAGCCATCGCACTAGGGTTGCATATTAGGGTTTTATGTTTTAATTTTTTCGCCAAAAACGTTGCTAATCTCGCCAAATTATTAACTTACTCGCCAAATGGACGAAATGTTTTTTTATAAATATTTTATAAGCTGTTTGGATGTTCAATGGTCATTATGTTAGAGCTGTATAGTGGGTGTTTGTAGCTATATATATTTTCTCGCCAAATTATTTCCCAAAACGTGCCTAATGAGTTAAAAGGTTTTTATGTTTTTGTCGTGGGAATTGGGATGACATTTATGAGTGCATTTTACAGTGTATTTTGATTTTGAATTTTTAAGCAATGAAACGGATTTATTTATACTTGATAACGGAGCGGGAAGAATAACTTAAGTTTATTGATCCTATTAAAGGTTATATGGGTACACAGATTTGGATCGATTCGATATTTTTTAATCCGTGCGAAGTACGGGTATAAATTTTGTAGTCAGAAAATAAAACAGGCATTCACCTCTCTTGTAAGGTTTGGATAAGTTTTTATGAAGATAAAATTTCCGTATTTATGCTAAAAATTGCTATGTCTTCATTTCTACCATTTGTAAACATCAATCAATTTTATTTGGAAACATAATTAAAATTTAGTGAGGAATCAGATCACCCTAAAAAAAAATATAAAGATTTCAAGTTAGCAAATAGAATAAAAAAAATAATATTCAAATATCAATCTAGCAAATTAAACCCACGCGCTCTTTTTTTTCTTTATATAATTTTTATCTAAGCTGAACGCTCTAAAATCTATTTTAAATTGAAATAAAAGCATAAATAAAAATCTTACAATGCTATTCCTATGGTCCACGTTTTGCACGGTTACACCCGTTTAGGTTCAAATTTTGAAATAAAAAGAATTCTATAGCCCTATTCTGGTATCTTAGCTACTCCCACCTATTTTTCAGCCAATTCAGTCTCATTTCGTTCTTGAGTTATTATATCATAGATCAACGAATTACTTTATAACAATTAAATTTAAATTCGTTATACAATAAAAAAATGTATAGATAATTTTCCATTCATGTTCGACTTTAAATTGACAATCTAAATTTTTATTGTTACATTTTAAATTTAAAGGTTAAAATATAATAAACAGATTTCAGACGGGGGGAAAATGCTAATGATAAATAATAAATAGATTTCAGACGAATAAAATGCAATCGATATTTTCGGTTTTCACTTGAGTTCACTTTATTTATGTAGTATAGTTAAGTGTTTCAACTGTATTGATTACTTTTATTTTGTTAAAATGTCGATTCAATAGACTGAATTGTCTAATGGCATTCTGTTGGAAAGCACAAAGGCAGGTTCCAATTATCAGGTAATAGCTGCAACCTCTTGGAAATCAGCACAATCAGGTATGAAGGTGGATAATAGGTTTTTTAATGAATGTTTTTTCTATTTGCAAATATATAGAAAACTTGAACTTTAGTTCGCATTAAATGAGTATTTAAGTAATAATTAAGGTATCGGGACATTAATAATGTGGATCGGAAAGAGCACCGACGCTCGTCTGTTTGTTCGATTTCCGATTCTAGTTAGACCTTTGTCTAATTCTTCTTATTATAAAATATCTATTTTCTAAATATTACCAGAATATTTTTTTCAGCAGAAAGGAATATGTATTAATGGAACTGCTTTTCAAAATACACAGGTAGATAAATTTGCAAATAAGGATTAGTTTGAAAGACAATTGAATCTTTGCAAGTTTTGAATTAGGTGTTTACAAGTTTTTGTGTGAGAATGGTAAATAAAGTCTTTCTTAAATTAAATTTTCTGTGTTACAAATAGGGGAGAGTGTTGTACCTTGGGACAATTTTTACCATTTTAATTTTTTTTCCTATCGATAATTATTGTCAAAATAAAAATTTCAAAAGCATGCTATTTCAACACACCAATATATTCCTCTATAATAATATTTGTTAAATTCTGGCAGCTTGAAATAAAAAACTTGGCCACTATTAAAGTAGAGAGGAGTTACTGTACCAAGGTATACAAATATGATTTTCTTGTACCTTGGGGATATGCTTTATATTCAGTCAATAGTCATACACGAGAATAATTTGTGTCAGGGAAACAAACTTTATTTCAAAATACATAAGAAAATTTGTCTTTAGAACATTTCATCACCACGGAAGGAAAATGATTTATCAGGTGTTGCCAGAATTTATATTTCAAACTTCAATCATTATAAAAAATATATCCAAAAAAAGGCTGAGTTGCTATTTTAAAATGTTTTGTGGAATTGATCTTAAATAAATAATAACAGATATTTTTATTTTTCAAATTATTAAGAAATTATTCAAACTTATTAATACTGTCCCAATGTACAACACATACGAAGAAAAAAAATAGAATGAAATAAATGCAAGATAGTGCGCCCAATCCAAATGCATTATCATTATTTTCTATAACAAAATATTATAAAATCTTTCTTTTATGAAGAAACATAAAAATGCAGTTGACTTTATGTAAGAGTACTAAGATAGAAAATTTATATTAGAATGACAAAAATATTTACTTTGGGGTAATGAAAATATTTATATTTTTTGTCACTTTCATACAATTCATGATGGTAGTGTTAAATTTTATTATGATGAAGGTTCTGTTGGTTATAAGTCTAATATTAGAAATAAAACAATTTGTATGAATATTGCCAATAGATTCTTAGAAATTATCAGTGTCCCAAGGTACAACACTCTCCCCTACATGAATATTTCCTTTGCAAGTTACAAAATATTACAAGTAGTTATTTTTTAACAGAGACAATTATAGTTTGTGTAATATCAGAGCATACAAGAAAATAGAAATAATATATTACAAATGAAGAGTTTGATAATAAAATGTCTTTTTTTCTCAAATAAAAATCTTCTAAAAAAATAAAATTAACTTAATTTCTCTAAATAATCTAATGATGGTAGGAATATTATGAATAATTTATAGCTTACAAGTTCTATAAACGAAATAAAGCTCCCCATAATTTCTCAAATATGTATCACGACTTTCTTTTATCAGTAGTTAGTGTATTACACGAACTTTTTGTAATCACAAACCTGAACAATATAGGGGAAGACGGGGTACAATGGAAAACGGGGGGAAAATGGACAACCCCCCATTATTTATTTTACTTATTTATTATAATGTTTCATAATGAGGTACATAGGTGACAGAAGAGTATTGCCTAACATAAGCTTGCAAAACTGTGTGTTTAGCTGACAATTTAATCATTTTATTCTAGAAAGTTAATAGGTAGAAGTAGATAGAAAGGTTTAATATTCTATGTCCTAATTTAATATTCTATGTTGTTCGATTCAAATAAAAGTTTTATGGTGTTTTTACATCTGTTTTCTTAATTTGGTATGTTTCTGTATAAAAGGTGGATATCCTTACCATGGAATATCTCATTTGAATACACTATTATTTGATCTACTACCAAAATGAGAGCTATATTTTTCTTAGCTATGATTCTGGCCACTGTTGGTAAGTGTGAATTTTTTCATTCTCCCCCCCCATACCCTTTTATAAAAGTGAAAGACAAAAACTTTTTTAAATGATCGAATTTTAAAGGATGGCTCTCCTTTATTATTTGTTACTTATTCTATACAAGTAAAACCTTCTTGGTTATAAAAAAAGGCTCTCAGTCCAAAGGGGCTTGCCAAGGCTTGACCGCCAATATTGCAGCCCCTTTGGAGAAATATTTATATACTCAGCCTTTTTCATGACGATACTCATTTTTATCATCATAAGCATCGCTGTAAGTTGGAAGTCGCTATAACCATGTTATTCTGCATTCTTACATGTATACTCAAAAATGTCTAATGCGTCGGGAATTATTGTGCTACAAGATATTTACAAAGGATTCGGCTTCTAATTGTCCTGGGTGGCAAATTCCTCCTTTAACAGACATTTTTCTGTACCTTTTACTTATCTGATTACAAAAACGTTTATATATATATATATATATTATAATATATATTATATAATATATTATATATATATAAATATATATATATATTTATTTATATATATATATATATATATATATATATATTTATACTTTATATATTATATTATATATTTATATTCAGTACTTGTTACAATATTCAATTAAAATTTATTATTAGGCTGAATTCTTTGTATTTCATGTTATTTTTAGATTCTCTCTTCATACTTGCTTATCCTTACACCAAATTTTTTTCAAATAAACTTTTTAGTAAAATTTTGTGACTCAAAATGTCTTTGGTCTACATTTTTGAGACACCACTATACTTATAGAAAAATTACTGAAAAAAAATTAGTGCGATAAATTATAAATAATTTCATGTTTTTTAAAATTTTGGCCCATATGGCAAAACCAGCTACAAACTTCCATTTTTGATTAAGAATGATTAGAAAATAATAAAATTTATTTTAAAATAACCTCTTGGATATAATTTATTTTCAAATCAATTTATTTGTATTCAGTACTAATATTATTATTTTTGAATCCTTCAAAGCGTCGTAATTTGCACAAAACAGTAGTAACTTCAATCTTTAACTTTGAATACACTTTTACTACTGTCATCTATGAGGGTTATTAGTAACTAAAACTTTTAGAAGGAATGTAATAGAGATGAAAAAACACAGATTTGTTAAGAGGGGGCTCTACTTTAATATAATAAAGTGGATTATGTTGCTTGTTGCCATATGGCAACAGTATGCATTAGAGGGTTATGTATTTTAAGTCTTAAGTTTACTCCTTTTGCTGATGAAACTTAACTCTATAAAGTTGGAGGCAAGACTTGATGCCAACTGGTTTTTGTCAGTGAAGTTACCATACACAAAAATAAATACACCCATTCGAAAAATTTATATAGTAAGAACTTGGTTAATTGTATTTCGGCATGTATTAAATGATTATTGACTCTTTGTTTTGTTTCAGGCGTTATTGCTGGAGGTAAGCATGAACCAAATTTTGTCTTTCAAACAATTTTGCTAACGTAAGAAGACCAACACAATGCAAATGCGGTGGCATACATTTTTTTTAATGCTTTCCTGATTGGGAACATGATGTTTTTCAAATTTAAGCATTGATTTGATGTTATGTTAACAAAGCTATTTTTTTATATAAAACTTAGGGATTTAATTGAATAACATGAATAACAAAATAGTCTGATACTGAGACTATTTTAACCACACAAAATATCAACAATTGATTAAAGGAAAAAAATCCTGACTTAAGAATTAGTTTAAATTTATGTAATTAAAATGTAATAATCTATAACATTATTCAACAGCAACATAAATAATTTCGTTTTTGGAATTGAATTTAAACATTATCTGCAACATTTGAGGATTTAATAACATTTTCATTGAGAACATTTATTAAATCTGATGAATATCGCTTGAAAAACTTCTTTAAAATTCGCGACAAAAATAAATAATTATATCCAGTGGAAGTTTTACAAGATTTTGGTTAGAAAATTGTGCTGAATGTTTTTGAGATGTCTTGAATTCTCCGACTGAGAATGATGAAATAAATTCAAAGGCTCATGAGTCTGCGGATCAGTGGATGAGAGGTTAAAAGTGTCCATCTCGTAGGCCCAAGATCTCGCGTTCGAGGCCCGGCTGAGTCGTTGGATTTTCTGGATGGGAAAATCTAGAAGTATGACGAGTCTGCAAGGGCTCTACTGCCAGCTTTACAGCCACATTAGAGAAAAAAAAAGGTTCATGAGTTAGTTTTCAAACGTTTCTATTGTGGGCGAATCAATGCGTATTGCTAAAATTTGAATGTTTACTGTATCCTGTGCATTCGTATTATTTTTATATACTATAATTTTAACTTCAGATTTTTTACGTTTGTATGCTTCTTTCTAAATAAAAGGTACGGCATAAAATGTTTGATATTATCTTTTAGGTCTTCTTCTTGATAACCGTAAGTGTCATACATATTTTTTGTTCGATATTTTTTTAATAAAAAAAAGAAGAAATGCTACACATTTTTGGAAGACGTTGGATTTAATTTTCTTTTTTTTTATTTAAAAATTAATTTAAAAAAATTCGATGCAACTTAGACTTTCTCAAATTCGTAAAATCTGTAAGCAATTATTTACATCAGCTTTTTTGTTTTTAGTGAGTGTGCTGAAATAACAACACTAAGAGTGAAATACTTAAAAGCCAAAGTGTTTTTCAAAAATAACAATATCAAGGGATTGAATTCAAAATTGTGTATGTAAATTTAAAAGTACGAGGTAGATAAGTAGTGATTTAAACAAAAAAATTTTCAAATCACCAGCAGCGTTGAGAAAAATATAAAAAACTATTTATACCAAACAAAAACCTCTCAGTTAAAAGGAAAGGCCAAGTTTCTTAAAAAATATGCCTGGCCTTAAAAAGAAAGTGAAATCCTGAAAACAGATTACCAAGTTCAATAAAAATAGTGGTATTGAACACCAAAACCATATTTAGTCTTTGATCATTTCTAAGTTTACCACATTCAAGGCAAACTCGCACTACGTGTTTGGGCTCAACAGGGCCATTACGCATTGTAGGGGGGGGGGGGGGGGGGGGGGTGAAAATTTTGTAGAAATTTGTTGACCTTTTGCACTAAGGGATGGTGTGTTGAAAACCTTTTGCACTATGGGATGTTGAATGATCTTTACTTTTGCACCTAGTGGAGGTTGAACCTTTTTGCACTAGGGAGGGTGGTTGATAACCAATAAAGGATTGAACACTGGAAATGAAAGTATTCCTGTAGGTATAATTGGTTTTAAGTGTTTTCCAAGGCCACACACAAATCAGAGGCCCAACAGAAAAAAACCTTGATTTATATACGAAGCTTTGTTTTCTGCCTAGTGGTCAAACATTGAGTAAAAAGGCCTTCTTGGATTTTTCTTTTTTTTATTCGAAAAAAATGTTCAATAAATATTTTGGAACATTGATATACTTCTTTTCAGTATCAGTTTTTAAAATATTTTTTTTATATTAAATGTCTGTAAACGTAAATTTCTTAAACTACCATTATATGGAAATTGTGATAAAATAGTTACTGTCCCTTTATTCGATGTCGCGTACGCGTCAATATCGTGGGTACAGAATTTGAATTCAAGTTTGTACAGTATAAATGAATAATCGTAATCAATCAAAAAATCCTTTATTGACAGTGTTTATATTTTATTCAAAAATGCGTTAAATGGCCAAGATTACGCAAACCACAAGTGCGAGTTTAGCTTGAATTGTTGGTAAATTTAAGTAATGGTCAAAAACTAAAAATGTTTTGGGCGTTCAATACCACCATCAGTAACTTTTAATTGTAAACTTGGTACCTTTTTCAGGATTTCACTTCTTTTTAAGGTGTCCCATAGAAGTCATAAACAATTTGCAAAGGAATGGTAACTACAAAGTATAGTTTTTAGATCTTATTCAGTAATTTTTTAATACCGTCAGTGCGGCGTAACTTTGGCCAAAATCATAGTTTTTTTTCACAAAAGAAGAAAAATTTTAAACTTCAAAAACGATTTAAACAAATTAAAAAACCTTATGCAATTCTAAAGTATTTGTACAATTTTAGGAATAATTTTACCAGGCATTTTATTGTTACATTAATAAATTATAAAAAATGTGGTATTAATTTTAAAAAATAAGAACACTGGTTAGGAGCGGGGGACGGGTAAAACTTTGGACCACCCAAGAAATACATAAGAAACATACTTTTTAACAAACCTTAAAAGCTTTTTTTAAGTTTGTTGTTAACGCTAGTAAATAGCAATATTAAAACTTTGAACCCAAAAATAACAAAGTTATAAGACATAAGTTTTATTTAAAATGGTTTTATAACTTAACATTTGCATTGGCAGGTTGCATCGTTGGAAATGGCATTACACGTTGAATTACTAGTATTGTTTGATCGCTTAAATAAAGGTAAAAAATAAACTTCTATTTTACTAAGGAAAAAGAAAACTTTTTGGAAGCAAGATTTAATAAAAATATATTTGTAAAAAGCAAACGATTTTATTATAATAAGGTGAAAAATTAATATATTTATAATTAGGAATTTGGAAAATGTTTACCTTTATGACATTTTGCGATTTAGAGTGGTAATACGTAATCTTGACATTCTCATATCTTTATCTTTTTAATGTTTAAAATCATGAGAATTTAAAAAATAAAATATCTAAAAAAAGGAGTAACCGTAAAAGTAAGAATTTTTTCAAAAATAGTTAAACTTAAATACAGCTTTTCATACATTTTTATTACAAGTGGCAAACTATCCATAAAGCAAAATATTTACATCTATGGCCAAAGTATTACCCGCATTCCATCGGCAAAAAGCTTTCCCAATACAATATTTAAATACAGCATAAAAAGTAGTCAACTTAGAATAAAAACAAATGGTGAATAATATTTCCTTCGTCAGCATTAATAATGAGAATCAATAGAAGTGGTTTATTTTCAATACTTTTCAATATTATTTATTAAGTGTTCCAGACAAAAAGTTGGAAGATTATAGATTTTTTGTCATTTTATGGCTCGTAAGAATGAAAACAGTTTTTGTAGTATTTGCCAGGATTTTTAGAATGAGATTTTTTTTTACATGAAATGAAAGGCAATATTTACACCTTTCCAAAGAATGTAAAACAGTTTAAGATGAGATTTCATTTTTATGAAGAGAAATTAAGAAACAAATCTTTTTTTCCGGGGACGCGGTGGCCAAAGATACCATCCCCCCGTGGCCAAAGATACCGCTTTGACGAGTTAACTCAATTTATATATGAGTATAATTTATTGTAAAATGTAATTCTACAAGTTTCTAGCTATGCAATAGCAACAAATGTAAAATTTATGAAAAGACTTTAGTACCAAAACTAAAATAAATGATATTAAACAAAAAGCTATTTGAACACATTGGGGGATTAGGCTGCGCGGCAAATTTTGAGGTTAAAATTGAAAAAATGACCACGAAAAAGTTACTTTATATTGTACAAAATTATGTACAAACAAGGACTTATACCTAAATTCTCAGCTCAATTTTAATTAGAAATTATTTTTTTTAAAAAAAAAAATTAAAAATCAAAAATTTGTAAAATTTTTATTAATCTTTTTAGAAAAAAGAGTTCTTAAAATAGATTTCTAATTTAAAAATTGAGCTGAGATTTGTCTAAAGGTCTTTGTTTGGTACATTTTAAACAATATAAAGTCATTTTCTTGGTCATTTTTTAAATTTTGACCTCAAAATTTGCCGCGCAAGGCCTAATCTCAAATGTGTACCAAATAGCTTTATGGTTTATATCATTTATTTTAGTTGTTGGGCTAAAGTTTACATAATTTTAAAATTTTGTATTTAATATTAAAATAAATCTTGTAGAATTACATATAAAAAATGTTTTCTTATATATTGAGTAGATTAAACAAATTAATGGAAGATTCAAACTAATGCTGTTCTTGTGTGTAGTTACCTTCTTTGCACATTTTTAGGAGGACTCCCATGACCCCTTAAGGCCATGCCTAATATTTTTTTAAGAACTTGGCCTTCTATTAACAGAGGAGTTTTTGAATTCGATTTCACTTCTCTTTGTAGGTAATACTAAATAAAATAATTAAAAGTCCTTAAAATAAAAAACATTTTATTTTTAAATATGGACACTTTATCAATTGTTTTTTATAAACTTATTAACTTTTTATATAAGGACAATTCCACGTGTTTATGTAAAACCTGTATCGTAAAACAAAAAAACTATATTTGTGCGAATGGTCCTTCTTTTTTTTAAATCTTTTAACTTTTTGTACCATTTTAAATAAATTATCACTACCTTTAAAATCATGGGTACTTCGTCAATAATGAACAAAAACGTCATGTAGGTTGCAGTTGTCCAAAAACTTTTGAGACGCGCTTGTATACGACCTAATGGTA